>CM033475.1:8619016-9110051 GCA_019447015.1 Hymenochirus boettgeri | reverse complement strand
CCACATACCCTCCAACATTCCCCTTTAAGTTCACTTATAGAAACACCTACCCTCCAACATTCCCCTTTATAGTTACACTTATAGAAACACCTACCCTCCAACATTCCCCTTTAATAGTTACACTTATAGAAACACCATACCCTCCAACATTCCCCCTTTAATAGTTACACTTATAGAAACACATACCCTCAACATTCCCCTTTATATGTTACACTTATTATAAACACATACCCTCCAACTCTCCCTTTAATAGTTACACTTATAGAACACATACCCTCCAACATTCCCCCTTTAATAGTTCACTTAAGAAACACATACCTCCAACATCCCCCTTAATAGTTTACACTATAGAAAAAAAGAAACACATACCCTCCAACATTCCCCCTTTATAGTTTACACTTATAGAAACAATACCTCCAACATTCCCCCTTTAATAGTTACACTATAGAAACACATACCCTCCAACATTCCCCCTTTAATAGTTACACTTATAGAAACATACCCTCCAACATTCCCCCTTTAATAGTTACACTTATAGAAACACATACCCTCCAACACCCCCTTTAATAGTTACACTTATAGAAACACATACCCTCCAACATTCCCCCTTTAATAGTTACACTTATAGAAACACATACCCTCCACATTCCCCCTTTAATAGTTACACTTATAGAAACACATACCCTCCAACATTCCCCTTTAATAGTTACACTATAGAACACATACCCTCCAACATTCCCCCTTTAATAGTTACACTTATAGAAACACATACCCTCCAACATTCCCCCTTTAATATTACACTTATAGAAACACATACACCTCCAACATCCCCCTTAATAGTTACACTTATAGAAACCACATACCCTCCAACATTCCCCCTTTAATATACACTTATAGAAAACACATACCCTCCAACATTCCCCCTTTAATAGGTTACATTATAGATAACACATACCTCCAACATCCCCCTTTAATAGTTACACTTATATAAAACAATACCCTCCAACATTCCCCCTTAATAGTTACACTATATAAACACATACCCTCCAACATTCCCCCTTTAATAGTTACACTTATAGAAACACATACCCTCCAACATTCCCCCTTTAATAGTTACACTTATAGAAACACATACCCTCCAACATTCCCCTAATCTGAATTTACATTAGAAACACATACCCTCCACATTCCCCTTTAATAGTTACACTTATAAAACACATACCCTCCAACATTCCCCCTTTAATAGTTACACTTATAGAACACCATACCCTCCAACATTCCCCTTTAAGTTACACTGATAGCACACCTACCCTCCAACATTCCCCTTTAATAGTTACACTTATAGAAAACACATACCCTCCAACATTCCCCCTTTAATAGTTACACTTATAGAAACACATACCCCCTCCAACATACCCCCTTTAATAGTTACACTTATAGAAACACATTACCCTCCAACATCCCCCTTTAATAGTTACACTTATAGAAAACAACATACCCTCCAATACCCCCTTAATATGTTACACTTATAGAAACACATACCCCTCCAACATTCCCCCTTTAATAGTTACACTTATAGAAACCACATACCCTCCAACATTCCCCCTTTATAGTTTACACTTATAGAAACACATACCCTCCAACATTCCCCCTTTATAGTTACACTTATAGAAACACATACCCTCCAACATTCCCCTTTAATAGTTACACTTATAGAAACCATACCATCAACGTTCCACCCTTTAATAGTTCACACTTATAGAAACACATACCCTCCAACATCCCCCTTTATAGTTACACTTAGAGAACACATACCCTCCAACATTCCCCCTTTAATAGTTACACTTATAGAAACACATACCCTCCAACATTCCCCCTTAATAGTTACACTTATAGAAACATACCCTCCAACATTCCCCCTTTAATAGTTACACTTATATAAAAACATACCCTCCAACATTCCCCTTTAATAGTTACACTTATAGAAACAATACCCTCCAACATTCCCCTTTTAGTTCACTTATAGAAACACATACCTCCAACATTCCCCTTTATTAGTTACACTTATAGAAACACATACCCTCCAACATTCCCCCTTTAATAGTTACACTTATAGAAACATACCCTCCAACATTCCCCTTTAATAGTTACACTTATAGAAACACATACCCTCCAACATTCCCCTTTATAGTTACACTTATAGATACACATACCCTCCAACATCCCCCTTAATAGTTACACTTATAGAAACACATACCCTCCAACATCCCCCTTTAATAGTTACACTTATAGAAACACATACCCTCCAACATTACCCCTTTAATAGTTACACTTATAGAAACACATACCCTCCAACATTCCCCCCTTTAATAGTTACACTTATAGAAACACATACCCTCCAACATCCCCCTTTAATAGTTCACTTAAAAACACATACCCTCCAACATTCCCCCTTAAAGTTACACTTATAGAAAACACATACCCTCCAACATTCCCCCTTATATAGTTACACTTATAGAAACCATACCCTCCAACATTCCCCCTTTATAGTTACACTTATAAAACACATACCCTCCAACATTCCCCCTTTTAATAGTTACACTTATAGAAACACAACTCCTCCAACATTCCCCCTTTAATAGTTACACTTATAGAAACACATACCCTCCAACATTCCCCTTTAATAGTTACACTTATAGAAACACATACCTCCATACATTCCCCTGTTAATGTTACACTTATAGAAACACATCTCCAACATTCCCTTTATATACATATAGAAACATACCTCACATTTCCCTTTAATAGTTACACTTATAGAACACATACCCTCCAACATTCCCCCTTTAATAGTTACACTTATAGAAACACATACCCTCACATTCCCCTTTAATAGTTTACACTTATAGAAACACATACCCTCCAACATTCCCCTTTATAGTTACACTCTATAGAAACACATACCCTCCAACATTCCCCTTTAATAGTTACACTTATAGAAACACATACCCTCCAACATTCCCCCTTTAATAGTTACACTTATAGAACACATACCTCCAACATCCCCTTTAATAGTTACACTTATAGAAACACATAACCCTCCAAATTCCCCCTTATAGTTCACTTAAGAAACATACCCTCCACATTCCCCTTTATAGTTAACTTATAGAAACACATACCCTCACATTCCCCCTTTAATAGTTACACTTATAAACACATACCTCCAACATTCCCCTTTAATAGTACACTTATAGAAACACATACCCTCCAACTTCCCCTTTAATGTTACACTTATAGAAACACATACCCAACATTCCCCCTTTAATAGTTACACTTATAGAAACACATACCCTCCAACCATTCCCTTTAATAGTTACACTTATAGAACAACATACCCTCAAACTAATCCCCCTTTAATAGTTACACTTATAGAAACACATACCCTCCAACATTCCCCTTTAATAGTTACACTTTAGAAACACATACCCTCCAACATTCCCCCTTTAATAGTTACACATCAGAAAACACATACCCTCCAACATTCCCCCTTTAATAGTTACACTTATAGAAACACATACCCTCCAACATTCCCCTTTAATAGTTACACTTATAGAAACATACCCTCCAACATTCCCCCTTTAATAGTTACACTTATAGAAACACATACCCTCCAACATTCCCCCTTTAATAGTTACACTTATAGAAACACATACCTCCAACATTCCCTTTATAGTTACACTATAGAAACACACCCTCCAACATTCCCCTTATAGTTACACTTATAGAAACACATACCCTCCAACATTCCCCTTTAATAGTTACACTATAGAAACACATACCCTCCAACATTCCCTTTAATAGTTACACTTATAGAACACATACCCTCCAACATCCCCCTTTAATAGTTACCTTATAGAATACACATACAACCTCCAACATTCCCCTTATAGTTACACTTATAGAAACACATACCCTCCAACATTCCCCCTTTAATAGTTACCACTTATAGAAACACATACCCTCCAACATCCCCTTTATAATTATAAAAAACATACCCTCCAACATTCCCCCTTTAATAGTTACACATTATAGAAACACATACCCTCCAACATTCCCCCTTTAATAGTTACACTTATAGAAACACATACCTCAAACATTCCCCCTTTAATAGTTACACTTTATATAGAACACATACCCTCCAACATTCCCCTTAAGTTACACTATAGAAACACATACCCTCCAACATCCCCTTTAATAGTTACACTTATAGAAACACATACCCTCCAACTTCCCCTTTAATAGTTACACTTATGAAACACATACCTCCAACATTCCCCCTTTAATAGTTACACTTAAGAAACACATACCCTCCAACATTCCCCTTTAATAGTTACACTTATAGAAACACATACCTCCAACATTCCCCCTTTAATAGTTACACTTATGATACACATACCCTCCAACATCCCCCTTTAATAGTTACACTTAAGAAACACATACCCTCCAACATTCCCCCTTTAATAGTTACACTTATAGAACACAACCCTCCAACATCCCCCTTTAATAGTTACACTATAGAAACACATACCCTCCACACCCCCTTTAATAGTTACACTTATAGAAACACATACCCTCCAACATTCCCCCTTTAATAGTTACACTTATAGAACACATACCCTCCAACATTCCCCCTTTAATAGTTACACTTCTATAAACACTACCCTCCAACATTCCCCTTTAATAGTTACACTTATAGACACACATACCTTCCAACATTCCCCCTTTAATAGTTACACTTATAGAAACAAATACCCTCCAACATTCCCCCTTTAATAGTTACACTTATAGAAACACATACCCTCCAACATTCCCCCTTTAATAGTTACACTTTAGAAACACATACCCTCCAACATTCCCCCTTTAATAGTTACACTTTAGAAAACACATACCCTCCAACATCCCCCCTTTAATAAGTTAACACTTATAGAAACACATACCTCCAACATTCCCTTTAATAGTTACTTATAGACACATACCCTCCACATTCCCCCTTTATAGTTACACTTATAGAAACACATACCTCCAACATTCCCTTAAGTTACACTATAGAACACATACCTCCACATTCCACTTATTTAACTATAGAAACACTACCCTCAACATCCCCCTTAATAGTTACACTTATAGAAACCATACCCTCCAACATCCCCCTTTATAGTTACATTATAGAAACACATACCCTCCAACATTCCCCCTTTAATAGTTACACTTATATAACCATACTCCAACATCCCCTTTAATAGTTACACATTATAGAAAACATACCCTCCAACATTCCCCCTTATAGTTACACTTATAGAAACACATACCTCCAAAATTCCCCCTTTATAGTTACACTTATAGAAACCATACCCTCAACATTCCCCCTTTAATAGTTACACTTATAGAAACACATAACTCCAACATTCCCCTTTAATAGTTAACACTTATAGAACACATACCTCCAACATCCCCCTTAATAGTTACACTTATAGAACACATACCCTCAACATCCCCCTTTAATAGTTACACTTATAGAAACACATACCCTCCAACATTCCCCCTAATAGTTACATTATTAGAAACACATACCCTCCAACATTCCCCCTTTAATAGCTACAACTTATAGAAACACATACCCTCCAACATTCCCACTTTAATAGTTACACTATAATACACATACTTCCTCAACATTCCCCTTTAATATTACACGGATATACACAACCTCCAACATTCCCCCTTTAATAGTTACACTTATAGAAACACATACCCTCCAACATCCCCTTTAATAGTTACACTTATAGAAACACATACCCTCCAACATTCCCCCTTTAATAGTTACACTTATAAACACATACCTCCAACATCCCTTAATAGTTACACTTAAGAAACACATACCCTCCAACATTCCCCTTAATAGTTACACTTATAGAACACATACCCTCCAACATTCCCCCTTTAATAGTTACACTTATAGAAACACATACCCTCAACATTCCCCTATAGTTACACTTATAGAAACATACCTCCAACATCTCCCTTAATAGTTACATTATAGAAACACATACCCTCCAACATCCCCCTTTAATAGTTACACTTATGAAACACATACCCTCCAACATTCCCCCTTTAATATTTACACTTATAGAAACACATACCCTCCAACATTCCCCCTTTAATAGTTACACTTATAGAAACACATACCCTCCAACATCCCCCTTTAATAGTTACACTTATAGAAACACATACCCTCCAACATTCCCCTTTAATGTTACACTTATAGAAACACATACCCTCCAACATTCCCCCTTTAATAGTTACACTTATAGAAAACACATACCCTCCAACATCCCCCTTTAATAGTTAACTTATGAAAACACATACCTCCAACATCCCCCTTTAATAGTTACACTTATAGAAACACTACCCTCAACATTACCCCTTTAATAGTTACACTTTAAGAAACACATACCCTCCAACATCCCCTTTAATAGTTCACTTATTAGAACACACATACCCTCCAACATTCCCCCTTTAATAGTTACACTTATAGAAACACATACCCTCCAACATTCCCCTTTAATAGTACACTTATAGAAAAACTACCCCCTCCAACATTCCCCTTTAATAGTTACACTTATAGAAACACATACCCTCCAACATCCCCCTTTAATAGTTACACTTATATCGAAACACTACCTCCAACATTCCCCCTTTATTAATATACACTTATAAAACACATACCCTCCAACATTCCCCTTTATAGTTACACTTATAGAAACACATACCTCCAACACTCCCCTTATAGTTACACCTTATAAGAAACACATACCCTTCAACTCTCCCTTTAATAGTTACACTTATAGAAAACACTACCTCAACATTCCCCTTTAAATTTACATTATAGAAACACATACCCTCCAACATCCCCCTTTAATAGTTACACTTATAGAACACATACCCTCCAACATTCTCCCCTTTAATAGTTACACTTATAGAAACACATACCTCCAACCATTCCCTTTAATAGTTACACTTCGATACACCCCATACCCTCCAACATTCCCCCTTTAATAGTTACACTTATAGAAAACCCATACCCTCCAACATTCCCCCTTTACTAGTTACACTTATAGAAACATACCCTCAACATCCCCTCTTTAATAGTTTACACTTATAGAACACATACCCTCCCATCCCCCTTATAGTTACACTTATAGAAAATACCTCCACATTCCCTTTAATAGTTACACTTATAGAACACATACCCTCCAACATTCCCCTTTAATGTTTTACACTTATAGAAAACACATACCCTCCAACATTCCCCTTTAATAGTTACACTTATAGAAACACATACCCTCCACACCCCCTTTAATAGTTACACTTATAGAAACCCATACCCTCCAACATTCCCCCTTTAATAGTTACACTTATAGAAACACATACCCTCCAACATTCCCTTTAATAGTTACACTTATAGAAACACATACCCCCAAATCCCCCTTTAATAGTTACACTTATAGAAACACATACCCTCCAACATCCCCCTTTAATAGTTACACTTATAGAAACCTACCTCCAACATTCCCCTTTAATAGTTACACTTATAGAAAACATACCTCCAACATCCCCTTTATAGTACACTTATAGAAACACATACCCTCCAACATCCCCCTTTAATAGTTACACTTATAGAAACACATACCCTCCAACATCCCCCTTTAATAGTTACAAACTTATAGAAAAACACATACCCTCAACATTCCCCCTTAATAGTTACACTTATAGAAACACATCCCTACCCTTCCCCCTTTAAAGTTACAATTATAGAAACACATACCTCCAAATCCCCTTTAATAGTTACACTATAGAACACATACTTCCAACATTCCCCCTTTAATAGTTACACTTAAGAAACACATACCCCCAAACATCCCCCTTTAATAGTTACACTTATAGAAACACATACCCTCCAACATTCCCTTTAATAGTTACACTATAAACACATACCTCCAACATCCCTTTAATAGTTACACTTATAGAAACACATACCCTCCAACATTCCCCTTTAATAGTTACACTTATAGAAACACATACCCTCCAACATTCCCCCTTAATAGTTACACTTATAAAACACATCCCTCAACATTCCCCCTTTAATAGTTACACTTATATAGCACATACCTCCAACATTCCCTTTAATAGTTACACTTATAGAAAACAATACCCTCCAACATCCCCTTAATAGTTACACTTTAGAAACACATACCCTCAACATTCCCCCTTTAATAGTTACACTAAGAAACACATACCCCCTCCACATTCCCCCTTTAATAGTTACACTTATATAAACACATACCTTCAACATTCCCCTTTAAATGTACACTTATAGAAACACATACCCTCCAAATTCCCTTTAATAGTTACATTATAGAAACACATACCCTCCAAATTCCCCTTTAAGTTACACTTATAGAAAACAATACCTCCAACATTCCCCCTTTATAGTTACACTTATAGAAAACACATACCTCCAACATTCCCCTTTAATAGTTACACTTATAGAAACACATACCCTCCAACATTCCCTTTAATAGTTACACTATAGAAAACACATACCCTCCAACATTCCCCTTTAAAGTTACACTATAGAAACACATACCCTCCAACATTCCCCTTAATAGTTACACTTATAGGAAACACATACCCTCCAACATTCCCCCTTTAATAGTTACACTTATAGAAAACATACCCTCCAAACATCCCCTTTAATAGTACACTTATAGAAACACATACCCTCCAACATTCCCCCTAATAGTTAACTTATAGAAACACATACCCCTCAACATTCCCCCTTTAATGTTACACTTATAGAAAACATACCCTCCAACATTCCCCTTTAATAGTTACACTTATAGAAACACATACCCTCCAACATTCCCCTTTAATAGTTACACTTATAGACCACCCTCATCAACATACCCCTACACTTATTTACATGTTCATACAACCAATCCACACCCCCCCCCCTTAATAGTTACCACTTCCCCCTGACCCCCCTAAGCCAACACTATACCTACCTCACTTACCTATGACACACACCTTCCCCCTAATGTTTTTTTACACTTATAGAAAACACAAATTTTTTCATTCATCTCCAACATTCCCCTTTTAGTTACACTATAAGACAACACATACCTCCAACATTCCCCCTTTATAGTTAACACTTATAGAAACACATACCCTCCAACATCCCCCTTTAATAGTTACACTTATAGAAACACATACCTCCAAACATTCCCCCTTTAATAGTTACACTTATAGAAAACACATACCCTCCAACATCCCCCTTTAATAGTTACACTATAGAAAAACACATACCTCCAACATTCCCCCCTTTAATAGTTACACTTATAGAAACAAAACCCTCAACATTCCCCTTTAATAGTTACACTTTATAAAACACATACCTCCAACATTCCCCTTTAATAGTTACACTTATAGAACACATACCTCCAACATTCCCCTTAATAGTTACACTATAGAAAACACATACCCTCCAACATCCCCCTTTAATAGTTACACTTATAGAAACACATACCCTCCAACATTCCCTTTAATAGTTACACTTCTATAAACACAATAACATACAACATCCTTTAATAGTTACACTATAGAAACACATACCCTCCAACATTCCCTTTAATAGTTACACTTATGAACACATACCCTCCAACATTCCCCCTTTAATAGTTAACTATATAAACACATACCCTCCAACATTCCCCCTTTAATAGTTACCACTTATAAACACATACCTCCAACATTCTCCTTTAATAGTTACACTTATAGAAACACATCCCTCCAACATTCCCCCTTTAATAGTTACCCTTATAGAGAAACACATACCCTCCAACATTCCCCTAATAGTTACACTTATAGAAACAAACCCTCCACATTCCCCTTAATAGTTACCACTTATAAACACATACCTCCAACATTCCCCTTAATAGTACACTTATAGAAACACATACCCTCCAACATTTCCCTTTAATAGTTACACTTATAGAAACACATACCCTCAACATTCCCCTTTAATAGTTTACAACTTATAGAAGAAAACACTACCCCCAACATTCCCCCTTTAATAGTTACACTTATAGAACAAACACATACCCTCCAACATCCCTTTATAGTTAAACTTATAGAAACACATACCCTCCAACTTCCCCTTTAATAGTTACACTTATAGAAACACATACCTCCAACATTTCCCCTTTAATAGTTACCATTATAGAAACACCATACCCTCCAACATTCCCCCTTTAATAGTTACACTTATAGAAAAACACATACCCTCAACATTCCCCCTTAATAGTTACACTATAGAACACAACCTCCAACATTCCCCTTAATAGTTACACTATAGAAAACATACCCTCCAAACCCCCTTAAAACACTTATAGAAACACATACCCTCCCAACATTCCCCCTTAAAAGTTACACTTATAGAAACACATACCCTCCAACATTCCCCTTTAATAGTACACTTATAGAAAACACCTACCCTCCACATACCCCTTTAATAGTTACACTTATAGAGAAACACAACCCTCCAACATTCCCCTTAATAGTTACACATTAGAAACACTACCCTCAACATTCCCCTTTAATAGTTACACTTATTAGAAACACATTACCCTCCAACATTAACCCCTTTAATAGTTACACTTATAGAAAAACAAATCCCTCCAACATCCCCTTTAATAGTGTACACTTATAGAAACACATACCCTCAAAAATTCCCCTTTAATAGTTACATTATAGAAAACAACATACCTCCAAACATTCCCCTTTAATAGTTACACTTATAGAAACACATACCCTCCAACATTCCCTTTAATATAGTAACATTATAGAAACACTACCCTCCAACATTCCCCCTTTAATAGTTACACTTATGAGAAACACATACCTCCAACATTCCCCTTTAATAGTTACACTTATAGAAAACACATACCTCCAACATTCCCCTTTAATAGTTACACATTATAGAAACACATACCCTCCAAAATCCCCTTTAATAGTTACACTTATAGAAACACATACCTCCAACATTCCCCCTTTAATATTACACTATAGAAAACACATACCCTCCAAACATTCCCTTTAATAGTTACACTTATAGAAACACATACCCTCCAACATTCCCTTTAATAGTTACACTTATAGAAAACACATACCTCCAACATTCCCCCTTTAATAGTTAAATTATAGAAACACATACCCTCCACATTCCCCTTTAATAGTACACTTATAGAACACATACCTCCCACATCCCCTTTAATAGTTACACTTATAGATACACATACCTCCAACATCCCCCTTTAATAGTTACCTTATAATACACATACCCTCCAACATTCCCCCTTTATAGTTACACTTATAGAAACACATACCCTCAACATTCCCCTTTAATAGTTACACTTATAGAAACACATACCCTCCAACATTCCCCTTTAATAGTTACACTTATAGAAACACATACCTCCAACATCCCCCTTAATAGACACTTATAGAAAACACATACCTCAAACATTCCCCTTTAATAGTTACACTTATAGAAAACACATACCTCCAACATTCCCCCTTTAATAGTTACACTTATAGAAACATACCCCAACATTCCCCTTTAATAGTTACACTTATAGAAAACACATACCTCCAACATCCCCCTTTAATAGTTACACTTATAGAAACACATACCCTCAAACATTCCCCCTTTAATAGTTACACTTATAGAAACACATACCCTCCAACATTCCCCCTTTAATAGTTACACTTATAGAACACATACCCTCCAAACATTCCCCTTTAATAGTTACATTAGAGAACCACATCCCTCCAAACATTCCCCCTTTAATAGTTAACTTATAGAAACACATACCCTCCCAACATTCCCCTTTAATAGTTACACTATAGAAACAACATACCCTCCAACATTCCCCCTAATAGTTACACTATAGAAAACACATACCCTCCAACATTCCCCTTTAATAGTTACACTATAGAAACACATACCCTCCAACATTCCCCCTTAATAGTTACAACTTATTAGAAACACATACCCCCAACATTCCCCTTTAATAGTTACACTTATAGATACCACATACCCTCCACCATTTCCCTTTAATAGTTACACTATAGAAACACATACCCTCCAACATTCCCTTTAATAGTTACACTTATAGATACACATACCTCCAACAATTCCCCTTTAATAGTTACACTTATAGAAACACATACCCTCAAAATTCCCCTTTAATAGTTACACTTATAGAAACACATACCCTCAACATTCCCCTTTAATAGTTACACTTATAGAACACATACCTCCAACATTCCCCCTTAATAGTTACCACTTATAGATAAACATACCTCCAACATTCCCCCTAATAGTTACACTTATAGAAACAATACCCTCCAACATTCCCCCTTTAATAGTTACACTTATAGAAAATAAACCCCCACATTCCCCTTAATAGTTACACTTTAGAAACAATACCCTCCAACATCCCCTTTAATAGTTTACATATATAGACACATACCCTCCAACATTCCCCCTTTAATAGTTTACACTTATAGAAACAACATACCCTCCAACATTCCCCTTTAA
Source organism: Hymenochirus boettgeri (assembly GCA_019447015.1). Classification (NCBI taxonomy): domain Eukaryota; kingdom Metazoa; phylum Chordata; class Amphibia; order Anura; family Pipidae; genus Hymenochirus; species Hymenochirus boettgeri. The sequence continues at coordinate 9,097,333 of CM033475.1, read as the reverse complement.
TAGTTACACTTATAGAAACACATACCCTCCAACATTCCCCTTAATAGTTACACTATAGGACACATACCCTCCAACATTCCCCCTTTAATAGTTACACTTATAGATACACATACCCTCCAAAATTCCCCTTTAATAGTACACTTATAGAAACACATACCCTCCAACATTCCCCTTTAATAGTTACACTTATAGAAAACATACCTCCAACATTCCCCTTTAATAGGTTAACTTATAGAAACACATACCCTCCAACATTCCCCTTTAATAGTTACACTTATAGAAACACTACCCTCCAACATTACCCCTTAATAGTTACCTATAGAAACACATACCCTTCAACATTCCCCTTTAATAGTTACACTTATAGAAACACATACCCTCCAACATTACCCCTTTAATAGTTACACTTATAGAAACACATACCCTCCAACATTCCCCCTTTAATAGTTACACTTATAGAAACAAACCCTCCAACATTACCCCTTTAATAGTTACATTTTTAGACATAACCTCCACTCTCTGTTTTAAACATATAACTGGTTCTCCCTGCTATTAATAGATAGGCTATTCCTACATAATACAAATAGATGTCCTGTAACAATCATTCCTACATCGGAATTTTTTGACTAGGCTTCTTGTCAGACTTTGCCAAAAAAATGCATTAAAGCAGAGTTAAGACAAGCATTAGCACAGTCCTCAGCGTTTGTAAATATTTCCAGCCTGGGGCTTTGCCTTCCATCTGTTTTTTACACCTGGTGATTAAATGTAACAGCTCTTAGATTCATTCTGGTACTGTAAACCCTTATATGCAAATACTTTCCCACTACAAAACTGCCAATTCCAGGGCTGAACTATGATTTTAAGACACTGTGCTGGATGCTAAATCAAGAGCAGAAATTAGAAACAGATCCATAAAGTAGAGTTGATCCAGGGATATTCCGATGGTCACTTCGAGACAGGAAGGAATTTTTTCTCATTCATAATTCTGGGAAGGGGCTGCCTTCCTCTAGATCAAAAGTTGGGCAGGAAGTGTGGGTATTGCTGAGTAGGTTGGACTAGATTGGATTTATGTCTTTATTCAACCTCAAATACAAAACCATAGTATACTATTAGGGGCCTCCTGAATACAAGGTGCTGATTGCATAATGTATAAAGGTTCGTACACCATGGACAGTTTTGATAAAACCTCTTAAGGTTTGTACACACGTGTGATTGCGGGTCCCGATGTGTACAAACGTTCGTTTCGGATGATAATCGGCCTGTGTATGGGCCCTTTATAACCCAAAATGCCCATTCGGACGGGGATCGTTGCCCGACCAACCAGGCGGATCTGTGAACGACCGGCCGTATTGGCCGAAACGAACGCTCATACACATCGGGACCTGCGATCACACACGGTACGAACCTTAAGAGGTTTTATCAAAACTGTCTGTGGTAAGGTGTCAATATAGCATTGTATATGGCAGATAAATGGTTTCAACCCCCTCACCTCTATTTAAGCTTGGTTTCTATATTTTAATTTAAAATAAATGGCCTCCTTGACACCTCTTTTAAACCAATCCTGTTCTTTGGCCAAGAGAAGGTCCTTGAGCCTTTGCTGTAATTTGATGATTGAGACACATTCCAGAGTATTTATTGCACTTTAGTAAATATTTAAAAAAAAAAAATCATATTGTGATTAATGCAATATTTTTGGGATTTATAAATCTGCCGGATTTTTGCTATTAAATGCTATGTGCCCTGCACTCCCATCCACATCTTTTGGAACACCTGAGATTGCTTTAGATGTCCAATAGATGTCCCAGGTCTAGCCCTGCCCATTCTCACAGTCCAGGACTGTGCCCAGACTGGCCAATGGGTCGACATGCTCCTTGCAAAGTGTGTTTTCCGTTTGGACAAATCCAAAACTAGAGAATAGGGAGAGCACATAAGGGAAGTAGTTTATGTCCTCAGTCTCACCCCTGGGTTTGCTTTAGTTCTGCCCATGTGTAACTAGCCTTAGGGAAGAGATCCATTGTTTTTATTAAAAGCTTTGGTGCTTTAAGTTAGAGAAATGTTGCTTAGTCTGATCTCTTAGAATAATGCATAATGCATTACCTGAGGGACTTTAACATTCCAGAAAAAGCACATCAGAAGCACATGACATTGAACTTGACCCAAATGACTGAATAAATATTTACACCATAACATAAGGTACCATATACACTGACAACGGGTTATTCAGTTACTGCTCAAGTTCAGCGAGGGAGAGACAGCGCCCCCTAGCTGTGCAGGGATGTTGGAGATCCCATATGTGCATTTTGATAAGCCAAGTTCTAAAACATCCCACAATTGATACACTACAATTCTCTGCATAACTGACAGCATTATAAATAGGGGTAAGTAGGGATCTGCCGTACAATACCCATTAACATAACGAGCAGTAACTATAAACTGGGACAATAAATATGCCCCCAATAGAGTTATTTAGACAAAATAGAAAGGGAAAGTTTAAATAGGGGGGGCTACAGACCTGCATCCATTCTCTGTCCTTTCCCTCCCTGTATACATGTATTACCTGTATGTAATGGATGACTATGTCATTGTAAAGCGCCACGGAAGATGTTGGCGTTTAGGAAGAAAACACGTGGCTGCAGGGGAGCGTGTATGGTTTTTGCCAAAGTTTGGAAAGGTGCCTCCAATTAGAAATGGTAGCCATCAGGACTTCATCCATTAGACCACCAGGACTGCTTTGGGGAAGACCAAGGGAGGTCCCCCATGTCAGAGGAACCACAGTGACTCCCTTACACAGTGAACCGGCTACCTACACGATCCAGCATTTCAGGGGTTAATGTGCTCCCAGCTCCCGCAATTTTTTAAAAAGGGACAGGTCCCTCTCACCCCCACCCCCCTTTACCTGTCACCTTTTCCTATAAGCTATGGGGCAGGATGAGACAAAAGTCTCATCCTGCCTCATTAGAGCAGCACCCCTGAAGGGCTGCACAAAGCTCAGTGGCATAACTAGGAATCAATGGGGCCCCCTTCAAAACTATACATAGAACTCAATATCCTTACTTCTTCTCACTAAATACAAAATGTGTGGTATCATTGCTTAGAGCTGTTTAGTCAGGTTAGTAACAGTGCAGCCAGTAGTGACTTGACATCTCAGTAAAGGGAAGGGAGCTATAGATTCGCTTACTGAGCATGTGTGAGGTAAACTGATAGACTGTGCTGTAATCAAGGCGACTAATCCACAATGGCGCTACAGTCAATTGGAACCTCAGAACCCATTTATAATTGAGGTTATTATATGTTATTTAATACTGTACCTGATCTTCCCTCCATTTTTCCCCCATAGTTTATTCAGACACAAAGCAATCCAACATTTTGGGGGACGTATTAACCCTTCCTCAGGGGGCGGTAGTTACGCCACCGTTATAGAACTCTCAAATCGGTAACCCTCGACTTTAATGCTCCATAACCCTAGAAGGATAACCCTCAAAAATTTACTAAAACCTTCGACTAGCGTGGCATTTTCTTACCCACAAATGGCGATTGATTTCGTTAACTCTCGAAAATGCAACGTGGAAGCTTGAAAATAGCCCGATCTTGAGGAAAGTTAGTGTTTAAACACATTTTGGCCATTTCCCAGGTCACCATTGCTATTTTAACTGTATTTTATCAGAACTTTATGAACAATTGGTCCCCATTGACTTTAATGGGTCTGTTTTCAAATTATCGAAGTATCGAACTTTTACTGAAGTACGAAAACGAAACGAACTTTAGGAAGTTCGTTCATCTCTAGATATTCCTTATTATACATTATAACCCTGAGTGTTCATTGGATGGGCCTGCCCACTGATAGCATTGGAAGTCCTGCATGCATGGCCAGCCTAAAGTCAAAGGGCGTGCCATGGATCATCCTGGGTGGGGCTGGATACAGATCCTGCCCCATCAAACCAAATATTTCCCTAAAACGCATGTTGTATAACAATGGGGTGTCCATCAGTTGTAAAATGATATAGTGAAGAAGGAATTTTACCCTTCTTCAGGTCTGGCCCTGCCCCCTGATTGGGTCTGGCCTATGAGAAGAAGTGCTCTACAAGACACATGTCTTCCAATTGGTCTCAGACTGAGGGTTGGGGCAGGACTAGACTAGACCAACAAGGACAAGTTTAGGTCAAGTACTAAATGTGATTCACCCCATTTATATTTAATGGATGGGAGTAGTTTAATTCCCTCTATATAATAAAGATACAACAAGCTGCATTGTAAGCATTAGTTAGACATAGAAGGACATTTAATGGAAGCCCCAGATACAGGAAGCCCCAAATACAGAGGGTACTGAATATAATTCACAAGGACATTCCTTTGCCTACAAGACATCACTCCATAGTTTATTGGTTACAACATTGTCTATAGCAGGGCTTCCCAAAGGGTGGGCCGGGTCACACTGACAGCCAGAGGTGGGCCTTAGAATTTTTATAGTGGGAATATTTTCCCTTTTTTCCCCCAAGGCATCAGTCCTAACCACTGAGCACGGTGGCTCAGTGGTTGGCACTGATCCCTTGCGGCGCTGAGGTCCTGAGTTCGAATCCACCCTTGGACACATCTGCAAGGAGTTTGTATGTTCTAAAATAGTACCAGGTAGGTGCACCTGAGGAAGGGGGAAGCCCCGAAACGTTGTGCACCGCTATATCACTAATAAAACACAATTATATCTTGTTTGAGTGCGCCTACCTGGTACTATTTTGGATTATTTAAGTACTGCTTATGGTTGAGCAGTGGAGGCAAGCAGCACCTTGGAAGATTAAAAAGGACGTGGGAGTGCGAGGAGCTGTGTAGTTCAAGTGGAGTTTGTATGTTCTCCCCGTGCTTGTGTGGGTTTCCTCCGGGCACTCCAGTTTCCCCCACAAGACATACTGATAGGTTGTATGTGTCAAATAAATGTGCTTAGATTGTAAGCTCTTCGGGGCAGGGCCTGATGTGAATGTATCCATGTAATTGTAAAGAGCTATATAAATCCACAATAATAATAATATTTTCCTCAGTATAACTTACATTTTTGTATAACATTTTAATACAGTCACTGTAGTGTAACTTTACATTACATTAATTTGAATCAGGGATGAAACTACCAGGGGAGCAGGGGGACAACCCCCATCTTCTTATTTCCCCTATGACAGATTTAGCCTCCTCCCAGAAAACCATTGTGGGTGAAGCACGGATAGGGGCCCCATCATAGTTTTGCAGGGGGGCCCATTGATTCATAAAATGAGTAATTACAACTTTTAATACAAAATTAAGAAGACAGCTGTGATAAATTTGCATTACCAAGTGCCACGGGCTGAAACCACTGGTCTAGAAGCCCATCCGGCCTGTGTTTGACACCTCAGGTTGATTCTACCTCAGGTTTCTCAGGTATTTTGGGGATTTTGAGAGATTTGTCAAGAAATGTGTCATTATAGGGTCCAGGACCAACCGATCATGTACAATGCCTTCTTTACATAGGCACTGTAGTCCCTTAACCTTCCAGGAGGTGGGGCAATTCTAGGGCCCTTTTTCATAATGTAGCTACAGTTCTAAGCATGCTCACTGTTTTAAAAATGTATGCTAGAAGAAATGAGAAGGGAACGTAGGTAAACGCAGGCAGAGGAATAACTAGGAGGATGCAGGGCCCTTGCATTCAGGCCCCGGATGCACCCAGTGGCCTTCCAATTATTTTGAAAACTACAACTCCCAGGATTCCTGCAGAATGCCAAACCATGCATTCAATTGGTGTGCATACTTTATTATGTTTGGATTTTCTCCAACATTGCTTGCCTAATCTGCAAGTTCTCTTGCTTGAATAAACAAAAATGCAAATCTGGCTCACAGATGCTCGCTTTCACTACATATCAAGTAATGGAATTTCCCAGCATGCCACGGGTAAGATCCAGTGATGAAAGATATATGCAGGCAGGGGGTTCTGGGATTGGTAGTTCAACAACACCATAGGTTTCAACATCTATAGTTTAAATGAGAAGTCTAGGCTAAATAAGTAAATTCTTATTCCACTGCTGATTAAAATTACGTGTCACTTGCATTTGCTAAAAAAAAAGCAAAAATCTTCACTTCAATAAATCATCCCCCTCCCTTTCTCTGGTTGAAACACATTGAGCATGTGCAAGTCGATGGCCTTGGTAAGAGGAGGTTTAGAAGTGACTATACAATCAAACAAACTTTATTAATCCATCACATTTATGTATGTATGTATGTATGTGTAGTTTATTTATATGGTGCTACTTGGGAACGCAGTGCTGTACAATAACAAAATACAAAAAAGTCATACAAGGGGGATATATCAAAGCAACAGCATCATCTGACACATTTTGGGCACATACCACTACTTTATAAATAATATGGGGTGTGTCCATGCTATTGCTATGATGTCATTATGTAATGGGTAGACAAGTCCAAAAAAAACCCCACGTGTTTTAGTCTTAATCTTTCCTATATTTCAACCACCCACCCACTCTGCATTGCCAAGGAGATGATAAAAAAACCTGTAAATTTGCTGCACAAACACCAGCCAACCACAACATTGAACATATGACCCAAATGACTTCAAAAGTAAACATTTACACAAAAAAGTTTAAGTACCTTATAGTTTGTTAAATGCAAACACATAAAACAGGTTATTTATTCTAATTATTATTGTTACTTCTCAGGATAAGAGATAAAGAGGGCCCCTAAGAAAGGTGGATCCAATATGAGTTAAAGGGACACTATGCTGAAAAAATGACTTTGCCTCATCTTAATCTATAATTGAATACACGTAAGTAGCACTTACTCTGATTTGCGTGCGTTGCTGCATGCCTTCAATCCAGCACACATTTTGTTTAGGAGCAGTCTCCCCCCTCCCTCTTTTAACCACTCCCACTTCCATCCGACCTGACTTTTTTCCCACAATCCAACTGTCAAGCCTGCACACAGCATACAGCATTCCAACTGACAAATCTCTGTCACCATTCCAGCTACAGTAAAACTACTCACAGAAGAATCGTTTTTGAGAGCAAGGAATTTGATTGACAGCTGAAATATAAGAAGTTTTAGATTGGATATCTAAAGAAATAGATACAGTGGTGGTTGGGAAGAATTATAGTTTCCAGTTAGGGTCAATTTAAAATAACTTATATTTTGGTATAGATGCTCTTTAAACCATTCCAACCAGTTATTGAATTATATTGGACACCTTACTAGACCCGTATTGTGGTACTCACTGCCTCTGTGGTTTCTCTAATACGTAGTAAAATAAAGACCTGAAATGCGGAGGGTGGACATGCACAACATGGAAGGTGGAACATTATTTAGATAATCATGGAGAGAAAATGATTCCACTTCCAGGCCACCTCCATTTCCAATTAAATGAAATAAGGAGAAATCAAAATTATAATGGGGAACACAGTGAAATATATTCTTATAATAGTCATTCAAATACGTAACCGAGTAACTGTAATAAGAAAATAAGAACTTTCAAAAAAGTCTAAACCAGTCTTTTGGATCGCAAGGGCAGACTGGCCAACATATTGTCCAACCAATCAACTGGAGGCAAACAGGAAATTCTTTATATCCAGTACATTTTCTATTAGTTGGAATGTGTTGGATGATGTGAATCTTTGGTAAGAAGTCATCAATTTATAGTGTGGATCCAACCAATCACTGCAAACATTAGTTAAATGTAGAGGGAGAAAAGTAATAGATAAAGTAATGGATGCTCCAGGCAAGATAAAGTACTACAGGACCTTGGCTTCCCTTTGCCTACCAGACATCGCCCCACAGTTCTTAGGTTCTATCAGACACCCACCCTGGTTTTAACCCATTTACCCATTAGTCTTTGGATGGGGGTTTCTTTTACAATATCAGGTTTTTTGGGTGTTTAAAGGATTTTTATTGACTGGAAATATATTTTGTGACAACGCTGTTGTACTAGACTATGGGGCCTGGGGCAAAGCTAATATTTAAAATACCTTCTGTTAAGCACAAACCCTTAATCTCTTTAGGGCGGTGGCGTCTCTATTCAAACATTCATCTTTCTGGGTCACTTTCATAACTGATAGGGCTGATAGGGCAAAGGTTAGGTTACCAGAGTTTTGAAAAAACACTATAGTGTTACCAGCTCATCCCCTGATTGGAGGACACTCTTTAAAAAACACTATAGTGTTACCAGCTCATCCCCTGATTGGAGGACGCTCTATAAAAACACTATAGTGTTATCAGCTCATCCCCTGATTGGAGGACGCTCTTTATAAAAACATTATAGTGTTACCAGCTCATCCCCTGATTGGAGGACGCTCTATAAAAACACTATAGTGTTATCAGCTCATCCCCTGATGGGAGGACGCTCTTTATAAAAACACTATAGTGTTACCAGCATCCATCCCCTGATTGGAGGGCACTCTTATAAAACACTATAGTGTTACCAGCTCATCCCCTGATTGGAGGACACTCTTTATAAAACACTATATGGTTACATCTCATTCCCTGATGGAGGACACTCTTTATAAAAACACTATAGGTTTACCAGCTCATCCCTGATTGGAGGACACTCTTATAAAACACTATAGTGTTACCAGCTCATCCCCTGATTGGAGACACTATAAAAACACTATAGTGTTACCAGTCTCATCTCCTGATTGGAGGACACTCTTATAAAAACACTATAGTGTTACCATCTCATCCCCTGATTGGAGGACACTCTTTATAAAACACTATAGTGTTACCAGCTCTCATCCCTGATTGGAGGACGCTCTTTATAAAAACACTATAGTGTTACCAGCTCATCCCCTGATTGAGGACGCTATAAAAACACTATAGTGTTACCACTCATCCCCTGTTGGAGGACACTCTTTATAAAAACACTAAGTGTTACCAGCTCATCCCCTGATTGGAGGACGCTCTTTATAAAACAACTATAGTGTTACCCAGCTATCCCCTGATTGGAGGACACCTTTTATAAAAAACACTATAGTGTTACCAGCTCATCCCCTATTGGAGGACGCTCTTATAAAAACACTATAGTGTTACCAGCTCATCCCCTGATTGGAGACGCTCTTTATAAAAAACACTATAGTGTTACCATCTCATCCCCTATGGAGGAACTCTCTTTATAAAAACACTATAGTGTTACCAGCTCATCCCCGATTGGAAGACCTATAAAAAACACTATAGTGTTACCAGCTCATCCCCTGATTGGGAGGACACTCTTATAAAACACTATAGTGTTACCAGTCATCCCCTGATTGGAGGACACTCTTATAAACCACTATGAGGTTACCAGCTCATCCCCTGATTGGAGGACACTCTATAAAAACACTATAGTGTTACCAGCTCATCCCCTGATTGGAGGACGCTCTTTATAAAAACACTATAGTGTTACCAGCTCATCCCCTGATTGGAGGACACTCTTTATAAAAACACTATAGTGTTACCAGCTCATCCCCTGATTGGAGGACACTCATAAAAACACTATAGTGTTACCAGCTCATCCCCTGATTGGAGGACACTCTATAAAAACACTATAGTGTTACCATCTCATCCCTGATTGGAGGACGCTCTATAAAAACACTATAGTGTTACCAGCTCATCCCCTGATTGGAGGACACTCTATAAAAACACTATAGTGTTACCAGCTCATCCCCTGATTGGAGGACACTCTATAAAAAACACTATAGTGTTACCATCTCATCTCCTATTGGAGGACCTCTATATAAAACACTATAGTGTTACCACACTCATCCCCTGATTGGAGGACCTCTATAAAACACATAGTGTTACCACTCATCCCCTGATTGGAGGACGCTCTATAAAAACACTATAGTGTTACCAGTTCATCCCCTGATTGGAGGACACTCTTAAAAAACACTATAGTTTACCATCCTCATCTCTGATTGGAGGACGCTCTATAAAAACACTATAGTGTTACCACTCATCCCCTGATTGGAGACGCTCTTTATAAAAACACTATAGTGTTACCATCTCATCTCCTGATTGGAGGACACTCTATAAAAACACTATAGTGTTACCAGCTCATCCCCTGATTGGAGGACACTCTTTATAAAAACACTATAGTGTTACCAGCTCATCCCCTGATTGGAGGACCTCTTATAAAAACACTATAGTGTTACCAGCTCATCCCCTGATTGAAGGACGCTCTATAAAAACAACTATAGTGTTACCCTCTCATCCCTGATTGGGAGACCTCTTTATAAAACACTATAGTGTTACCACACTCATCCCCTGATTGGAAGACCTTATAAAACACTATAGTGTTCCACACTCATCCCCTGATTGGAGGACCCTTTATAAAAACCCTATAGTGTTACAGCTCATCCCCTGATTGGAGGACCTCTTAATAAAACACTATAGTGTTACCAGCTCATCCCCTGATTGGAACGCTCTTATAAAAACACTATAGTGTTACCACTCATCCCTGATTGGAGACACTCTTTAAAACACTATAGTGTTACCAGCTCATCACCCGATTGGAGGACGCTCTTTATAAAAACACATAGTGTTACCAGCTTATCCCTGATTGGAGGACACTCTTATAAAAACACTATATGTGTACCAGCTCATCCCCTGATGGAGACGCTCTTATAAAAAACACTATTGTTACCAGCTCATCCCTGATTGAGGACCTCTATAAAAAACCTATAGTGTTACCATTCATCCCCTGATTGGAGGACGCTCTTTATAAAAAACTATAGTGTTACCACTCATCCCCGATTGGAGGACCTCTTTATAAACACTATAGTGTTACCATCTCATCCCCTGATTGGAGGACACTCTATAAAAACACTATAGTGTTACCAGCTCATCCCTGATTGGAGGAACTCTATAAAAACACTATTTGTTACCAGCTCATCCCCTGATTGGAGACGCTCTTTATAAAAACACTATAGTGTTACCAGTCATCCCCTGATTGGAGGACACTCTATAAAAACACTATATGTTCCAGCTCATCCCTGATTGGAGGACGCTCTTATAAAAACACTATGTGTTACCACTCATCCCCTGATTGGAGGCACTCTTTTATAAAACACTATAGTGTTACCAGCTCATCCCCCTGATTGGAGGACACTCTATAAAACACTATAGTGTTACCAGCTCCATCCCTTATTGGAGGACGCTCTATAAAAACACTATAGTGTTACCATCTCATCTCCCTGATTGAGGGACGCTCTATAAAAACACTATAGTGTTACCAGCTCATCCCCTGATTGGAGGACGCTCTATAAAAACACTATAGTGTTACCAGCTCATCCCCTGATTGGAGGACGCTCTATAAAAACACTATAGTGTTACCAGCTCATCCCCTGATTGGAGGACGCTCTATAAAAACACTATAGTGTTACCAGCTCATCCCCTGATTGGAGGACGCTCTTTATAAAAACACTATAGTGTTACCAGCTCATCCCGATTGGAGGACGCTCTATAAAAACATTATAGTGTTACCAGCTCATCCCCTGATTGGAGGACGCTCTATAAAAACACTATAGTGTTACCAGCTCATCTCCTGATTGGAGGACACTCTATAAAAACACCATAGTGTTACCAGCTCATCCCCTGATTGGAGGCCGCTCTATAAAAACACTATAGTGTTACCAGCTCATCTCCTGATTGGAAGACGCTCTATAAAAACACTATAGTGTTACCATCTCATCTCCTGATTGGAGGACGCTCTATAAAAACACTATAGTGTTACCAGCTCATCCCCTGAGTGGAGGACAATCTATAAAAACACTATAGTGTTACCAGCTCATCTCCTGATTGGAGGACACTCTATAAAAACACTATAGTGTTACCAGCTCATCTCCTGATTGGAGGACACTCTATAAAAACACTATAGTGTTACCAGCTCATCTCCTGATTGGAGGACACTCTATAAAAACACTATAGTGTTACATCTCATCTCCTGATTGGAGGACGCTCATTAAAAAACACTATAGTGTTACCAGCTCATCCCTGATTGGAGGACGCTCTATAAAAACACTATAGTGTTACCAGCTCATCCCTGATGGAGGACACTCTATTAAAAACACTATAGTGTTACCAGCTCATCCCCTGATGGAGGACACCTCTTATAAAAACACTATAGTGTTACCATCCATCTCCTGATGGAGGACGCTCTATAAAAACACTATAGTGTTACCAGCTCATCCCCTGATTGGAGGACACTCTTATAAAAAACACTATAGTTTACCACTCATCCCTGATTGGAGGACACTCTTTATAAAAACACTATAGGTTTACAGCTCATCCCCTGATTGGAGGACACTCTATAAAAACATATAGTGTTACCAGCTCATCCCTGATTGGAGGACCTCTTTATAAAAAACACTATAGTTTTACCAGCTCATCCCCTGATTGGAAGACACTATAAAAACACTATAGTGTTACCATCTCATCTCCTGATTGGAGGACACTCTTTATAAAAACACTATAGTGTTACCAGCTCATCCCCTGATTGGAAGACACTATAAAAACACTATAGTGTTACCAGCTCATCCCCTGATTGGAGGACACTCTTTATAAAAACACTATAGTGTTACCAGCTCATCACCCTGATTGGAGGACGCTCTTTATAAAAACACTATAGTGTTACCAGCTCATCCCTGATTGGAAGACGCTCTATAAAAAACATATAGTGTTACCATCATCTCCTGATTGGAGGACACTCTTATAAAAACACTATAGTGTTACCAGCTCATCCCCTGATTGGAGGACTCTTTATAAAAACACTATAGTGTTACCAGCTTATCCCCTGATTGGAGGACACTCTTATAAAAAACACTATAGTGTTACCAGCTCATCCCTTATGGAGGACGCTCTTTATAAAAACACTATAGTGTTACCAGCTCATCCCTGATTGGAGGACGTCTTTTAAAAAACACTATGTGTTACCAGTCATCCCCTGATTGGAGGACGTCTTTATAAAAAACTATAGTTACCAGTCATCCCTGATTGGAGGACACTCTTATAAAAACACTATAGTGTTACCAGCTCATCCCTGATTGGAGGACACTTATAAAAACACTTAGTGTTACCAGCTCATCCCTGATTGGAGGACACTCTATAAAACACTATAGTGTTACCAGCTCACCCCTGATGGAGGACGCTCTTTATAAAAACACTATAGTGTTACCAGCTCTCCCCTGATTGGAGGACCTCTATAAAAAACACTATAGTGTTACCAGCTCATCCCTGATTGGAGGACGCTCTTTATAAAACACTATTGGTTACCAGCTATCCCTGATTGGAGGACCTCTTATAAAAAACACTATAGTGTTACCAGCTCATCCCTGATTGGAGGACACTCTATAAAACACTATAGTGTTACCAGCTCCTCCCCGATGGAGGACCTCTATAAAAAACACTATAGTGTTACAACTATCTCCTGATTGGAGGACGCTCTATAAAAACACTATAGTGTTACCAGCTATCCCCTGATTGGAGGACGTTTATAAAAACAATATAGTTACCAGTTCATCCCTGATTGGAGGACGTCTTATTAAAACACTATAGTGTTAAAGCTCATCCCCTGATTGGAGGACACTCTTATAAAAACACTATAGTGTTACCACTCATCCCTGATTGGAGGACACTCTATAAAAACACTATGTGTTACCAGCTCATCCCCTGATTGGAGGACACTCTATAAAAACACTATAGTGTTACCAGCTCATCCCCCTGATTGGAGGACGCTCTATAAAAAACACATAGTGTTACCAGCTTCACCCTGATTGGAGGACACTCTATAAAAACACTATAGTGGTACCAGCTCATCCCCTGATTGGAGGACGTCTTTAAAAAACACTATAGTGTTACCAGCTCATCCCCTGATTGGAGGACACTCTATAAAAACACTATAGTGTTACCAGCTCATCCCCTGATTGGAGGACACTCTATAAAAACACTATAGTGTTACCAGCTCATCCCCTGATTGGAGGACCTCATAAAAACACTAAGTGTTACCATCTCATCTCCTGATTGGAGGACGCTCTTATAAAAAACACTATAGTGTTACCAGCTCATCCCCTGATTGGAGGCCACTCTATAAAAACACTATAGTGTTACCATCTCATCCCCTGATTGGAGGACACTTTATAAAAACACTATAGTGTTACCATCTCATCCCCTGATTGGAGGACACTATAAAAACACTATAGTGTTACCATCTCATCTCCTGATTGGAGGACACTCTATAAAAACACTATAGTGTTATCCAGCTCTATCCCCGATGGAGGCCTGCTCTATAAAAACCTAGTATGTACCAGTCAATCCGCTATTGTCGAGGACTCTTTATTACAAAACACTATAAGTGTTACCACAATCAACTCATCCACTCTAATCCACAACTCACTGATTGGAGACGCTCTATAAAAACACTATAAGTGTTACCAGCTCATCCCTGATGGAAGACGCTCTTTTATAAAACACTATATGTTACCACGTCATCCCTGATTGGAGGACGCTCTTTTATAAAAACACATAGTGTTAGCAGCTCATCCCTTATTGGAGACGCTCTTATAAAACACTATAGTGTTACCAGCTCATCTCCTGATTGGAGGACGCTCTTTATAAAACACTAAGTGTTACCATCTCATCCCTGTTGGAGGACGCTCTTTATAAAAACACTATAGTTTTACCAGCTCATCCCCTGATTGGAGGACGCTCTTAAAAACACTATAGTGTTACCATCTCATCTCCTGATTGGAGGACTATATAAAACACTATAGTGTTACCAGCTCATACCCTGATTGGAGCCCTCTTTAAAAACACTATAGTGTTACCAGCTCATCCCCTGATTGAGGACACTCTTTATAAAAACACTATAGTTTTACCAGCTCATCCCCTGATTGGAGGACGCTCTTTATAAAAACACTATATGTTCCAGCTTATCCCCTGATTGGAGGACGCTTTTTATAAAAACACTTTAGTGTTTACCATCTCATCTCCTGATTGGAGGACACTATATAAAACACTTAGTGTTACCACCTCATCACCCTGATTGGAGGCCTCTTTATAAAAACACTATGTGTTACCAGCTCATCCCCTGATTGGAGGACACTTATAAAAACACTATAGTGTTACCAAGCTCATCACCCTGATTGGAGGAGCTCTTTAAAAAACACTATAGTGTTACCATCTCATCTCCTGATGAGGACACCTATAAAAACACTATAGTGTTACCAGCATTCACCCCTGATTGGAGGACCTATAAAAACACTATAGTGTTACCAGCTCATCTCCTAATTGGAAACGCTCTTATAAAAACACTATAGTGTTCCAGCTAATCCCCTGATTGGAGGACGCTCTTTATAAAAACACTATAGTGTTACCAGCTCATCCCCTATTGGAGGCCCTCTATAAAAACAACTATAGTGTTACCAGCTCATCCCCTAATTGGAGGACACTCTATAAAAAACACTATAGTGTTACCACTCTCATCCCTAGTGGAGGACTTAACACACTATAGTTTACCATCTCATCCCTGATGGAGGACACTCATAAAACACTATAGTGTTACCACTCATCCCCTGATTGGAGGACGCTCTTATAAAAAACACTATAGTGTTACCATCTCCATCTCCTGATTGGAGACACTCTTTATAAAAAAACTATATCTACACCAGCTCATCCCCTATTGGAGGACGCTCTTATAAAACACTATAGTGTTACCAGCTCATCCCCTGATTGGAGGATGCTCTTATAAAAACACTATAGTGTTACCAGCTCATCACCCTGATTGGAGGACGCTCTTTATAAAACACTATAGTGTTACCAGCTCATCACCCTGATTGGAGGACACTCTATAAAAACACTATAGTGTTACCATCTCATCTCCTGAGTGGAGGACACTATATAAAAACACTATAGTTAACCACTCATCCCCTAATTGGAAACACTCTATAAAACACTATAGTGTTACCAGCTCATCCCCTGATTGGAGACCTCTTTATAAAAACAACACCACCGGCCTACCCCAAAACACAAGAAACCCAACACCACCCACAGACACGAAACACCAACCAACCACACCTTTATAAAAACACTATATGTGTTACCACTCATCCCCTGATTGGAGCGCTCTATAAAAACACTATAGTGTTACCAGCTCATCCCCTGATTGGAGGACCTCTTAAAAAACACTATAGTGTTACCAGCTCATCCCCTGATTGGAGGACACTCTTTTATAAAAACACTATAGTGTTACCAGCTCATCCCCTTATTGGAGGACGCTCTTAAAACACTATAGTGTTACCACTCATCCCCTGATTGGAAGAGCTCTTTATAAAACACTATAGTGTTACCAGCTCATCCCCTATTGGAGGACGCTCTTTATAAAACACTATAGTGTTACCATCTCATCTCCTGATGGAGGACCTCTTAAAAAACACTATAGTGTTACCATCTCATCCCTATTGGAGACCCTCTATAAAAACACTATAGTGTTACCAGCTACTCCCCTGATTGGAGGACGCTCTTTAAAAAACCTATTGTTACCATCTCATCCCCTGATTGGAGGACGCTCTATAAAAAACACTATAGTGTTACCACTAATCCCCTGATTGGAGGACACTCTATAAAAACACTATAGTGTTACCAGCTCATCCCCTGATTGGAGACACTCTTTATAAAAAACACTATAGTGTTACCAGCTCATCCCCTGATTGGAGGACACTCTTTATAAAAACACTATAGTGTTACCAGCTCATCCCCTGATTGGAGGACCTCTTTATAAAAACACTATTGTGTTAAAAGCTCAACCCCTGATTGGAGGACACTCTTTATAAAAACACTATAGTGTTACCAGCTCATCCCTTATTGGAGGACGCTCTATAAAAACACTATAGTGTACCAGCTCATCCCCTGATTGGAAGACACTCTATAAAAACACTATAGTGTTACAGCTCATCTCCTGATTGGAGGACACTCTTATAAAACACTATAGTGTTACCAGCTCATCCCTGATTGGAGGACGCTCTTATAAACATAGTTTTACCAGTCATCCCTGATTGGAGGACACTCTTTATAAAAACACTAGTGTTACCAGCTCATCCCCTGATTGGAGGACGCTCTTATAAAAACACTATAGTGTTACCATCTCATCCCCTGATTGGAGACGCTCTTTATAAAAACAATATGTTTTACCAGCTCATCCCCTGATTGGAGAGCTCTTTATAAAAACTATAGGTTTACCACAGCTCATCCCCTGATTGGAGAGCTCTTTATAAAAACACTATAGTTTTACCAGCTCATCCCCTATTGGAGGACACTCTTTATAAACACTATGTGTTAAGCTCATCCCCTGATTGGAGACCTCTTTATAAAAACACTATAGTGTTACCAGCTCATCCCCTGATTGGAGGACCTCTTATAAACACTATAGTGTTACCCATCTCATACCCCTGATTGGAGGACACTCTTTATAAAAACACTATAGTGTTACCATCTCATCTCCTGATTGGAGACGCTCTTTTAAAAACACTATAGTGTTACCATCTCATCCCCTGATTGGAGGACCTCTTATAAAACACTATAGTGTTACCAGTCTCATCTCCTGATTGGAGACGCCTTTATAAAAACACTATAGTGTTACCATCTCATCCCTGATTGGAGGACGCTCTTTATAAAAACACTATAGTGTTTCCATCTCATCTCCTGATTGAAGACGCTCTTAATAAAAACACTATAGTGTTACCACTCATCCCCTGATTGGAGACGCTCTTTATAAAAACACTATAGTGTTACCATCTCATCTCCTGATTGGAGCGCTCTTTAAAAACACTATATGTTACCCATCTCACCCTGATTGGAGGACGCCTTTATAAAACACTATGTGTTACCATCTCATCCCCTGATTGGAAGACGCTCTTTATAAAAACACTATAGTGTTACCCAGCTCATCCCTGATTGGAGGACGCTCTTTATAAAAACACTATAGTGTTTCCCAGCTCATACCCTGATTGGAGGACGCTCTTTATAAAAACACTATAGTGTTAGCATCCTATCCCCTGATTGGAGACGCTCTTTATAAAAACCTATAGTGTTACCACTCATCCCCTGATTGGAGACGCTCTTATAAAACACTATAGTGTTACCATCTCATCCCTGATTGGAGGACGCTCTATAAAAACACTATAGTGTTACCAGCTCATCCCCTGATTGGAGGACGCTCTATAAAAACACTATAGTGTTACATCTCAGCTCCTGATTGGAGGAGACGCTCTTTATAAAACACTATATGGTTTACATCTCATCTCCTGATTGGAGACGCTCTTTTATAAAAACACTATAGTGTTACCATCTCATCTCCTGATTGGAGGACGCTCTTTATAAAAACACTATAGTGTTACAATCTCATCCCCTGATTGGAAGACGCTCTTTATAAAAACACTATAGTGTTACCATCTCATCTCCTGATTGGAGGACGCTCTATAAAAACACTATAGTTGTTACATCTCATCCCTGATTGGAGGACCCTTTATAAAAACAACTATGTGTTACCAGCTCATCCCTGATTGGAGGACGCTCTTTAAAAACACATAGTGTTACCAGCTCATCCCCTATTTGAGGACGCTCTTATAAAACACTATAGTGTTACCAGCTCATCCCCTGATTGAGGACGCTCTTTATAAAACACTATAGTGTTACCAGCTCATCCCCTGATTGGAGGAACGCTCTTATAAAAACACTATAGTGTTACCAGCTCATCCCCTGATTGGAGGACACTCTAATAAAACACTATAGTGTTACCAGCTCATCCCCTGATTGGGGACGCTCTTTATAAAAACACTATAGTGTTACCACTCATCCCTGATTGGGAACTCTTTAAAAAACACTATAGTGTTACCAGCTCATCTCTGATTGGAGGACGCTCTTATAAAAACACTATAGTGTTACCAGCTCATCCCCTGATTGGAGGACACTCTTTATAAAAACACTATAGTGTTACCATCTCACCCCTGATTGGAGGACACTCTTTATAAAAACACTATAGTGTTACCATCTCATCCCCTGATTGGAGGACACTCTTTATAAAAACACTATGTTACATACCACCTCACCCCTGATTGGAGCAGCTCTTTATAAAAACACTATAGTGTTACCACTCATCCCCTGATTGGAGGACACTCTTATAAAAACACTATGTTACCATCTCATTCCCTTAATCTATAAACCTCTTTAGAAAAACAATCCTCATCTCCTCTTATAAAAATAAAAACATATACTATTACCATCTCATCATTAACCTAAACCCAAAAACCTATACATTCACTCCTGATTGGAAGACGCTCTTTATAAAAACACTATAGTGTTACCATCTCATCTCCTGATTGGAAGACGCTCTTTATAAAAACACTATAGTGTTACCATCTCATCCCCTGATTGGAGGACGCTCTTTATAAAAACACTATAGTGTTACCATCTCATCTCCTGATTGGAGGACGCTCTTTATAAAAACACTATAGTGTTACCATCTCATCTCCTGATTGGAAGACGCTCTTTATAAAAACACTATAGTGTTACCATCTCATCCCTGATTGGAGGACGCTCTTTATAAAAACACTATAGTGTTCCATCTCATCCCCTGATTGGAAGACGCTCTTTATAAAACACTATAGTGTTACCACTCATCTCCCTGATTGGAAGACGCTCTTTATAAAAACACTATAGTGTGTTACCATCTCATCCCCTGATTGGAGACGCTCTTTATAAACCACTATAGTGTTACATCTTCATCCCTGATGGAAGACGCTCTTATAAAAACACATATAGTGTTACCATCTCACTCCTGATTGGAGACGCTCTTTATAAAAACACTATAGTGTTACCATCTCATCCCCTGATTGGAAGACGCTCTTTATAAAAACACTATAGTGTTACCATCTCATCTCCTGATTGGAGGACGCTCTTTATAAAAACACTAGGTGTTACCACTCATCACCCTGATTGAGGACGCTCTTTATAAAACACTATAGTGTTACCATCTCATCTCCCTGATTGAAGACGCTCTTATAAAACACTATAGTGGTTACCACCATTCCCTGATGGAGGACGCTCTTTAATAAAAACACTATAGTGTTACCATCTCATCCCCTGATTGGAAACCTTTATAAAAAACACTATATGTACCACTATCCCCTGATTGAGACGCTCTTTATAAAAACACTAAGTGTTACCATCTCATCTCCTGATTAAGACGCTCTTTATAAAACCACTATAGTGTTACCATCTCATCTCCTGATTGGAGGAACGCTCTATAAAAACACTATAGTGTTACATCTCATCATCCCTGATTGGAAGACGCTCTTTTATAAAACCACTATAGTGTTACCATCTCATCCCTGATTGAGGACGCCTCTATAAACACTATAGTGTTACCATCTCATCTCCTGATTGGAGGACGCTCTTTATAAAAACACTATAGTGTTACCATCTCATCCCTGATTGGAGGACTCTCTTATAAAAACACAACATAGTGTTACCATCCTCATCCCGATTGAGGACGCTCTTTAAAAAAACACTATAGTGTTACCAGCTCATCCCTGATTGAGACGCCTTTAAAAACACTATAGGTTTCCAGCTACATCCCCTGATTGAGGAAGCTCTTATAAAAAACACTATAGTGTTACCACTCATCTCATCCCCTGATTGGAGACCTCTATAAACACTATAGTGTTCCACTCATCCCCTGATTGGAGGACACTCTTTATAAAACACTTTAGTGTTACCAGCTCATCCCCTGATTGGAGGACCTCTTTATAAAACACTAAGTGTACCACTCATCTCCTGATTGGAGGACCTCTTTATAAAACACCTATAGTGTTACCACTCATCCCCTGATTGGAGGACGCCTCTTTATAAAACACCTATAGTGTTACCACTCATCCCCTGATTGGAGGACCTCTTTATAAAAACACTATGTGTTACACTCACCCCTGATTGGAAGGACGCTCTTTATAAAAACACTATAGTGTTACAGCTCATCCCTGATTGGAGGACACTCTTTTATAAAACCCTATTGTGTACATCATCCCTGATTGGAGACGCTCTTTAAAAACACTATGTGTTACCACTCATCCCCTGATTGGAGGACGCTCTTTATAAAACACTATATGTTACCACTCCATCTCCTGATTGGAGGACACTCTTTATAAAAACACTATAGTGTTACCATCTCATCCCTGATTGGAGGACCTCTTTATAAAAACACTATAGTGTTACCACTCATCCCCTGATTGGAGACCTCTTTATAAAACAACTATGTGTTACAATCTCACCCTGTTGGAGGACGCTCTTTATAAAAACACACTATAGTGTTACCACTCATCTCCTGATGGAGACTCTTTATAAAAAACTATCGTGTTTACCATCTCATCTCCTGATTGGAGGACCCTCTTATAAAAACACTATAGTGTTCCATCTCATCCCTGATTGGAGGACCTCTTTAAAAACACTTAGTGTTACCACTCATCTCCTGATTGGAGACGCTCTTTAATAAAAACACTATAGTGTTACCACTCATCCCCTGATTGGGGACGCTCTTATAAAACACATGTGTTACACTCACCCCTGATTGGAGGAGCCTCTTTATAAAAACACTATAGTGTTACCATCTCATCCCCTGATTGGAGACCTCTTATAAAAACACTATAGTGTTACCACTCATCCCCTGATTGGAGGACGTCTCTAAAAACACTATAGTGTTACCACTCATCCCCTGATTGGAGGACACTTTATAAAACACACTATAGTGTACCACTCATCTCCTGATTGGAGGACCTCTTATAAAAACACTATAGTGTTACCATCTCATCTCCTGATTGGAGGACGCTCTTTATAAAAACACATAGTGTTACCAGCTCATCCCTGATTGGAGGACACCTTTTAAAAAAACACTATAGTGTTACCAGCTCATCCCCTGATTGGAGGACGCTCTTTTAAAAACAACTATAGTGTTACCAGCTCCTCCCCTGATGGGAGGAGCTCTTTATAAAACACTATAGTTTTACCAGCTCATCCCTGATTGGAGGACCTCTTTATAAAAACATTATAGTGTTACCATCTCATCTCCTGATTGGAGACGCTCTTTAAAAAACACTATATTGTTACCAGCTCATCCCTGATTGGAGGCACTCTTATAAAACACTATAGTGTTACCACTCATCACCCTTGATTGGAGGACACTCTTATAAAAAACACTATAGTGTTACCAGCTCACCCTGATGTAGGACACCTTTATAAAAACACTATATGTTACCAGCTCATCCCTGATTGGAGACGCTCTTTAAAAACACTATAGTGTTACCATCTCATCCCTGTGGAGGACTATCAATAAAAACCCTATAGTTTACCAGCTCATCCTGATTGGGGACCCTCTTTAAAACACTATAGTGTTACCAGCTCATCCCCTGATTGGAGGACACTCTTTTAAAACACCTATAGTGTTACCAGCTCATCCCCTTATTGGAGGACGCTCTTTAAAAAACACTATAGTGTTACCACTATCCCCTGATTGGAGGACCTTTATAAAAACACTTATGTGTTACCAGCTCATCCCTGATGGAGGACACTATATAAAAACCTATAGTGTTACCAGCTCATCCCGATTGGAGGACGCTCTTTATAAAAACACTATAGTGTTACCAGCTCATCCCCTGATTGGAGGACACTATAATAAAACACTTATATGTTACCGCATCACCCCTGATTGAGACACTCTTCTTTATAAAAACACTATAGTGTTTACCAGCTCATCTCCCTAGTTGAAGGACACTATAATAAAACACTATAGTGTTACCAGCTCATCCCTGATTGGAGGACTCTTTATAAAACACTATAGTGTTCAGCTCATCCCTGATTGGAGAACGCTCTTTATAAAAACACTATAGTGTTACCATCTCCTCTCCTGATGGAGGACACTATAAAAACACTATAGTGTTACCAGCTCATCCCCTGATTGGAGGACACTCTTTTAAAACACCTATAGTGTTACCATCTCATCCCTGATTGGAGGACCTATATAAACACTATAGTGTTACCAGCTATCCCTGATTGGAGGACGCCTTTATAAAACACTATAGTGTTACCATCTCATCTCCTGATTGGAGGACGCTCTATAAAAACACTATATTGTTCAGCTCATCCCCTGATTGGAGACACTCTTTTAAAAACACTATAGTGTTTACCATCTCATCCCCTGATTGGAGGACCTCTTATAAAACCTATAGTGTACCAGCTCATCCCCTATTGGAGGACGCTCTATAAAAACACTATAGTGTTACCAGCTCATCCCCTTATTGGAGGACTCTCTTATAAAACACATATAGTGTTACCAGCTCATCCCCTGATTGGAGGACACTCTATAAAAACACTATAGTGTTACCATCTCATCCCCTGATTGGAGGACACTCTATAAAAACACTATAGTGTTACCATCTCATCCCCTGATTGGAGGACACTATAAAAACACTATAGTGTTACCATCTCATCCCCTGATTGGAGGACACTCTATAAAAACACTATAGTGTTACCAGCTCATCCCCTGATTGGAGGACACTCTTTATAAAACACTATGTGTTTACCAGCTCATCTCCTGATTGGAGGACACGCTTATAAAAAAACATATAGTTTACCAGCTCATCCCTTATTGGAGGACGCTCTTAAAAACACTATAGTGTTACCAGCTAAATCCCTGATTGGAGGACCTCTTATAAAAACACTATAGTGTTACCAGCTCATCTCCTGATTGGAGGACCCTATAAAAACACTATAGTGTTACCAGCTCATCCCCTGATGGAGGACCGCTCTTTATAAAAACACTATAGTGTTACCGCTCATCCCCTGATTGGAGGCTCTTTTAAAAACACTATAGTGTTACCAGCTCATCCCTGATTGGAGGACGCTCTTTATAAAAAACTATAGTGTTACCAGCCATCCCCTGATTGGAGGCACTCTTTATAAAACCTATAGTGTTACCAGCTCATCCCTGATTGGAGGACACTCTTTATAAAACACTATTGTGTTCCCAGCTCACCCCTGATTGGAGGACACTCTTTATAAAACACTATATTGTTACCATCTCATCCCTGATTGGAGGACCTCTATAAAAACACTATAGTGTTACCAGCTCATCCCCTGATTGGGGACGCTCTATATAAAAACACTATAGTGTTACCAGCTCCATCCCCGGATTGGAAGACACTTATAAAAACACTATAGTGTTACCAGCTCATCCCCTGATTGGAGGACACTCTTTATAAAACACTATAGGTTACCAAGCTCATCACCCTGATTGGAGGACCTCTTTATAAAAACACTATAGTGTTACCAGCTCATCCCCTGATTGGAGGAGCACTTTATAAAAACACTATAGTGTTACCAGCCTTACCTGATTGGAGGACCTCTTTATAAAACACATAGTGTTACCATCTCTCATCTCCCTGATTGGAGACGCTCTTTAAAAAAACACTATAGTGTTACCATCATCATCTCCTGATTGGAGGACACTCTATAAAAACACTATAGTGTTACAAGCTCATCCCTGATTGGAGACCTCTTTTAAAACACTTAGTGTTACCATCTCATCTCCTGATTGGAAGACCCTCTTTATAAAACACTATAGTTTACCAGCTCATCCCCTATTGGAGGACCTCTATAAAAACACTATAGTGTTACCCATTCATCCTGATTGGGACGCTCTTATAAAAACACTATATGTTACCAGCTCCTCCCTGATTGGAGGACACTTATAACACATAGTGTTACCAGCTCATCCCTTTCTTTTAAAACACTATAGTGTTACATCTCCCACCCTATGGAGGAACGTCTATAAAAAACCACTATAGTGTTACCAGCTCATCACCCTGATTGGAGACACTTATAAAAACACTATAGTGTTACCATCTCATCCCCTGATTGGAGGACACTCTATAAAAACACTATAGTGTTCAATCTCATTCCCTGTGGAGGACCTATAAAAACACTATAGTGTTACCATCTCATCCCTGATGGAGACACTTATAAAAACACTATAGTGTACCAGCTCATCCCCTGATTGGGAGGACGCCTTTATAAAAACACTATAGTGTTACCAGCTCATCACCCTGATTGGAGGACCTCTTATAAAACACTATAGTGTTACCAGCTCATCCCCTTGATTGGAGAGGCACTCTTTATAAAAACACTATGGTTACCAGCTCTCCCCTGATTGGAGGACCCTATAAAAACACTATAGTGTTACCAGCTCATCCCTGATTGGAGACACTTATAAAACACTATAGTGTTACCACTCATCCCTGATTGGAGGACACTCTAATAAAAACACTATAGTGTTCCAGCTCATCACCCTGATTGGAGGAACGCCTTTATAAAAACACTATAGTGTTACCAGCTCATCCTGAGGAGCTCTTATAAAACACTATAGTGTTACCGTACTCTCCTGATTGGAGACACTTATAAAAACACTATAGTGTTACCAGCTCTCCCCTGATTGGAGGACACTCTTAAAAACACTATAGTGTTACCACTCATCCCTGATTGGAGGACTCTTTTATAAAACACTATAGTGTTACCAGCTCATCCCCTGATTGGAGGACCTTATATAAAAACACTATAGTGTTACCAGCTCATCCCCTGATTGGAGGACCTCTTATAAAAACACTATAGTGTTACCAGCTCTCTTCACCTGATTGGAGGACACTCTTTTATAAAACACTATAGTGTTACCAGCTCATCCCTGATTGGAGGACACTTATATAAAAACACTATAGTGTTACCAGATCATCCCCTGATTGGAGGACTCTTTTATAAAAACACTTTGTGTTACCAGCTCATCCCCTGATTGGAGACACTCTTTATAAAACACTATAGTGTTACCATCTCATCTCCTGATTGGAGGACACTCTTTATAAAACACTATGTGTTACCAGCTCATCCCCTGATTGGGGACACTCTTTATAAAAACACTATAGTGTTACCACTCATCCCGATTGGAGGACTCTTTATAAAACACTATGTGTTACACTCACCCCTGATTGGAGGACACTCTTTATAAAAACACTATAGTGTTACCACTCATCCCCTGATTGGAGGACACTCTTTATAAAACACTATAGTGTTACCAGTCATCCCTGATTGGAGGACACTCTTTTAAAAACACTATGTGTTACCAGCTCATCCCTGATTGGAGGACACTCTTTATAAAAACACTATATGTTACCCTCATCCCTGATTGGAGGACACTCTTATAAAAACACTATAGTGTTACCAGCTCATCCCTGATTGGAGGACACTATTAAAAACACTATAGTGTTACCCAACTCATTCCCCTGATTGGAGGACGCTCTTTATACACTATTGTACAGCTCATCCCCTGATTGGAGGACACTCTTTATAAAAACACTATAGTGTTACCAGCTCATCTCCTGATTGGAGGACACTCTTTATAAAAACACTATAGTGTTACCAGCTCATCTCCTGATTGGAGGACACTCTTTATAAAACACTATAGTGTTACCATCTCATCCCCTGATTGGAGGACACTCTTATAAAAACACTATAGTGTTTACCATCTCCTCTCTGATTGGAGGACACTCTTATAAAAACACTATAGTGTTACCACCTCATCCCTGATTGGAGGACACTCTTTATAAAACACTATGTGTTACCATCTCACCCCTTGATTGGAGGACATCTTTATAAAAACACTATAGTGTTACCATCTCATCCCCTGATTGGAGGACACTCTATAAAAACACTATAGTGTTACCAGCTCATCCCCTTATTGGAGGACGCTCTATAAAAACACTATAGTGTTACCAGCTCATCCCCTGATTGGAGGACACTATAAAAACACTATAGTGTTACCAGCTCATCCCCTGATTGGAGGACGCTCTTTATAAAAACACTATAGTGTTACCAGCTCATCCCCTGATTGGAGGACGCTCTTTATAAAACACTATAGTGTTACCATCTCATCTCCTGATTGGAGGACGCTCTTATAAAAACACTATAGTGTTACCAGCTCATCCCTGATTGGAGGACACTCTTTATAAAACATATAGTGTTACCATCATCACCCTGATTGGAGGACGCTCTTTATAAAACACTATAGTGTTACCAGCTCATCCCTGATTGGAGGAGCTCTTTATAAAAACACTATAGTGTACCAGCTCATCCACCTGATTGGAGGACGTCTCTTTATAAAAACATTATAGTGTTACCATCTCATCTCCTGATTGGAGACCTCTTTATAAAAACCTATAGTGTTACCACGCTCATCCCCTGATTGGAGGACCTCTTTATAAAAACACTATAGTGTTACCAGCCTCACCCTGATTGGAGGACACTCTTTATAAAACACTATAGTGTTACCAGCTCAACCCTGATTGGAGGACACTCTTATAAAACACTATAGTGTTACCAGCTCATCCCTGATTGGAGGACACTCTTTATAAAAACACTATAGTGTTACCAGCTCATCACCCTGATTGGAGGACGCTCTTTATAAAAACACTATAGTGTTAACCATCTCATCTCCTGTGGAGGACCTTATAAAAACATATAGTTACCAGCTCATCCCTGATTGGAGGACTCTTTATAAAAACACTATAGTGTTACCAGCTCATTCCCCTGATTGGAGGACACTCTTTATAAAACACTATAGTGTTACCAGCTCATCCCCTGATTGGGAGACGCTCTTATAAAAACACTATAGTGTTACCAGCTCATCCCCTGATTGGAGGACTCTTAAAAAAACACTTAGTGTTACCATCTCATCTCCTGATGGAGGACACTCTATATAAAAACACTATAGTGTTACCAGCTCATCACTCCTATTGGAGGACGGCTCTTTAATAAAACACTATAGTGTTCCAGCTCATCCCCTGATTGAGGGACACTATAAAAACACTATAGTGTTACCAGCTCATCACCCTGATTGGAGGACTCTCTTTATAAACACTATAGTGTTACCATCTCATCCCTGAGTGAAGGACACTATAATAAAACCTATAGTGTTACCAGCTCATCCCCGATTGGAGGACGCTCTTTATAAAACCTAGTGTTACCATCTCATCTCCCTGATTGGAGACGCTCTTTATAAAACACTATAGTGTTACCATCTCATCCCTGATGGATGACACTACTATAAAACACTATAGTGTTACCAGCTCATCCCTGATTGGAGGACACTCTTAAAAAACACTATAGTGTTACCATCTCATCTCCTGATTGGAGGACACTTATAAAAACACTATAGTGTTACCAGCTATCCCCTGATTGGAGGACGCTCTTATAAAAACACTATAGTTTACCATCTCATCCCCTGATTGGAGGACCCTTTATAAAAACACTATAGTGTTACAGCTCATCCCTGATTGGAGGACACTCTTTAAAAACACCTATGTGTACATCTTATCATAATCACTGACTTGATGAGTTCTGAAACGTTTCCTAGTCACCGACTGCTTTCAATAGTGACTTACAGATCTGTCATTATGTACCGGGAAAACCCAATTACATATCACGCCAGGTAAATGGGATTTCCAGGGTACATAATTGCCACAGATCTTGTACAGTCATTCTGAATTGAGAAAGCCATCGGATACTAGCGAACTCTCAAGAACTCATTTCAAGTCCATTGATCATTGATACAACAGATATCCATGACCTGATAATGAACTTCACAAACTATAGTGTTACCATCCATCCCTGATGGAGGACCCCTATAAAAACTCTATGTCTACCACTCATCCCTATGGGGACCTTATAAAAACTATAGTGTTACCAGCTCATCCCTGATTGGAGGACACGCTCTATAAAAACACTATAGTGTTACCAGCTCATCCCCTATTGGAGGACACTCTATAAAAAACACTATAGTGTACCAGTCTCATCCCTGATTGGAGGACACTTTATAAAAACACTTAGTGTTCCATCTCATCCCTGATTGGGGGACACTATAAAAACACTATAGTGTTACCATCTCAT
This sequence comes from Hymenochirus boettgeri, assembly GCA_019447015.1. Taxonomy (NCBI): domain Eukaryota; kingdom Metazoa; phylum Chordata; class Amphibia; order Anura; family Pipidae; genus Hymenochirus; species Hymenochirus boettgeri. The sequence goes on along the minus strand of CM033475.1, from coordinate 9,068,314 downwards.
CCCTGATTGGAGGACACTCTATAAAACACTATAGTCTACCACTCATCCCCTTATTGGAGGACGCTCTATAAAAACACTATAGTGTTACCAGTTCATCCTCTGATTGGAGGACGCTCTATAAAAACACTATAGTGTTACCAGCTCATCCCCTTTGGAGGACCGCTCTATAAAAACACTATAGTGTTACCAGCTCTCCCCTGATTGGAGGACACTCTATAAAAACACTATAGTGTTACCATCTCATCCCCTGATTGGAGGACCTCTATAAAAACACTATATAGTGTTACCATCTCATCCCTGATTGGAGGACCTCTATAAAAACACTATAGTTGTACCAGCTCATCCCTGATTGGAGGACACTCTATAAAAAACACTATAGTGTTACCAGCTCATCCCCTTATTGGAGGACGCTCTTTATAAAAACACTATAGTGTTACCATCCCATCCTGATTGGAGGACACTCTTAAAACACTATAGTGTTCCATCTCATCCCTGATTGGAGGACTCTCTATAAAAACTCTATAGTGTAACCAGCTCATCCCCTATTGGAGGACGCTCTATAAAAACACTATAGTGTTACCAGCTCATCCCCTGATTGGAGGAACGCCTATAAAAACACTATAGTGTTACAAGCTCATCCCCTGATTGGAGGAGCCATTATAAAACACTATAGTGTTACCAGCTCATCCCCTGATTGGAGGACACTCTTTATAAAACACTATAGTGTTACCAGTCTCATCCCCTGATTGGAGGACGACTAAAAAACACTATAGTGTTACCATCTCATCCCTGATTGGAGGACACTCTATAAAAACACTATAGTGTTACCATCTCATCCCCTGATTGGAGGACACTTTATAAAACACTATAGGTTACCATCATCCCTGATTGGAGGACACTCTTATAAAAAAACTAGAGTTTACCAGCTCATCCCCTATTGGAGGACCTCTTTAAAAACACTATAGTGTTCCAGCTATCCTCTGATTGGAGGACACTCTTATAAACACACTATAGTGTTACCAGCTCATCCTCCTGATTGGAGGACACTCTATAAAAACACTATAGTGTTACCAGCTCATCCCTGATTGGAGGACCGCTCTATAAAAAACACTATAGTGTTACCAGCTCATCCCGATTGGAGGAGCTCTTTTAAAAACACTATAGTGTTACCATCTCATCTCCTGATTGGAGGACGCTCTTTATAAAAACTATAGTGTTACCAGCTCATCCCCTGATTGGAGGACCTCTTATAAAAACATATAGTGTTACCAGCTCATCCCCTGATTGGAGGACGCTCTTTATAAAAAACTATAGTGTTACCAGCTCATCCCCTGATTGGAGGACACTCTTTATAAAAACACTATAGTGTTACCATCTCATCTCCTGATTGGAGGACACTCTTTATAAAAACACTATAGTGTTACCAGCTCATCCCCTGATTGGAGGACACTCTTTATAAAAACACTATAGTGTTACCATCTCATCCCCTGATTGGAGGACACTCTAAAAAACACTATAGTGTTACCAGCTCATCCCTTATTGGAGGACGTCTCTATAAAAACACTTATGTGTTACCAGCTCATCCCCTGATTGGAGAGCTCTTATAAAAAACTATAGTGTTACCAGCTCATCCCCTGATTGGGAGGACACTCTTTATAAAAACACTATAGTGTTACCAGCTCACACCCTGATTGGAGGACGCTCTTTATAAACACTATAGTGGTACCATCTCATCTCCTGATTGGAAGACGCTCTTATAAACACTATAGTGTTACCATCTCATCTCCTGATTGGAGGACACTCTATAAAACACTATAGTTTACCAGCTCTCCCCTGATTGGAGGACGCTCTTTATAAAAACACTATAGTGTTACCAGCTCATCCCCTGATTGGAGGACGCTCTTTATAAAAACACTATAGTGTTACCATCTCATCTCCTGATTGGAGGACCCTCTTATAAAAACACTATAGTGTTACCAGCTCAACCCTGATTGGAGGACACTCTTTATAAAAACACTATAGTGGTTACCATCTCATCCCCTGATTGAGGACACTCTATAAAAAACACTATAGTGTACCACTCACCATCCCTATTGGAGGACCTCTATAAAACACTATAGGTTACCAGTCTCATCCCTATTGGAGACACTATAAAAACACTATAGTGTTACCAGCTCATCTCCTGATTGAGGACCTCTTTATAAAAACACTATAGTGTTACCAGCTCATCACCCTGATTGGAGGACGCTCTTTATAAAACACTAAGTGTTACCAGCTCATCCCTGATTGGAGACACTCTTTAAAAACACATAGTGTTACCAGCTCTTACCCTGATTGGAGGACGCTCTTTATAAACACTATAGTGTTACCATCTCATCTCCTGATTGAGACGCGCATTTATAAAAACCTATAGTGTTTACCAGTCTCATCCCTGATTGGAGGACGCATCTTTATAAAAACACTATAGTGTTACCAGCTCTCCCCTGATTGGAGGACACTCTTTATAAAAACACTATAGTGTTACCATCTCATCCCTGATTGGAGACGCTCTTTATAAAACACTATAGTGTTACCAGCTCATCCCTGATTGGAGGACCTCTTATAAAAACACTATAGTGTTACCAGCTCATCCCTGATGGAGGACACTCATATAAAAACACTATAGTGTTACCAGCTCATCCCCTGATTGGAGGACACTCTATAAAACACTATAGTGTTACCAGCTCATCCCCTGATTGGAGGACACTCATAAAAAACACTATAGTGTTACCAGCTTCATCCTGATTGGAGGACCCTATAAACACTATAGTGTTACCAGCTTCCCCCCTATGGAGGACCTCTATAAAAACACTATAGTGTTACCATTCTCATCCCCTGATTGGAGGACACTCTTATAAAACACTATAGTGTTACCAGTCTCATCCCTATGGAGGACACCTATAAAAACACTATAGTGTTACCATCTCATCTCCCTGATTGAGGACACTCTATAAAAACACTATAGTGTTACCAGTCTCATCCCCTGATTGGAGGACACTCTATAAAAACACTATAGTGTTACCAGCTCATCCCTATGGAGGACGCTCTTTATAAAAACACTATAGTGTTACCAGCATCCCCTGATTGGAGGACGACTCTAATAAAAACACTATAGTGTTACCATCTCATCCCCTGATTGGAGGACACTTTATAAAAACCTATAGTGTTACCAGTCTCACCCTGATTGGAGGACCTTTATAAAAACCTATAGTGTTACCAGTCTCATCCCCTGATTGGAGGACACTCTATAAAAACACTATAGTGTTACCAGCTCATCCCCTGATTGGAGGACGCTTTATAAACACTATAGTGTTCCAGCTCATCCCTGATTGGAGGACACTCTTTATAAAAAAACTATAGTGTTACCAGCTCATCCCCTTATTGGAGGACGCTCTTATAAAAAAACTATAGTGTTACCAGCTCATCCCCTGATTGGAGGACACTCTTTATAAAACACTATTGTGTTACCAGCTCAACCCCTGATTGGAGGACACTCTTTATAAAAACACTATAGTGTTACCATCTCATCCCCTGATTGGAGGACACTCTATAAAAACACTATAGTGTTACCAGCTCATCCCCTGATTGGAGGACGCTCTTTAAAAACACTATAGTGTTACCAGCTCATCCCTGATTGGAGGACGCTCTTTAAAAAACTATAGTGTTACCAGCTCATCCCTGATTGGAGGACACTCTTATAAAAAAACTATAGTGTTACCAGCTCATCCCTGATTGGAGGACACTCTATATAAAAACACTATGTGTTACCAGCTCATCCCCTGATGGAGGACACTCTTTAAAACACTATAGTGTTACCATCTCATCCCCTGATTGGAGGACACTCTTATAAAAACACTATAGTGTTACCAGCTCATCCCCTGATTGGAGGACGCTCTATAAAAACACTATAGTGTTACCAGCTCATCCCCTGATTGGAAGACACTATAAAAACACTATAGTGTTACCAGCTCATCTCCTGATTGGAGGACACTCTTTATAAAAACACTATAGTGTTACCAGCTCATCCCCTGATTGGAGGACGCTCTTTATAAAAACACTATAGTGTTACCAGCTCATCCCCTGATTGGAGGATGCTCTTTATAAAAACACTATAGTGTTACCGCTCCCCTGATGGAGGACGCTCTTTATAAAACACTATAGTGTACCATCTCATCCCTGATTGGAGACACTATAAAAACACTATAGTGTTACCAGCTCATCCCTGATTGGGAGGACATCTTTATAAAACACTATGTGTTACCACTCATCCCTGATTGGAGGACACTCTTTATAAACACTATAGTGTACCATCTCATCCCTGATTGGAGGACGCTCTTATAAAAACACTATATGTTACAGCTCATCCCCTGATTGGAGGACACTCTTTAAAAACACTATAGTGTTACCAGCTCATCTCCTGATTGGAGACGCTCTTTATAAAACACTATAGTGTTACCAGCTCATCCCCTTATTGGAGGACACTCTATAAAAACACTATAGTGTTACCAGTTCATCCTCTGATTGGAGGACGCTCTATAAAAACACTATAGTGTTACCAGCTCATCCCCTTATTGGAGGACGCTCTATAAAAACACTATAGTGTTACCAGCTCATCCCCTGATTGGAGGACACTCTATAAAAACACTATAGTGTTACCATCTCATCCCCTGATTGGAGGACCCTCTATAAAAACACTATAGTGTTACCATCTCATCCCCTGATTGGAGGACCTCTTATAAAAACACTATAGTTTACCATCTCTCCTGATGGGGGACACTCTATAAAAACACTATAGTGTTACCAGCTCATCCCCTTATGGGAGGACGCTCTTTATAAAAACACTATAGTGTTACCAGCTCATCACCCTGATTGGAGGACGCTCTTTATAAAAACACTATAGTGTTACCAGCTCATCCCCTTATTGGAGGAGCTCTTTATAAAAACACTATAGTGTTACCAGCTCATCCCCTGATTGGAAGACGACTATAAAAACACTATAGTGTTACCAGCTCATCCCCTGATTGGAGGACACTCTATAAAAACACTATAGTGTTACCAGCTCATCCCGATTGGAGGCCGCTCTATAAAAACACTATAGTGTTACCAGCTCATCCCCTGATTGGAGGACGCTCTTTATAAAAACACTATAGTGTTACCAGCTCATCCCCTGATTGGAGGACCTCTTTATAAAAACACTATAGTGTTACCAGCTCATCCCCTGATTGGAGGACGCTCTATAAAAACACTATAGTGTTACCAGCTCATCCCTGATTGGAGGATGCTCTTTATAAAAACACTATAGTGTTACCAGCTCATCCCTGATTGGAGGACACTCTTATATAACACTATAGTGTTACCAGCTCATCCCCTGATTGGAGGACACTCTATAAAAACACTATAGTGTTACCAGCTCATCCCTGATTGGAGGACACTCTATAAAAAACACTATAGTGTTACCAGTCATCTCCTGATTGGAGGACGCTCTTATAAAAACACTATAGTGTTACCAGTCTCATCCCTGATTGGAGGACGCTCTTATAAAAACACTATAGTGTTACCAGCTCATCCCCTGATTGGAGGACACTATATAAAAACACTATAGTGTTACCAGCTCATCTCCTGATTGGAGGACGCTCTTTATAAAAACACTATAGTGTTACCATCTCATCTCCTGATTGGAGGACACTCTATAAAAACACTATAGTGTTACCAGCTCATCCCCGATTGGAGGACACTCATAAAAAACACTATGTGTTTCCATCTCACTCCCTGATTGGAGGACACTCTTTATAAAACACTATAGTGTTACCATCTCACCCTGATTGGAGGACACTCTTTATAAAAACACACTATAGTGTTACCAGCTCATCCCCTGATTGGAGGACGTCTTATAAAAACACTATAGTGTTACATCTCATCCCCTGATTGGAGGACTCCTATAAAAACACTATAGTGTTCAGTCTATCCCTGATTGGAGGACCTCTTATAAAAACACTATAGTGTTACCAGCTCATCCCCTGATTGGAGGACACTCTTTATAAACACTATAGTGTTACCAGCTCATCCCCTGATTGGAGGACGCTCTATAAAAAACACTATAGTGTTACCACTCATCTCCCTGATTGGAGGACGCTCTTATAAAAACACTATTAGTGTTACCATCTCATCTCCTGATTGGAGGACACTCTTATAAAAACACTATAGTGTTACCATCTCTCACCTGATTGGAGGACGCTCTTTATAAAAACACTATAGTGTTACCATCTATCTCCTGATTGGAGGACGCTCTTATAAAAACACTATAGTTTACCAGCTCATCCCATTGGAGGACGCTCTTAAAAAAAACACTATAGTGTTACCAGCTCATCCCCTGATTGGAAGACACTATATAAAAACATATAGTGTTACCATTCCATACCATGATTGGAGGACGCTCTTTATAAAAACACTATTTTTTTATTTACACCATGTATCTATCTTAAAAGCCTGAATGGTTAAAATACCAAAAAAGTCCTCATAATGTTACCCTGACTTACAAATCTTTCTTAACTTTCACACAAGTCTAACCAGTTTCACACTTTTTATCCTCTTAAGCTTACACATTTCTCGTGAGTAAAAAATGCAGATTTACTGGACTTTCCATGGCCCCAGGCTATACCTCCTGGTACAGGTTCATACAGATACACCAGATGGTATAAATGAACCATGTTAGCTGCTTCTACTGCCTTAACTGGTCAAGGAACAGTCCACAAGCAGCTTACGTCCACCATTAATTGTAATGAAAGTAATGGGTCCTCCCCTATTAGTTACTATTATTTTGGACTTTATCATACGGCGCCCCCTAATGGCATAACATTTTAATGTAGAACTGATTAAGCAGTTGGTGGACAGAGTGAACATAGAAGTATGTTTTTATTTCTTATATAGCGCTACATATTCCCTAACGCTTTACAATTATTTACTCAATTCACAAGCCTGAGAGCTTACAATCTAAACACATTATTTGACACATACAACCTATCAGTATGTCTTTATGATTGTGGGGGAAACCGGAGTGCCTGGAGGAAACCCAGCAAGCACTGGGAGAACATACAAACTCCTTGCAGATGTGTCCAAGGGTGGAATCGAACTCAGGACTCACGTGCTGCAAGGTATCAGTGCCAACCACTGAGCCACCGTGCTGCCTATTCTTAATTTTTTCAATGTTGGCAGACATCCCACCCCTGACAAGTGTGGCTCCCGGGCTGGATGGGGGCACATGAGGGAAGGGGGATAGCATCACATCAACTAGGAAGTAGGGCTATGGGGATTGATAGAGGCATTCTGGGGCATGGTGGCCGAAAAGGGGGCCTTCGGGAGCAAAGTGTTCAGATTGCTGTTTGCAGGAGTTTAAGGTGTTCTCTTGGGAGTGCGGAGAGACACCCCAGAATCAGGGACACTGCCACGACTGCGGGAGGTATGGGATACCTGTGTTGGCTACATTTCCCCCCTTTATAACACAGATAACATAGCTATCACCGTTTATAAGTTATATTTTAAGGCTCTGTGTTTTATGTCCTTTTAATAGTCAGTGTGTAAACTATGTCCCTGATGTAACAACCAAACACCTCCAGCAACATTAAAAGGTGGTCGAATGAGATAAGGAGGGAAATATTGCCATCTAGTGGAGGTTTTCAGATACACAGCAGGAAAGTTCTTGCTGGTGGTATTATTATATGGGTTTATTTATTGTGCCAACATCTTCCGTGGTGCTTTACAATTACATGGTCATACATTACATACAGGGTAAAACATGTTATATAAAGTCATACATATTACCATACACAGGATAAATAATATAAAGTAAACAGAGTGAGGAGTTTCTATAAGCAATACCGTGATAAATAGGAGAGAGGACCCTGCCCAAAGAGCTTACAGTCTAAGGATATGGGGGTGAGAATAAGGTTTGGGAGTCGTTAGGCTGTAAATAGATGGGCAGTGGAGTGTGAAAAGCGGGGTTTCGATCATATGGGTAGTAAGAGGGGTAATGTCTGACCCAGGTTATATGGTGCCTGAAGAGGTGGGTGTAAGGTTACGTTGAAGGTGTTAAGGGATGGTGAGTGACGACAGACTGAGGAAGAGAGTTTCCAGAGCAGAGGGGCGCAGGCACGGTAAAGTCATGAATACGGGCAAGGGAAGAGGTGGACCAGGGGGATGAGAAGGAGGTTCTCATGGGTAAATAAAGACACTATTATGGCTGTGTACAAAATGGAGGGGTAATTTCTTACAATAACATTTGGTCAAATATTTAGCCACGGGTAACAAATTACCATTGATATAATTGTTGGAAAACTGCATTTTGCCATTTTTTACGGATACTATTTCCCCCGAATACCGCGTTATTTCTCTAACTCTCAGCCTTTTGTCAATGGTCAATGTCCCATAGGAGGTTTCTACTAATAACTGACGATGACCGTGCATGCACACGTGTTTAAACATTAACACACTATTTCCCATATGGAAGACAAGATTTCATTTCTATGTTAAGACGGCCAGAACTGGGAAATTTCATTCCGTTTCGATTTACGGATCTCAGCAAAAAAAACCTAAGATACAAAATCTGAAACGGAACATTAATTTTGGGAATTCGGACCGCATTATGGTTGATTATTACTTTCGGTTATTCTTGAAAATTAACTTGAACGTTTGATAACCCTCGAAAATACAACCAAAGCCACTTTCTAGTTTCCGATCGTATTTTGGGAGATATTATCGAATGTTCGGGGTATTTTTGAGGAGACCGAAAATAACCTTGTACATTCAATAATCATCAAAATGCATCGAGTCCCGACGATCCGCCGGTTTCGGATGGAACATTCGGATTTCTTGTGAAACTCCCAACAGAGGAGGAGCGTGCGTGCGGGTGGAAACTAGATTTGTAAAAGGTTGGTGGGGGGGGTCAGTACCATTCAGGGGTACAGGGACGGGCCCCGACCCGATCTTCCCTTCCGCAAAAAGCGTTTTTAAATAGCTGATCGGACGTACGAATAAATATATGCGCTCTCAGCTGTTTAAAAGATCGGACCAAACTTCGGAACTTAGCTGTTCATTCATACGCACGATCAGCTGAGGTGGAGGAAGAGATCTTGGGTTACTACCACCAGGGCCCCCCGTGGTCACGGGGGTGGCGGGGGCGGGTAGTTACACACCGATCCATATTTGTTGATCTGTCTCCTATTTCTTTAGATATCCACTCGAACCATCTTACATTTCAGCTGTCAGTCAAGGCCTTATTATAATTAACTCCTTTTGCTGTGGTGTAGTTGATGTAACTGAATGGTGACAGTTTGTATTTGTGAACTGCATAATGGGAAATACCTTTTCAATGCGGCCTCATAGTGATTACTGAGCATGCTGCCCTATATAGAAAGTCAGATGAAGTCCCCCCCCCCAACTGAGCTTTGAAAAATCAAGTACTAGAGTAAAGGCATGCAGGGGCACCAGGGTTGGCAGATTTTCTGCACCCCTGAGCGGGAAGTGGAGACAGCCTGAAGAACGGGCAGGGCGGCAGCTGGAACTGGGATAAGGCATAATGGCGGGGGGAATGGGAGTTCCGGGGCGGGGCTGCCAGTTCACTCTGTGGATGGGATTCCAGGCCCTGTTTCTACAGTCAGGGCAATCCTGTCCAATAATACCTTTGGCAACCCTGAGCAACACACACACCTCAGAATAAGGGATATTACATGTAGTAATTTAAAGATTAAGATGAAGTCATTTTTTTCATTATAGTTGCCCTTTAATTCACATAATGCAAGGTATTAAAAGCAGGAAGTGTTTTAGGAAGTTTTATATTAGTAATATTCATATAACTTCTCTTAAGTGTACTTAGAGGTGCGATCCGGGTTCTTTTAAAGGCATTTTATTTAATCCTTATTGTCCTTTAACTATAATTCCAAAAGTTAAATAAGTTTATAACAAGGTATAGAACCCTGTAGCCACAGGGAAGCATAGTGGAGCACCTGTGAAGCTGTGACCCCAGAAATTGGGGCCTGCCTTCGATTTTAAGGTGGAGCATGCTCACGCTGGGACAGAGCATCAAGCTTGCATCAAAAGTCCCGCCCCTGAACCTCTAAATCAATCAAAACTAGCCACAAGCTAAAAAGGTTAAGAAGAAATGGAAAGAGAGGGTTGTAGATCTGCGATAGTTTTAGAAAAGATTAATTTTTGAGGGTGGGGCTAAGACACAGCTTTAAAACATGCCTGTCACAGAGACAGGGCAGCTGGAAAGTGTAACTTTTACAAGCCTAAAAATTAAGATCTAGAGACATCATCAAGTTGGGAGTTGGTAGGGTGTGGCCAAGCGATATTTAATCCAACCAATGGTCTGTTTCATGTTATAATGCACAATTGTCAGAGAGTTAGCTGGAAAAGACAATTTGCATGCTTCGGTGCTTTGTTTGCAAACAGCCACTGATGATTGAAAATGATTGAATCAGCATCTAATGTGTACCAGTCACCTGTTATATATAACACTCTCCACCTCACAAGACCCTGTGTGGATGATCTTCCAATATAGACATTTTCCATAGTTAGAGACATTACTAAAGAGAATAGGTAAGTATTGACAAATGAAGCACAGAGCTCCGCTAAGATCAGGTTATTCATATCTGAGATGGTACTATGTATTTTTTCATAAATGTAACTAATAAAGTTGTTTTGATGAAATACGTTACACAGAAGCTGTGATAAGTAAGTGTCCTCCAATCAGGAGATGAGCTGGTAACACTATAGTGTTACCATCTCATCCCCTGATTGGAGGACACTTTATAAAAACACTATAGTGTTACCAGCTCATCCCTGATGGAAGACGCTCTTTTATAAAACACTATATGTTACCACTCATCCCTGATTGGAGACAACGCTCTTTTATAAAAACACTATAGTGTTACAGCTCATCCCTTATTGGAGACGCTCTTTATAAAACACTATAGTGTTACCAGCTCATCCCTGATTGGAGGACGCTCTTTATAAAACACTAAGTGTTACCATCTCATCTCCTGTTGGAGGACACTCTTTATAAAACACTATAGTGTTTACCAGCTCATCCCCTGATTGGAGGACGCTCTTAAAAACACTATAGTGTTACCATCTCATCTCCTGATTGGAGGACTATATAAAACACTATAGTGTTACCAGCTCATACCCCTGATTGGAGGACACCTTTTATAAAAACACTATAGTGTTACCAGCTCATCCCTGATTGAGGACACTCTTTATAAAAAACACTATAGTGTTACCAGCTCATCACCCTATTGGAGGACGCTCTTTATAAAAACACTATAGTGTTACCAGCTTATCCCCTGATTGGAGGACGCTTTTTATAAAAACACTTTAGTGTTACCATCTCATCTCCTGAGTGGAGGACACTATATAAAAACACTATAGTGTTACCAGCTCATCCCCTGATTGGAGGAGGCTCTTTATAAAAACACTATAGTGTTACCACTCATCCCCTGATTGGAGGACACTATATAAAAACACTATAGTGTTACCACGCTCATCACCCTGATTGGAGGATGCTCTTTAAAAAACACTATAGTGTTACCATCTCATCTCCTGAGTGAAGGACACCTTTATAAAAACACTATAGTGTTACCAGCTCATCACCCTGATTGGAGGACACTATATAAAAACACTATAGTGTTACCAGCTCATCCCCTAATTGGAAAACACTCTATAAAAAACACTATAGTGTTCCAGCTATCCCCTGATTGGAGGACGCTCTTTATAAAAACACTATAGTGTTACCAGCCTCATCCCCTGATTGGAGGCCACTTATAAAAACACTATAGTGTTACCAGCTCATCCCCTAATTGGAGGACACTCTATAAAAAACACTATAGTGTTACCATCTCATCCCTAGTGGAGGACTTTATAAACACTATAGTGTTACCATCTCATCCCCTGATGGAGGACACTCATAAAACACTATAGTGTTACCAGCTCATCACCCTGATTGGAGGACGCTCTTATAAAAACACTATAGTGTTACCATCTCTCATCCTCTGATTGAGACACTCTTTATAAAAAACTATATTTACACCAGCTCATCCCCTATTGGAGGACGCTCTTATAAAACACTATAGTGTTTACCAGCTCATCCCCTGATTGGAGGAGCTCTTTATAAAAACACTATAGTGTTACCAGCTCATCACCCTGATTGGAGGACCTCTTTATAAAACACTATAGTGTTACCAGCTCATCCCCTGATTGGAGGACACTCTATAAAAACACTATAGTGTTACCATCTCATCTCCTGATGGAGACACTATATAAAAACACTATATGTTACCAGCTCATCCCCTATTGGAAGGACACTCTATAAAACACTATAGTGTTACCAGCTCATCCCTGATTGGAGGACGCTCTTTATAAAAACAAACACACCATAGGACCATAAACCCCAAAAAAACACACAGACAACCATCCAAAAAACACTAAAACACCATACCACGACCGAAACCCAAAAACACAAACCACCCACCTTTATAAAAACACTATATGGTTACCATCTCATCCCCTGATTGGAGTCGCTCTATAAAAACACTATAGTGTTACCAGCTCATCCCCTGATTGGAGGACACTCTTTATAAAAACACTATAGTGTTACCAGCTCATCCCCTGATTGGAGGACACTCTTTATAAAAACACTATAGTGTTACCAGCTCATCCCCTGATTGGAGGACGCTCTTAAAACACTATAGTGTTACCAGCTCATCCCCTGATTGGAGAGAGCTCTTTATAAAACACTATAGTGTTACCAGCTCATCACCCTGATTGGAGGACGCTCTTTATAAAACACTATAGTGTTACCATCTCATCTCCTGATGGAGGACACTATAAAAACACTATAGTGTTACCATCTCATCCCTATTGGAGGACCCCTCTTATAAAAACACTATAGTGTTACCAGCTACTCCCCTGATTGGAGGACGCTCTTTAAAAAAACCACTATATTGTTAACCATCTCATCCCCTGATTGGAGGACGCTCTATAAAAAAACACTATAGTGTTACCATCTATCCCTGATTGGAGACCTCTATAAAAACACTATAGTGTACCAGCTCATCCCCTGATTGGAGGACCTCTTTATAAAAAAACTATAGTGTTACCAGCTCATCCCCTGATTGGAGACACTCTTTATAAAAACACTATAGTGTTACCAGCTCATCCCTGATTGGAGGACACTCTTTATAAAAACACTATGTGTTAACTCATCCCCTGATTGGAGACACTCTTTATAAAAACACTATAGTGTTACCAGCTCATCCCTTATTGGAGGACCTCTATAAAAACACTATAGTGTACCAGCTCATCCCCTGATTGGAGACCTCTATAAAAACACTATAGTGTTACAGCTCATCTCCTGATTGGAGGACACTCTTATAAAACACTATAGTGTTACAGCTCATCCCTGATTGGAGGACGCTCTTTATAACACTATAGTGTTTACCATCATCTCCTGATTGGAGGACACTCTTTATAAAAACACTATAGTGTTACCAGCTCATCCCCTGATTGGAGGACGCTCTTATAAAAACACTATAGTGTTACCATCTCATCCCCTGATTGGAGGACGCTCTTTATAAAAACAATATGTACCAGCTCATCCCCTGATTGGAGGACAGCTCTTTATAAACAATATAGGTTACCACAGCTCATCCCTGATTGGAGAGCTCTTTATAAAAACAATATAGTTATATTACCAGCTCATCCCTATTGGAGGACCTCTTTATAAACACTATGTGTTACAGCTCTCCCCTGATTGGAGGACCTCTTTATAAAAACACTATAGGTTACCAGCTCATCCCCTGATTGGAGACGCTCTTATAAACACTATAGTGTTACCCATCTCATCCCTGATTGGAGGACACTCTTTATAAAAACACTATAGTGTTACCACTCATCCCTGATTGGAGGACGCTCTTTTAAAAACACTATAGTGTTACCAGCTCATCCCCTGATTGGAGGACGCTCTTTATAAAACACTATAGTGTTACCAGTCTCATCCCTGATTGGAGACGCCTTTATAAAAACACTATAGTGTTACCACTCATCCCTGATTGAGGACGCTCTTTATAAAAACACTATAGTGTTACCATCTCATCCCGTATTGGAAGACGCTCTTAATAAAAACACTATAGTGTTACCATCTCTCCCTGATTGGAGGACCTCTTTATAAAAACACTATATTGTTACCACTCATCCCTGATTGGAAGCGCTCTTTAAAAACACTATATGTTACCATCTCACTCCTGATTGGAGGACCTTTATAAAACACTATGTGTTACCATCTCATCCCCTGATTGGAGACGCTCTTTATAAAAACACTATAGTGTTACCCATCTCATCTCCTGATTGGAGGACGCTCTTTATAAAAACACTATAGTGTTCCAGCTCATCCCTGATTGGAGGACCTCTTTATAAAAACACTATAGTGTTACATCCTATCCCCTGATTGGAGGACCTCTTTATAAAAACACTATAGTGTTACCATCTCATCCCCTGATTGGAGACGCTCTTATAAAACCTATAGTGTTACCATCTCATCTCTGATTGGAGGACGCTCTATAAAAACACTATAGTGTTACCAGCTCATCCCCTGATTGGAGGACGCTCTATAAAAACACTATAGTGTTACATCTCACTCCTGATTGGAGGAACCCCTTTATAAAACACTATATGTTTTACAATCTCATCTCCTGATTGGAGACGCTCTTATAAAAACACTATAGTGTTACCAGTCTCATCTCCTGATTGGAGGACACCTTTATAAAACACCTATAGTGTTACCATCTCATCCCCTAATGGAGAGACGCTCTTTATAAAAACACTATAGTTTACCATCTCATCCCTGATTGGAGGACCTCTATAAAAACACTATAGTGTTACAATCTCATCTCCTGATTGGAGGACCCTTTATAAAAACAACTATGTGTTACCAGCTCAATCCCTGATTGGAGGACGCTCTTCTAAAAACACAAGTGTTACCAGCTCATCCCCTGATTGAGGACCTCTTTATAAAACACTATAGTGTTACCAGCTCATCCCCTGATTGAGGACGCTCTTTATAAAAACACTATAGTGTTTACCAGCTATCCTCCTGATTGGAGGAACCTCTTATAAAAACACTATAGTGTTACCAGCTCATCCCCTGATTGGAGGACACTCTATATAAAACACTATAGTGTTACCAGCTCATCCCTGATTGGAGGACACTCTTTATAAAAACACATAGTGTTACCAGCTCATCCCTGATTGGGAACTCTTTATAAAAAAACTATAGTGTTACCACTCATCTTGATTGGAGGACGCTCTTATAAAAACACTATAGTGTTACCAGCTCATCCTCCTGATTGGAGAGACCTCTTTATAAAAACACTATAGTGTTACCATCTCACCCCTGATTGGAGGCACTCTTTATAAAAACACTTAGTGTTACCACTCATCCCTGATTGGAGGACACTCTTTATAAAAACACTATTGGTTACAGCTACGCTCACTGATTGGAGCAGCTCTTATAAAAACACTATAGTGTTACCAGCTCATCCCCTGATTGGAGGACACTCTTATAAAAACACTAATGTTACCATCTCATCATTTACCTTACCTCATCTATGAAACATCCTATAACATCCTCTAAAAACACTATATATTCATCTCATTACCATCTCAATATTAATCATCTAAACAACCAAAATCATACACATTCACCTCCTGATTGGAGACGCTCTTTATAAAAACACTATAGTGTTACCAGCTCATCTCCTGATTGGAAGCGCTCTTTATAAAAACACTATAGTGTTCCCATCTCATCCCCGATTGGAGGACACTCTTTATAAAAACACTTAGTGTTACCATCTCATCCCTGATTGGAGGACGCTCTTTATAAAAACACTATAGTGTTACCATCTCATCTCCTGATTGGAAGACGCTCTTTATAAAAAACACTATAGTGTTACCATCTCATCTCCTGATTGGAGGACGCTCTTTATAAAAACACTATAGTGTTACCATCTCATCCCCTGATTGAGGACGCTCTTTATAAAACACTATAGTGTTACCAGCTCATCCTCCTGATTGGAGGACGCTCTTTATAAAACACTATAGTGTTTACCAGTCTCATCCCCTGATTGGAGGACGCTCTTTATAAACACTATAGTGTTACCATCTCATCCCTGATTGGAGAGACGCTCTTATAAAAACACTATAGTGTTACCAGTCTCACTCCTGATTGGAGACGCTCTTTATAAAAACACTATAGTGTTACCATCTCATCCCCTGATTGGAGAACGCTCTTTATAAAAACACTATAGTGTTACCATCTCTCCCTGATTGGGGACGCTCTTTAAAAAACACTAGTGTTACCAGCTCATCCCCTGATTGGAGGACGCTCTTTATAAAACACTATAGTGTTACCATCTCATCATCCCTGATTGAGGACGCTCTTATAAAAACACTATAGTGTTACCAGCCATTCCCTGATTGGAGGACGCTCTTTATAAAAACACTATAGTGTTACCACTCATCCCCTGATTGGAGAACTCTTTATAAAAACACTATATGTGACCAGCTCATCCCCTGATTGGAGAGAACGCTCTTTATAAAAACACTAAGTGTTACCATCTCATCCCTGATTGGAAGACGCTCTTTATAAAACACTATAGTGTTTACCATCTCATCCCTGATTGAGGAACGCTCTATAAAAACACTATAGTGTTACATCTCATCTCCCTATTGAGGACGCTGAGCTTATAAAACACTATAGTGTTACCACTCATCTCCTGATTGAGGACGCTCTATAAAAACACTATAGTGTTACAGTCTCATCTCCTGATTGGAGGACGCTCTTATAAAAACACTATAGTGTTACCATCTCTCCCTGATTGGAGGACCTTTATAAAAACACACATAGTGTTACCACTCATCCCCGATTGAGGACCTCTTAAAAAACACTATAGTGTTACCACTCATCCCCTGATTGAGGACCCTTTAAAAACACTATAGGTTTACCAGCTCATCCCTGATTGGAGGAACTCTATATAAAAACACTATAGTGTTACCAGCTCATCCATCCCCTGATTGGAGGACACTCTATAAAAACACTATAGTGTTCCAGCTCATCCCCTGATTGGAGGACCTCTTTATAAAACACTATAGTGTTACCAGCTCATCCCCTGATTGGAGGACACTCTTTATAAAACACTAAGTGTACCAGCTCATCTCCTGATTGAGGACACTCTTTAAAACACACTATAGTTTTACCACTCATCCCTGATTGGAGGACACTCTTTATAAAAACACTATAGTGTTACCAGCTCATCCCCTGATTGGAGGACACTCTTTATAAAAACACTATAGTGTTACCAGCTCATCCCCTGATTGGAGGACACTCTTTATAAAAACACTATAGTGTTAACAGCTCATCCCCTGATTGGAGGACACTCTTTATAAAAACTATTGTGTACCAGTCATCCCCTGATTGGAGGACACTCTTTAAAAACACTATGTGTTACCAGCTCATCCCCTGATTGGAGGACGCTCTTTATAAAACACTATAGTGTGTTACCAGCTCATCCCTGATTGGAGGACACTCTTTATAAAAACACTATAGTGTTACCATCCTCATCCCCTGATTGGAGGACACTCTTTATAAAAACACTATAGTGTACCAGCTCATCCCCTGATGGAGGACACTCTTTATAAAACACTATGTGTTACCAATCTCAACCCTGTTGGAGGACACTCTTTATAAAAACACTATAGTGTTACCAGCTCATCTCCTGATGGAGGACACTCTTATAAAAACACTATGTGTTACCACTCATCTCCTGATTGGAGGACCCTCTTATAAAAACACTATAGTGTTACCAGCTCATCCCTGATTGGAGGACACTCTTTAAAAACACTATAGTGTTACCAGCTCATCTCCTGATTGGAGGACACTCTTTATAAAAACACTATAGTGTTACCAGCATCCCCTGATTGGGGACACTTATAAAACACATAGTGTTACCAGCTCATCCCCTGATTGGAGGACCTCTTTATAAAAACACTATAGTGTTACCAGTCTCATCCCCTGTTGGAGGACACTCTATAAAAAACACTATAGTGTTACCAGCTCATCCCCTTATTGGAGGACTCTTAAAAACACTATAGTGTTACCAGCTCATCCCTGATTGGAGGACGCTCTATAAAAACACTATAGTGTACCAGCTCATCCCTGATGGAGGACCTCTTATAAAAACACTATAGTGTTACCATCTCATCCCTGATGGAGGACGCTCTTTATAAAAACACATAGTGTTACCAGCTCATCCCCTGATTGGAGGACACTTTTAAAAAAACCTATAGTGTTACCAGCTCATCCCTGATTGGAGGACGCTCTTTAAAAACAACTATAGTGTTACCAGCTCTCCCCTGATGGAGGAGCCTCTTTATAAAACACTATAGTGTTACCAGCTCATCCCTGATTGGAGGACACTCTTATAAAAACATATAGTGTTACCATCTCATCTCCTGATTGGAGACCCTCTTTAAAAAACACTATAGTGTTACCAGCTCATCCCTGATTGGAGGACACTCTTATAAAACACTATAGTGTTACCAAGCTCATCCCCTATTGGAGACACTCTTATAAAAAACACTATGTGTTACCAGCTCACCCTGATGGTAGGACACTTATAAAAACACTATAGTGTTACCAGCTCATCCCTGATTGGAGACCTCTTTTAAAAACACTATAGTGTTACCATCTCATCTCCTGGTGGAGGACTATCATAAAACACTATAGTGTTACCAGCTCATCCCTGATTGGAGGACACTCTTATAAAACACTATAGTGTTACCAGCTCATCCCCTGATTGGAGGACACTCTTAAAACCTATAGTGTTCCACTCATCCCTATTGGGACCTCTTAAAAACACTATAGTGTTACCACTATCCCTGATTGGAGGACACTCTTATAAAAACACTATATGTGTTACCAGCTCATCCCTGATGGAGGACCTTATAAAAACCTATAGTGTTACCAGCTCATCCCTGATTGGAGGACGCTCTTAAAAAACACTATAGTGTTACCAGCTCATCCCCTGATTGGAGGACACTATAATAAAACACTTATTGTTACCACGCATCACCCTGATTGGAGGACACTCTATAAAAACACTATAGTGTTACCAGCTCATCTCCCTGATTGAGGACACTATAAAAACACTATAGTGTTACCAGCTCATCCCTGATTGGAGGAGCTCTTTATAAACACTATAGTGTTCAGCTCATCCCTGATTGGAAGACGCTCTTTATAAAAACACTATAGTGTTACCATCTCCTCTCCTGAGTGGAGGACACTATATAAAAACACTATAGTGTTACCAGCTCATCACCCTGATTGGAGGACGCTCTTTATAAAAACACTATAGTGTTACCATCTCATCTCCTGATTGGAGGAACACTTATAAAACAACTATAGTGTTACCAGCTCATCCCTGATTGGAGGACGCCTTTATAAAACACTATAGTGTTACCATCTCATCCCTGATTGGAGGACGCTCTATAAAAACACTATAGTGTTCAGCTCATCCCCTGATTGGAGGACACTCTTTATAAAAACACTATAGTGTTACCATCTCATCCCTGATTGGAGGACGCTCTTATAAAAACATCTATAGTGTTACCAGCTCATCCCCTATTGGAGGACCTCTATAAAAACACTATAGTGTTACCAGCTCATCCCCTTATTGGAGGACGCTCTTATAAAACACTATAGTGTTCCAGCTCATCCCCTGATTGGAGGACACTCTATAAAAACACTATAGTGTTACCATCTCACCCCTGATTGGAGGCCTTTATAAAAACACTATAGTGTTACCATCTCATCCCCTGATTGGAGGACACTTATAAAAACACTATAGTGTTACCAGTCTCATCCCTGATTGGAGGACACTCTTATAAAAACACTATAGTGTTCCACTCATCCCCTGATTGGAGGACACTTTAAAAAACACTAAGTGTTACCAGCTCATCCCTGATGGAGGACACCTTATAAAAAACATATAGTCTTACCAGCTCATCCCCTTATTGGAGGACGCTCTTCATAAAAACACTATAGTGTTACCAGCTAATCCTCTGATTGGAGGACACTCTTTATAAAAACACTATAGTGTTACCAGCTCATCTCCTGATTGGAGGACGCTCTTTATAAAAACACTATAGTGTTACCAGCTCATCCCCTGATTGGAGGACGCTCTTTATAAAAACACTATAGTGTTACCAGCTCATCCCCTGATTGGAGGACGCTCTTTTAAAAACACTATAGTGTTACCAGCTCATCCCTGATTGGAGGACGCTCTTTATAAAAACACTATAGTGTTACCAGCTCATCCCCTGATTGGAGGACACTCTTTATAAAACCTATAGTGTTACCAGCTCATCCCCTGATTGGAGGACACTCTTTATTAAAACACTATTGTGTTACCAGCTCAACCCCTGATTGGAGGACACTCTTTATAAAAACACTATAGTGTTACCATCTCATCCCCTGATTGGAGGACACTCTATAAAAACACTATAGTGTTACCAGCTCATCCCCTTGATTGGAGGACGCTCTATAAAAACACTATAGTGTTACCAGCTCATCCCCGATTGGAAGACACTATAAAAACACTATAGTGTTACCAGCTCATCTCCTGATTGGAGGACACTCTTTATAAAAACACTATAGTGTTACCAGCTCATCACCCTGATTGGAGGACGCTCTTTATAAAAACACTATAGTGTTACCAGCTCATCCCCTGATTGGAGGAGCTCTTTATAAAAACACTATAGTGTTAACCAGCCTTCCTGATTGGAGGACGCTCTTTATAAAACACTATAGTGTTACCAATCTCATCCCTGATTGAGGACGCTCTTAAAAAAACACTATAGTGTTACCATCTCATCTCCTGATTGGAGGACACTCTATAAAAACACTATAGTGTTACAAGCTCATCCCCTGATTGGAGGACACTCTTTTTAAAAACACTATAGTGTTACCATCTCATCTCCTGATTGGAAGACGCTCTTTATAAAACACTATGTTTACCAGCTCATCCCCTATTGGAGGACGCTCTATAAAAACACTATAGTGTTACCACATCATCCTGATTGGGACGCTCTATAAAAACACTATAGTGTTACCAGCTCCTCCCCTGATTGGAGGACACTCTATAAAAACACTATAGTGTTACCAGCTCATCCCTCTTCTTTATAAAAACACTATAGTGTTACATCTCCCACCCTGATGGAGGACGCTCTATAAAAACACTATAGTGTTACCAGCTCATCCCCTGATTGGAGGACACTATATAAAAACACTATAGTGTTACCATCTCATCCCCTGATTGGAGGACGCTCTTTATAAAAACACTATTTTTTTATTTACACATGTATCTATCTTAAAAAGCCTGGAATGGTTAAAATACCAAAAAAGTCCCTCATAATGTTACCCTGACTTACAATCTTTCTTAACTTTCACACAAGTCTAACCAGTTTCACACTTTTTATCCTCTTAAGCTTAACATTTCTCAGTGAGATAAAAAATGCAGATTTACTGGACTTTCCATGGCCCCAGGCTATACCTCCTGGTACAGGTTTCATACAGATACACCAGATGGTATAAATGAACCATGTTAGCTGCTTCTACTGCCTTAACTGGTCAAGGAACAGGTCCACAGCAGCTATACTGTCCACCATTTAATTGTAATGAAAGTTAATGGGTCCTTTCCCCTATTAGTTACTATTATTTTGGACTTTATCATACGGCGCCCCCTAATGGCATAACATTTTAATGTAGAACTGGATTAAGCAGTTGGTGGACAGAGTGAACATAGAATGTATGTATTTTATTTCTTATATAGCGCTACATATTCCCTAACGCTTTACAATTATTTACTCAATTCACAAGCCTGAAGAGCTTACAATCTAAACACATTTATTTGACACATACAACCTATCAGTATGTCTTTATGATTGTGGGGGAAACCGGAGTGCCTGGAGGAAACCCACGCAAGCACTGGGAGAACATACAAACTCCTTGCAGATGTGTCCAAGGGTGGAATCGAACTCAGGACCTCAGTGCTGCAAGGTATCAGTGCCAACCACTGAGCCACCGTGCTGCCTATTCTTAATTTTTTTCAATGTTGGCAGACATCCCACCCTGACAAGTGTGGCTCCCGGGCTGGATGGGGGCATGACGGGGAAGGGGGCATAGCATCACATCAACTAGGAAGTAGGGCTATGGGGATGATAGAGGCATTCTGGGGGCATGGTGGCCGAAAAGGGGGCCTTCCGGGAGCAAAGTGTTCAGATACTTGCTGTTGCAGGAGTTTAAGGTGTTCTCTTGGGAGTGCGGGAGACCACCCCAGAATCAGGGACACTGCCACGACTGCCGGAGGTATGGGATACCTGTGTTGGGCTACATTTCCCCCCTTTATAACACAGATAACATAGCTAATCACCGTTTATAAGGTTATATTTTAAAGGCTCTTGTGTTTTATGTCCTTTTAATAGTCAGTGTGTAAACTATGTCCCTGATGTAACCACCAAAACACCTCCAGCAACATTAAAAGGTGGTCGAATGAGAATAAGGAGGGAAATATTGCCATCTAGTGGGAGGTTTTCAGATACACAGCAGGAAAGTTCTTTTGCTGGTATTATTATTATGGGTTTATATGGTGCCAACATCTTCCGTGGTGCTTTACAATTACATGGTCATACATTACATACAGGGTAAAACATGTTATATAAAGTCATACATATTACATACACAGGTAATACATAATATAAGTAAACAGAGTGAGGAGTTTCTTACAGCAATACCGTGATACAATAGGAGAGAGGACCCTGCCCAAAGAGCTTACAGTCTATAGGAAATGGGGGTGAGACATAAGGTTGTGGGAGTCGTTAGGCTGTAAATAGATTGGCAGTGGAGTGTGAAAAGCGGGTTCGATCATATTGGGTAGTAAGAGGGGTAATGTCTAGACCAGGTTATATGGTGCCTGAAGAGGTGGGTTTTAAGGTTACGTTTGAAGGTGTTAAGGGATGGTGAGTGACGGACAGACTGAGGAAGAGAGTTCCAGAGCAGAGGGGCAGCACGAGTAAAGTCATGAATACGGGCAAGGGAAGAGGTGACCAGGGTGGATGAGAGGAGGGTATCATGGTATAATAAATGACACTATTATGGCTGTGAACAAAATGGAGGTAATTTCTTACAATAACATTTGGGTCAAATATTTAAGCCACGGGTACAAAATTACCATTGATATAATTGTTGGAAAACTTTGCATTTTGCCATATTTTTACGGATACTATTTCCCCCGGAATACCGTCCGTTATTTCTCTAACTCTCAGCCTTTTGTCAATGGTCAATGTCCCATAGGAGTGTTCTACTACATATACTGACGATGACCGTGCATTGCACACGTGTTTATAACATTACACCACTATTTCCCATATGGAAGACAAGATTTCATTTCTATGTAAAGACGGCCAGAACTGGGAAATTTCATTCCGTTCTCGGATTTACGGATCTCAGCAAAAAAAACCTAAGATACAAAAATCTGAAAACGGAACATAATTTTGGGAATTCGGACCGCATTATGGTTGATTATTACTTTCGGTAATTCTTGAAAATTAACTTGAACGTTTGATAACCCTCGAAAATACAACCAGAAGCCACTTTCTAGTTTCCGATCGTATTTTGGACGATTATCGAATG
Source organism: Hymenochirus boettgeri (assembly GCA_019447015.1). Lineage (NCBI taxonomy): Eukaryota > Metazoa > Chordata > Amphibia > Anura > Pipidae > Hymenochirus > Hymenochirus boettgeri. The sequence continues at coordinate 9,044,481 of CM033475.1, read as the reverse complement.
TTCGGGGTTATTTTTGAGGATGACCGAAAATAACCTTGTACATTCAATAATCATCCAAAATGCATTCCGAAGTCCCGAACGATCCGCCCGGTTTCGGATGGAACATTCGGATTTTCTGTGAAACTCCCAACAGAGGAGAGCGTTGCGGTGGAACTAGATTTGTAAAAGGTTGGTGGGGGGGTCAGTACCATTCAGGGGTGTACAGGGTACGGGCCCGACCCGATCTTCCCTTCCGCAAAAAGCCGTTTTAAATAGCTGATCGGACGTACGAATAAAATATATGCGCTCTCAGCTGTTTAAAAGATCGGACCAAACTTCCGGAACTTAGTGTTTCATTCATACGCGCGATCAGCTGAGTGGAGGAAGAGATCTTGGGTTACTACCACCAGGGCCCCCCGTGGTCACGGGGGTGGCGGGGGCGGTAGTTACATCACCGATACCATTTATTTGTTGATCTGTCTCCTATTTCTTTAGATATCCAATCTGAACCATCTTACATTTCAGCTGTCAGTCAAGTGCCTTATTATAATTAACTCCTTTTGCTGTGTGTAGTTGATGTAACTGGAATGGTGACAGTTGGTATTTGTGAACTGCATAATGGGAAATTACCTTTTTCAATGCTGCCTCATAGTGATTACTGAGCATGCTTGCCCTTATAGAAAGTCAGATGAAAGTCCCCCCCCCATACTGAGCTTGAACAAATCAAGTACTAGATTAAAGGCATGCAGGGACACCAGGGTTGGCAGATTTTCTGCACCCCTGAGCGGGAAGTGGAGACAGCCTGAAGACTGGGCAGGGCGGCAGCTGGAACTGGGGATAAGGCATAATGGCGGGGGAATGGGAGTTCCGGGGGCGGGGCTGCCAGTTCACTCTGTTGGATGGGATTCCAGCCCTGTTTCTACAGTCAGGGCAATCCTGTCCAAATAGATACCTTTGGCAACCCTGAGCAACACACACACCTCAGAATAAGGGATACTTACATGTAGTAATTTAAAGATTAAGATGAAGTCATTTTTTTCATTATAGTTGCCCTTTAATTCACATAATGCAAGGTATTAAAAGCAGGAAGTGTTTAGGAAGTTTATATTAGTATATTTTCAATATAACTTCTCTTAAGTTGTACTTAGAGGTGCGATCCAGGGTTCATTTTAAAGGCATTTATTTAATCCTTATTTGTCCTTTAACTATAATTCCAAAAGTTAAATAAGTTATATATAACAAGGTATAGAACCCTGTAGCCACAGGGAAGCATAGTGGAGCACTGTGAGCTGTGATCCCCAGAAATTGGGGCCTGCCTTCGAGTTTAAGGTTGGAGCATGCTCACTGCTGGGACAGAGCATCATCAGCTGCATCAAAAGTCCCGCCCCTGAACCTCTAAATCAATTCTAAAACTAGCCACAAGCCTAAAAAGGTAGAGAAATGGAAAGAGAGGGTTTGTAGATCTGCGATAGTTTTAGAAAAGATTAATTTTTGAGGGTGGGGCTTAAGACACAGCTTATAAAACATGCCTGTCACAGAGACAGGGCAGTCTGGAAAGTGTAACTTTTACAAGCCTAAAAATTAAGATCTAGAGACATCATCAAGTTTGGAGTGGTAGTGTGCCAAGCGATATTTAATCCCAACCAATGGTCTTTTCATGTTATAATGCACACAATTGTCAGAGAGTTAGCTGGAAAAGACTAATTTTGCATGCTTCGGTGCTTTGTTTGCAAACAGCCACTGATGATTGAAAATGATTGAATCAGCATCTATATGTGTACCAGTCAACCTGTTAATAATAACACTCTCCACCTCACAAGACCCTGTGTGGATAGATCTTCCAATATAGACATTTTTCATAGTTAGAGATCATCTACTAAAGAGATAGGTACAGTATTGACAAATGAATTGCACAGAGCTCTGCTAAGATCAGGTTCACTTCATTACCTCCCCACTGCAGCTCGGTACTATGTCATTTTTCATAAATGTAACTAATAAAGTTGTGATATTGAGAAATACGTTACACAGAGCTGTGCTAAGATCAGGTTCACTTCATTATCCTCCCACTGCAGCTCTGTACCATGTTATTTCTATAAATGTAACTAATAAAGTTGTGATATTGAGAAATACATTGCACAGAGCTGTGCTAAGATCAGGTTCACTTCATTATCCTCTCCCTTCAGCTCCACACCAAGTTGTTTCTATAAATGTAACTATTAAGTTGAGTACACACAATGGGATCTGTCATCCCGACTGTGCATTCGCTACTAGGGAGCGATCCGCCGTGACAAATCACTGTCAGTCGCGGCAATAGGTCCCATAGGGAACTGCACGATCGGCCATGATTTACCAACAGGCCTAATCTGGGTGAACGGAGCAGGTGTGGGTGGGGTTAAAATAGATTGTGTGTGTGTGTGTTATGTTCTGTAACATACAGTAAGACCACCCATGCAGCCCTGATGTAAACTTGCAATATAGAAATCTCGCTATATCTTAATTAATACATTTATAGGTAAACTGCTCAATTCATCACAGCCCAACGTGGATATTTTCCATCTGCAACTGATTCTGCAATCCCAGAGCCGGGAAGTTGCCCAGAATGAAGTTACTCTGGTGACAGGGACTGCGCTGGATGGTTAAAGAGATGTTTCCTCCCTCTAGTCAGCGAGGTCTGTTTATGCTACAACACACGAGATGTGCACCTAGGGGCGTCTCCCCATTTAATCCCCCGTTGTTGGCTGTTTATTTTGCAGCATATCAGGTTTTTATCCCATGATACCCTGGGATAAAATGAATATTTCAAACATAAATTTTAGCATAATTTAGTTTGTTCCCCCACTATAAAGGTTCATATTCACGTGCGATCGTGGGGTGACCCGTGATGTACAATGTGTATTGAACGTCTGTTCTGGTCAGCGGTCTTGTTGATGATCCGCCGACCTTGCACCCTTACACAGAGCGATCGTTGATCGAAATGGACATTCCTTACGCATCATGTGTATGAACCCGATGTAAAAATGGGTATGGTTATTGAGCTGGGGTTGTGGGTGCCACACATGGTTTATATGAATGAATAATTAGCTATGACTCACTGAAACGTCTGTTATAGGAAATGGTGTAACCCCCCATGTTATAGGAAATGGTGTAACCCCCCCATGTTATAGGAAATGGTGTAACCCCCCATGTTTAATAGTATGGTGTAACCCCCCCATGTTATAGGAAATGGTGTAACCCCCCATGTTATAGGAAATGGTATAACCCCCCCATGTTATAGGAAATGGTGTAACCCCCCCATGTTATAGGAAATGGTGTAACCCCCCATGTTATAGGAAATGGTATAACCCCCCCATGTTATAGGAAATGGTGTAACCCCCCCATGTTATAGGAAATGGTGTAACCCCCCCATGTTATAGGAAATGGTGTAACCCCCCATGTTATAGGAAATGGTATAACCCCCCCATGTTATAGGAAATGGTGTAACCCCCCCCCCCCATGTTTAGGAAATGGTGTAACCCCCCCCCATTTATAGGAATGGTGTAACCCCCCATTTATAGGAAATGGTGTACACCCCCATGTTTATAGGAAATGGTGTAAACCCCCCCCATGTTATAGGAATGGTGTAACCCCCCCATTTTATAGAAATGGTGTAACCCCCCCATGTTATAGGAAATGGTGTAACCCCCCCATGTTATAGGAAATGGTGTAACCCCCCCATGTTACAATATTAGGGTAATATGAACAATCTGCTGTACCCAGGGAAAGAAATTGTACATTTGCTCCAGTTCCTTTCCTTGGGCAAGGCTGTCAATGGGATGACGCACGTCTTTTGGAAGGAGAGAGAAATTTAGGAGGAATTTGGTAGCAATCGAAGGTGCTTTTTTTTCTGTTATAGTTTTATATTTTTACTTAAGTTCTCCTTTAAATTATCATGTTAGGTTGCAAAATATGTATCCTGCTTAAAGCCACCAATTTATTAATTCTTTACAAGTAACCCCAAGCACCAAAGAGAATGACCATCCAGAGACACTGGCATGTTCCAACAGAGCTTGTGTTAGAGACGTTGTAATCAAGCCTAGGGTAAGTACAAAGGTTTGTTAAGGCTCGTACGATTTCTCACCCGCCGAAAGCCCCCGAGTGCAAAGCACATGGGCGACAACTTCACCCGATAATCGCACGTGTGCATGAGTTCAGTTATTGTTCGTTGATCCACTCAGGGTTTGTGCGTAGGGTGTAACATTCTACGTGAACGAGGCTTTAGAAATAAAGATGACTAGAATATGGATTGCACAACCTGTATTAAAGCATGAGGCAGCACACAGAACTCTAATATCCTTATAATTTGCAGTAGGGGATACATTTTCCCTTATAATACATGAGTGGTACCCAGAGTTCCCTGTATAACTCAGTCTGTGTCCTTGTACCTTTATATAGACACAGAACTCCTCAGTGACTTCTAATATCCTTATAATATACAGTAGGGGATACATTATCCCTTATAATACATGAGTGGTACCCAGAGTTCCCTGTATAACTCAGTCTGTGTCCTTGTACCTTTATATAGACACAGAACTCCTCAGTGACTTCTAATATCCCTTATAATTTACAGTAGGGATACTTATCCTTTATACATGAGTTGGTACCCAGAGTTCCCTGTATAACTCAGTCGTGTCCTTGTTAACTTTATATAAGAACAGACTCCTCATGACTTCTAATATCCTTATAATTTACAGTAAGGGTACATTATCCTTAACTACATGATGGTACCCAAGTGTGTTTCCCTGTATGAATCGATCTGTGTCCTTGTACCTTTAATAGAGCACAAGAACTCCTCAGTGGACTTCAATATTCCTTATAATTTCAGTCGGGGGATACCTTATCCATTATAATACTGAGTGGGTACCCAGTAGTTCCCTGTCATAACTCAGGCTGTGTCCTTGTACCTTTATATAGACCAGAACTCCTCAGTGACTTCTAACTACCTTAATATTTACAGTAGGAGATACTATCCCTTATAAGACATGATGTTACCCAAATTCCCTGTAATAACTCAGTCTGTGACCTTGTACCTTTATAATGACACAAGAACTCCTCAGGACTTCAATTCCTTATACATATCAGAGGGTATTACATATCCCTTATCAATATGAGTGGTAACCAGAGTTTCCCTGTTAACCCAGTCTGTGTCCTTGTTACCTTATATGGACACGAACTCCTCAGTGACTTTCAATATCCTTATAATATATACAGTATAGGGAATACATTATCCTATAATCATGAGTGGTAACCAGAGTTTCCCTGATAACGTCTGTCTTGTCCTTGTATTTTACCTTTATAGACACAGAACCCTCAGTGACTTCTAATATCCTTATAATTGGGCAGTAGGGATACATTATCATTAATAATACATGGTGGTACCGATGTTCCTGTACTAACAGTCTGTGTCCTGTACTTTTTTTTTGGACACAGAACCTTCAGTGACTTCTAATATCCTTAAAAATACAGTAGGGATACTTATCCCTTCATATACATGATGTGGACACAGAGTTCCCTGTTTAACTCAGTCTGTATCCTTGCCTTATAGAGACCGAACTCCTCTGGGACTTCTAATATCCTATAATTTACATTAAGGTATGCTTGTGAAGGGTTCTCTCATTCATCAGGTCAGTATTATCTGTATATTCATAATTCATCCAGGTCAATCGTTCTGTTGTATTCAATGATCACTAGACTTGAAGTTTAGGTTCTTGAGAGGTTTTTTCGCTAGTCATGTCTGACTCAGCCGTGTACCTGCATCTAAGGCTAAAGGAATACCTTTGAAGATTGTATGTTAACATTTGGCAAAGAACGTGACTGGTTCAAGAGAGGTGTTAGGACGCCATTTATGTAAAATAAAGAAACCAGCCTAAATAGAGGTGGGGGGTCGACGCCACCACGTCTGCCATGTACAACTGTTTTTAACACCTTACTCTGGGTGTTCCTATAACACCGTCTTAGTGCCTATCCATCACAGCCCCTTTAACCCTGCTGTGATGATGCTATTGGGATTTTCAGGGTACGATAATTGGCCACAGATTTCTGTACAAAGTCATTCTTGAATTGAGTAACCAGTGTCGGATGACTAGCGAAACTGCTTCAAGAACTAAACTTCAGTCCAGTTTGATCTAATTTGGAATACAACGAATACAGAAGGTATACATTATTCCTAATAACATGAAGTGTGTACCTAGAGTTCCCGGACCTATATCACTCATCTGTGGCCTTGTACTTTTTTTTGGACAACAGAACTCCTCAGTTACTTCTAATACCTTATCATTAATGTTGGCTTGAAAAAGCAAACTTACTGTTCTTTTTCTATTTCTTTCTTCTTCCTTTTCTTCCGTTTTATTCTTCTCTTTTTTGGACCGTATCTCCTCCCACAGATTTTTTGAGCTAGAGACTGTAAATTCCGGTACGAACTGCGGGGCATATAGGATAAGTGTGCTATCTTCTCGCTAAGAGAATCCGCTGGAAGCGTTACGGCATTAATCGTCAGAATTTTCTGGACATTTTTTTTCCCATAGACTATAGATGGTAACACTCCGTCAAATGTGGATTTCCAAAACAGTTTGTTTCATGTCAATAATACATCAAGGTATAACTCCCCCACCCCCCCACACCAGACCCAGGTCAACCACTACTAACCTACCTTTCCATTTCCATTGGCCATATTTAAAGGGTAACTAAAGTCAAAAAAACTAATTAGAGTTTAACCTCAATAAAGATGTTTTATGGTTTAAAAAAAAAAGCATACCCCCTCAACCAGCCCAGGTACACACCCTACGATCTACGTATCCATTACTTGTGGCACGCCATACTATAAGGGTACTACGTCAAGAAAATAATTTGATTATAATAAACAAAAAAAGGTGTTTTTTTAACCCCCTTGGCACAGTTACATACACCTACTTACCACCCCTCCATTATTTTGCAAAGCCATCCTAAAGGGTAACTAAGTCAGAAAAAAATTTGACGCAATCATCAAAAAGTTTAGTTTTGTTAACCCCCAACTGGACACAGGGTACATACACCTACTATCTCCTTATAATTACTGTGGCAGTCGCATACCTAAAGGGTGTAACTAAAGTAAAAAAAAAAATTTTTGCCAATCTCCAAAAGTTATTTATTTACCCCCAACCCGACACAGGTATACGACACCCTACTGTATCTACTTATCCATTACTAGTGGCAGCCATACTCTAAGGGTAACTAAAGTAAAAATAATTTTGATCAATAATCAAAAAAGTTACTTTTTTTTAACCCCCACATGGGCACAAGTGCACATACACCTACTGACCTACCCTCCCTTACGTGTTGAGCCATACTTAACGGTACCTAAATAAAAAAAACTAATTTTTGACCAATCATCAAAAGTTTTGGTTTTTTAAACCCCAGTAGTGGCACCCGTACAACAATCTCACTCTACTGACCTAACCCCTCCTTACTGTTGCATCCATACCTAAAAGGGTAACTAAGTCAAAATGTTTTTTGACACAATTATCCAAAAAGTTTTTTTAACCCCAACCCACCTGACACAGTACCAAACACACTACTGATCTCACTTATCCATTACTGTGGGCAGCCATACTTAAAGGGTAACTAAAGTCAAAAAATACATTTTGATCAAAAATCATTATCATTGAAAAGCCGCTAATTTTGCCCTAACCAATCAGATGTTATCTTTCTGATGGATCTGTTGATCAAAATTAGCACACTTTTGGGCTGGTACAACACAAAAAGTTTTTTTTTCCCAAACAAAGCGTTCACTACAAAACTCATCCTTCCCATTATTAGAGTTTTAAATCTGCACAAACACACATATTCCCTTCCAAATGCAGCCCTTCAGCCAATTCAAAGTTTATACTTAAACTTTCCCTTCTAGTTTATTTTATAAGCGCCAATTGGGACGCACAGCTCGTCCGTTTCCACACCCTAAATGTGTGAATAAAAATAAATAAATAATAGCAGATCGAGCGGACTGATCATTGCCCACATCTGGCGAAAAAGCCAATTGGCGCCGCTGTTCATTTCCCCGCCGATATCTCCGTTTTATAAATCGAGGTAATTCCAATTTTCATGAAAACGACGGGAAAAACGGTGGCGAAAGTTAACAGACTTTTATAAATATGCCCCTAAATGTATTTTGTTACCACATTACTTTTTTCGTTCAATTAATTTATTTTGGTCCCAAAGTGTTGTTTAGTCCCACTAAATGTGTTTTGTTACCACTGAATTTCTTTTGGTCACCGAAGTGTGTTTTTTTGTTAAAAATGATCTGGAAACAAACGGCCCCCCATAGAACAGAAGTTTTCATTTCATTAGGTATTATGTCAATTGCACAGTTTTGTTGTGCACCCTTGGCTGAATCAGCGCTGGGCAGAACCATGAATGTATTATGATAAGCCTGCCTGTACACTATTACACTAGGCGATGTTCACCACTAGCAAACACAGGGGTCTGCTGTAGCTTGCTCGGTTGTGTGCCGGGTTGGGTTGCTGTGAGATCGCCCCTTTTGTCTCTGGGTTTTTTTTAGTTGGAACAATCTAAATGGGTTTGGTAGGATGAATTTGTGGCTGGGTAATAAATCCCCATTATTACCTCTTGGCCCTACTGAATGTAGGAGGGCCCCACCACGCACTGTTATGGTTCTGCTAGTGTCCTCTTGTCACGGTGAGTTTAGCAGGAGAACTTGTAACTGAGAAGCAGATATCCGAGATGTGGGCAGGGTCTATCTAGAGTCTGTCCAGCTCTTCCATGGTCCCTCCAACCCCCACAGTTTGTTAACTGTCAGTACAGTGAACATGTTGTGACTGGGGAGGCTTTTTCAGTTAAGTTAAAGACTTAACTGAAACTAAGTTACGTCTATATAAACCACTGGGGCTTGTTATTGTCCTCCTCCGCACATGTCCCATTCTTCATCTCTCAGACAGGGACCTTTAACTTTAATCCAGCTCCCCTTACTATATTATTCATGTCATTGCAACTTTGGCTATGTGCTTCTATCAATACAGACTGTGCAGGGATGTATCAATAGCTCCACCCCTTTATGCAAATAGCTGGCCGTGATGTCACCAGTTACTATGTCTTATATTTTTTTTTTTACTAAGAATACTTGGGCAGCACGGTGGCTCAGAGGTTATGCTGGATGCCCTGCAGCATTTTGAGAGCTCGGTTCGATTCGATCTCAGCCCCATCTGCATGGAGTTTGTATGTTCCTCCACGTGCTTGCGTGGGTTTCCTCCGGGTACTCCGGTTTTCCTCCCTTCTCCCCTACCCACTATATAGACACAGAACTCCTCAGTGACTTCTAATATCCTTATAATTGGCAGTAGGGGATACATTATCATTATAATACATGAGTGGTACCCAGAGTTCCCTGTATAACAGTCTGTGTCCTTGTACTTTTTTTTGGACACAGAACTCTTCAGTGACTTCTAATATCCTTAAAATATACAGTAGGGGATACATTATCCCTTATAATACATGAGTGGTACACAGAGTTCCCTGTATTACTCAGTCTGTATCCTTGTACCTTAATAGAGACACAGAACTCCTCTGGGACTTCTAATATCCTTATAATTTACAGTAAGGTATGCTTGTGAAGGTTCTCATTCATCCAGGTCATGTATATCTGTAATATTCATTCATCCAGGTCATGTTGTATCTGTTGTATTCAATTAGATCAACTAGACTTGAAGTTTAGTTCTTGAAGATGTTTCGCTAGTCATGTGACTCAGCCGTGTACCTGCATCTTAAGGATAAAGGACATACCTTTGAAGATTGTAATGTTAACATATTGGCAAAGGAACGTGACTGGTTCAAGAGAGGTGTTAAAATTTGCCGATCTAGTGGGATGTTTTCAGTACACAAGCCAGAAAGTTCCTTTTGCTGGTATTATTTTTATTTATGGGTTTATTTATATGGTGCCAACATCTTCCGTGGTTGCCTTTACATTCCATGGTCATACATTACATACAGGGTAAAACATGTTATCTAAAGTCATACATATTACCATACACAGGTATACATAATATAAGTAGAACAGAGTGAGGAGTTTCTTACAGGGCATACCGTATAAATAGGAGAGAGGACCCTGCCCCAAAGACTACAGTCTATGTATATGGGGGTGAGATTAAGGTTGTGGGAGTCGTTAGGCTGTAAATAGTTTGTCGTGGATGTGGAAAGCGGGTCGATCATATGGGTAGTAAGGGGTTATGTCTAGACCATTATAGGTGCCTGAAGAGGTGGGTTTTTAAGGGTTCCGTTTGGAAGTGTTAAGGGATGGTGAGTGACGGACAGACTTGAGAGAGAGTTCCAGACATAGGGGTCAATCACCGAGAAAGTCCAGGAATACGGGCAAGGGAAGAGGTGACCAGTGTGGATAGAGTAGGGTATCATGGTTATAATAATGACCTATTATGGCTGTGTACAAAAAGGAGGGTAATTTCTACAATAACATTTGGGTCAAATATTTCAGCCCGTGTTACCAAATTACCATTGATATCAATTGTTTTGGAAACTTGCATTTTTGCCATTTTTTTACGGATACTATTTCCCCCGGATACCGTCCCGTTATTTCTCTAACTCTCAGCCTTTGTGTCAATGGTCAATGTCCCATAGGAGTGGTCTACTACATATACTGACGATGACCGTTGGGCATTGCACCACGTGTTTATAACATTACACCACTATTTCCATATGGAAATAAAGATTTCATTTCTATGTAAGACGGCCAGAACTGGAAATTTCATCCGTTCTCGATTTCGGATCTCATCAAAAAACCTCAGATACAATCTGAAACGGAACGATTTTGGGACTTCGGACCGCATTATGGTTGTATTATTCCTTTCGGTAATTCTTGAAAATTAACGTGCACGTTTGATACCCTCGAAAATACAACCAGAAGCCACTTTCTATTTCCGATCGTATGTTTGGGGACTTATCGAATGTTTCGGGGTTTAATTTTTGAGGATGACCGAAAATAACCGGTAACATTCATAATCTCCAAATGCATTCCGAAGTCCCGAACGATCCCCCGGTTTCGGATGAACATTCGATTTCTGTTAAACCCCCACCAGAGGAGAGCGTGCGGTGAACTAGAATGGGAAAAGGTTGGTGGGTGTGGGGGTCAGTACCATTCAGGGGTGTACAGGGTACGGGCCCTACCGCGATCTCCCTTCCGCAAAAAGCCGTTTTAAATAGCTGATCGACGTACGAATACAGATATGCGCTCTCAGCTGTTTAAAAGATCGGACCAAACTTCCGGAACTTAATGTTTCATCATTCATACGCACGAGAGCTGAGTGTGGAGGAAAGATCTTGGGTTACACCACCAGGGCCCCCCGTGGTTCACGGGGGTGGCCGGGGCGGTATTTACATCACGATACCATGGTATTTTTGATCTGTCCTCCTATTTCTTTAGATATCCAATCTGAACCATCTTACATTTAGCTGTCAGTCAAGTGCTTATTATCAGTACCTCCCTCCTTTTGCTGTGTGTAGTGAATGTACCTGGAATGGTGTACATTGGTATTTGTGAACTGCAGAATGGGAAATTACCTTTTCAATGCTGCCTCATAGTTATTACTGAGGTCATGCTTGCCCCTTATAGAAAGTCAGATGAAGTCCCCCCCCATATGAGCTTGAACAAATCAAGTACAGATTAAAGGCATGCAGGGCCACCAGGTTGCAGATTTTTTCTGCAACCCCTTACGGGAAATGGAGAAGCCCTGAATACTGGGCAGGGCGGCAGCTGTAACTGTGGATAAGGCATAATTGGCGGGGGATGGGAGTTTCTCGGGGGCGGGGCTGCCAGTTCACCTGTTGGATGGTGATTCTCAGCCCTGTTTTCTCTACAGTCAGGCAATCCTGTCCAAATAGATACCTTTGGCAACCCCTGAGCAACACACACACCTCAGACTAAGGGATACTTACATTAGTAATTTAAAGATTAAGATGGATCATTTGTTTCATTATAGTTGCCCTTGTAATTCATAATGCAGGTATAAAAGCATGAGTGTTAGGAAGTTTATATTAGTCTTTTTCAATATACTTCTCTTAAGTATTGTACTTAGAGGTGCGATCCAGGTTTCATTTTAAAGGCATTTATTTAATCTTATTTGTCTTTAATAACTATAATTCCAAAAGGTAATAAGTTTATATATACAAGGATAGAACCTGTACCACAGGAAGGCATAGAGTGGAAGCACTGTGAGCTGTGATCCCCAGAAATTGGGGCCTGCCTTCGAGTTTAAGGTTGGAGTCATGACGTCACTGCTGGGACAGAGCATCATCCTCCTCATCACAAGTCCCGCCCCTGAACCTCTAAAAAATCAATTCTAAAACTTAGCCACAACCTAAAAAAAAAAGGTATAGAAATGAAAGAGAGGGTTTGTAGATCTGCGTAGTTTTTAGAAGCGATTAATTTTTGATGGTGGGGCTTAACACAGCTTATTAAAACATGCCTGTCACATGAGACAGGGCAGTCTGAAGTGTAACTTTTACAAGGCCTAAAAAATTAAGATCAGAGACATCATCAAGTTTGGAGTGGTAGTGTTCCAATCGATATTTAATCCAACCAATGGTCTTTTCATGTTATAAATGCACACAATTGTCAGAGAGTTAACTGGAAGACTAATTTTGCATGCTTCCGGTGCTTTTGTTTTGCAAACAGCCACTGACGATTGAAAAGATTGAATCAGCATCCTATATGTGTAACCAAGTCAACCCTGTTAATAATAACACTCTCCACCTCACACGACCGTTTATAGATCTTCCATATAGACATTTTTCCATAGTTAGAGAACGGCATCTACTAAGAGATAGGTACGTATTGACAAATGAATTGCACAGAGCTCTGGCTGATCAGGTTCACTTCATAATCTTCCCCCTGCAGCTCTGTACTAGGTCATTTTTCATAACTGTAACTAATAAAGTTGTGATATTGAGAAATACGTTACCCAGAGCTGTGCTAAGATCAGTTCACTTCATTATCCTCCCACTGCAGCCTGTACCATGTTTATTTTCTATCAATGTTAACTAATAAAGTTGTGATATTGATAAATACATTGCACAGAGCTGTGCTAAGATCAGGTTTCACTTCATATATCCTCTCCCTTCAGCTCCACACCAAGTTGTTTCTATAAATTTAACTATTAAGTTTAGTACACACATGGGATCTGTCATCCCGATGTGCTTCGCTACTAGTGAGCGTCCGCCGTTACAAATCACTGCCAGTCGCGGCAAATAGGTCCCCATAGGGAACTGCACGATCCGGCCATGATTTACCAACAGGCCATAATCTGGGTGAACGGAGCAGTTGTGGGTGTTGGTTTAAAATAGATTGTGTGTGTGTGTGTATGGTCTGTAACTACAGTAAGACCAACCCATGCAGCCTGATGTAAACTTTTGCCAATATAGGCAAAATCTCGCTATAACTTAAGTAATACATTTATAGGTAAACTGCTCAATTCATCAACAGCCCACACTGGATATTTTTTCCATCTGCAACTGATTCTGCAATCCCAGAGCCCGGGAGTTGCCCAGAATGAATTACTCTGTGACAGGGACTTGCGCTGATGTTAAAGAGATGTTTTCCCCTAGTCGGGATCCTCCCTCCTAGTCACGATGTCTGTTTATGCTACAACACACGAGATGTGCCACCTAGGGGCTCTCCCCATTTAATCCCCCGTTGTTGGCTTTTATTTGCAGCATATCAAGGTTTTTTATCCCTGATACCCTGGGATAAAATGGAATATTTCAAACATAATTTTAGTCATAATTTTATTTGTTCCCCCCCTATAAGGTTTTCATATGCACGTGTGACGTGGGTGACCCGTTGATGTACAATGTGGAGTGAACGTCTGTTTCTGGTCCGCGGTCCTTGTTGATGATCGCCGACCTTGCAACCCTTACACAGAGCGATCGTTGATCGAAATGGCATTCCTTTACGCCTCATGTGGTATTAACGCCGATGTAAACTTGGGTATGGTAGTGGAGCGGGGTTGTGGGTGCCGACACCTGGTTTATATGAATGAATGAATTAGCTATGACTCAACTGAAACGTCTGTATGGGAAATGGTTAACCCCCCATGTTATAGGAAAAAAAAAAAAATTGGGTTTAACCCGCACCATGTTTACGGACATGGTGTAACCCCCCCAGGTTATAGAAATGGTATCAACCCCCCCATTTAGAGAAATGGTGTAAACCCCCCCATGTTATAGGAAATGGGTGTCCCCCCCATGTTTAATAGTATGGTTAACCCCCCCATGTTATAGAATGGTTGAACCCCCATGTATAAGGAATGGTATACTACGCCCCCCCTGGTTTATAAAGAATGGTGTCCCCCCCATGTTATAGGAATGGTGTAACCCCACCCCCCCCTGTTATAGGAAATGGTGTACCCCCCTGGTTATGGAATGGTAATAACCCCCCATGTTATAGGCAATGGTGTACCCCCCCCTGTTATAGGAATGGGTAACACCCCCATGTTATGAATGGTATACCCCCTGTTTTTATAGGAAAATGGTGTAACCCCCCATTGTTTAGACTGGTGTAAACCCCCCCCTGTTAATAAGGAAATGGTGTAACCCCCCATGTTTATAGTATGGTATAACCCCCCCATGTTATAGGAAATGTGTAACCCCCCCATTATGGAAATGGTGTAACCCCCCATGTTATAGAAATGGTGTAACCCCCCCCATGTTATAGTAAAATGGTGAACCCCCCATGTTATAGAATGGTAATAACCCCCCCATGTTATAAGAAGGGGAAATGGTGTTAACCCCCATGTTATGGAAATGTGAACCCCCCCCATGTTATAGAATGGTGTACCCCCCCTGTATAGAAATGGTGTAACCCCCCAATGTATAGGACATGGTGTACCCCCCCCCATGTTACAATATTATGGTCATCTGAACATCTGCCTGTACCCAGGAAAGAATGTAATTGCTCCAGTTTCCTTCCTTGGGCAAGGCTGTCATGGGATGACGCACGTCTTTTGGAAGGAGAGAAGAGAATTAGGAGGATTTTGGTAGCAATCTAAGGTGCTTTTTTTTCTGTTATAGTTTTATTTTTACTATTCAGTCTCCTTTAAATTATCATGTTAGGTTGCAAATATGTATCCTGCTTAAAGCCACCAATTTATTAATTCTTTACAAGTACCCCAAGCACCAAAGGAATGACCATCCAGAGACACTGGCAATGTTCCAACAGAGCTTGTGTTTAGAGACGTTTGTAATCAAGCCTAGGGTAAGTACAAAGGTTTTGTTAAGGCTGTACATTTCTCACCGCCGCCGAAAGCCCCGAGTTCAAAGCACATTGGGCGACGACTCACCCGATGATCGCACGTGTGGGCATGAGTTCAGTTATTGTTCGTTGATCCACTCAGGGTTTTTGCGTAGGGTGTAACATTCTAACGGAAACGAGGCTTTAAGAAATCAAGATGACTATAATATGGATTGCACAACCTGTCTTAAGCATGAGGCAGCACACAGAATCTAATATCCTTATAATTTCAGTAGGGGATACATGTTTCCATTATAATCCATGGTGGTACCCAGAGTTTCCTGTATAACTCAGTCTGTGTTCCCTTGTAACCGTTATATCGACACAACTCCTCATGACTTCTAATTCCTTATAATTTAAACAGTAGGGTATCATTATCATTATAAAATACATGAGTTGTACCCAGAGTTCCCTGTATAACTCATTCTGTTCCTTGTACCTTTATACTGGATCAGACTCCTCAGTACTTCGAAATATCCCTTATAATTTACAGTAGGGATACTTATCCTTTATACATGAGTTGGTACCCAGAGTTCCCTGTATAACTCAGTCGTGTCCTTGTACTTTATATAGACACAACTCCTCATGACTTCTAATATCTTATTATTTACGTAAGGGGCTACATTATCCATTTAACTACATGATTGGTACCCAAGTTTCCCTGTATATCGTCTGTGTCCTTGTAACCTTTATAGAGCACACAGAAACTCCTCAGTGACTTCTAATATCCTTATAATTTACAGTCGGGATACTTATCCTTATAAATACATGAGTGGGTACCTAGAGTTCCTGTCATAACTCAGGCTGTGGTCCTTGTACCTTTATATAGACACAGAACTCCTCAGTGACTTCTAATATCCTTAAAATAATTTACAGTAGGAGATACATTAATCCCTTATAAGACATGATGTTACCCAAAGTTCCCTGTAATAACTCAGTCTGTGTCCTTGTACTTATATGACACAGAACTCCTCAGTGACTTTCAATTCCTTTATACTATCAGAGGGATACATATCCCTTATAATATGAGTGGTAAACCAGAGTTTCCCTTTAATAACCCAGTCTGTGTCCTTGTTACCTTTATATGGACACGAACTCCTCAGTGACTTTAATATCCTTATAATTTACAGTAGGGATAATTTCCTATAATCATGAGTGGTAACCAGAGTCCCGTATAACCCAGTCCTGTTCTGTGTCCTTGTACCTTTATTAGACCACAGAACCCTCAGTGACTTCTAATATCCTTATAATTGGGCAGTAGTGGATACATTACTCATTATAATACATGAGTGGTACCAGATTTCCTGTATAACAGTCTGT
Source organism: Hymenochirus boettgeri (assembly GCA_019447015.1). Classification (NCBI taxonomy): domain Eukaryota; kingdom Metazoa; phylum Chordata; class Amphibia; order Anura; family Pipidae; genus Hymenochirus; species Hymenochirus boettgeri. Next base: position 9,027,860 of record CM033475.1, on the reverse strand, counting down.
GTCCTTGTACTTTTTTTTGGACACAGAACCTCAGTGACTTCTAATATCCTTAAAATATACAGTAGGGATACTTATCCCTTCATACTACATCGATAGTTGGTACACAGAGTTTCCTGTATTAACTCAGTCGTATCCTTGTACCTTATTAGAGACCCCGAACTCCTCTGGGACTTCTAATATCCTTTACTTTACATTAAGGTATGCTTGTGAAAGGTTTCTCACCATTCCATCAGGTCTGTATCTCTGTAATATTCATTCATCCAGTCATGGTTCTGTTGTATTCAATTGATCACTAGACTTGAAGTTTAGTTTCTTGAAGAGGTTTTTCGCTAGTCATGTTACTCAGCCGTGTACCTGCATCTTCGAGGGTTACCGAAATCGATCTTTATTTACGAGGGTTACCGAAATCGACCTGTACTTTCGAGGGTTACCGAAATCGATCTTTATTTACGAGGGTTACCGAAATCGATCTTTATTTACGAGGGTTACCGAAATCGATCTTTATTTACAAGGGGGTTACCGAAATCAATCTGTACTTTCGAGGGTTACCGAAATTGATTGCTGCTTTCGTGGGTTAGCGATACTACACATTCGAGGGTTACTGAAATTGGCTTGTGTTTTCGAGGGTTAACGAAATCGACCTGTACTTTCGAGGGTTACCGAAATCGATCTTTTTCTACGAGGGTTACCGAAATCGATCTTTATTTATGAGGGTTAACGAAATCGACCTGTACTTTCGAGGGTTACCGAAATCGATCTTTATTTACGAGGGTTAACGAAATCGACCTGTACTTTCGAGGGTTACCGAAATCGATCTTTATTTACGAGGGTTACCGAAATCGATCTTTATTTACGAGGGTTACCGAAATCGATCTTTATTTACGAGGGTTTATAACGCACTGGAGGATGGCCTCTTCCTGATTTTAAAAAGCCAAAGGGGGGGGGGGAGTGAGAAAGCCTGTTATATGGATCCAGTGCACAACTATGAGAAATGTAAAAGTGGTAATTGAAGCACAAAAATGTTAGAAGTTAGGACTTCCAGACTGGGGTTACCTTGACGTGGTTGGAAGGCTTTAATTCATGTGATCACAGTATGTATACTAAAACCCCTTTGTTTATAAGTATGCCAGTGTGCAGATAAAGATATTGTATGGGGCCTAGGAATGTGCATTGATTATATTTCTATGTTTATAAAGTATGCCAGTGTGCAGATAATATATATGTATGGGGCCCAGGATGTGCATTGATTATATTTCTATGTTTTTTATAAGTATGCCAGTGTGCAGATAATATGATATTGTATGGGGCCCAGGAATGTGCATTGATTATATTTCTATGTTTTTTAAAGTATGCCAGTGTGCAGATAATGATATTGTATGGGGCCCAGGAATGTGCATTGATTATATTTCTATGTTTATAATGTATGCCAGGTGCAGATAATATGAATTGTATGGGGCCTAGGAATGTGCATTGATTATCTTTTCTATGTTATATAAGTATGCCAGTGTGCAGATAATATGATATTGTATGGGGCCTAGGAATGTGCATTGATTATCTTTTCTATGTTTATAAAGTATGCCAGTGTGCAGATATATGATATTGTATGGGGCCTAGGAATGTGCATTGATTATCTTTTCTAGTGTTATAATGTTGCCAGTGTGCAGATATATGATATTGTATGGGGCCTAGGAATGTGCATTGATTATATTTTCTATGTTATAAAGTATGCCAGTGTGCAGATAATATGATATTGTATGGGGCCTAGGAATGTGCATTGATTATCTTTTCTATGTTATAAAGTATGCCAGTGTGAGATAATATGATATTGTATGGGGCCTAGAATGTGCATTGATTACCTTTTCTATGTTTATAAAGTATGCCAGTGTGCAGATAATATGATATTGTATGGGGCCTAGGAATGTGCATGATTACTTTCTATGTTTAAAAGTATGCAGTGTGTGCAATAATATGATATTGTATGGGGCCTAGGAATGTGCATTGATATCTTTTCTTGTTATAATGTTGCCAGTGTGCAGATAATATGATATGTGATGGGGCCTAGGAATGTGCATTGATTATCTTTTCTATGTTTTGTAAAGTATGCCAGTGTGCAGATAATATCATATTGTATGGGGCCTAGGAATGTGCATTGATTATCTTTTCTATGTTTGTAATAATGTTTGACCAGATCAGTAGCACTTCCGCTAAATGTAGTTGTAAATAGCCTAATTGAGAGTGCTTCCACAATCCTTGTATTGAGGCAGCCAATCACAGATGAGGCTGCCGACAGTGCAGGGTCAGGAGGGAGGAGGGGTGGTAAAGGGCTTCAGTGGGCAAGCCAGAAACCTCTCAGAGGAAAGGTAAGAGGCGAAATGTTTTCCCTCCCAGCCAGGTTCACGCTCTTCTAGGACTTTGGCAGACATTGCAGGAGAACCATTTGAAGCAGAGATGTAAGGAAAGGATTTTTAAATACGGCAGAGTGGGGCCAGTAGTGGGGGACATTTTAGTTTGGGGGTGGACAGAATTTTTTGGTACAGGTCTAGTATTGAGGGGCCAGCCAGGGGCAGCCAATGGGCCTTACTTTGCCAGGTCTGCAATAGGGTCTGTAACAAGCTGGTTCCGGGTTCCCCGCTTGGTGGACTGTTCCGAAAGTTTCCAATGGGAAGATGCGCTCTTACAAAGATTGTGTTTCTCCATGTCCAGTAGTATGTATAATTTTATTATAAAGTGCCACTTGGGTACGCAGCGCTGTACATTATAAATAACAGAGTATACAAACAAGGGGTAAGTGCAAGCCATTATGCATATAAAGAGAGAGAATGGTTTAAGGGCATGTCCACCCCCAAAATTATAATTTAACCCACTACTGGCCCACTCTGTAGTGAGAAAAATCCTTAGCTTACATCCAGATCCAATGGTTGCCCTGCAATGCCCCTCCAAAGTCCTAAAACTGGCCACCAGGAGCCTAGCAGAGGGGAGATTGTTTCCGCCTCTGAGAGGTTTGTTGCATAGTCTGAGCAGCCCTCTCCCCCCCGTTTTGGTCTCCCTCCCCCAACCGCATTAATATTATTTGCACAAAGTCCCCCGATCTTTACTTCCCTTCCCTCTATCCTCCGCCGTTCTGAACTGCCGGCAGCTGCATCTAAGCCAATCATGGACACGGCTGCCTTCTTAGTTATTCTACATATTCTCTTCCATTTTGACAAATCAGTTGATTTCATCCCCTTTGCTGTTCCCTGCTGTTGAAATTAGTAGCTGCCATTTCAGGTTCTAACGGCCCTTCTACTTCCCACAATGCACCACATCTTGGAATGTTCCTAACAGTAATTTCTACTGATTGGCTGTTGGATGGGTCAAACATGCTCAGATCTCTATGAGCAACTGAATCAACCCAGGCGCTGGTCAAGGGCAAGACCATAATGGTCTCTACTAGGGATCCTGCAAACAGGAAGTTTAGTATTTCGGTTGCATTTATTTAAACACAGACAAAATGCGAATGGGCAGGTTAAGGTCATTAGGATGAAAAAATACTGCTCTTTTTTCTGAAAAGTACATGTATTTGCACTGAACTTCCCCTTAAAGGTTAAAAGCATGGTATTAAATATGATTCTTGATTGATGGGAAGCCACCCTATGGACTGAGTATCGGGGTTGCGGGTTCTCTTTGGAGAAGAGCGAGATGATCCGAGCTGCCGAGTTTAAGATAAACTGGAGAGGAGAGAGAGAGAGGCTGGAGTCCAAGTAGTAGAATGTTACAGTAGTCAAGAGCGGAGGATTATAAGGGCATGGATGAGCATTTTAGAAGTGGAGAGAGAGGGAAGGGCCTAGTCTGGTAACAGTCCCTGTGGGAAGGGGGGACTGACAGTCATCACTGAATGTCCCGACTGATCATAACCTATTAAGGGCCCATACACCGTCCAATCTGGTTGTACGATATATCACTGGGGGGTTGAAATGAAGTTTACTGATCCCTATACAATACACGTGTCCCAGTCACCCACCTTTCACCTGCTCCCAGGGTCAGAGTCACTGGCTGCGCGACAGGGACTGGTCTCTGTAAACTGGAAATGGCCAGACCTCCACTCAACCTCCGCACAGGGAGCCGCTCTACACGGACAGCACTCTCTGTTATGGCTAGAACTCGCTGGTATGGATAGGACTCTATGGTATAACTAGACTCTCTGGTATAGCTAGGACTCTATGGTATGGATATTACTCTCTGGTATAATGGACTCTATGGTAGCTAAAGTCTGTACCACGTGACCTTCCCTCCTTATACAGGAACGTTCTGTAGAAGGAAGCAGTGTGAACCCGGATATCGTTGCTATGGAGACAAGACTCCGCCCAGCAAGAGCAGAAAGTGGTGAGATCTTTCTCTAATTAACACTTTCACCACCATGTCTGTTTATAACCCAACCACACACTGTATCCCTCCCTATATTAACCCCTTATCACCCACTTCCCATATTAACCCCTTATCCACCACTTCCATTATATTAACCCTTACCACCCACTTCCTATTATATTAACCCCTTATCACCCACTACCATCATTTATTTACCCCTTATCACCCACTTACCATATATAACCCATTATCACCCGCTTACCATTAACCCTTATCACCCACTTCCTGTCATTTTAACCTGTTATCACCCACTTACCATCATTCTATTAACCCCTTATCACCCACTTCCCATCATTATATATTAACCCCTTATCACTCACATCCCATCATTATATTAACCCCTTATCACTCACCTCCCACACCCTTACCTATAGAACCCCCACAATTCTAATTATACTTCCTTATAATAACTCCATATAACCCACTTTCCACCCTTCTTTATATGAACCCCACATAACCCACACCATTATATTAACCTCTTTTCACCCACTCCCCCGTTCCCTATATTAACCGTTTCCCATAAAAAATTGGAGGTCACACAAGAATACTTATTATCAAGTACCGTAAACCATATAAACTAGGAAAATACACTTACTATTACATAAACCAAACGATGACTTGTCAAGCAAACAGCAGAAATAAAACACCGTTGTTTTAATATTCAAAATATTTATTGTTAACAATGTGTGATAACATTATGGTTTCCTTAAGCGCAAAAAAGCCATTTAAAGTGGAAATGCTTGTTCCAACTGTATTAAAGGGAATGTCCACACCTCTGGACACAAATCTGTATCTGCTACAACCCCCCCTAAAATCTTGACATCGTTTTGTTTAAAACCAGTAATTCAGCTCCCAGACTGAGATTTTATACTTACAAGCTCCTTGATCCACCGCCGCTTCCGTTTCCTCACTACCTCCCACTACGGCTGCTGTGTTCTTTTTGTGTTCCTGGCAGCCGCCAGTGGAGACTGCTCCGGGAATGGCAGTAGTGATTGGCCGTGAAGTCACTATCGCGGCCGACACGGACTGCCTTACCGGAAGTTAAGACGAGGCAGTGGATCTAGGAGGAGCTTGTAAGTATAAAATCTCAGTCTGGGAGCTGAATTACTGATTTTAAATAAAACTATGTCCAGATTTGTGGGGGGGGGGGGTTGTAGCAGATACAGATTTGTGTCTGAGGACCTAGTATTTTAGGTCCTTAGTCCAGCGTACATCAAATGGAATAGAAAATAAATGGATGTAATTCCCCTTTAGTAATTTGTTCTCAAGTCAAAAAATGAGCATATCCAGATGGTTACGGTCGGTTCAAGAACTGTGGGTAACATCATACTGGTGTTCCTGGTGCTTGGTTTACTTCTGGTTTACTGCCTGACTTTACTGGTCTTTTTCTCCTTAAAACCCAGCTGCTCGCAGTTTCTTTGCCTCTTGGTAAACCTGTAGTTTAAAAAAAAAAAAAAAAAAGGCCAAAACAGGCATAAAATGTGTTGTTTTGTTACAGCAAGCAAAACAATACCATACAAAGAGATTTTCATATCAAGTTCTAGAGTCTTCCACAGCACCATATTTTTTTTTTAAAGGGACACTTAACCGACAATTTAAAATAGCTGCCAGCTAAATCTATAATTAAAGGGGAAATGTGGTCTCCGACTCCCTCTGTGTGTGAGGGAGACAGGAAGTCCTCCTCCTCTCTGCTGTGTGAAGGAACTGCAGAGAAGGTAAGGGAATACAGCACTTCTCTCTCACTATGTGAAAACAGCCTTTTCACACAGGGGGGTGTCAGAGTGGCCCACAGTACCTGTGAGCGGGTGGGGCTTAGGCACCCATGAGTGGGTGGGGCTTAGGCACCCTTGAGTGGGAGGGCTTAGACACCTGTGGGTGGGCAGGGCATGGCACTCGCGAGTGGGCAGGGCTAAACGGGGCTGTAGGGAATGGGCCAAGGGGGGCCTGCAACTGGAGGGACCATGGGGTCCATGAGTGGGAGAGACCTGGGGGGCTGCAAAGGGAGGAGACACAGGGCAGATTGACCGACAGGTTTCAGAGAAGGAAGCAGGAAGTGGGAGGGAGCTGTTGATGCTGCTGCCATATCACACACAAAAATATGTAAATTCTTCAAAACTATGCAAAATAAACAATGGAAATACATTGCAAAAACTCTCAGGAGAGCAATTCCTATCAATTTACCTAAAGTCATTTTGGACCACAGTTCCTCTTTAACAATAATTAGCTTATTCCTACTCCCTATGAATAATACAACTCATCTGATGCAGGGTAAACTTAGCTGATTGCGCTCTGCTCACTGCTTCTGAATAGCTTATCGGTTGTGTTGTCTCACCCTCTATCTTTTGCACAGTGCGTCTAGAGTAAAGAGAGGAGGCTGGTCGAGACAACATGCTGATCCACTGTTTGCTGCTCCAGCAGGTAAGTTTACACCTGCATTGGGTGCATTCTATTTTTCACAGGGAGGGTAGGAATACATATCCTATGTCCTTGTGTTGTGATTAGGATTTTTCCGCCTGGCAGCTATTACAAATTGTTTGTTTTAGTGTCCCTTTAATAACTCCTTTAACTGTCTATACTTTGTCAAAGAGTTCCTATGTTCTGCCTCTCCGTTTAATGATTTAATGATCGAGCCCAGATACAGTACACAGATAAAAGAATTAACTATTCAGTAGTGTTCCGATTACTCTCTGCCCTTCACTAAGCCCACTGGGTGATCAGTTGCTCAGTTAATTATTTATGACTACATACAAAATGTATGAATTAATTTTTAACTTTTATATGGTGTAGCCAGCTGTACCATTTGCAAATTGGAGAGTCAGGAAACCCCCATTTTCTAATGCTCGTCCAAAGCCAATTTCTGTAAAAGACTTCAGTTAATTTCTCCTTTATAACAAAGACTTGGCCACAAATATTAACTAAAACATATACTTAAACCTCCAGGGATTTCAGACACTTCCATACTGAGGTAAAGGCCGAAGAAAGATGATGATGATGACTTGGCTTACAGGCTAATAGTTTTGCTTTTCTGCACATCTAGGGGGAGATTTACCCAGAGCCGATCCAGATAAATCTCCCACTGCAAATTTAATTTTAGTTTTGCAGCTGTGGTTAAATCCCGAAAAGTTGTGCTAAATCCGCGCTAAACGGATATAAAATTTGTTGCGCTGGCTGCATGGGTGTCTGTTGCAATACTTGCTCCACCGGCACAATGTTGTGCTAACAGATATTAAATCTGTAAGGGCACGGCCACACTGCACGCAAACGGAATAGCATGCGATTTCATGTGCGATTTCGTTGCGTTTGCCTATGCGTTTTTTTCATTAAGTTTTGGAAAACGCATACGATTGCGATTTAAAATGCGGAACGCAAATCGCAATCGCATCCGAAAATCGCGTTTTCAGTGTGTTTGCCGCGATTCCATGACTTGAAAGAATGCGAACGCAAGAAAAATCGCAGCAGTGTGGCCTAGTTCTGGGATCTGCCCAGCCCCATAACGGGACATCTTCCATGACATGTGTCGTCTGATGTGTCATCTCCTTTTCTTTAAAGGGCAACTATACTCCAACATTACATTTTCTGCATATTAGAATTATAAGTATGCTAGTGTTTGCATCTACTTCTACTTCTGTTTACACAAAAATTGCATAAACACATTAAAGGGCAATAACTTTTGCCCTTTTCTTACTTAACCTGTGTCCCATTCCTGGGTATTCCTCCCTGCAACTTCAGGCACATGTGTCTAAATCTAAAGGATCGTGCGATCGTGGGTGGTGACCCACGAGGCACGATGTGTACCAATGGCCATTCACTCAGAGATCGTTGCTGGGCAGATCTCAGAACGAGCGGCCGTTTTGGACGATAAAGTGCCCACACACGGCCTAATTATTGGCTGTTGTACACATGTGCGTTGCGGGTCAGCAACCGCGATTGCACGTGTGTGCGAACCTTAATTCTTATGGTTTCTGTCCCCGACAGTGCAGGAGAGGGACATCAGAACCAGAGGCCGACAGAATGGATCCAGGCACACCTGGTTAATTTCCACAAAAACAGGTCTAGGGTAAAAATGGGCAAACAAACCTCAGATGGAATTATAATCTAAATCTTTAAGGTTGTATTTTAAAAAGTATGTGAATCAAAAAAGTTGGTTTCTATCTGATTTACTGAAGAACAGGAGGTAAATGCACTATCTCTTACCTCCCGTTCTTCAGTAAATCTTACAGGAGAGGAGGAGACACTTACCCGCGGACCTGCTCCAGCGCCGAATTCCCCAATGCCTCTGACATATTTCCAGTCCTTTGCACAGTGTGAAGGAGTGAGGACGTGTTGAAGACTGTCAGTGAAGATGGCGCTGGAGCGGGTCCGCAGGTAAGTGTCTCCTCCTCTCCTGTAAGATTTACTGAAGAACGGGAGGTAGGAGAGATTTACCTCCTGTTCTTCAGTAAATCAGATAGAAACCAACTTACTTTTTGATGGACATACCCTTTAAGTATAAAGCCAAATGTGAACCCTTTAACATTTTCTATATTTTATTAATGTGCATCATGGCTCAAAGTAGTTGTTTGAGGAGCCCCAAAAAAATGTTACAAGACCATCGGTAAACAGTTGGCTTCCACCAATCAGCATTGAGAAACACTGAGTACAAATAGAGGAAATTCAGGACCGTTGTACCCACAAGTGGTTAATTATCAAAAATAATTCCAAGATCAAGGCATGTCATAGTTTTGAAAGGTTACAAAGGAACTCAGCGTGACTAATAAGCAACTGAAGCCTGTCAATCATTGGCAAATGTTGAGGTTTACAACACAAACTTCACAAACTTTCAAGCGCCAACTTAAATACAGAATATGTCACTGTGGTTAAAGGGCATGTCCACCCCCCAAAACTATAATCCCCCCCAGTAATGGCCCCACCATGTAGTGTAGTGTAATCCTTACCTCACATCCCAGCTCCATAGGGTTCTCCTGTAGACCCCCCTAAAGTCCCAAAAACTGTCCACCAGGAGGCTAGCAGGGCTCTGCCTGCTACCTTGCCTCAGGTAGATATTTGTCATGCGTACTGCAGCCCTTCTCCCCCCTCCCTCCCCCCCCTCCCTCTCCCTCCCGTTCCACTATCCCTCCCCCTAGCGTAAAACCATTTTAATATGCTGCTCCCCCATGTCCCCCAGCCCCAACCGCATGTTTAGTATTTTCAAAAAGCTCCCCAAACTCTTACTTACCTCTCCTCTTTCCTCCGCTGCACTGAATGACCGGCAGCGCGTCCGTGATTGGCTGCCGCTCAGCCAATCACAGACGCGACTGCGGTCCCGCCCCTCTGCTTGCATTCTCGCAAGCAGAGGGCCGGCAGTGCAGGGAGGAAGAGGGGAGGTAAGTAAGAGTTTGGGGAGCTTTTGAAAATACTAATAATGCGGTTGGGGCTACCATACATGGGGGAGCAACATATCAAAAATCATTTTTAAGGGTGGACATGCCCTTTAACATGCAGATAAATTGATTAAATTTACCATTTACAACTGCAGCGCTCTATTGGAGCTAAATCACTTCTCTTTAGCTAAATCACTTCTCTTTAGCTATCAATAGAGAGCTGCATCATTTCACAAGTTACATCTCACTCTCTTTAGCAAACTGAATCCCAATTACGTTTCAACAAATGTTCAAGAGTCTCAGGGCTGTTTAGAGGTGAACTGTATATTTCTGTTGTACATGGTCTCACCTTATACACAGAGCTTTCTTGGCCAACCACCTTCGCGTCACTGGTCTGTAATATCAGGAGGGAAGGTGTACACAATGTCAAGCTGTGAGCAACATGCTCAAATGTGTCGTACCGCGTACGTCGCAGGAGCTTAAGCAACTTCTTACGCTTATCGATGGTCATTAACATCTTACGTTTGTTTGCTTTATCCTGTAAGTACAGGAGTGAGTATGAGAGTAAAGAAACTAGTACATGTACAAAGTAAAACCTGCTATACAATGGACATAGACCGGTAGCCAAAACACAATAAACATAACATAAAGGGGGTTACAAAAAATAAGAAAAAAAAAAAAGACAGATAGGAACAAAAATAATTAACGTCAACGGGGAAAGATCCATAGAATGAAACTTAAGGTGTAAATAGAAATTCATTTGCCTTTCAACCTTTTGCCAATTAAGGGTATCTCCACTCGTAAACAAAGTTTGGCCATTTAGTTTTATTTCTAGAACGGGAGGTAAAGGAGCTGTGTCTTACCTCCCGTTCTTCAATAAACAATCAGGAGCCAGGAGAGAAGGTAAGGAACTTACCCGCTCGCTCGCTCCCTCGGCTCCTAGTCTGACAGATCCCGACAGACTCTGTCTTCTATGCGCCATGTCCGATGGCAAAAATTTGTTATTGTGAGTGGAGTATAGTGGCCAGCCAATGTTTGGAAAATCATAGCCAATCATGCAATCCCCTATGGACCGCATGAACACTCATGGCAATTGTTGGCCACAGCTATTTTCACTATTATTGAACGGCCAGCCGGGATGAAGAATCTGCTGGTGTGTACCAGCTTTACAACAATTCATTAATGTGTCTACTTGGTTAAGCCCACTGCAACTGGCTGTTCAAGGGGTTGAGCTGTAAATGAAGATTCCTGTTTAAGGAAGAAAGGATATCAGGAACCATCTGCAGGTTAACGCTTCAAGGTACTTGCCTTAGGGTGCTTCTGGATATGCTCCTGATAACTTCGAATTTTGGCAGTTAAAACAGCAACTATAGACACAAAAACACATGATTCACTTATATAAAGTGACACATGCGGACCACATCCGTCACACCTCACAATATACAGAGGAGATGAGGCCTTTAGCCAGAAAATACACTGCTAAATTATCATTTATTGCGACATGTTTCAGATCAATGAGAAAGGATCATAATTGATCCGAAACATGTCGCCTCCTCATTCCTCTGAAGTATATAACAAAAACCACATGAATTAGAACACAAGTGATAAACTGTATCGGAAACAAATGTACTTTCAACTGATTCATGGGTAAGTGTATTTTCATTACATTTTAACTACCGGTTGCAGCAAGTAATTCTTATGGCATACGTAATATTGATTAGCTCCTTTTTTTTTTTTAAAGTCACAAACATAGTATGTTAAAAATGAATTCGGTGCCTTTCTACAATATATATAGGGTCCAAAGCATCTGTATACCTTTAGAATACACAAACTTTAAAAACACTTGGTCTGAACCCCTGATATTTCATGGTGGGCCTTAGGATAAATGGAGACGGATATTTGTTGCAGACACCTTAGATAAAGGGATATGGTGGAAGCTGACAGTTTAAACTTACTTTTGACTTCAACGGAAGACGTATCTTGAGGGTCACTCCTAACTTTGTCCACCAGTTGTTGTGTTTTGATCTTGGTTTTTCTGCCTTTTAGAGAAAAAAAACTCTTAGATCCATTTCCAGAAAAGGTTCTAGCTTAAAGGGAAAGTTCATCGGAAAATATCATTATTTTTAAATTCTTAGCTTATATTATGCATACCTAGTTATTCTACATATTCTCTTCCATTTTGAAAAATCAGTTGAATTTATACACCTTGCTATTCCCTGCCGTTGACATTACTGAACTGACTTTCAGGTTCTGTAACAGTCCTTCTTCTTCCCAGAATGCACAGTACCTTGGAATGTTCCTAACAGTAATTTCTACTGATGGCTGTTGGATGGGTCAAACATGCTCAGATCTCTACTGAGCAACTGAATCCACCCAGGCGCTGGGTCAAGGGCAGACCATAACGGTCTCTACTAGGGGTCCTGCAAACAGGAAGTCAGTATTTCGGTTGTATTTATTTATACACAGACAAAATGCTGAATGGGCAGATTAAGGTCATTGGAATGGAAAAATACTGCTCTTTTTTTTCTTAAAAGTATATGTATTTGCACTGAACTTCCTGTTTAAGGAACACGACTACTTTTAAGTGCTCACAAAATAAACTCTTGTAACTCTGTTTTGTATTAGAGAATTATTGTTAGAGAAAACAAAATGTCCTGCAGCTGGGCTTTGCAAAGACAGCAAACCTTTAAGTAAACGTCTCTCCTTATTTGCTACTTTCCAGGGTTGCACAAATCAACATTTCAGACTGAACTGTTAACAAATAGCTTTTAGGATCACAACTCACCATACGAGAACAAAAAGTCACAGACTAACAAAAAGACAAACTTACCTAGAGTTTCTTTTGGCATCTCTCTGGGCAGCAATGACTCATGGATAGTACCCAAGCAATAGTCATGGGAGGGTGAAAAGAAAACAAACATTAAATAAATTATTACTGGCTTTTTTGTCATAGCTTTAAGACCCTATGACCAAAATCTGCTCTTTTTTTGCACTTTTTATATCTAACTTTGTCTTATGGAGTTGACCAATTGGCTGCTCTACAGATCTCCTCAACAGATGCTCCAGTAGTCGCTATACCTCTGGTCGAAGTGCACAAGTCCCTTGAGGAGGTATCAATTTTTGGACTGTATAAGACTTTTGGATAGCATAAACTACCCATCTTCTAAAGGTTACAATTGATGCAGCTTGCCCTTTGCTAGTTCCTCCCCGAATGACAAATAATCTTTCAGTCCTCCTAAAGGGCAAAGTTCTTTTTAAATAAAATTTTAAACATTTGGAAACATCCAACTTCTTTAAATCTTCTTGCCTTCCGAGTCCGACACTGTTGGAAGAATAATAGGCTGATTCAAATGAAAGCTGGACATTACTTGGGTAAAAACTCATCCACAGGATAAAGGGTTACTGAATAGGTTGAAAAATAAGGTATTCATCTTTAGAAGATAGCGCTTGTAATTCACAAACTCTTCTGCCAGAAGTTAGCGCTATTAGGAGTGAACCTTGAAGGACGTATCTATTAGGGGGAAAAGGTGGTAATGTTAGGCCTTCAACACAAGTGGAAGATCCTTTTGCGGAGAAAATTCTTCTTCGGTGGATTTCTTAAAACTTCCTGAAGTAATTTATTAATTAAATATTCTGAAGCTAAAGCTTTTCCAAAATAGCAATATAGCCGAGATCTGAAGCTTTATTGTATTAAACGCTAATCCCTTTTCAACGCCGATTTGAAGAAATTCCAAGATCTGGGGAACTGATGCCTGCATATGGGTCTATTTCACGAGAAGAGGCCCAAGAAGAAAAATGTTCACCTGAGGAAGGGGGCACATTTATACCTCCCGTAACATTGTGATATGATGTGTGGTCACTAATCAATAAATTATTCTTTGGAGTGCGACCCTCGACGTTGTCTTCTTCTGATATACCTATTCACCAAGAGTTGGATGTTGTGAGGAGTAAAACCCACACTTAGTACGAGTGCGAGAACTGTATATTTTGTGGATTGCATTTTCCTATCACTAACAGCCTTTTGAGAACGGGTACCAAGGACACCTTGGCCAGTTGGGTAGAACTGCAATTATTTTCACTTGAGATTCCAGGATCTCTCTCAGGACCTTGAAGATTAACGGTATTGGGTGAAATACATAAGCCAACATCCCATGCCATTCCTGATTTAGGGCATCGACTGCTGAGGCTTTCTTGTGGTTGTACCTGGAAAGAAGGTTGGAAGCTTGTGGTTGTTGTGAAAAGCCAAAATCAGTGTCCGGAGGCCCCATCTGGTCACTAGTTTCCTGAAATATGAAGGATGAAGAGACCATTCCCCTTGATCTACTCCCCGTCGAGAGAGAGAATCGGCTAGCAGATTTTCTTTTCCTGGAACATATTGGGCTGTGATAAACAACAGATTCTTTTGGGCGAACTCTATTATGTTCTACTCGGTCATCATTCCTATACTTCTTGTTTCCCCCATGTTTCCTTATAAAACTGCCGCAGCCTGGTTGTCGGTTCGTACACAAATTGAGATGCCTCTAATTAGAAAAAGAGCTTGAAAATTGCTCTCAACTCTAGAAAGCCGGATGGGAGAAGAGAGATGTATTTTGCCTCCATTTGCCTTGAGCAGTTGTAATGAAGAATATGGGCCCTCCATCCCCTGGCTGAGGTATCCGATATAACTCTATCCATTGCGGCTCTAGAAGAGGAGTTCCCTGCGCAGATTGCTGAGGCTTGTCCACCATGTTATTTAGGTCTTGAGCGAGGGGTTAGGGGTATTGTTTGGAACCAATCCTGTCTTTGATTGTCCCAGCTGCCTAGGAAAACATTTGAATAGGTTCCTAGAATTCTTTGGCTGATATGGATGTGAGTAGCAGCATCCTCTCTGCTTGATGTACAATGACTTAGATTCTCTTTAGAGGTAAGTATACCAAATCCAAGGCTGTGTTTATGGTTGCCCCCAGATATATATAAGGGACTGAGAAGGAACAAGTTGGCTCTTCTTGAAGTTTATAATCCATCCGAATCTTTGTAGAAATATCAGAACCTGATCCTGCTGTTGATTAATTTCTCTTTTGATCTTGCAACTATCAAATATCGTCTAGGTACGCGTACATTTCTATACCCATCACTCTTAGCTTTGCAATTAATACAACCAAATCTTTGAGAAGGTCTGTGGTGAGGTTGAGAAACCGAAAGGAAGGCAACGAAATTGGAAGTGACGTCCCTCCAGGGTAAACCTCAGGAATTTCTGATGCTCGTTTGCTTAGGGACATGAAGGTAGGCCATCCTTCAGGTCTATTGTACACAGCCAATCGCCGGCCGGAGTTAGAGCAGAGCGAACTTTTGAAAAGTTTCCATCTTGAACTTGGTGCACTTGATGAATTGATTTAGGCATCTCAAGTGTAGAATTGGACGGAAATCTCCTGTTGCTTTTGTTACCAAATAGATTGGGAATAAAACCTTTTGACGTTGAGATATCGGAACTTCTATTATTCCCTGCTTTATTAGCAGGTCTTGAAATAAATTCTTAAAGCCTGAGGTTTTTTCCTTCAGCGCAGGTATTCTGCGGACTCCGGTCCATATTCTCTGCTTATTGCTGCAATTACCAGGAATCCTGGATGTTGTCTGCCCATATTTCCTGAAATTCCTGGAGCTTGGCACCTAACAGGAAGATATGGACAGGACAACCCTTATAAGGGTTGGTATGCTTTGGGAGATCTTGGTGGTGGGGGGTCTTTGGGATCGAAAGAGACTAACTTTTCGCCCCTTCCAATTAGCTGTTCTGGAATACTCTTTACCAGGATGGTAAATTTGGCCTCATCCTTCTTTTACCGGATGATCCATCTGTTGACCCCTCTGGATCCCGAAATTTCTTATTACCTGTGGAGAAGAAAACCTGTCCTTACCCCATGTGGATTTAGATACGATCTCATCAAGATCTTTACCAAATAGTCTCCCTCCTTCAAGGGAAGATTACATAAGAGGTTTCTTAGAAGGAGTCTCCGCGAACAATGTTCTAAGCCACAAGGCCCTTCTGGAGGATACAGACAACACCATTTCCCGAGCTGAAAGCTTGACTAAATTCGCGGAAGATTCCAAAGCAAAGTCAGCTGCTAGATGAAATATAGATAGGGATCCAGTAATGGAATCTCTAGATAATCTTTGAGAGACTCTTCCAACTTATCCGTCCATACTGAAAGACATTTTGAAACAGAGACCATAACTGCCGCAGCTTTAACAACCGGCTCCTACTATAGAGTAAGCATAACTATAGGTGGCTTCTCCCAGCATGGGGATTTTCCTGAGGATAAGAGTACAATTTATCAAATTTGCTTTCTACAGGAACCCTTCTAGAAGCCTTTGCCATTCGGAATACTAAGTCATTAACTTCATTATGAAGAGGAAAGAGAGACTTTTTTCTTTTTCTGAGAGTAGAAGTTGAGGGTTGTGGGAACTTCTTCAATATTTAAAGCATGTTTAATATGTTTGATTAAGAGTGGCACTTGTCTAAATCAAAACATGATTCCTCACAACTCATCCTCAGAGGAGAACAGAAGGGGAAGAATCCACTGGAGCAGGCTGGGGTTCCTCAGCAGGAGTTACTGGAGCCGAAGGCTGACCTTGTTTAAAACCTTGAGCAACGGCTTGGGTAATCCACCCTAATATATCAGCAGGCTGAACACCAGGAGAACCCGTGGATTGTTTAGCGTGAAAAGGTTCCTGAATAAATGATTGATTATGTTGCCCGATAAAAAATTCTTGAATACATTCAAGCAGATTTCTTGTCTTTATAAGCAGGATTTCTACATGCTTCACAGATAGCAACATCTTGTTCATCTGAAGATGAGATTCTTGATCTCTTCTTAGAACTCCCAGAAGAATTCTTCTGACTGGAACAGAAAAACGGTTATAAATACAAGCATACATAACATGTAACCTCTCAGATAAGAAAGAAGGCTTGGAGTAGTAATCACCTCCCCCCGGCAGTCGGCTCCATAGTAGGCGAGAGGAGAAATCCGCAGCCATAGGCACAGACCGCCATGCAGGACACCAGTCTTATAACTACCGGCGTTAAAGGATGAGCCAGACGCATTATGTGACAACGTCACCACGTGCGCCGGAAAGCCAGGAGCTGCAACAACCGGGAAGGGAGAATGTGTTTTCCTGCTCGAAATACGCTTGGCATTTACAAAATCTGGGAACATGCGCCAGAGGAGAGGGACTGAGGCCGGAAAAAAGGCGAGACAGCGCACGGCACCCACCCTAAGGATCACATCTTTCTGGAGACAGAAGAAACAGACTACAGGGAAGCTAAGGAGGAGGGGCTATTTAAGCTTGGAGTCTGTTTCTTCTGATCGGTGGAGGCGGGGACTACCCATTGAGTCATTGCTGCGCAGGGATGGCCAGGAATAGAGTTTTCCCACACAGAAATAAACACACACTTACCTGACTTGCCATTTCCAGGGATAGGAGCCTTTGACAACATCGTTAACACTGCAACAACAGATAAGAAATGTTACCAGTGCGGGAGACCTTTGTGGATAATATTCTTTTCACTAGTTAATATGGAGCCCACAAATTATCTAAAAAGAAAAAACGATGTCTAGTGTATGAACTACAAGCCGTAAACTGAGCAAACTAATGTAACTAAGTCACTCTTTGTTGAGATCATTCACATTATCACCATGTTTTGACTTACGCTCCTGCTATCTGGAGCCTGTGTATTCTTTCTTTAGCATTGTGGAAGGCAAGTCATCCAGCTGGCTCGGAAGTTCTAAAAAGATGGAAATTAAGAGGGTTTACGTAATAATATGGGGGACGGTGCACCTGTACTATTTAACCACAGCAGATCATGAACTTTGAATGCCCTGCTATACTAATGCAGTAATACATAAATAAGGTGATAATATCCAATTGTATTGCTTCTACAAGCAGTACCAATAGAGTTATATGACAGATAAACACCGCATTTTGGCAGATTTTCTTACCATACTTTAGATTCCTCTGAGATATTTATCTCTGGCAGCAGGTTTGCCTATATAACTGTATTTAAAATAAACACCACTAGGGCCACTATAACACAAGCCAGACAAAATTGCTGGAGCCAATAAAGGGTTTTTCTGACCATCTCTATTAAAGAATAGATCACTGCAATAGTGAACTATTCCTTTTCTACATTGATTGAAGCCAGGAGGTTAAGGAGCTATCCCTTACCTCCCGTTCTTCAATCAATGTTTGGATAGCCAGAAACGAAGATCAGGAAATCTTACCTCTTGCCCGATCCAGCACAGGCCGCTCTGACAGTTCCCGGCTGCTTCCTGCTTCTGTTCTGCTATAGCGCGCATTATCGGGCATGCGCCTTATAGCGTTGATTGAAGAACGGGAGGTAAGAAATAGCTCCTTAACCTCCTGGGCTTTAATCAATACATAAAGGAATAGATCACTATAGATCACTATTGCAGTGAACTATTCCTTAACAAACAAAGGCTTTCTAAATAGAGGGCAAGTCCAAGTTACACTTTAAAGGAATCACTCCAATATTCCTACTTCTCGTCTCCTTATCTGGGCATAGCTTCTTACAGCGTGCAATAGTGGTTCCTATAAAACAGAAAGATTTAACCATTGGAAACCAGCAGATAAACTGTTCCCAGTTTAATTAAGTGTGGTCTAGAATAGGGATGTACTATAGTTTCTTCGTGAGGGAATACACATTTCTTAGTGCTACCAGTGAGTTATTTAGAGGTCTAAATACCAGTAGTGATATCTACTAGTGAGAGACATATGTAGTGTGCAATAACTAATACTGTTCACTAGCTGTCTATTCAATTGCCTGTCTGCATAAAATGGCTGGGTTACTGGGAGTCAAGTTCCTCCAATATGCACATGAGTCAATTTAAATAAATAAGCCAGACACTTATAAAGTTCTGATGTCTGTCAAATGGTCTATAGGGTTTCACATGATGTTGCAGTTACCCTGTATGTGACTAATGCTGCCCAAACATTAGTCTTACCTTTATATTCCCGTGATGTTAATGAAAAAACGCTCAGCCTGATTACAATCTAACTGACTTTACAGCCTGCAATGCTACCGGGCAGATAATGCCTTTAGACTGATGATAACGCATGTTAAATTGTAATCAGGCTGGCGGTTTCTGCAGGTAAGACACGGTACCTAGCTCACCGTTCGTATCAACTAGACTTTAGGTCGGATTGAACACAGAGTTAATGTAATTGGGCAGGTGTTATGGTCAACATAATTTCAGTTGCAATACAATTACTGTGGGCATAAATCAGACATAACTGTACAATCTTCATGAACTCTTACTAGAACTGTGTAATGGGGCCCATACACAACAATCCCGGTCATACAATTGGGCGATCGCGTTGAGAGACCGCACAAATTTCTTTTATTATTATTGGGCGACGAAAAATTTTTATTGTACGATCGCTCGTATCACTGGAATTTATTAAAACACACTATACAATTTTTTTGGGGGCCAACTGTCAGTCACAGGGAAAGCAAGATCATCCATTTTGTCCGATATGGACGAACTGTAATCCGATTTGGATATAACAGTCATACCTGACCATTTGTCGTCTGATTGCAGTTAGGAACAGCGATTGAACTCTGTGGTAACTCACGGCTGATCGCCTGTGGACAGGTAATCTATTGCGGGCAAACTGTGCGGCTAATTTCACTGCAATCGATTCGCCCAGACGAGCGGGATGAAAAGTTGTACAGTACCCATATTGTATAGTATGTACCCATCTAACGCAAAAGGCAAGGTGTACATATCCTTATATTATATAGCGGGGGGTGTCATATCCTATATAATGAGGTTCTATTCCTATCCTAAGGGGTCATATTTAATTTCCTATATGAGGTTAATCCTATATAATCCCCAACACGCCCCTTTTATGGGAGGTCCTATGCCTTTAATATAAAGCACTGGATGGATGGCCTCTTCCCTGATTTTAAAAAGCCAAAGGGCTGGGGGGGAGTGAGAAAGCCTGTTATATGGATCCAGTGCACAACTATGAGAAATGTAAAAGTGGTAATTGAAGCCAAATGTGAATTGGGACCTCCGACTGGGGTACTTACCTTGACGTGGTTGGAAGGCTTTTAATTCATGTGATCACAGTTGTATACTAAAACCCCTTTGTTTTATAAGTATGCCAGTGTGCAGATAATATGATATTGTATGGGGCCTAGGAATGTGCATTGATTATATTTCTATGTTTATAAAGTATGCCAGTGTGCAGATATAGATATATTGTATGGGGCCCGAATGTGCATTGATTATATTTCTATTTGTTATAAGTATGCCAGTGTGCAGATAATATGTATTGTATGGGGCCCAGGAATGTGCATTGATTATATTTCTATGTTTTAAAGTATGCCAGTGTGCAGATAATGATATTGTATGGGGCCCAGAAGTGCATTGATATATTTCTATGTTTATGTTGCCAGTGTGCAGATAATATGATATTGTATGGGGCCTAGGAATGTGCATTGATTATCTTTTCTATGTTTTATAAAGTATGCCAGTGTGCAGATAATATGATATTGTATGGGGCCTAGGAATGTACTTGATTATCTTTTCTATGTTTATAAAGTATGCCAGTGTGCAGATAATAGATATTGTATGGGCCTAGGAATTTGCATTGATTATCTTTTCTATGTTTATAATGTATCCAGTTGGCAATAATTGATATTGTATGGGGCCTAGGAATGCATTGATTATCTTTCTATGTTTATAAAGTATGCAGTGTGCAGATAATATGATATTGTAGTAGGGCCTAGGAATGTGCATTGTTATCTTTTCTATGTTTAAATATGTGCAGTGTGCAGATATATGATATTGTTGGGGCCTAGGAATGTGCATTGATTACCTTTTCTATGTTTATAAGTATGCCAGTGTGCAGATAATATGATATGTATGGGGCCTAGGAATGTGCATTGATTATCTTTTCATGTTTATAAAGTATGCCAGTGTGCAATAATATGATATTGTATGGGCCTAGGAGTGCATTGATTACTTTTCTATGTTTATAAGTATGCCAGTGTGCAGATAATATGAATTGTATGGGGCCTAGGAATGTTGCATTGATTATCTTTTCTATGTTTGTAAAGTATGCCAGTGTGCAGATAATATCATATTGTATGGGGCCTAGGAAGTGTCATTGATTACTTTTCTATGTTTTGTATAAATGTTTGACCAGATCGTAGCACTTCCGCTAATGTAGTTGTAAATAGCCTAATTGGAGTGCTTCCCAATCCTTGTATTGTAGGCAGCCATCACAGATGAGGCTGCCGACAGTGCAGGGTCAGGAGGAGGGAGGGGGTAAAGGGCTTCAGTGAGCAAGCCAGAAACCTCTCAGAGGAAGTAAGAGGCGAAATGTTTTCCCTCCCAGCCAGGTTCACGCTCTTCTAGGACTTTGGGCACATTGCAGGAGAACCATTTGAAGCAGAGATGTAAGGAAGGATTTTAAATACGGCAGAGTGGGGCCAGTAGTGGGGGACATTTTAGTTTTGGGGTGGACAGAATTTTTTGGTACAGGTCTAGTATTGAGGGGCCAGCAGGGGCAGCCAATGGGCCTTACTTTGCCCAGGTCTGCAATAGGGTCTGTAACAAGCTGTTCCGGTGTCTCCCGCTTGGTGGACTGTTCCAAAATGTTTCCATGGGAAGATGCGTCTACAAAGATTGTGTTTCTCCATTGTCCAGTATGTATGTTATATTTTATTTATAAAGTGCCACTTGGGTACGCAGCGCTGTACATTATAAAATACAGAGTATACAAACAAGGGATAAGTGCAGCCATTATGCATATAAAGAGAGAGAATGGTTTAAAGGGCATGTCCACCCCCAAAATTATATTTAACCCACTACTGGCCCCACTCTGTAGTGTAGAAAATCCTTAGCTTCACTCCAGATCCAAATGGTTGCCCTGCAATGCCCCTCCAAAGTCCTAAAAACTGGCCACCAGGAGCCTAGCGAGGGGAGATTGTTTCCGCCTCTGAGAGGTTTGTTGCATAGTCTGAGCAGCCCTCTCCCCCCCGTTTTGGTCTCCCTCCCCCAACCGCATTAATATTATTTGCAACAAGTCCCCCGATCTTTACTTCCCTTCCCTCTATCCTCCGCCGTTCTGAACTGCCGGCAGCTGCATCTAAGCCAATCATGGACACGGCTGCCTTCTTAGTTATTCACATATTCTCTTCCATTTTGACAAATCAGTTGATTTCATCCCTTTGCTGTTCCCTGCTGTTGACTTAGTTAGCTGCCATTTCAGTTCTAACGGCCCTTCTACTTCCCACAATGCACCACATCCTTGGAATGTTCCTAACAGTAATTCTACTGATTGGCTGTTGGATGGGTCAACACATGCTCAATCTTACTGAGCACCTGAATCAACCCGGCGCTGGGTCAAGGGCAAGACCATAATGGTCTCTACTAGGGATCCTGCAACAGAAGTTAGTATTTCGGTTGCATTTATTTAACACAGACACAAATGCTGAATGGGCAGGTTAAGGTCATTAGGATGAAAAAATACTGCTCTTTTTCTGAAAAGTACATGTATTTGCACTGAACTTCCCCTTTAAAGGTTAAAAGCATGGTATTAATATGATTCTTTGATTGATGGGAAGCCACCCTATGGACTGAAGTATCGGGGTTGCGGTTTCTCTTTTGGAGAAGAGCGAGATGATCCGAGCTGCCGAGTTTAAGATAAACTGGAGAGGAGAGAGATGAGAGGCTGGGAGTCCAAGTAGTAGAATGTTCAGTAGTCAAACGGGAGATTAATAGGGCATGGATGAGCATTTTAGAAGTGGAGAGAGAGGGAAGGGCCTAGTCTGGTAACAGTCCTGTGGGAGGGGACTGACACGTCCATCACTGAATGTCCGACTGATCATAACCTATTAAGGCCCTACACCGTCCAATCTGGTTGTACGATATATCACTGGGGGGTTGAAATGATGTTTACTGATCCCTATACAATACACTGTGTCCCAGTCACCCACCTTTCACCTGCTCCAGGGTCAGAGTCACTGGCTGCGCGACAGGGACTGGTCTCTGTAAACTGGACATGGCAGACCTCCACTCAACCTCCGCCCAGGGAGCCGCTCTACACGGACAGCACTCTCTGTTATGGCTAGAACTCGCTGGTATGGATAGGACTCTAGGGTATAACTAGTACTCTCTGGGTATAGCTAGGACTCTATGGTATGGAATTACTCTCTGGTATAATAGGACTCTATGGTAGCTAATGTCTGTACCACGTACCTCCCTCCTTATACAGGAACGTTCTGTAGAAGGAAGCAGTGAACCCGGATATCGTTGCTATGGAGACAAGCTCCGCCCAGCAAAGAGCAGAAAGTGGTGAGATCTTTCTCCTAATTACACTTTCACCACCAATGTCTGTTATATTACCCAACCACACACTGATCCCTTCCTATATAACCCCTTTCACCCCTTCCATATTAACCCCTTACACCACCCACTTCCCATTATATTAACCCCTTATCACCCCCTTCCTATTATTAACCCTGTATCCCCCACTTACCATCATTTTTTTACCCCTTATCACCCACTTACCATTTATAACCCATTATCACACCGCTTACCATTAACCCCTTATCACCCACTCCCTGTCATTTTAACCTGTTATCACCCACTACCATCATTCTATACCCCTTATCACCCACTTCCCATCATATATTAACCCCTTATCACTCACATCCCATCATTATATTAACCCCTTATCACCACTCCCACACCCTTACCTATAGCAACCCCCACAATTCTAATTATACCTTCCTTATTAACTCCATATAACCCACTTTCCACCCCTTCTTTATTGAACCCCCACATAACCCCACCATTATTAAACCTCTTTTCACCCACTCTCCCCCGTTCCCTATATTAACCGTTTCCCAAAAAAATTGAGGTCACACAAGAATACTTATTATCAGTACCGTAAACCATTAAACTAGGAAAATACACTTACTATTACATAAACCAACATGACTTGTCAAGCAAACAGCAGAAATAAACCACCGTTGTTTTAAATATTCAAAATATTTATTGTTAACAATGTGTGATAAACATTATGGTTTCCTTAAGCCAAAAAAGCCAATTTAAAGTGGAAATGCTTGTTCCAACTGTATTAAAGGGAATGTCCCCACCTCTGGACACAAATCTGTATCTGCTACAACCCCCCCTAAAATCTTGACATCGTTTGTGTTTAAAACCAGTATATCAGCTCCCAGACTGAGATTTTATACTTACAAGCTCCTTGATCCACCGCCGCTTCCGTTTTCCTCACTCACCTCTCCACTACGGCTGCTGTGTCTTTTTGTGTTCCTGGGCAGCCGAGTGGAGACTGCTCCGGGAATGGCAGTCGTGATTGGCCGTGACGTCACTATCCGCGCCGACACGGACTGCCTTACCCAAGTTAAGAGCCGAGGCAGTGGATCTAGGAGGAGCTTGTAAGTATAAAATCTCAGTCTGGAAGCTGAATTACTGATTTTAAATAAAACTATGTCCATATTTGGGGGGGGGGGGTTGTAGCGATCAGATTTGGGTCTGAGGACCTAGTATTTTAGGTCCTTAGTCCAGCGTACATCAAATGGAATAGAAAATAAATGGATGTAATTCCCCTTTAGTAATTTGTTCTCAAGTCAAAAAATGAGCATATCCATGGGTACGGTCGGTTCAGAACTTGTGGTAACATCATACTGGTGTTCCTGGTGCTTGGTTTACTTCTGGTTTACTGCCTGACTTTACTGGTCTTTTCTTCCTTAACAACCCAGCTGCTCGCAGTTTCTTTGCCTCTTGGTAAACCTGTAGTTTAAAAAAAAAAAAAAAGGCCAAAACAGGCATAAAATGTGTTTGTTTTGTTACAACAGCAAAACAATACCATACAAGAGATTTTCATATCAAGTTCTGAGTCTTTCCACAGCCACCATCATTTTTTTTTTAAAGGGACACTAAACCGACAATTTAAAATAGCTGCCAGCTAAATCTATAATTAAAGGAAATGTGGTCTCCAACTCCCTCTGTGTGTGAGGGAGACAGGAAGTCCCTCCTCCTCTCTGCTGTGTGAAGGACCTGCAGAGAAGGTAAGGGAATACACACTTCTCTCTCACTATGTGAAAACAGCCTTTTCACACAGGGGGTGTCAGAGTGGCCCACAGTACCTGTAGCGGGTGGGGCTTAGGCACCCATAGTGGGTGGGGCTAGGCACCCTTGAGTGGAGGGCTTAGACACCTGTGGGTGGCAGGGCTCTGCACTCGCGATTGGGCAGGGCTAAACGGGGCTGTAAGGGAATGGGCCAAGGGGGGCCTGCAACTGGAGGGACCATGGGGTCCATGAGTGGGAGAGACCTGGGGGGTGCAAAGGGGGGAACACAGGCAGATTGACCGACAGGTTTCAGAGAAGAAGCAGGAAGTGGGAGGGAGCTGTTGATCTGCTGCCATATCACACACAAATGTAATAATCTTCAAAACTATGCAAAATAAACAATGGAAAACATTGCAAAAACTCTCAGAGAGCAATTCCTATCAATTTACCTAAAGTCATTTTTGGACCACAGTTCCTCTTTAACAATAATTAGCTTATTCCTACCTCCCTATAAATATAACAACTCATCTGATGCAGGGTTAAACTTAGCTGATTGCGCTCTGCTCACTGCTTCTGAATAGCTTATCGTGTGTTTTGTCTCACCTCCTATCTTTTGCACAGTGCGTCTAGAGTAAAGAGAGGAGGCTGGTCGGACACATCTGATCCCTGTTTCTGCTCCAGCAGGTAGTTTACACCTGCATTGGGTGCATTCTATTTTTCACAGGGAGGTAGGAATACTAATCCTATGTCCTTGTGAATTAGGATTTTTCCGCCTGGCAGCTATTACAAATTGTTTTTAGTGTCCCTTTAATAACTCCTTTAACTGTCTATACTTTGTCAAGAGTTCCTATGTTCTGCCTCTCCGTTTAATGTTTAATGATCGAGCCCGATACAGTACACAGATAGAAAGAATTAACTATTCAGTATGTTCCGATTACTCTCCTGCCCTTCACTAAGCCCACTGGGTAATCATTTGCTCAGTTTATTATTTATGACTACATACAAATGTATGAATTAATTTTTAACTTTTATATGGTTGTAGCCAGCTGTACCATTTGCAAATTGGAGAGTCAGGAAACCCCCATTTTCTAATGCTCGTCCAAAGCCAATTTCTGTAAAAGACTTCAGTTAATTTCTCCTTATAACAAAGACTTGGCCACAAATATTACACTTAAAACATATACTTAAACCTCCAGGGATTTCAGACACTTCCAATACTGAGGTAAAGGCCGAAGAAAGATGATGATGATGACTTGGCTTACAGGCTAATAGTTTTGCTTTTCTGCACATCTAGGGGGAGATTTACCCAGAGCCGATCCAGATAATTCTCCCACTGCAAATTTAATTTTAGTTTTGCAGCTGTGGTTAAATCCCGAAAAGTTGTGCTAATCCGCGCTAAACGGATAAAAATTTGTTGCGCTGGCTGCATGGGTGTCTGTTGCTACTTGCTCCACCGGCACAATGTTGTGCTAACAATATTAAATCTGTAAGGGCACGGCCACACTGCAACGCAAACGGAATAGCATGCGATTTCATGGTGATTTCGTTGCGTTTGCCTATGCGTTTTTTTCATTAAGTTTTGGAAAACGCATACGATTGCGATTTAAAATGCGGAACGCAATCGCAATCGCAT
This sequence comes from Hymenochirus boettgeri, assembly GCA_019447015.1. Taxonomy (NCBI): domain Eukaryota; kingdom Metazoa; phylum Chordata; class Amphibia; order Anura; family Pipidae; genus Hymenochirus; species Hymenochirus boettgeri. The sequence goes on along the minus strand of CM033475.1, from coordinate 9,001,359 downwards.
CCGAAAATGCGCGTTTTCAGTGTGTTGCCGCGATTCCAATGACTTGAAAGAATGCGAACGCAGAAAAATCGCAGCAGTGTGGCCTAGTTCTGGGATCTGCCCAGCCCCATAACGGGACATCTTCCATGACCATGTGTCGTCTGATGTGTCATTCTCCTTTTCTTTAAAGGGCAACTATACTCCAACATACTTTTTCTGCATATTAGAATTTATACGTAATGCTAGTGTTTGCATCTATCTTCTCTCCTTCTGTTTACACAAAAATTGCATAAACACATTAAAGGGCAATACTTTTGCCCTTTTCTTACTTAACCTGTGTCCCTTCCTGGGTATTCCTCCCTGCAACTTCAGGCACATGTGTCTAAATCTAAAGGATCGTGCGATCGTGGGTGGTGACCCACGAGGCACGATGTGTACCAATGGCCATTCACTCAGAGATCGTTGCTGGGCAGATCTCAGAACGAGCGGCCGTTTTGGAGACGATAAAGTGCCCACACACGGCCTAATTATTGGCTGTTGTACACATCGTGCGTTGCGGGTCAGCAACCGCGATTGCACGTGTGTGCGAACCTTAATTCTTATGGTTCCTGTCCCCGACAGTGCAGGAGAGGGACTCAAGAACCAAGGCCGACAGAATGAGATCCAGGCACACCTGGTTAATTTCCACAAAAACAGGTCTAGGGTAAAAATGGGCAAACAACCTCAGATGGAATTATAATCTAAATCTTCTAAGGTTGTATTTTAAAAAGTATGTAATCAAAAAAGTTGGTTTCTATCTGATTTACTGAAACAGGAGGTAAATGCACTACTCTTACCTCCCGTTCTTCAGTAAATCTTACAGGGAGGAGGGAGACACTTACCCCGGACCTGCTCCCGCCGATTCCCCAATGCCTCTGACATTTTTCCAGTCTTTTGCACAGTGTGAAGGAGTGAGGACGTGTTGAAGACTGTCAGTGAAGATGGCGCTGAGCGGGTCCGCGGTAGTGTCTCCTCCTCTCCTGTAAGATTTACTGAAGAACGGGAGGTAGGAGAGATTTACCTCCTGTTCTTCAGTAAATCAGATAGAAACCAACTTACTTTTTTGATGGACATACCCTTTAAGTATAAAGCCAAATGTGAACCCTTTAAACATTTTCTATATTTATTAATGTGCATCATGGCTCAAAGTAGTTGTTTGAGGAGCCCCAAAAAAATGTTACAAGACCATCGTAAACAGTTTGGCTTCCACCAATCAGCATTGAGAAACACTGAGTACAATAGAGAAATTCAGGACCGTTGTACCCACAAGTGGTTAATTATCAAAAATAATTCCAAGATCAAGGCATGCATAGTTTTGAAAGGTTACAAAGGAACTCAGCGTGACTAATAAGCAACTGAAGGCCTGTCAATCATTGCAAATGTTGAGGTTTACAACACAAACTTCACAAACTTTCAAGCGCCAACTTAAATACAGAATATGTCACTGTGGTTAAAGGGCATGTCACCCCCAAACTATAATCCCCCCCTATAATGGCCCCACCCATGTAGTGTAGTGTAATCCTACCTCACATCCCAGCTCCATAGGGTTCTCCTGTAGACCCCCCCTAAAGTCCCAAAACTGTCCACCAGGAGGCTAGCAGGGCTCTGCCTGCTACCTTGCCTCAGGTAGATATTTGTCATGCGTACTGCACCCTTCTCCCCCCTCCCTCCCCCTCCCTCTCCCTCCCGTTCCACTATCCCTCCCCCTAGCGTAAAACCATTTTAATATGCTGCTCCCCCATGTCCCCCAGCCCCAACCGCATGTTTAGTATTTTCAAAAAGCTCCCCAAACTCTTACTTACCTCTCCTCTTTCCTCCGCTGCACTGAATGACCGGCAGCCGCGTCCGTGATTGGCTGCCGCTCAGCCAATCACAGACGCGACTGCCGGTCCCCCCCTCTCTTGCATTCTCGCAAGCAGAGGGCCGGCAGTGCAGCGAGGAACGAGGGGAGGTAAGTAAAGTTTGGGAGCTTTTGGAAAATACTAATAATGCGGTTGGGGCTACCATACATGGGGGAGCAACATATCAAAAATCATTTTTAAGGGTGGACAGCCCTTTAACATGCAGATAAATTGTTTAAATTTACCATTTACAACGGCAGCGCTCTATTGAGAGCTAAATCACTTCTTTTAGCTAAATCACTTCTCTTTAGCTATCAATAGAGAGCTGCATCATTTCACAAGTTACATCTCACTCTCTTTAGCAAACTGAATCCCATTACGTTTCAACAAATGTTCAAGAGTCTCAGGGCTGTTTAGAGGTGAACTGTATATTTCTGTTGTACATGGTCTCACCTTATACAACAGAGCTTTCTTGGCCAACACACCTTCGCGTCACTGGTCTGTAATATCAGGAGGGAAGGTGTACACAATGTCAAGCTGTGAGCACACATGCTCAAATGTGTCGTACCGCGTACGTCGCGGAGCTTAGCAACTTCTTACGCTTATCGATGGTCATTAACATCTTACGTTTGTTTGCTTTATCCTGTAAGTACAGGAGTGAGTATGAATAAAGAAACTAGTACATGTACAAAGTAAAACCTGCTATACAATGGACATAGACCGGTAGCCACAACACACAATAAACATAACATAAAGGGGTTACAAAAAATAAAAAAAAAAAAAAGACAGATAGGAACAAAAATAATTAACGTCAACGGGGAAAGCATCCATAGAATGAAACTTAAGGTGTAAATAGAAATTCATTTGCCTTTCACACCTTTGCCAATTAAAGGGTATCTCCACTCGTAAAAACAAAGTTTGGCCATTTAGTTTTTATTCTAGAACGGGAGGTAAAGGAGCTGTGTCTACCTCCCGTTCTTCAATTAAACATCAGGAGCCAGGAGAGAAGGTAAGGAACTTACCCGCTCGCTCGCTCCCTCGGCTCCTATCTGACAATCCCGACAGACTCTGTCTTCTATGGCGCATGTCCGATGGCAAAAATTTGTTATTGTGAGTGGAGATATAGTGGCCAGCCAAGTTTGGAAAATCATAGCCAATCATGCAATCCCCTATGGACCGCATGAACACTCATGGCAATTGTTGGCCACAGCTATTTTCACTATTATTGAACGGCCAGCCGGGATGAAGAATCTGCTGGTGTGTACCCAGCTTTACAACAATTCATTAATGTGTCTACTTGGTTAAGCCCACTGCAACTGGCTGTTCAGGGTGTTGAGCTGTAAATGAAGATTCCTGTTTAAGGAAGAAAGGATATCAGGAACCATCTGCAGGTTACCGCTTCAAGGTACTTGCCTTAGGTGCTTCTGGATATGCTCCTGATAACTTCGAATTTTGGCAGTTAAAACAGCAACTATAGACACAAAAAACACATGATTCACTTATATAAAGTGACACATGCGACCACATCCGTCACACCTCACAATATACAGAGGAATGATGAGCCTTTAGCCAAAAACACTGCTAAATTATCATTTATTGCGACATGTTTCAGATCAATGAGAAGATCATAATTGATCCGAACATGTCGCCTCCTCATTCCTCTGAAGTATATACAAACCACATGAATTAGAACACAAGTGATAAACTGTATCGGAAACAAAATGTACTTTCAACTGATTCATGGGTAAGTGTATTTTTCATTACATTTTAACTACCGGTTGCAGCAAGTAATTCTTATGGCATACGTATATTGATTAGCTCCTTTTTTTTTTTTAAAGTCACAAACATAGTATGTTAAAAATGAATTCCGGTGCCTTTCTACAATATATATCAGGTCCAAAGCACTGTATACCTTTAGAATACACAAACTTTAAAAACACTTGGTCTGACCCTGATATTTCATGGTGGGCCTTAGGATAAATGGAGACGGATATTTGTTGCAGACACCTTGAGATAAAGGGATATAGGTGAAGCTGACATTTTAAACTTACTTTTGACTTCAACGGAAGACGTATCTTGAGGGTCACTCCTAACTTTGTCCACCAGTTGTTGTGTTTTGATCTTGGTTTTTCTGCCTTTTAGAGAAAAAAACTCTTAGATCCATTTCCAGAAAAGGTTCTAGCTTAAGGAAAGTTCATCGGAAATATCATTATTTTTAATTCTTAGCTTATATTATGCATACCTAGTTATTCTACATATTCTCTTCCATTTTGAAAAATCAGTTGAATTTATCACACTTGCTATTCCCTGCCGTTGACATTACTGAACTGACATTTCAGGTTCTGTAAGTCCTTCTTCTTCCCAGAATGCACAGTACCTTGGAATGTTCCTAACAGTAATTTCTACTGATTGGCTGTTGGATGGGTCAAACATGCTCAGATCTCTACTGAGCAACTGAATCCACCCAGGCGCTGGGTCAAGGGCAAGACCATAACGGTCTCTACTAGGGGTCCTGCAAACGAGGAAGTCAGTATTTCGGTTGTATTTATTATCACAGACAATGTGCTGAATGGGCAGATTAAGTCTTGGAATGGAAAAATCCTGCTCTTTTTTTCTTAAAAGTATATGTATTTGCACTGAACTTCCTGTTTAAAGGAACACGACTACTTTTAAGTGCTCACAAAATAACTCTTGTAACTCTGTTTTGTATTAGAGAATTATTGTTAGAGAAACACAAATGTCCTGCAGCTGGCGTTTGCAAAGACAGCAAACCTTTAAGTAAACGTCTCTCCTTATTTGCTACTTTCCAGGGTTGCACAAATCAACATTTCAGACTGAACTGTTAACAATGCTTTTAGGATCACAACTCACCATACGAGAACAAAAAGTCACAGACTAACAAAAAGACAAACTTAACCTAGAGTTTCTTTTCCTGGCCTCTCTCTGGGCAGCAATGACTCATGGATAAGTCCCAAGCAATAGTCTGGGAGGGTGAAAAGAAAACAAACATTAAATAAATTATACTTGGCTTTTTGTCATAGCTTTTAAGACCCTAGGACCAAAATCTGCCTTTTTTTGCACTTTTTATATCTAACTTGTCTTATGGAGTTGACCAATTGGCTGCTCTACAGATCTCCTCAACAGATGCTCCAGTAGTCGCTATACTCTGGTCGAATGTGCACAAGTCCCTTGAGGAGGTCATTTTTTGGACTGTATAAGACTTTTGGATAGCATAAACTACCCATCTTCTAAAGGTTACTTGAGGCAGCTTGCCCTTTGCTAGTTCCTCCCCGAATGACAATAATCTTTCAGTCCTCCTAAAGGGCAAAGTTCTTTTTAAATAAAATTTTACCATTTGGAACATCCACTTCTTTAAATCTTCTTGCCCTTCCGAGTCCGACACTGTTGGAAGAATAATAGCTGATTCAAATGAAAGCTGGACATTACTTTGTTAAAACATCATCCACAGATAAAGGTTTACTGAATTAGGTTAAAAATAAGGTATTCATCTTTAGAAGATAGCGCTTGTAATTCACAAACTCTTCTGCCAGAAGTTAGCGCATTAGGAGTAAACCTTGAAGGACTTATCTATTAGGGGGAAAGGTGGTAATGTTAAGGCCTTCAACACAAGTGGAAGATCCTTTTGCGGAGAAATATTCTTCTTCGGTGGTTTCTTAAAACTTCCTGAAGTAATTTATTAATTAAATATTCTGAAGCTAAAGCTTTCCCAAAATAGCAATATAGCCGAGATCTGAAGCTTTATTGTATTAAACGCTAATCCCTTCAACGCCGATTTGAAGAAATTCCGAATCTGGGGACTGATGCCTGCATATGGTCTATTTCACGAGAAGGGCCCAAGAAGAAAAATGTTCACCTGAGGAAGGGGGCACATTTATACCTCCGTCACTTGTGATATGATGTGTGGTCACTAATCAATAAATTATTCTTTGGAGTGCGACCCTCGACGTTGTCTTCTTCTGATATACCTATCTCACCAAGAGTTGGATGTTGTGAGGAGTAAAACCCACACTTAGTACGAGTGCAGGAACTGTATATTTTGTGGATTGCATTTTCCTATCCTAACAGCCTTTTGAGTAACGGTACCAAGGACACCTTGGCCAGTTTGTTAGAACTGCAATTATTTTCACTTGAGATTCCGGATCTCTCTCAGGACCTTGAAGATTAACGGTATTGGGTGAAATACATAAGCAACATCCCATGCCATTCCTGATTTAGGGCATCGACTGCTGAGGCTTTCTTGTGGTTGTACCTAAAAGAAGGTTGGAAGCTTGTGGTTGTTGTGAAAAGCCATCAAATCAGTGTCCGGAGGCCCCATCTGGTCACTAGTTCCTGAAATATGATAATGAAGAGACCATTCCCCTTGATCTACTCCCCGTCGAGAAGAGAATCGGCTAGCAGATTTTCTTTTCCTGGAACATATTGGGCTGTGATACAACACTTTGGGCGAACTCTATTATGTTCTACTCGGTCATCATTCCTATACTTCTTGTTTCCCCCATGTTTCCTTATATAAACTGCCGCGCCTGGTTGTCGGTTCGTAACACAAATTGAGATGCCTCTAATTAGAAAAAGAGCTTGAAAATTGCTCTCAACTCTAGAAGCCGGATGGGAGAAGAGAGATGTATTTTGCCTCCATTTGCCTTGAGCAGTGTAATGAGAATATGGGCCCTCCATCCCCTGGCTGAGGTATCCGTATATACTCTATCCATTGCGGCTCTAGAAGAGGAGTTCCCCTGCGCAATTGCTGAGGCTTGTCCCACCATGTTATTTAGGTCTTGAGCTGAGGGGTTAGGGGTATTGTTTGGAACCAATCCTGTCTTTGATTGTCCCAGCTGCCTAGGAAAACATTTAATAGGTTCCTAGAATTCTTGGGCTGATATGGATGTGAGTAGCAGCATCCTCTCTGCTTGATGTACAATGACTTAGATTCTCTTTAGAGGTAAGTAATCCAAATCCAAGGCTGTGTTTATGGTTGCCCCCAGATAATATAAGGGACTGAGAAGGAACAATTGGCTCTTCTTGAAGTTTATAATCCATCCGATCTTTGTAGAAATATCAGAACCTGATCCCTGCTTGTTGATAATTTCTCTTTTGATCTTGCAACTATCAGAATACGTCTAGGTACGCGTACATTTCTATCCCCATCACTCTTAGCTTTGCAATTAATACAACCAAAATCTTTGGAGTCGGGTGAGGTTTGAGAAACCGAAAGGAAGGCAACGAAATTGGAAGTGACGTCCCTCCAGGTAAACCCAGGATTTCTGATTCTCGTTTGCTATAGGGACATGAAGGTAGGCCATCCTTCAGGTCTTTGTACACAGCCAATCGCCCGGAGTTAGAGCAGAGCGAACTTTTTGAAAGTTTCCATCTTGAACTGGTGCACTGATGAATTGATTTAGGCTCTCAAGTGTAGAATTGGACGGAAATCTCCTGTTGCTTTTGTTACCAATAGAGTGGGGAATAAAACCTTTTTGACGTTGAGATATCGGAACTTCTATTATTCCCTGCTTTATAGCAGGTCTTGAAATAAATTCTTAAAGCCTGAGGTTTTTTCCTTCAGCGCAGGTATTCTGCGACTCCTTCCATATCTCTGCTTATTGCTGCAATTACCAGGAATCCTGGATGTTGTCTGCCCATATTTCCTGAAATTCCGGAGCTTGGCACCTACAGGAGATATGGACAGGCAACCCTTATAAGGGTTTGGATGCTTTGGGAGATCTTGGTGGTGGGGGGTCTTTGGGATCGAAGAGACTAACTTTCGCCCCTTCCAATTAGCTGTTCTGGAATACTCTTTACCAGGATGGTAAATTTGGCCTCATCCTTCTTTTACCGGATGATCCATCTGTTGACCCCTCTGATCCCGAAATTTCTTATTACCTTGAGAGAAGAAAACCTGTCTTACCCCATGTGGATTTGATACGATCTCATCAAGATCTTTACCAAATAGTCTCCCTCCTTCAAAGGGAAGATTACATAAGGTTTTCTTAGAAGGAGTCTCCGCGAACAATGTTCTAGCCACAAGGCCCTTCTGGAGTATCAGACAACACCATTTCCCGAGCTGAAAGCTTGACTAAATTCGCGGAAGATTCCAAAGCAAGTCAGCTGCTAGATGAAATATGATAGGGATCCAGTAATGGAATCTCTAGATAATCTTTGAGAGACTCTTCCAACTTATCCGTCCATACTGAAAGACATTTTGAAAAGAGACCATAACTGCCGCACGCTTTAACAACCGGCTCCTACTATAGAGTAAGCATCAACTATAGGTGGCTTCTCCCTCCAGCATGGGGATTTATCCTGAGGATAAGAGTACATTTATCAAATTTGCTTTCTACAGGAACCCTTCTAGAAAGCCTTTGCCATTCGGAAATTCTAAGTCATTAACTTCATTATGAAGAGGAAGAGAGAACTTTTTTTTCTTTTCTGAGAGTAGAAGTTGAGGGTTGTGGAACTTCTTCAATATTTAAAGCATGTTTAATATGTTTGTTAAGAGTGGCACTTGTCTTAAATCAAAACATGATTCCTCACACTCATCCTCAGAGGAAGAAACGAAGGGGAAGAATCCACTGGAGCAGGCTGGGGTTCCTCAGCAGGAGTTACTGGAGCCGAAGGCTGCCCTTGTTTAAAACCTTGAGCAACGGCTTGGGTAATCCACCCTAATATATCAGCAGGCTGAACACCAGGAGAACCCGTGGATTGTTTAGCGTGAAAGGTTCCTGAATAAATGATTGATTATGTGCCTGCCCGATAAAAAATTCTTGAATACATTCCAAGCAGAATTTCTGTCTTATAAGCAGGATTTCTACATGCTTCACAGATAGCACCATCTTGTTCATCTGAAAATGAGATTCTTGATCTCTTCTTAAACTCCCAGAAGAATTCTTCTGACTGGAACAAAGAAACAGGCTATAAATACAGCATACAACATGTACCCTCTCAAGAAAGAAGGCTTGGAGTATCACCTCCCCCCGGCAGTCGGCTCCATAGTAAGGCAGAGAGAAATCCGCAGCCATAGGCACAGACCGCCATGCAGGACACCAGTCTTATACTACCGGCGTTAAGGATGACCGCAGACGCATTATGTGACAACGTCACCACGTGCGCCGAAAGCCAGGGAGCTGCAACAACCGGGAAGGAGGAATGTGGTTTCCTGCTCGAAATACGCTTGGCATTTACAAAATCTGGGACATCGCCCAGAGGAGAGGGACTGAGCCGGAAAAAAGGCAGACAGCGCACGCACCCACCCTAAGGATCACATCTTCTGGAGACAAAGAAACACTCACAGGGAAGCAAGGAGGAGGGGCTATTTAAGCTTGGAGTCTGTTTCTCTTCTGATCGGTGGAGCGGGGACTACCCATTGAGTCATTGCTGCGCAGGGATGGCCAGGAATAGAGTTTTCCCACCAGAATAACACCACACTTACCTGACTTGCCATTTCCAGGGATAGGAGCCTTTGACAACATCGTTAACACGGCAACAACCAGATAAGAAATGTTACCATGTCGGGAGACCTTTGTGGATAATATCCTTTTCACTAGTTAATATGGAGCCCACAAATTATCTAAAAAAAACCGATGTCTAGTGTATGAACTACAAGCCGTAAACTGAGCAAACTAATGTCCTAAGTCACTCTTTGTTGAGATCATTACCATATCACAATGTTTTGACTTACGCTCCTGCTATCTGGACGCCTGTGTATCTTTCTTTAGCATTGTGGAAGGCAAGCATCCACTGGCTCGGAAGTTTCTAAAAAGTATGGAAATTAAGAAGGGTTTACGTAATAATTGGGACGGTGCACCTGTACTATTTAACCACAGCAGATCATGAACTTTGAATGCCCTGCTATACTAGGCAGTAATACAAAATAAGGTGATAATATCCAATTGTATTGCTTCTTACAGCAGTTACCAAGATTATATTGACAGAATAACACCGCATTTTGGCATTTTCTTACCATACTTTAGATTCCTCTGAGATATTTATCTTCTGCAGCAGGTTTGCCTATATACCTGTATTTATAACCACTAGGCCACTATAACACCAAGCCAGACAAAATTGCTGGAGCCAATAAAGGGTTTTTCTGACCATCTCTATTAAAGGAATAGATCACTGCAATAGTGAACTATTCCTTTTCTACATTGATTGAAGCCCAGGGTTAAGGAGCTATCCCTTACCTCCCGTTCTTCAATCAATGTTTGGATAGCCAGAAACGAAGATCGGATCTTACCTCTTGCCCTCTCCAGCAAGGGCCGCTCTGACGTTCCCGGCTGCTTCCTGCTTCTGTTCTGCTATACGCGCATTATCGGGCTTGCGCTTATAGCGTTGATTGAAGAACGGGAGGTAAGAAATAGCTCCTTAACCTCCTGGGCTTTAATCAATACATTAAAGGAATAGATCACTAGATCACATATTGCAGTGAAATTCCTTTAACAAAACAAAATGCTTTCTAAATAGAGGGCAAGTCCAAGTTACACTTTAAAGGAATCACTCCAATATTCCTACCTCTCGTCTCCTTATCTGGGCATAGTTTCTTAACAGCGTGCATAGGTGGTTCCTATAAAACAGAAAGATTTAACACTTGGAAACCACAGATAAACTGTTCCCAAGTTTAATTAAGTGTGGTCTAGAATAGGAGGTACTATAGTTTCTCGTGAGGGAATACACATTTCTTTAGTGCTACAGTGAGATTATTTAGAGTCTAAATACCAGTATGTATTCTACTAGTGAGAGACATATGTAGTGTCAGATAACTAATCCTGTTCACTAGCTGTCTATTCAATTGCCTGTCTGCATACAATGGCTGGGTTACTGGGAGTCATGCTCCTCCAATATGCACATGAGTCAATTTAAATAAATAAGCCAGACCTTATAAGTTCTGATGTCTGTCAAATGGTCTATAGGGTTTATCACATGATGTTGCAGTTACCTTGTATGTGACTAATGCGCCCAAACATTAGTCTTACCTTTTATATTCCCGTGATGTTAATGAAAAAACGCGCCTGATTACAATCTAACTGACTTTACAGCCTGCAATGCTACCGGGCAGATAATGCCTTAGACTGATGATACGCATGTTAAATTGTAATCGGCTGCGCGGTTTCTGCAGGTGGAAACCCGGTACCTAGCTCACCGTTCGTATCACTGACTTTTAGGTCGGATTGAACACAGAGTTAATGTAATGGTTTGGGAATGGATCCAGTGCACAACTATGAGAAATGTAAAAGTGGTAATTGAAGCCAAAAATGTTAGAAGTTAGGACCTTCCAGACTGGGGTTACCTTGACGTGGTTGGAAGGCTTTTAATTCATGTGATCACAGTAATGTATACTAAAACCCCTTTGTTTATAAAGTATGCCAGTGTGCAGATAATATGATATTGTATGGGGCCTAGGAATGTGCATTGATTATATTTCTATGTTTATAAAGTATGCCAGTGTGCAGATAATATGATATTGTATGGGGCCCAGGAATGTGCATTGATTATATTTCTATGTTTATAAAGTATGCCAGTGTGCAGATAATATGATATTGTATGGGGCCCAGGAATGTGCATTGATTATATTTCTATGTTTATAATGTATGCCAGTGGTTACCTTGACGTGGTTGGAAGGCTTTTCATTCATGTGATCACAGTAATGTATACTAAAACCCCTTTGTTTATAAAGTATGCCAGTGTGCAGATAATATGATATTGTATGGGGCCTAGGAATGTGCATTGATTATCTTTTCTATGTTTATAATGTATGCCAGTGTGCAGATAATATGATATTGTATGGGGCCTAGGAATGTGCATTGATTATCTTTTCTATGTTTATAAAGTATGCCAGTGTGCAGATAATATGATATTGTATGGGGCCTAGGAATGTGCATGGATTATCTTTTCTATGTTTATAATGTATGCCAGTGTGCAGATAATATGATATTGTATGGGGCCTAGGAATGTGCATAAGGATAAAGGACATACCTTTGAAGATTGTAATGTTAACATATTGGCAAAGGAACGTGACTGGTTCAAGAGAGGTGTTAAGGAGGCCATTTATGTGAAAATAAAGAAACCAAGCCTAAATAGAGGTGGGGGGGTTCGACACCAACTGTCTGCCATGTACAATGCTGTTTTAACACCTTACTCTGGGTGTTCCTATAACACCTCTTAGTCACTATCCAATCACACCCTTAACACCTGGCTGTGATATGCTAATTGGGATTTTCCAGGGTACATAAGTGCCACAGATTCTTGTACAAGTCATTCTGAATTGAGAAAGCCAGTCGGATGACTAGCGAAACGTCTTCAAGAACTAATCGAGGTAATTCCAATTTCAGTGAAAACGACGGGAAAAACGGTGGCAGAAAGTTAACAGACTTTTATAAATATGCCCCTAAATGTATTTTGTTACCACATTACTTTTTTCGATCAATTAAATTTAGTTTTGTCCCCAAAGTGTTGTTTTAGTCCACTAACCTAGCAAACACAGGGGGCTGCTGTAGCTTGCTCGGTTTGTGTGCCGGGTTGGGTTGCTGTGAGATCCCCCTTTGTCTCTGGGGTTTTTTTTAAGTTGGAACAATCTAAATGGGTTTGGTAGTATGAATTTGTGGCTGGGTAATAAATCCCCCATTATAGACCTGTTGGCTCACTTAATAAACCAAAGTGGGTTGTCACATTGGCGAAAGCTGGTGAGGCGATCACTTTCATTTATTATTTTTTGACACATACAACCAATCAGTCGGTCTTTATGGTCTCCAAGCTTTAGGAGGAGGAATCCTAAGTACAGATAAGAATAGGAGACAACCAACCATAAAGGTTAGGTCCCCATTATAGGCCATTCCCCCATTAATAAAGGCTGCGGACCGCACTGTAAAGGTGATGAGTTTGATGTGCTAATGTCACAGCCATTGTATTATTAATGTATTATTGTAAATATGAATGAAATAACTGACAGCCAGTCAGCCTAACAGAACTGTTACAAACTGTCAGTTACCTGTAGAATTATTACTCCCCATTGAGCAGGGGGGAGTTGTCAACCTTTGCCAGAAAGAGAGATAACAGGGACAATAATCATTAAATGTCTGCTTGGAAATGAATGGAATAAAGTGCAAATAAGTGGCAAATGACCAGGTCTTAACATAAGACCATTTCATTGGATTATAAACATGATTAAGTGTATAATTGGCTCTAGTTGGCCTATTAAAACACATATCCACCCTTAAAACAAAAAAACGGCGACTTGTCAGTTATCTGCCCGCACCCCCAAGTGTTATTTTTACGGGTTTATTACATGGATTTGTAACTAGAGACGTTCGAAACTGTTGAGTTTCGTCCGAAGATTCGAAAACGGACCCATAGAATTTTATGGGAGAAAAAAATTCAACCGTTTTTATCGATTTTAAGGATGAAATAGTAATAGTAGGTTACTGTAAATAACACAGGGACCTGGGGAATGTCTGGGGGACCCGTAAATAAAACCAAAACTCATTTAAAACCTATCAGGGTTATTCAATAAAAGTTCTTATCGTTTAAAATGGTGCTAATTTTACCCCAACCAATCAGATATTAGCTTTCAAATGTTAAATAACATCTGATTGGTTGGGGTAATTTTTAACGATAAGAACTTTTATTGAATCTCCCTGAACCTTTCCTCACGATCGGGCTGTTTTTTCGAGCTTCCGCATTCGTTTCTTGTTTTCGAGGGTTACCGAAATCTATCTTTATTTACGAGGGGGTTAACGAAATCGACCTGTACTTTCGAGGGTTACCGAAATCGATCTTTATCTACGAGGGTTACCGAAATTGATCTTTATCTACGAGGGTTACCGAAATCGATCTTTTTCTACGAGGGTTACCGAAATCGATCTTTATCTACGAGGGTTACCGAAATCGATCTTTATTTACGAGGGTTACCGAAATCGATCTTTATCTACGAGGGTTACCGAAATCACATCTTTTCTACGATGGTACGATCATCTATCCGAGTCAAATCGATCTTTATCTCCAAGGGTTAACCTAATCGATCTTTTATTTATGAGGTTTAACGAAATCGACCCTTTACTTTCGAGGGTTACCGAAATCGATCTCTACTAGAGGTATACGAATCGATCTGTACTTTCGATGGGTCCGAAATCGATCTTTTTCTACGAGGTTAACCGAAATCGATCTTTATTTATGAGGGTTTAACGAAATTGACCTGTACTTTCGAGGGTTACCGAAATCGATCTTTATTTACGAGGGGGTTAACGAAATCGACCTGTACTTTCGAGGGTTACCGAAATCGACTTTATTTACGAGGGTTACCGAAATCGTTCTTTCTACGAGGTTACCGAAATCGATCTTTTTTATGAGGGTTAACGAAATCGACCTGTAACTTTCGAGGGTTACTGAAATCGATCTTTTTTCTACGAGGTTACAGAAACAAAATCGATCTTTTTTTATGAGGGTTAACGAAATCGCTGTACTTTCGAGGGTTACCGAAATCGATCTTTTTCTACGAGGGTTACCGAAATCGATCTTTATTTAATAGGTTAACAAATCGACCTGTACTTTCGAGGGTTACCGAAATCTATCTTTATTTACGAGGGTTAACGACAATCGACCTGTACTTTCGAGGGTTACCGAAATCAATCTTTATTTACGAGGGTTACCGAAATCGATCTTTATCGGACCCCCAAGGTGACGACAAACATCATTAACGAGGGTTACCGAAAATCGTCTTTATCTACGAGGGTTACCGAAAATCGATCCTTTTTCTCCGAGGGTTACCGAAATCGATCTTTATCTACGAGGGTTCCCGAAGTCGAATCTTTATTTTGAGGGTTAAACGAAATCGCCTGTACTTTCGAGGGTTACCGAAATCGATCTTTATCTACGAGGTATCGAAATCGACCGTACTTTCGAGGGTTACCGAAATCGATCTTTTTTACGAGGGTTACCGAAATCGATCTTTTATTTACTAGGGTTACCGAAATCGATCTTTATCTACGAGGTTTACCGAAATCGATCTTTATCTACGAGGGTTACCAATCGATCTTTATTTACGAGGGTTACCGAAATCGATCTTTATTTACGAGGGTTACCGAAATCAGCCACTGTACTTTCGAGGGCTACCGAAATCGATCTTTATTTACGAGGGTTACCGAAATCGATCTTTTTTAACCAAGGGGGTTACCGAAATCATCTGTACTTTCGGGTTACCGAAATCGATTGCTGCTTTCGTGGGTTAGCGATCTACACATTCGAGGGTTACTGAAATTGGCTTGTTTTTCGAGGTTAACGAAATCGACCTGTATATTCGAGGGTTACCGAAATCGATCTTTTTTACGAGGGTTACCGAAATCGATCTTTTTTATGAGGGTTAACGAAATCGACCTGTACTTTCGAGGGTTACCGAAATCGATCTTTATTTACGAGGGTTAACGAATCGACCTGTATCTTTCGAGGGTTACCGAAATCGATCTTTTTGCGAGGTTACCGAAATCGTCTTTATTTACGAGGGTTTATCGCGGCAAATCGATCTTTATTTACGAGGGTTTCTGAAATCGACCTGTACTTTAGAGGCTACCGAAATCGATCTTTATTTACATGGGTTACCGAAATCGATCTTTTCCTAGAGGGTTACCGAAATCGATCTTTATCTACGAGGGTTACCGAAATCGACTTTATTTTAGGAGGTTAACGAAATCGACCTGTACTTTCGAGGGTTACCGAATCGATCTTTATCTAAGGGTTTACGAATCGACTGTACTTTGAGGGTTACCGAATCGATCTTTTCTTCGGGGGTTACCGAATCGATCTTTATTTATGAGGGTTAACGAAATCGACCTGTACTTTCGAGGTTACCGAAATCGATCTTTATTTACGGGGTTAACGAAATGACCTGTACTTTCGAGGGTTTACGAAATCGATCTTATTACGAGGGTTACCGAATCAATCTTTATTTACGAGGGTTATCGAAATCGATCTTTATTTACACGGTTACCGAAATCGTCTTTATTTACGAGGGGGTTAACGAATGACCTGTACTTTCGAGGTGTTACCGAATCGATCTTTATCTACGAGGGTTACCGAAATCGATCTTTATCTACGAGGTTACCGAAATCGATCTTTACTACGTACGATCGATCTTTATTACGAGGGTTACCGAATCGATCTTTATTACGAGGGTTACCGAAATCAATCTGTACTTTCGAGGGTTCCGAAATCGATCTTTATTTACGAGGGTTACCGAAATCAATCTGTACTTTCGAGGGTTACCAATCGATTGCTGCTTTCGTGGGTTAGCGATACTACACATTCAGGTTACTGAAATCGGCTTGTGTTTTTTCAAGGGTTACCGAAATTGGCAGTCGGCTTTCAGAACAACTTCGGTTTTCGCAGCTTGTTCCTGTTGTGACCACATCTGGAACAGCCTCGGTTCCTAGCATGGAGTGGCAGCGCTACATGGTGGCCTACCTGGCCAGAAGATATCATGATGGGATGCCGGCTGGCACCCCACTATGAAGAGGCGCAGATTGCCCATAATGCACCGTTTGCAGGGGAAGCTGCAAACAAAGTATGATGTGAGTCAGACATCTTCCCCAGCTGCAGCGCAGGTGGTCTGACCTGAAGAGGCAGGAGGGCCAGTTTTCGTTGACATATCCACAGAGCGCAAGGCAAGTATCATGTTTTGCCATTTATTCTGCTTTTATTGTCTATAAAATGTTTATATGAAATATTATCTCATTTTATTTGTACTTTTTTGTAAACCACATAAATAATTGTCAAGTTTATTATTTTAAAAATACAATTTTATATTTTTTGTAAAGGTCTTTATTACCGTAACCGCATTGCAAAACGCCGCTAACATTTACAGGATCGTATTATGTTAGTTTTTAGTGGGCGGATTAAAAACCCAAAAAGCTGTCGCTACCAGCGTCAAATTAATTCATTTGGCTTGAAAAAGACAAATTCCTTTTCTTTCTATTTCCTTCTCTTCTTTCTTCTTCTCTTCCGTTTTATTCTTCCGCTTTTTGGACCGTATCTCCTCCCACAGTTTTTGAGCTAGAGACATGACACATACAGACGTGCGGGCATATAGAGAAGTGTTCTATCTTCTAGCTAAGGAATCCTCGGAAGCGTTACGGCGTTATCGGTGAATTTTCTGACAATTTTTTTCCCATAGACTAATATGGTAACAATCCTCAAATTGGATATTTAAAAACAGTTTTTTTTCATGGTCATAAAATCCAAATGGTGATACCCCCAACCCCCCCACAACCACACACAGTACACCACCTACAGACCTACCTTTCCATTCCCATGAAGCCATTTTTAAAGGGTAACTAAAGTCAAAACCCTAATTTAGATTTATCCTCAATAAAGATAGTTTATGGTTGTAACACCAGACATACCCCCTCAACAAGACCCAGGTACACACACCTACTGATCTACTTTTCATTGTGATGGCAGCCTATTTTAAGGGTAATTAAGTCAAAAAAAACAAAATTTAGGTTTATCCTCAATAAAGATAGTTTTATGGTTTTAAACACAAAAAGAGACTACTACCCCCTCAACCAGACCCAGGTACACACACACCTACGATCTACTTATTCCATTACTGTGCAGCCAACATTAAAGTGTAAATAAAAGGGTCAAAAAAATAAATTTTTGACCAATCATCAAAAAGATAAAGAGAGTTCAATAAAAGTTCTTATAATTGAAATGGTCTATTTTGCCCTAACCAATCAGATGTTGCTTCTGATTGATTGGTATCAAAATTACACCACTATTGGGCTAGGTAAACACAAAATTCTTTTTGTCTCAAACCAGCGTTCACAACAAACCATCATTCCATTATTGAGCTTTAAAATCTGCAGCAAACACACATCCCTTCCAAAATTCAGCCCTTCAAGCCAATTCAAAGTTTATACTTAAACTTTCCCTTCTAGTTTACAGTAGGGGATACCTTTATTCCTTACAATAATGGATGGTACCCAGAGTTCCCTGTATAAACGGTCTGTGTCCTTGTTCTTTTTTTTTGGACACAGAACTCCTCATGACTTCTAATATCCTTAAAAATATACGTATGGGGAGACATTATCCCTTATAAACACGGAGTGGTACACAGAGTTCCCTGTATAATTCAGTCTGTGTCCTTGCACCTGTATAGGTGACAATGAACTACTCAGTGACTTCTAATATCCTATAATTTACAGTAAGTTTATATTATTCCTATACCTTAGTGGTACCTAGAGTTCCAGACCTAAATAAACTCAGTCTGTGTCCTTGTACTTTTTTTTGGACACAGAACTCCTCAGTTGACTTCTAATATCCTTAAATTTACAGTAGGAATACATTATTCCTAATACTTAGTGGTTACCGATGGTTCCCGGACCTATATACTCAGTCTGTGTCCTGGTACTGTTTTTTTTTTCGGCACAGAACTCCTCAGGCTTCTTAATATCCTTATAATTACAGTAGGGATACATTTCCCATTATAATACATGAGTGGGTACCCAGAGTTCCCTATATAACTCATCTGTGTCCTTGCACCTGTATATGGACATAGAACTTCTCAGTGAATTCTAATATCTTATAATTTACAGTAAGGTATATATTATTCCTAATACATGAGTTATACCCAGAGTTCCCTGTATAACTCAGTCTGTGTCCTTATACTTTTTTTTTGGACACAGAACTCCCTCGGTGATTCTAATATCCTATAATTTACAGTAGGAATACATTATCCTTACAATACATAAGTGGTACCCAGTTCCCAGTGACTTCTATATCCAGATGAAGGAGGGAGGGATTATAATGGGTTGGGTCTAACTCTGTCCAATGCTACCAGTGGTTTTCAGGATGCCTGGGAATGGCCAGGAAACTCTTTCACCTATTTTTTTCTGTGACTGTTGCTGTTTTCAATGTACCCACATGCCTTTGGGGTGGTAGAGTGAACTAACATATGGGTAACATTAACACTGGTACATTAGAAAAGAGAAAAAGTGGATAAATATAAGTGATTGTCCAACCCTGTCAGAGATACAAGATCTTTACCTCCTCAGTGAACCAGGCCATGTGAGTTTCTTGGGGGTGGGGGATCTCAAAGAACTCATCATTATTTCAATCGATCGCAAGCTCTCCAACCACGATATTAATTTAAAAGCATAAAAATGTTTTTTTGGGATTTTTTTTACTGTTGCAATAGTTTTTTACAAATAAACTTTACACCTGTCGATACAAAGCAATAAATTAGTTGATTCAGAGCTCTAATTAACAATAAACATAGGACAATATATTAATTTCATTACAGATGTGTCTGACAGCGTGGCTTTCAGTTCAGAGGAGCGAACTGTAAGTTCCCGGTCCCCTGAGCAAACTATTATTAACAGGGAGGTGAGATAACATATATACTCGAATATAAACCGACCCGAGTATAAACCGAGGCACCCACTTTTACCTTAAAAAGGAGTAAAAATGATTGACTGCGAGTATAAACCGAGGGTAGAATAGTGCCACAACTGCCTTCTGATTCTGTATAGTTTTTGAGGCTTTGTTGCCCTTTAAATGAACATCAGAAGTCCCATACAGTAATAGCTATACTGTATTTGGCTATTACACTGTATGGGAATTCTTATTTCCTTTAAAAGAGGCAACTAAAGTCTAATTCCTTGCCACTACAGATGTTTTGGAAACTACAACTCTCAGCATGCTTTAGTGCTGGGATTTATAGTTTCCAACAATCTGCAGTGGCAAAGAATTGCCACTGCAGGAATTACTGTGCCTTCCCGCCGCCCTTCCCAGGTGCCTTCCCCTACCCTCTTTCATGTTCCCATGCAGGCTTCTCTGGATCCTCTTCTCTGCTCCGGCGGCCGATGCTTCACTTTCCTCTGCTGGCTGACGTCATACCCGGCACCGAGTGATGACGTCAGCACGAGGATGCGGAGCGTGCGGCCGCCGGAGCAGGTAAGTGCTTGACTCGATATAAAACCGAGACTCAATTTTCAGGCTATTTTTTTAGCCTGAAATCTCGGTTTATACTCGAGTATATACGGTAAGCGTTCTCACCTCCCTGTGAATAAACAATGGTTGGCAAAGACTTATTTTTTTAATGTTGGTTTTTTTAAGTGTCCACGACTGTACGCAATTGTACAATTGTGTAATTATTTTACGATTGCAGTAAAGGCGTTTTTGGCGATAACAACACCTTTATAAGTATGCCCCTATGCAAAAAGGTAAAATGAACTAAGAATTAATCATATGGAGCTAAACACATTCAGGTCAACATGAAATATAAAAGTCATAGGGAATGTTGTGCAAAAAGTCGTAGTGGGCGCAGTTCTACGTTCCTGGCATACATTGCTGTTTTGGTGGAAGGCGGAGAACAGTTCATGAAGAAGGAGCAAGAGTCCGGAGTGAGGCAAAGGCGGTAAAAAAAAAGGATTTCAGTTTGTTGGACATTGCTGCAATCTCAGGGTCCTGCGATTCAAAGGACTTCACTAGTCTTGCAAATCGGAGAACACCTACAACCAGAAACAGAGATTACATGGAGGTACTTACTCAGTGTCCCATTGGCTGCACAATTATATTGAGACAGAAACTTTATATTGTGATCTAATTGTAACTGTTATACATCCATTCCAAGGTGAAAGCTTATGTCCTTGGGAAATAATCTAAACAGTTCCAATAGAGGGAGTACTAACTCAGTGTCCACTTGGCTGCACCCATTATATTTGAGACCTTCCATAAAGGAAACTACATATCATTTTCAGAGCAACCTGTTTACTTGTGATTAAATTGGAACTGTTAGTACACATTCCAAGGTGAAGAGCTTATGTCCTTGGGAAATAATCTAAACAGTTCCAATATAAGATCAATGTATCACACAGATTAAGAAATAAAAGGGGAGTTAAGAAAATAAGGACTTACAAAACCCAATCCCTCGCTGGCATGGTCACCTCCTCTGCTGCTGCTTTGATAATGACCATCCCCATTGTAACACTGACTGACGGCCGATAACGGAAGCAGCACTCAGAAGTGGAGGGGTCAGAGGGATCAGGTTGTGTAAGCCAGGGTGTCCTTTGAAAAAGGGCTTTGGAGGCTGCTTAACCTATAGTAAATTACATTTGAGGGTAGACTTGCCCTTTAAAACAACAGTCCACCTGATCAGCACCACCACTTTAATTCCCCACATGCAGACTACCAATCTGTAAGCAAAAATAGAAAACACCTTCTTATAACAAAGGCATCTTGCAGTCTCATGCTATATGAATAGCTCTGCCCACAAAACCTAAGAAACAAGAAGTCATTTCTTACTCCCATGTTCCCCAGAGTAAGGGACGGAGATATGCAAAATACTCCTTTATGTCGCTTAGCTTATGCAGTGTGTCAAGTCGCTGGCTAATAACATGCAATATAGCTAATATATAGAGCCAATCATCTGACCTGCAGACACCGTCATCTTGTTGAGTCTTGTCAGTGCAAGATACAGATTCATGGCTCTATGCATAAACTAAGAAACATAAAGGAGTATTTTGCATATCTCCGCCCCTTACTCTGGGAAACATGGAAAGTAAGACTACTCTTGTTTTCTTAGTTTTGGTGGGCAATGCTATTCATATACATAGACTGCAAGGCCTCTGTTATAAGAAGGTGTTTCTCCCATTTTTATGCTCAGTGAAGGGCTTTTTGCTCCTTTTGGCCCCTCTCTCCCTAAGCTTTCTAGCTGCCTTTTCTAGCAAAAATACAAAGCGCATATGTGCTTGTGTGTACAGGGCCTGCACTAAACCTCTAAATCCCAACTAAGGTGTGATTCGATGTCTACCTAAACAATTCTCTCATACCCACCCTCTCTCCGTCCGGACTAATCCAAATTCTGTAAAACCTCCTGTTGGATCTGTACAAGCTGCCGTGTAGGAGAAGCTGTAGACTTTTCCAAGATCGTTGTCAGAATTTTCTCGGGCCCCTCCAGTCGGGCACTTCCTGCAGGGGATTGTAGAGCCTCCAACACTCTCTCCCAAGCCTCTGAAATAAAAATGTAATAATTAGATGGAACTGACTGCACATTCACAATAATATTTAACCCCTCAACTGATAGTACCACGGGGTGAGACATTATAATTATTGTGGATTTATATAGCGCTTTAACAATGACATAGATACATTCATCAGGCCCTGCCCTAAAGAGCTTACAATCTAAACACATTTATTTGACACATACAACCTCAACCCCATAGGGGGAATGTTCAAGCACAGGCAGAACATACAATCTCCTTGCAGATGTGTCCAAGGGTGGAATCGAACTCAGGACTTCACCGCTGCAAGGTATCAGTGATAACACTGAGCACTGTTGCTGCCCGGACATAAACCACTAGGTCTTCTCCCCTGGGTTCTCTCTATAGGGCGGGTGGAAATTCAATTTACAGGTGGCCGCATGAGAAATTTGGATGGTCATGAGGGCTGGACCAAGAGTTCAAATCAACTCTCATAATAGAGAGATTATTTTAATATATCTGGTTCATTGGATTTTTTTTTTTATTAAGGTGTGTAATATTTTAGATCCATTCCATCAAATTCAATTTATCAGTTGATCAGCTAATCATTATTTTATAAAGTAAACTTAAATATTAATCAATTATCCAGCCTGAGACAATCAATTAATATTAAGGGTATCTCCACCTTAAAACTGCAAGCAGGGGGGCACCCAATCATTGTAAAATGTTTGACCAGATCAGTAGCACTCTGCTAAATGTAGTTTGTAATTAGCCTAATTGGAGGCTTCCACAATCCTTGTATTATTGTATTTATTGGGAGGCTTTGGTCAAGCCTCCTGTGGTAATAGCACCCCAACACGCCCCTTTTATGGAGGTCCTATGCCTTTAAATATAAGCACTGGATGGCCTCTTCCCTGATTTAAAAGCCAAAGGGCTGGGGGGGGGGAGTGAGAAAGCCTGTTATATGGATCCGTGCACAACTATGAGAAATGTAAAAGTGTAATTGAAGTAAAAAAGGTTAGAAGTTAGACCTTCCAGACTGGGGTTACCTTGACGTGGTTGGAAGGCTTTCATTCATGTGATCACAGTAATGTATACTAAACCCCTTTGTTTATAAAGTATGCCAGTGTGCAGATAATAGATATTGTATGGGGCCTAGGAATGTGCATTGATTATCTTTTCTATGTTATAAAGTATGCCAGTGTGCAGATAAATATTATTGTATGGGGCCTAGGATGTGCATTGATTACTTTTTTACGTTTATAAAGTATGCCAGTGTGCAGATAACATGATATTGTATGGGGCCTAGGAATGTGTGCATTGATTATCTTTTCTATTTTTATAAAGTATGCCTGTGCAGATAATATGATATTGTATGGGGCCTAGGAATGTGCATTGATTATCTTTTTCTATGTTTTTATAAAAGTTTGACCATATCATAGCACTTCCGCTAAATGTAGTTGTATTAGCCTAATTGGAGTGCTTCGACAATCCTTGTATGGTATGTATTATTGGGAGGCTTGGTCAAGCCTCCATTGGTAAGCACCCCCAACCACGCCCCTTTTATGGGAGGTCCTGCCTTTAATATAAAGCACTGGATGATGGCCTCTTTCCCTGATTTAAAAAGCCAAAGGCTGGGGGGGAGTGAGAAGCCTGTTTATATGGATCCAGTGCACAACTATTAGAAATGTAAAAGTGGTATTGAAGCCAAAATGTTAGAAGTTGGACCTTCCAGACTGGGGTTTACCTTGACGTGGTTGGAGGCTTTTAATTCAGTGATCACAGTAATGTATACTAAACCCCTTTGTTTATAAAGTATGCCAGTGTGCAGATAATATGTATTGTATGGGGCCTAGGAATGTGCATTGATTATATTTCTATGTTTATAAAGTATCCAGTGTGCAGATAATTTATATGTATGGGGCCCAGGAATGTGCATGATTATATTTTCATGTTTTATAAGTATGCCAGTGTGCAGATAATATGATATTGTATGGGGCCCAGGAATGTGCATTGATTATATTTCTATGTTTATAAAGTATGCCAGTGTGCAGATAATGATATTGTATGGGGCCCAGAATGTGCATTGATATATTTCTATGTTTAAATGTCTTGCCAGTGTGCAGATAATATGATATTGTATGGGGCCTAGGAATGTGCATTGATTATCTTTTCTATGTTTATAAGTATCCAGTGTGGCAGATAATATGATATTGTATGGGGCCTAGGAATGTGCTTGATTATCTTTTCTATGTTTATAAAGTATGCCAGTGTGCAGATAATATGATTATGTATGGGGCTAGGATGTGCATTGATTCTCTTTTCTATGTTTATAATGTATGCCAGTTGTGCAGATAATATGATATTGTATGGGGCCTAGGAATGTCATTGATTATCTTTCTTATGTTTATAAAGTATGCCAGTGTGGCGATAATATGATATTTGTATGGGGCCTAGGATGTGCATTGATACTTTTCTATGTTTAAAGTATGCCAGTGGTGCAGATAATATGATATTGTATGGGGCCTAGAATGTGCATTGATTACCTTTTCTATGTTTATAAAGTATGCCAGTGTGCAGATAATATGATATTGTATGGGGCCTAGGAATGTGCATTGATTATCTTTCTATGTTTATAAAGTATGCCAGTGTGCAAATAATATGAATTGTATGGGGCCTAGGATGTGCATTGATTACTTTTCTATTGTTTATAATGTGCCAGTGTGCAGATAATATGATATTGTATGGGCCTAGGAATGTGGCATTGATATTTTTCTATGTTTGTAAGTATGCCAGTTTGCAATATATCATATTGTATGGGGCCTAGGAATGTTGCTGATTATCTTTTCTATGTTTGTATAATGTTTGACCAGATCAGTAGCACTTCCGCTAAATGTAGTTGTAAATTAGCCTATTGGAGTGCTTCCACAATCCTTGTATTGTAGGCAGCCAATCACAGATGAGGCTGCCGACAGTGCAGGGTCAGGAGGAGAGGGAGGGGTAAAGGGCTTCAGTGAGCAAGCCAGAACCTCTCAGAGGAAAGGTAAGAGGCGAAATGTTTTTCCCTCCCAGCCAGGTTCACGCTCTTCTAGGACTTGGCAGACATTGCAGGAGAACCATTTGAAGCAGAGATGTAAGGAAAGGATTTTTAAATACGGCAGAGTGGGCCAGTAGTGGGGGACATTTTAGTTTTGGGGTGGACAGATTTTTTGGTACAGGTCTAGTATTGAGGGGCCAGCCAGGGGCAGCCAATGGGCCTTACTTTGCCCAGGTCTGCATAGGGTCTGTAACAAGCTGGTTCCGGTGTCCCCCGCTTGGTGACTGTTCCGAAATGTTTCCAATGGGAAGATGCGCTCTACAAAGATTGTGTTTTCTCCATTGTCCAATGTATGTATAATTTTTTATTATAAATGTGCCACTTGGGTACGCAGCGCTGTACTATAAAATACGAGTATACAACAAGGGGATAAGTGCAAGCCATTAGCATTATAAAGAGAGAGAATGGTTTAAAGGGCATGTCCCCCCCCAAAATTATAATTTAAACCCACTACTGCCCCACTCTGTAGTGAGAAAAATCCTTAGCTTACATCTCCGATCCAATGGTTGCCCTGCAATGCCCCTCCAAAGTCCTAAAAACTGGCCACCAGGAGCCTAGCAAGGGGAGATTGTTTCCGCCTCTGAGAGTTTTGTTGCATAGTCTGAGCAGCCCTCTCCCCCCCGTTTTGGTCTCCCTCCCCCAACCGCATTAATATTATTTGCAACAAATTCCCCCGATCTTTACTTCCCTTCCCTCTATCCTCCGCCGTTCTGAACTGCCGGCAGCTGCATCTAAGCCAATCATGGACACGGCTGCCTTCTTAGTTATTCTACATATTCTCTTCCATTTTGACAAATCAGTTGATTTCATCCCCTTTGCTGTCCCTGCTGTTGACATTAGTTAGCTGCCATTTCAGGTTCTAACGGCCCCTACTTCCCACAATGCACCACATCCTTGGAATTTCCTAACAGTAATTTCTACTGATGGCTGTTGGATGGGTCAAACATGCTCAATCTCTACTGAGCAACTGAATCAACCCAGGCGCTGGGTCAAGGGCAAGACCATAATGGTCTCTACTAGGGATCCTGCAACAGGTTTTAGTATTTCGGTTGCATTTATTTAAACACAGACAAGAAGCTGAATGGGCAGTTAAGGTCATTAGGATGAAAAAATACTGCTCTTTTTTCTGAAAAGTACATGTATTTGCACTGAACTTCCCCTTTAAAGGTTAAAAGCATGGTATTAATATGATTCTTTGATTGATGGGAAGCCACCCTATGGACTGAAGTATCGGGGTTGCGGTTCTCTTTTGGAGAAGAGCGAGATAATCCGAGCTGCCGAGTTTAAGATAAACTGGAGAGGAGAGGAGGAGTCTGGAGTCCAAGTATAGAATGTTCAGTAGTCAAGACGGGAGATTATACAGGGCATGGATGAGCTTTTAGAAGTGGAGAGAGAGGGAAGGGCCTAGTCTTGGTAACAGTCCCTGTGGGAAGGGGGGACTGACACTCCCATCACTGAATGTCCCGACTGATCATTAACCTATTAAGGCCCATACACCGTCCATCTGGTTTGTCACGATATATCACTGGGGGGTTTGAAATGAATTTACTGATCCCTATACAATACACTGTTCCCAGTCACCCACCTTTCACCTGCTCCAGGGTCAAGTCACTGGCTGCGCGACAGGGACTGGTCTCTGTAAACTGGACATGGCCAAGACCTCCACTCAACCTCCGCACAGGGAGCCGCTCTACACGAGACAGCACTCTCTGTTATGGCTAGAACTCGCTGGTATGGATGGACTCTATGGTATAACTAGTACTCTCTGGTATAGCTAGGACTCTATGGTATGGAGATTTACTCTCGGTATAAATAGGACTCTATGTAGCTAATGTCTGTACCACGTGACCTTCCCTCCTTATACAGGAACGTTCTTAAGAAGGAAGCATGTGAACCCGGATATCGTTGCTATGAGACAGACTCCGCCCAGCAAAGAGCAGAAAGGGTAGACGTCTCTCCTAATTACCACTTTCACCCACAATGTCTTTTTATTAACCCAACCACACACTGTATCCCTTCCTCATATTAACCCCTTATCACCCACTTCCCATATTAACCCCTTATACCCCTTCCCATTATATAACCCCTTATCACCCACTTCCTATTATATTAACCCTTATCACCCACTTACCATCATTTTTTTACCCCTTATCACCCACTTACCATTATATAACCCATTATCACCCGCTTACCATTACCCCCTTATCACCCACTTCCTGTCATTTTAACCTGTTATCACCCACTTACCATCATTCTATACCCCTAGCACCCACTTCCCATCATTATAATTAACCCTTATCACTCACATCCCATCATTATATTTAACCCCTTATCACTCACTCCCACACCCTTACCTATAGCAACCCCACAATTCTAATTATACCTTCCTTATAATAATCCATATACCCACTTTCCACCCCTTCTTTATATACCCCCACATAACCCCACCATTATATTAACCTCTTTTCACCCACTCTCCCCGTTCCCTATATTAACCGTTCCCATAAAAATTGGAGGTACACACAAGAATACTTATTATCAAGTACCGTAAACCATATAAACTAGGAAAATACACTTACTATTACATAAACCAAACGATGACTTGTCAACAAACAGCAGAAATAAACCCCGTTGTTTTAAATATTCAAAATATTTATGTTAACAATGTTGATAACATTATGGTTTCCTTAAGCCGCAAAAAAGCCAATTAAAGTGGAAATGCTTGTTCCACCTGTATTAAAGGGAATGTCCACACCTCTGGACACAAATCTGTATCTGCTACAACCCCCCCTAAAATCTTGACATCGTTTGTGTTTAAAACCAGTATATCAGCTCCCAGACTGAGATTTTATACTTACAAGCTCCTTGATCCACCCCGCTTCCGGTTTCCTCCCTCACTACTCTCCACTACGGCTGCTGTGTTCTTTTTGTGTTCCTGGGCACCCGCAGTGGAGACTCTCCGGGAATGGCAGTCAGTGATTGGCCGTGACGTCACTATCGCGGCCGACACGGACTGCCTTACCCGGAAGTTAAGAAGCCGAGGCAGTGGATCTAGGAGGAGCTTGTAAGTATAAATCTCAGTCTGGGAGCTGAATTACTGATTTTAATAAAACTATGTCCAGATTTTGTGGGGGGGGGTTGTACAGATACAGATGTGTCTGAGACCAGTATTTTAGGTCCTTAGTCCACGTACATCAAATGAATAGAAAATAAATGGATGTAATTCCCCTTTAGTAATATTTGTTCTCAAGTCAAAAAATGAGCATATCCAGATGGTTACGGTCGGTTCAAGAACTGTGGGTAACATCATACGGGTGTTCCTGTTGCTTGGTTGTTTTACTTCTGTTTACTGCCTGACTTTACTGGTCTTTTTCTTCCTTAACAACCCAGCTGCTCGCAGTTTCTTTGCCTCTGGTAAACCGTGTAGTTTAAAAAAAAAAAAAAAAAAGGCCAAAACAGGCATAAAATGTGTTTGTTTTGTTACAACAAAACAATACCATAACAAGAGATTTTCATTCAAGTTACTAGAGTTCTTTCCACAGCACCATCTTTTTTTTTTTAAAGGGACACTTAACCCGACAATTTAAATAGCTGCCAGCTAAATCTATAATTAAAGGGGAAATGTGTGCTCCAGACTCCCTCTGTGTGAGGGAGACAGGAGTCCCTCCTCCTCTCTGCTGTGTGAAGGACCTGCAGAGAAGGTAAGGGAATACAGCCCTTCTCTCTCACTATGTGAAAACAGCCTTTTCACACAGGGGGGTGTCAGAGTGGCCCACAGTACCGTGACGGGTGGGGCTTAGGCACCATGATGGGTGGGGCTTAGGCACCCTTGAGTGGGAGGGCTTAGACACTGTGGGTGGGCAGGGCCATGGCACTCGCGAGTGGGCAGGGCTAAACGGGGCTGTAAGGGAATGGGCCAAGGGGGCTGCAACTGGAGGGACCATGGGGTCCATGAGTGGGAGAGACCTGGGGGGCTGCAAAGGGAGGAGACACAGGGCAGATTGACCGACAGTTTTCAGAGAAGGAAGCGGAAGTGGGAGGGAGCTGTTGATGCTGCTGCCATACATCACACACAAAAATTAAATATCTTCAAAACTATGCAAATAACCAATGAAATACATTGCAAAAACTCTCAGGAGAGCAATTCCTATCATTTACCTAAAGTCATTTTTGGACCACAGTTCCTCTTTACAATAATTAGCTTATTCCTACCTCCCTATGAAATACTACAACTCATCTGATCAGGGTTAAACTTAGCTGATTCGCTCTGCTCACTGCTTCTGAATAGCTTATCGTTGTGTGTGTGTCTCACCTCCTATCTTTTGCACAGTGCGTCTAGAGTAAAGAGAGGAGGCTGGTCGAGACACATGCTGATCCACTGTTTCTGCTCCAGCAGGTAAGTTTACACCTGCATTGGGTGCATTCTATTTTTCACAGGGAGTAGAATACTAATCCTATGTCCTTGTGAATTGGATTTTTCCGCCTGGCAGCTATTACCAAATTGTTTGTTTTGTCCCTTAAATAACTCCTTTAACTGTCTATACTTTGTCAAAGAGTTCCTATGTTCTGCCTCTCCGTTTAATGTTTAATGATCGAGCCCAGATACAGTACACAGATAGAAAAAATTAACTATTCAGTAGTGTTCCGATTACTCTCCTCCTTCCCTAAGCCCACTGGGTATCAGTTGGCTCAGTTTAATATTTTATGACTACATCAAAATGTATGAATTAATTTTTAACTTTTATATGGTGTAGCCACTGTACCATTTGCAAATTGGAGAGTCAGGAAACCCCCATTTTCTAATGCTCGTCCAAAGCCATTCTGTAAAAGACTTCAGTTAATTTCTCCTTATAACAAAGACTTGGCCACAAATATTAACTTAAACATATACTTAAACCTCCAGGGATTTCAGACACTTCCAATACTGAGTAAGGCCGAAAGATGATGATGATGACTTGGCTTACAGGCTAATAGTTTTGCTTTTCTGCACATCTAGGGGGAGATTTACCCAGAGCCGATCCAATAAATCTCCCACTGCAAATTTAATTTTAGTTTTGCAGCTGTGTGAAATCCCGAAAAGTTGTGCTAAATCCGCGCTAAACGGATATAAAATTTGTTGCGCTGGCTGCATGGGTGTCTGTTGCAATACTTGCTCCACCGGCACAATGTTGTGCTAACAGATATTAAATCTGTAAGGGCACGCCACACTGCACGCAAACGGAATAGCATGCGATTTCATGTGTCGATTTGTTGCGTTTGCCTATGCGTTTTTTTTCATTAAGTTTTGGAAAACGCATACATTGCGATTTAAATGCGGACACGCAAATCGCACGCATCCGAAAATGCGCGTTTTCAGTGTGTTGCCGCGATTCCAATGACTTTGAAAAGAATGCGAACAGCAGAAAAATCGCAAGCAGTGGGGCCTAGTTCTGGGATCTGCCCCCCCCATAACGGGACATCTTCCATGACCATTGTCGTCTGTGTGTCATTCTCCTTTTCTTTAAAGGGCACTATACTCCAACATTACATTTTCTGCATATTAGAATTTATACTAATGCTAGTGTTTGCCCTATCTTCTCCTTCTGTTTACAACAAAATTGCATAAACACATTAAAGGGCAATAACCTTTTGCCCTTTCTTACTTAACCTGTGTCCCATTCCTGGGTATTCCTCCCTGCAACTTCAGGCACATTGTGTCTAAATCTAAAGGATCGTGCGATCGTGGGTGGTGACCCACGAGGCACGATGTGTACCAATGGCCATTCACTCAGAGATCGTTGCTGGGCAGATCTCAGAACGAGCGGCCGTTTTGGACGATGTGCCCACCACACGGCCTAATTTGGCTGTTTTACCACTCGTGCGTTGCGGTCAGCAACCGCGATTGCACGTGTGTGCGAACCTTAATTCTTATGGTTTCCTGTCCCCGACAGTGCAGGAGAGGGACATCAGAACCAGAGGCCGACAGAATGAGATCCAGGCACACCTGGTTAATTCTACAAAAACAGTCTAGGGTAAAAATGGGCAAACAACCTCAGATGAATTATAATCTAAATCTTCTTAAGGTGTGTATTTTAAAAAGTATGTGAATCAAAAGTTGGTTTCTATCTGATTTACTGAAACAGGAGGTAAATGCACTATCTCTTACTCCCGTTCTTCAGTAATATCTTACAGGAGAGGAGGAGACACTTACCCGCGGACCTGCTCCGCGCCGAATTCCCACATGCCTCTGACATATTTTCCATGTCCTTTGCACAGTTGAAGGAGTGAGGACGTGTTGAAGACTGTCAGTGAAGATGGCGCTGGAGCGGGTCCGCAGGTAGTGTCTCCTCCTCTCCTTAAGATTTACTGAAGAACGGGAGGTAGGAGGAGATTTACCTCCTGTTCTTCAGTAAATCAGATAAGAAACCAACTTACTTTTTTGATGGACATACCCTTTAAGTATAAAGCCAAATGTGAACCCTTTAACATTTTCTATATTTTATTAATGTGCATCATGGCTCAAAGTAGTTGTTTTGAGGAGCCCCAAAAAAATGTTACAAGACCATCGTAAACAGTTTGGCTTCCACCAATCAGCATTGAGAAACACTGAGTACAAATAGAGGAAATTCAGACCGTTGTACCCACAAGGGTTAATTATCAAAATAATTCAAGATCAAGGCATGTCATAGTTTGAAAAGGTTACAAAGGAACTCAGCGTGACTAATAAGCAACTGAAGGCCTGTCAATCATTGGCAAATGTTGAGGTTTACAACACAAACCTTCACAAAACTTTCAAGCGCCAACTTAAATACAGAATAGGTCACTGTGGTTAAAGGGCTGTCCACCCCCAAAACTATAATCCCCCCCCAGTAATGGCCCCACCATGTAGTGTAGTGTAATCCTACCTCATCCCAGCTCCATAGGGTTCTCCTGTAGACCCCCCTAAAGTCCCCAAAAACTGTCCACCAGGAGGCTAGCAGGGCTCTGCCTGTACCTTGCCTCAGGTAGATTTTGTCATCGTACTGCAGCCCTTCTCCCCCTCCCTCCCCCTCCCTCTCCCTCCCGTTCCACTATCCCTCCCCCTAGCGTAAAACCATTTAATATGCTGCTCCCCCATGTCCCCCAGCCCCAACCGCATGTTTTGTTTTCAAAAAGCTCCCCAAACTCTTACTTCACCTCTCCTCTTTCCTCCGCTGCACTGAATGACCGGCAGCCGCGTCCGTGATTGGCTGCCGCTTCAGCCAATCACAGACGCGACTGCCGGTCCCCCTCCCCTCTGCTTGCATTCTCGCAAGCGAGGCCGGCATTGCAGCGGAGGAAACGAGGGGAGGTAAGTAAGTTTGGGGAGCTTTTGGAAAATACTAATAATGCGGTTGGGGCTACCATACATGGGGGAGCAACATATCAAAAATCATTTTTAAGGGTGGACATGCCCTTTAACATGCAGATAAATTGATTAAATTTACCATTACAACTGCAGCGCTCTATTGGAGCTAAATCACTTCTCTTTAGCTAAATCACTTCTCTTTAGCTATCAATAGAGAGCTGCATCATTTCACAAGTTACATCTCACTCTCTTTACAAACTGAATCCCAATTACGTTTCAACAAATGTTCAAGAGTCTCAGGGCTGTTTAGAGGTGAAAGCTGTATTTCTGTTTTGTCCATGGTCTCACCTTTATACACAGAGCTTTCTTGGCCAACCACCTTCGCGTCACTGGTCTGTAATATCAGGAGGGAAGGTGTACACAATGTCAGCTGTGGCACCATCTCAAATGTGTCGTACCGCGTACGTCGCAGGAGCTTAAGCAACTTCTTACCTTATCTATGGTCATAACATCTTACGTTTTTTTGCTTTATCCTGTAAGTACAGGAGTGAGTATGAAGTAAAGAAACTAGTACATGTACAAAGTAAAACCTGCTATACAATGGACTAGACCGGTAGCCCCAACACACAATAAACTAACATAAGGGGGTTACAAAAAATAAGAAAAAAAAAAAAGACAGATAGGAACAAAAATAATTAACGTCAACGGGGAAAGCATCCATAGAATGAAACTTAGGTGTAAAATGAAAAATTCATTTGCCTTTCAACCTTTTGCCAATTAAGGGTATCTCCACTCGTAAAAACAAAGTTTGGCCATTTGTTTTTTATTCTAGAACGGGATGTAAAGGAGCTGTGTCTTACCTCCCGTTCTTCAATTAAACAATCAGGAGCCAGAGAGAAGGTAAGGAACTTACCCGCTCGCTCGCTCCCTCGGCTCCTAGTCTGACAGATCCCGACAGACTCTGTCTTCTATGCGCATGTCCGATGGCAAAAATTTGTTATTGTGAGTGGAGATATAGTGGCCACCAATGTTTGGAAAATCATAGCCAATCATGCAATCCCCTATGGACCCATGAACACTCATGGCAATTGTTGGCCACAGCTATTTTCACTATTATTGAACGGCAGCCGGGATGAAGAATCTGCTGGTGTGTACCCGCTTTACAACAATTCATTAATGTGTCTACTTGGTTAAGCCCACTGCAACTGGCTGTTCAAGGGGTTGAGCTGTAATGAAGATTCCTGTTTAAGGAAGAAAGGATATCAGGAACCATCTGCAGGTTACCTTCAAAGGTACTTGCCTTAGGGTGCTTCTGGATATGCTCCTGATAATTCGAATTTTGGCAGTTAAAACAGCAACTATAGACACAAAAAACACATGATTCACTTATTAAAGTGCACATGCGGACCACATCCGTCACACCTCACAATATACAGATGATATAGGCCTTTAGCCAGAAAATCCACTGCTAAATTATCATTTATTGCGACATGTTTCAGATCAATGAGAAAGATCATAATTGATCCGAAACATTCGCCTCCTCATTCCCTCTGAAGTATATAACAAAACCACATGAATTAGAACACACATGATAAACTGTATCGGAAACAAAAGTACTTTCAACTGATTCATGGGTAAGTGTTTTTTCATTACATTTTAACTACCGGTTGCAGCAAGTAATTCTTATGGCATACGTAATTTGATTAGCTCCTTTTTTTTTTTTTAAAGTCACAACATAGTATGTAAAAAAATGATTCCGGTGCCTTTACCATATATATCGGTCCCAACCATCTGTATACCTTTAGAATACACAAACTTTAAAAACACTTGGTCTGAACCCTGATATTTCTGGTGGGCCCTTAGGAAATGGAGACGGATATTTGTTGCAGACACCTTGAGATAAAGGGATATATTGGAAGCTGACACTTAAACTTACTTTTGACTTCAACGGAAGAGTATCTTGAGGTCACTCCTAACTTTGTCCACCAGTTGTTGTGTTTTGATCTTGTGTTTTTCTGCCTTTTAGAGAAAAAAACTCTTAGATCCATTTCCAGAAAAGGTTCTACTTAAAGAAAGTTCATCGAAATATCATTATTTTAAATTCTTGAGCTTATATTATGCATACCTAGTTATTCTACATATTCTCTCCATTTTGAAAATCAGTTGAATTTATACACCTTGCTATTCCCTGCCGTTGACATTACTGAACTGACATTTCAGGTTCTGTAACAGTCCTCTTCTTCCCAGAATGCACAGTACCTTGGAATGTTCCTAACAGTAATTCTACTGATTGGCTGTTGGTTGGGTCAAACATGCTCAGATCTCTACTGAGCACTGAATCCACCCAGGCGCTGGGTCAAGGGCAGACCATAACGGTCTCTACTAGGGTCCTGCAAACGGAAGTCAGTAATTTCGGTTTTTGTATTTATTTAACACACAAAAATGCTGAATGGCAGATTAAGTCATGGAATGGAAAAATACTGCTCTTTTTTTTCTTAAAAGTAATATGTATTTGCACTGAACTTCCTGTTTAAAGGAACACGACTACTTTTAAGTGCTCACAAAAAATAACTCTTGTAACTCTGTTTTGTATTAGAAATTATTTGTTAGAGAAACAAAATGTCCTGCAGCTGGGCTTTGCAAAGACGCAAACCTTTAAGTAAACGTCTCTCCTTATTGCTACTTTCCAGGGTTGCACAAATCAACATTTCAGACTGAACTGTTAACAATAGCTTTTAGGATCACAACTCACCATACGAGAACAAAAAGTCACAGACAACAAAAAGACAAACTTACCTAGAGTTTCTTTTCCTGGCCATCTCTCTGGGCAGCAATGACTCAATGGATAAGTACCCAAGCAATAGTCATGGGAGGGTGAAAAGAAAACAAACATTAAATAAATTATTACTTGGCTTTTTTGTCATACTTTAAGACCCATGACCAAAATCTGCCTTTTTTTTTGCACTTTTTATATCTAACTTGTCTTATGGAGTTGACCAATTGGCTGCTCTACACACAGATCTCCTCAACAGATTCTTCCAGTATCGCTATACTCTGGTCGAATGTGCACAGTCCCTGAGGAGTATCAATTTTTTGGACTGTATAGACTTTTGGATAGCATAAATACCCATCTTCTAAAGGTTACAATTGATGCAGCTTGCCCTTTGCTAGTTCCTCCCCGATGAAACAATAATCTTTCAGTCCTCCTAAAGGGCAAAGTTCTTTTTAAATAAAATTTTAAACATTTGGAAACATCCAACTTCTTTAAATCTTCTTGCCTTGCGTCGAGTCGATGCCGACACTTGGTGAAGAATTAAACATAACATCCACGGCGATCAAATGAAAGATGTAAATGGACTGATAACTTGAAAAATCATCCACAGGAAAAGGGTTACTGAATTAGGTGAAAAATAAGGTATTCATCTTTAGAAGATGCGCTTGTAATTCACAAACTCTTCTGCCAGAAGTTAGCGCTATAGGAGGAAACCTGAAGGACGTATCTAGAGGGGGAAAGGTTGGTAATGTTAGGCCTTCAACACAAGTGGAAGATCCTTTTGCGGAAAATATTCCTTCGTGTGGATTCCTTAAACTCCGAAGTAATTTATTAATTAAATATTCTGAAGCTAAAGCTTTTCCCAAAATAGCAAATATAGCCGAGATCTGAAGCTTTATTGTATTAAACGCTAATCCCTTTTCAACGCCGATTTGAAGAAATTCCAAGATCTGGGGAACTGATGCCTCATATGGTCTATTTCACGAGAAGAGGCCCAAAAGAAAAATGTTCACGAGGAAGGGGGCACATTTTTACCTCCGTAACATTGTGATATGAGTGTGGGTCACTAATCAATAAATTATTCTTGGAGTGCGACCCTCGACGTTGTCTTCTTCTGATATACCTATTCACCAAGAGTTGGATGTTGTGAGGAGTAAAACCCACACTTAGTACGAGTGCAGAGAACTGTCTATTTTGTGATTGCATTTTCCTATCACAACAGCCTTTTGAGTAACGGTACCAAGGACACCTTGGCCAGTTTGGGTAGAACTGCAATTTTTTCACTTGAGATTCCAGGATCTCTCTCAGGACCTTGAAGATTAACGGTATTGGGTGAAATACATACCCACATCCCATGCCATTCCTGATTTAGGGCACGACTGCTGAGGCTTTCTTGTGGTTGGTACCTGGAAAAAGAGTTGGAAGCTTGTGGTTTTTGTGAAAGCAACAAATCAGTGTCCGGAAGCCCCTCTGGTCACTAGTTTCCTAAGAATATATAGATGAAGAGACCATTCCCCTTGATCTACTCCCCGTCGAGAGATAATCGGCTAGCATTTTTCTTTTCCTGGAACATATTGGCGGTGATAAACACAGATTCTTTTGGGCGAACTCTATTATGTTCTACTCGGTCATCATTCCTATACTTTTCGTGTTCCCCATGTTTCCTTATATAACTGCCGCACCTGGTTGTCGGTTTCGTACACAAAATTGAGATGCCTCTAATTAAAAAAGCTTGAAATTGCTCTCAACTCTAGAAAGCCGGATGGGAGAAGAAGGATGTATTTTGCCTCCATTGGCCTTGAGCAGTGTAATGAACGAATATGGGCCCTCCATCCCCTGGCTGAGGTATCCGTAATTAACTCTATCCATTGCGGCTCTAGAAGAGGAGTTCCCTGCGCAGATTGCTGAGGCTTGTCCACCATGTTATTTAGGTCTTAGCTGAGGGGTTAGGGGTATTGTTTGGAACCATCCTGTCTTTGATTGTCCAGCTGCCTAGGAAAAACATTTGAATAGGTTCCTAGAATTCTTTGGCTGATATGTGTGAGTAGCAGCATCCTCTCTTCTTGATGTACAATGACTTAGATTCCTTTAGAGGTATATAACCAATCCAAGGCTGTGTTTATGGTTGCCCCCAGATAATAAGGGACTGAGAAGGAAAAGTTGGCTCTTCTGAAGTTTATAATCCTCCGAATCTTTTGTAGAAATATCGAACCTGATCCCTGCTTGTTGATTAATTTCTCTTTTGATCTTGCAACTATCAAATATCGTCTAGGTACGCGTACTTTCTATACCCCATCACTCTTAGCTTGCAATTAACCACCAAATCTTTGAGAAGGTCGACTGGGTGAGGTTGAGAAACCGAAAGGAAGCAACGAAATTGGAAAGTGACGTCCCTCCAGGGTAAACCTCAGGAATTTCTGATGCTCGTTTGCTATAGGACATGAAGGTAGGCCATCCTTCAGGTCTATTGTACACAGCCAATCGCCCGAGTTAGAGATAGCGATGAGATTAATCTGCACACTGGCATACTTTACAAACATAGAAAAGATAATCAATGCACATTCCTAGGCCCCATCAATATCATATTATCTGCACACTGGCAACATTATAACAAGAAAAGATATCAATGCACATTCCTAGGCCCCATACAATATCATATTATTTGCACACTATGCATACTTTATAAACATAGAAAGTAATCAATGCACATTCCTAGGCCCCATACAATATCATATTATCTGCACACTAGGCATACTTTATAAACATAGAAAAGGTAATCAATGCACATTCTAGGCCCCCATACAATATCATATTATCTGCACACTGGCATACTTTATAACATAGAAAAGATAATCAATGCACATTCCTAGGCCCCATACAATATCATATTATCTGCACACTGGCATACTTTATAAACATAGAAAAATAATCAATGCACATTCCTAGGCCCCATACAATATCATATTATCTGCACACTGGCTAACATTATAAACATAGAAAAGATAATCAATGCACATTCCTAGGCCCCATACAATATCATATTATCTGCACACTGGCATACATTATAAACATAGAAAAGATAATCAATGCACATTCCTAGGCCCCATACAATATCATATTATCTGCACACTGGCATACTTATATAACATAGAAAAGATAATCAATGCACATTCCTAGGCCCCATACAATTCATATTATCTGCACCTGGCATACATTATAAACATAGAAATATAATCAATGCACATTCCTGGGCCCCATACAATATCATTATCTGCACACTGGCATACTTTAAAACATAGAAATATAATCAATGCACATTCCTGGGCCCCATACAATATCATATTATCTGCACACTG
Source organism: Hymenochirus boettgeri (assembly GCA_019447015.1). Taxonomy (NCBI): domain Eukaryota; kingdom Metazoa; phylum Chordata; class Amphibia; order Anura; family Pipidae; genus Hymenochirus; species Hymenochirus boettgeri. Next base: position 8,962,989 of record CM033475.1, on the reverse strand, counting down.
GCATACTTATAAACATAGAAATATAATCAATGCACATCCTGGGCCCCATACAATATCATATTATCTGCACACTGGCATACTTTATAAACATAGAAATATAATCAATGCACATTCCTAGGCCCCATACAATTCTTTATCTGCACACTGGCATACTTATAAACAAAGGGGTTTTAGTATACATACTGTGATCACATGAATTAAAGCCTTCCAACCACGTCAAGGTAACCCCAGTCTGGAAGTCCTAACTTCTAACATTTTTGGCTTCAATTACCACTTTTACATTTCTCATAGTTGTGCACTGGATCCATATAAACAGGCTTTCTCACTCCCCCCCCCCCTTTGGCTTTTTAAAATCAGGAAGAGGCCATCCTCCAGTGCTTATATTAAAGGCATAGGACCTCCCATAAAAGGGGCGTGTTGGGGGTGCTATTACCACATGGAGGCTTGACCAAGCCTCCCAATAAATACATACATACAAGGATTGTCGAAGCACTCCAATTAGGCTAATTTACAACTACATTTAGCGGAAGTGCTACTGATGGTCAAACTTTTATACAAACATAGAAAAGATAATCAATGCACATTCTAGCCCCATACAATATCATATTATCTGCACACTGGCATACTTTATAAACATAGAAAAGATAATCAATGCACTTCCTAGGCCCCATACAATATCATGTTATCTGCACACTGGCATACTTATAAACGTAGAAAAGATAATCAATGCACATTCCTAGCCCCATACAAATCATATTATCTGCACACTGGCATACTTTATAACATAGAAAAGATAATCAATGCACATTCCTAGGCCCCATACAATATCATATTATCTGCACACTGGCATACTTTATAAACAAAGGGGCTTTAGTATACATTACTGTGATCACATGAATGAAAAGCCTTCCAACCACGTCAAGGTAACCCCAGTCTGGAAGGTCCTAACTTCTAACCTTTTTTACTTCAATTACCACTTTTACATTTCTCATAGTTGTGCACTGGATCCATATAACAGGCTTTCTCACTCCCCCCCCCCAGCCCTTTGGCTTTTTAAAATCAGGGAAGAGGCCATCCAGTGCTTTATATTAAAGGCATAGGACCTCCCATAAAAGGGGCGTGTTGGGGTGCTATTACCACATGGAGGCTGACCAAGCCTCCCAATAAATACATACAATACAAGGATTGTGGAACACTCCAATTAGGCTAATTTACAACTACATTTAGCAGAAGTGCTACTGATCTGGTCAAACATTTATACAATTGATTGGGTGCCCCCTGCTTGCAGTTTTAAGTGGAGATACCCTTAATATTAATTGATTGTCTCAGGCTGGTAATTGATTAATATTTAAGTTTACTTTATAAAAATAATGATTAGCTGATCAACTGATAAATTGAATTTGATGGAATGGATTAAAATATTACACACCTTATAATAAAAAAAAATATCCAATGAACCAGATATTTAAAATATCTCTCTATTATGAGAGTTGATTTGAACCTATTGGTCCAGCCCTTCAGACCATCCAATTTCTCATGCGGCCCCCTGTGAAATTGAATTTCCCACCCCTGCCCTATAGAGAGAACCCAGGGAGAAGACCTAGTGGTTTATGTCCGGGCAGCACAGTGGCTCAGTGGTTATCACTGATACCTTGCAGCGGTGAAGTCCTGAGTTCGATTCCACCCTTGGACACATCTGCAAGGAGATTGTATGTTCTGCCTGTGCTTGAACATTCCCCCTATGGGGTTGAGGTTGTATGTGTCAAATAAATGTGTTTAGATGTAAGCTCTTTAGGGCAGGGCCTGATGTGAATGTATCTATGTCATTGTAAAGCGCTATATAAATCCACAATATTATAATGTCCTCACCCCTGGGTACTATCAGTTGAGGGGTTAAATTATTATTGTGAATGTGCAGTCATGTTCCATCTAATTTATTACATTTTTATTTCAGAGGCTCTGGGAGAATGTTGGAGGCTCTACAATCCCCTGCAGGAAGTGCCCGACTGGAGGAGGCCCGAGAAAATTCTGACAACGATCTTGGAAAAGTTCTACAGCTTCTCTACCGGCAGCTGTACAGATCCAACAGGAGGTTTTACGAATTATGGATTTAGTCCTGACGGAGAGGGTGGGTATGAGAGAATTGGTTTAGGTAGACATCGAATCACACCTTAGTTGGGATTTAGAGTTTTAGTGCAGGCCCTGTAACACACAGCACATATGCGCTTTGTATTTTTGCTTAGAAAAGGCAGCTAGAAAGCTTAGGGAGAGAGGGGCCAAAAGGGCAAAAACCCTTCACTGAGCATAAAATGGAGAAACACCTTCTTATAACAGAAGGCATCTTGCAGTCTCATGCTATATGAATAGCATTGCCCACAAAACCTAAGAAACAAGAAGTCATTTCTTACTCCCATGTTTCCCAGAGTAAGGGGCGGAGATATGCAAAATACTCCTTTATGTTTCTTAGTTTATGCATAGAGCCATGAATCTGTATCTTGCACTGACAAGATCTAACAAGATTGACGGTGTCTGCAGGTCAGATGATTGGCTCTATATATTAGCTATATTGCATGTTATTAGCCAGCGATTCTGGACACATGCATAAGCTAAGCGACATAAAGGAGTATTTTGCATATCTCCGTCCCTTACTCTGGGGAACATGGGATTAAGAAATTACTTCTTGTTTCTTAGGTTTTGTGGGCAATGCTATTCATATAGCATGAGACTGCAAGATGCCTTCTGTTATAAGAAGGTGTTTCTCTATTTTTGCTTACAGATTGGTAGTCTGCATGTGGGGAATTAAAGTGGTGGTGCTGATCAGGTGACGTGTGTTTAAAGGGCAAGTCTACCCTCAAATTGATAATTTACATATAGGTTAAGCAGCCTCCAAGCCCTTTTTCAAAGGACACTCCTGGCTTACACAACCTGATTTCCCTCTGACCCTCCACTTCTGAGCTGCTCTTCCGTTATTCGGCCGTCAGTCAGTGTTCAATGGCTGATGGTCATTATCAAAGCAGCAGCAGAGGAGGCTGACCATGCCAGCGAGGAGTGGTTTTTGTAAGTCCTTATTTTCTTTAACTCCCCTTTATTTTCTTAATCTGTGTGATACATTGATCTTATATTGGAACTGTTTAGATTATTTCCCAAGGACATAAGCTCTCACCTTGAATGGATGTACTAACAGTTCCAATTTAATCACAAGTAACAGTTTCTGCTCTTGAAATGATATGTAGTTTCCTTTATTGGAAGGTCTCAATATAATTGGTGTGCAGCCAAGTGGACACTGAGTTAGTACTCCCATTATATTGACTGTTTAGATTATTTCCCAAGGACATAACTTTCACCTTGGAATGGATGTACTAACAGTTACAATTTAGATCACAATTAAAAGTTTCTGTCTCAATATAATTGGTGCAGCCAAGTGGACACTGAGTAAGTACTCCCTGGTAATCTCTGTTTCTGGTTGTAGGTGTTCTCCGATTTGCAAGACTAGTGAAGTCCTTTGAATCGCAGGACCCTGAGATTGCAGCAATGTCCAACAAACTGAAATCCTTTTTTTACCGCCTTTGCCTCACTCCGGACTCTCTGCTCCTTCTTCATGAACTGTTCTCCGCCTTCCACCAAAACAGCAATGTATGCCAGGAACGTAGAACTGGCGCCACTACGACTTTTTGCACAACATTCCCTATGACTTTTTATATTCATGTTGACCTGTAATGTGTTTAGCTCCATATGATTAATTCTTAGTTCATCTTTTACCTTTTTGCATAGGGGCATACTTATAAAGGTTTGTTATCGCCAAAACGCCTTTACTCTGCAATCGTAAAATACTTACACAATGTACAATTGCGTACAGTCGTGGTACACTTAAAAAAACAAACTTAAAAAAATAAGTCTTTGCCAACCATTGTATTATTCACAGGGAGGTGAGAACGCTTACCGTATATACTCGAGTATAAACCGAGATTTCAGGCTAAAAAATAGCCTGAAAATTGAGTCTCGGTTTATACTCGGTCAACACTTACCTGCTCCGGCGGCCGCACGCTCCGCATCCTCGGCTTGCTGACGTCACTACTCGGTGCCGGGTAATGACGTCAGCCAGCAGAGGAAAGTGAAGCATGCGGCCGCCGGAGCAGAGAAGAGGATCCAGAGAAGCCTGCATGGGAACATGAAGAGCAGGTAGGAGAAGGCACCTGGGAAGGAAGGCGGGAAGGCACAGTAATTCCTGCAGTGGCAATTCTTTGCCACTGCAGATGTTTGGAAACTAAACTCCCAGCATCTAAAGCATGCTGAGAGTTGTAGTTTCCAAACATCTGTAGTGGCAAGGAATTAGACTTTAGTTGCCTTTTAAATAGGACTAAGAATCCCATACAGTAATAGCCAAATACAGTATAGCTATTACTGTATGGGACTTCTGATGTTCATTTAAAGGGCAACTAAAGCCTCAAAACTATACAGAATCAGAAGGCGATTGTGGCCCTATTTTCTCACCTCGGTTTATACTCGAGTCATCATTTTTACTTTTACTTTTTAAAGGTAAAAGTGGGTGCCTCGGTTTATACTCGGGTCGGTTTATATTCGAGTATATATGTTATTCTCACCTCCCTGTAATAATAGTTTGCTCAGGGGACCGGGAACTTACCAGTTCGCTCCTTCTGAACTGACAGCCACGCTGTCAGACACATCTGTAATGAATTATAAATATGTCCTATGTTTATTTTTAATTTAGCTTCTGCAATCAACTAATTTATTGCTTTGTATCGACAGGTGTAAGTTTTATTTGTAAACTGATGCAACAGTAAAAATCCCAAAAAACATTTTTATGCTTTTTAAATTAAATATCGTTCTGTTGGAAGAGCTTGCGATCGATTGAAATTATGATGAAGTCTTTAGAGATCCCCCACCCCCAAGTAACTCACATGGCCTGGTTCACTGAGGAGGTAAAGATCTTGTATCTTCCTGACAGGGTTGGACAATCACTTATATTTATCACCTTTTTCTCTTTTTCTAATGTATCCAGTGTTAATGTTACCCATATAGTTAGTTCACTCTACCACCCAAAGCATGTGGTACATAGAAACAGCAACATCACAGACAAATATATAGGTGAACTAGCTTTCCTGGCCATTCCCAGGCATCCTGAAACCACTGGGTAGCATTGGACGAAGTTATGACCCAACCCATTATAATCCCTCCCCTCTTTCATCTGGATTTAAATCACTGGGAACTCTGGGTACCACTTATGTATTGTAGGAATAATGTATTCCCTACTGTAAATTTAAGGATATTAGAAGTCACCGAGGAGTTCTGTGTCCAAAAAAAAGTATAAGGACACAGACTGAGTTATACAGGGAACTCTGGGTATAACTCATGTTTAGGAATAATATATACCTTACTGTAAATTATAAGTATATTAGAATTCACTGAGAAGTTCTATGTCCATATACAGGTGCAAGGACACAGACTGAGTTATATAGGGAACTCTGGGTCCCACTCATGTATTATAAGGGATAATGTATCCCCTACTGTAATTATAAGGTTTGAAGTCCTGAGGAGTTCTGTGCCGAAAAAAAGTACCAGGACACAGACTGAGTTTATAGGTCCGGGAACTCAAGGTACCACTCATGTATTAGGAATAATGTATTCCCTACTGTAAATTATAAGGATATTAGAAGTCACTGAGGAGTTCTGTGTCCAAAAAAAAACAGGACACAGACTGAGTTATATAGGTCTGGGAACTCTAGGTACCACTAAGGTATTAGGAATAATATAAACTACTGTAAATTATAAGGATATTAGAAGTCACTGAGTAGTTCTATGTCCATTACAGGTGCAAGGACACAGACTGAATTATACAGGGAACTCTGTGTACCACTCCTGTATTATAAGGGATAATGTCTCCCCTACCGTATATTTTAAGGATATTAGAAGTCACTGAGGAGTTCTGTGTCCAAAAAAAAGTACAAGGACACAGACTGTTATACAGGGAACTCTGGGTACCACTCATATTTTAAGGAATAATGTATCCCCTACTGTAAACTAGAAGGGAAAGTTTAAGTATAAACTTTGAATTTGGCTTGAAGGGCTGAATTTTGGAAGATGTGTGTTTGCTGCAGATTTAAAGCTCAATAATGGGAATGATGAGTTTGTAGTGAACGCTGGTTTGAGACAAAAGAATTTTGTGTGTACCCTGAGCCCAAAGTGGTGATAATTTGATCCAATCAATCAGAGCAACATCTGATTGGTTAGGGCAAAATTAGCACCATTTTCAATATAAAAGAACTTTTATTGAAATCTCTCTTTATCTTTTTGATGATTGGTCAAAATTTATTTTTTTGACTTTATTTACCCTTTAAGTATGGCTGCCAACAGTAATGGATAAGTAGTTCAGTAGGTGTGTGTACCTGGGTCTGGTTGAGGGGTGTATGTCTTTTGTGTTTACAACCTATAAACTATCTTTTATTGAGGATAAACCTAAATTTGTTTTTTTTGACTTTAATTACCCTTTAAATATGGCTGCCATCACAATGAATAAGTAATCAGTAGGTGTGTGTACCTGGGTCTTGTTGAGGGGGTATGTCTTTGTGTTTACAACCATAAAACTATCTTTTATTGAGGATAATCAATTAGTTTTTTGACTTTAGTTACCCTTTAAATATGGCTTCATGGGAATGGAAAGGTAGGTCTGTAGGTGTGTGTACCTGGGTCTGTGGGGGGTTGGGGTATCACCATTGTATTTATGACCATGAAAAAACTGTTTTGAAATATCCACATTTGGGATTGTTACCATTATAGTCTATGGGAAAAAATGTCAGAAATTCACCGATAACGCCGTAACGCTTCCGCGGATTCCTAGCTAGAAGATGCACACTTCTCTATATGCCCCGCACGTCTGTATGTGTCATGTCTCTAGCTCAAAAACGGTGGGAGGAGATACGGTCCAAAAGCGGAAGAATAAAACGGAAGAAAAAGAAGAGAAGAAGAAATAGAAAGAACAGGAATTTGTCTTTTCAAGCCAAATGAATTAATTTGACGGTAGCGACGCTTTTGGGCTTTTTACCGCCCACTAACTAACATTAATACGATCCTGTAAATGTTAGCGGCGTTTTGCAATGCGGTTATCGGTAATAAGAACCTTTACAAAAAATATAAAACTTGTAATTATTTATAAATATAACTTGACAATTATTTATGTGGTTTACAAAAAAGTACAAATAAAATGAGATAATATTTCATATAAACATTTTAAGAAGAACAATCAAAGCAGAATAAATGGCTAAAACAGTGATACTTGCCTTGCGCTCTGTTGGCTATGTCAACGACTAACTGGCCCTCTGCCTCTTAGGTCAGACCACCTGCGCGCAGCTGGAAGATGGTCTGACTCACATCATACTTTGTTTGCAGCTAGCTTCCCCTGCAAACGGTGCATTATGGGCAATCTGCTGCGCCTCTTCATATGTGGGGTGCCAGCCGGCATCCCATCATGATTACTTCTGGCCAGGTAGGCACCATGTAGCGCTGCCACTCCATGCTAGGAATCCTGAGGCTGTAATCCAGATGTGGTCACACAGGAACAAGCTGCCGAAAACCGAAGTTGTTTCTGAAAGTCCGAACCTGCCAATTTCGGTAACCCTTGAAAACACAAGCCGATTTCAGTAACCCGAATGTGTAGTATCGCTAACCCACGAAAGCAGCAATCGATTTGTAACCCTCGAAAGTACAGATTGATTTCGGTAACCCTCGTAAATAAGATCGATTTCGGTAACCCTCGAAAGTACAGATTGATTTCGGTAACCTCGTAAATAAAGATCGATTCGGTAACCCTCGTAATAAAGATCGATTTCGGTAACCCTCGTAGATAAAGATCGATTTCGGTAACCCTCGTAGATAAAGATCGATTTCGGTAACCCTCGTAGATAAAGATCGATTCGGTAACCCTCGAAAGTACAGGTCGATTTCGTTAACCCCCCTCGTAAATAAAAGCTCGATTTCGGTAACCCTCGTAAATAAAGATCGATTTCGATAACCCTCGTAAATAAAGATTGATTCGGTAACCCTCGTAATAAAGATCGATTTCACGTAACCCTCGAAAGTAACAGGTCGATTTCGTTAACCCTCGTAAATAAAGATCGATTTCGGTAACCCTCGAAAGTACAGGTCGATTTCGTTAACCCTCATAAATAAAGATCGATTTCGGTAACCCTCGAAGAAAAGATCGTATTTCGGTAACCCTCAAAGTACAGGTCGATTTCGTTAACACCCTCGTAGATAAAGATCGATTTCGGTAACCCTCGAAAGTACAGGTCGATTTCGTTAACCCTCATAAATAAAGATCGATTTCGGTAACCCTCGTAGATAAAGATCGATTTCGGTAACCCTCGTAGAAAAAGATCGATTTCGGTAACCATGTAAATAAAGATCGATTTCGGTAGCCCTCGAAAGTACAGGTCGATTTCAGTAACCACCCTCGTAAATAAAGATCGATTTCGGTAACCCTCGTAAATAAAGGATCGATTTCGGTAACCCTCGTAAATAAGATCGATTTCGGTAACCCTCGAAAGTACAGGTCGATTTTCGTTAACCCTGTAAATAAAGATCGATTTCGGTAACCCCGAAAGTACAGGTCGATTTCGTTAACCCTCATAAATAAAGAATCGATTTCGGTAACCCTCGTAGAAAAAGATCGATTTCGGTAACCCTCGAAAGTACAGGTCGATTTCGTTAACACCTCGAAAACACAAGCCAATTTCAGTAACCCTCGAATGTGTAGTATCGCTAACCCACGAAAGCAGCAATCGATTTCGGTAACCCTCGAAAGTACAGATTGATTTCGGTAACCCCCTTGTAAATAAAGATCGACTTTCGGTAACCCTCGTAAATAAAGATCGATTTCGGTAGCCCTCGAAAGTACAGGTCTGATTTCGCGGTAATAAACCCTCGTAAATAAAGATCGATTTCGGTAACACCTCGTAAATAAATGATTCGATATATTGTATGGGGCCTAGGAATGTGCATTGATTATCTTTTCTATGTTTGTATAAATGTTTGACCAGATCAGTAGCACTTCCGCTAAATGTAGTTGTAAATTAGCCTAATTGGAGTGCTTCCACAATCCTTGTATTGTAGGCAGCCAATCACAGATGAGGCTGCCGACAGTGCAGGGTCAGGAGGGAGGGAGGGGGTAAAGGGCTTCAGTGAGCAAGCCAGAAACCTCTCAGAGGAAAGGTAAGAGGCGGAAATGTTTTCCCTCCCAGCCAGGTTCACGCTCTTCTAGGACTTTGGGCAGACATTGCAGGAGAACCATTTGAAGCAGAGATGTAAGGAAAGGATTTTTAAATACGGCAGAGTGGGGCCAGTAGTGGGGGACATTTTAGTTTTGGGGGTGGACAGAATTTTTTGGTACAGGTCTAGTATTGAGGGGCCAGCCAGGGGCAGCCAATGGGCCTTACTTTGCCCAGGTCTGCAATAGGGTCTGTAACAAGCTGGTTCCGGTGTCTCCCCGCTTGGTGGACTGTTCCGAAATGTTTCCAATGGGAAGATGCGCTCTACAAAGATTGTGTTTCTCCATTGTCCAGTATGTATGTATAATTTTATTTATAAAGTGCCACTTGGGTACGCAGCGCTGTACATTATAAAATACAGAGTATACAAACAAGGGGATAAGTGCAAGCCATTATGCATATAAAGAGAGAGAATGGTTTAAAGGGCATGTCCACCCCCAAAATTATAATTTAACCCACTACTGGCCCCACTCTGTAGTGTAGAAAAATCCTTAGCTTACATCCCAGATCCAAATGGTTGCCCTGCAATGCCCCTCCAAAGTCCTAAAAACTGGCCACCAGGAGCCTAGCAGAGGGGAGATTGTTTCCGCCTCTGAGAGGTTTGTTGCATAGTCTGAGCAGCCCTCTCCCCCCCGTTTTGGTCTCCCTCCCCCAACCGCATTAATATTATTTGCACAAAGTCCCCCGATCTTTACTTCCCTTCCCTCTATCCTCCGCCGTTCTGAACTGCCGGCAGCTGCATCTAAGCCAATCATGGACACGGCTGCCTTCTTAGTTATTCTACATATTCTCTTCCATTTTGACAAATCAGTTGATTTCATCCCCTTTGCTGTTCCCTGCTGTTGACATTAGTTAGCTGCCATTTCAGGTTCTAACGGCCCTTCTACTTCCCACAATGCACCACATCCTTGGAATGTTCCTAACAGTAATTTCTACTGATTGGCTGTTGGATGGGTCAAACATGCTCAGATCTCTACTGAGCAACTGAATCAACCCAGGCGCTGGGTCAAGGGCAAGACCATAATGGTCTCTACTAGGGATCCTGCAAACAGGAAGTTAGTATTTCGGTTGCATTTATTTAAACACAGACAAAATGCTGAATGGGCAGGTTAAGGTCATTAGGATGAAAAAATACTGCTCTTTTTTCTGAAAAGTACATGTATTTGCACTGAACTTCCCCTTTAAAGGTTAAAAGCATGGTATTAAATATGATTCTTTGATTGATGGGAAGCCACCCTATGGACTGAAGTATCGGGGTTGCGGGTTCTCTTTTGGAGAAGAGCGAGATGATCCGAGCTGCCGAGTTTAAGATAAACTGGAGAGGAGAGAGATGAGAGGCTGGGAGTCCAAGTAGTAGAATGTTACAGTAGTCAAGACGGGAGATTATAAGGGCATGGATGAGCATTTTAGAAGTGGAGAGAGAGGGAAGGGCCTAGTCTGGTAACAGTCCCTGTGGGAAGGGGGAGACTGACACGTCCCATCACTGAATGTCCCGACTGATCATTAACCTATTAAGGGCCCATACACCGTCCAATCTGGTTGTACGATATATCACTGGGGGGTTGAAATGAATGTTACTGATCCCTATACAATACACTGTGTCCCAGTCACCCACCTTTCACCTGCTCCAGGGTCAGAGTCACTGGCTGCGCGACAGGGACTGGTCTCTGTAAACTGGACATGGCCAGACCTCCACTCAACCTCCGCACAGGGAGCCGCTCTACACGGACAGCACTCTCTGTTATGGCTAGAACTCGCTGGTATGGATAGGACTCTATGGTATAACTAGTACTCTCTGGTATAGCTAGGACTCTATGGTATGGATATTACTCTCTGGTATAAATAGGACTCTATGGTAGCTAATGTCTGTACCACGTGACCTTCCCTCCTTATACAGGAACGTTCTGTAGAAGGAAGCATGTGAACCCGGATATCGTTGCTATGGAGACAAGACTCCGCCCAGCAAAGAGCAGAAAGTGGTGAGATCTTTCTCCTAATTAACACTTTCACCACCAATGTCTGTTTATTAACCCAACCACACACTGTATCCCTTCCCTATATTAACCCCTTATCACCCACTTCCCATATTAACCCCTTATCACCCACTTCCCATTATATTAACCCCTTATCACCCACTTCCTATTATATTAACCCCTTATCACCCACTTACCATCATTTTATTTACCCCTTATCACCCACTTACCATTATATTAACCCATTATCACCCGCTTACCATTAACCCCTTATCACCCACTTCCTGTCATTTTAACCTGTTATCACCCACTTACCATCATTCTATTAACCCCTTATCACCCACTTCCCATCATTATATTAACCCCTTATCACTCACATCCCATCATTATATTAACCCCTTATCACTCACTCTCCACACCCCTTACCTATAGCAACCCCCACAATTCTAATTATACCTTCCTTATAATAACTCCATATAACCCACTTTCCACCCCTTCTTTATATGAACCCCCACATAACCCACACCATTATATTAACCTCTTTTCACCCACTCTCCCCCGTTCCCTATATTAACCGTTTCCCATAAAAAATTGGAGGTCACACAAGAATACTTATTATCAAGTACCGTAAACCATATAAACTAGGAAAATACACTTACTATTACATAAACCAAACGATGACTTGTCAAGCAAACAGCAGAAATAAACCACCGTTGTTTTAAATATTCAAAATATTTATTGTTAACAATGTGTGATAACATTATGGTTTCCTTAAGCGCAAAAAAGCCAATTTAAAGTGGAAATGCTTGTTCCAACTGTATTAAAGGGAATGTCCACACCTCTGGACACAAATCTGTATCTGCTACAACCCCCCCTAAAATCTTGACATCGTTTTGTTTAAAACCAGTAATTCAGCTCCCAGACTGAGATTTTATACTTACAAGCTCCTTGATCCACCGCCGCTTCCGGTTTCCTCACTACCTCTCCACTACAGCTGCTGTGTTCTTTTTGTGTTCCTGGGCAGCCGCAGTGGAGACTGCTCCGGGAATGGCAGTCAGTGATTGGCCGTGACGTCACTATCGCGGCCGACACGGACTGCCTTACCCGGAAGTTAAGAGCCGAGGCAGTGGATCTAGGAGGAGCTTGTAAGTATAAAATCTCAGTCTGGGAGCTGAATTACTGATTTTAAATAAAACTATGTCCAGATTTGGGGGGGGGGGGGGGTTGTAGCAGATACAGATTTGTGTCTGAGGACCTAGTATTTTAGGTCCTTAGTCCAGCGTACATCAAATGGAATAGAAAATAAATGGATGTAATTCCCCTTTAGTATATTTGTTCTCAAGTCAAAAAATGAGCATATCCAGATGGTTACGGTCGGTTCAAGAACTGTGGGTAACATCATACTGGTGTTCCTGGTGCTTGGTTTACTTCTGGTTTACTGCCTGACTTTACTGGTCTTTTCTTCCTTAACAACCCAGCTGCTCGCAGTTTCTTTGCCTCTTGGAAAACCTGTAGTAAAAAAAAAAAAAAAAAAGGCCAAAACAGGCATAAAATGTGTTTGTTTTGTTACAGCAAGCAAAACAATACCATACAAGAGATTTTCATATCAAGTTCTAGAGTTCTTCCACAGAACACCATAATTTTTTTTTTAAAGGGAAACTTACCGACCAATTTAAATAGCTGCCAGCTAAATCTATAATTAAAGGGGAAATGTGGTCTCCAGACTCCCTCTGTGTGTGAGGGAGACAGGAAGTCCCTCCTCCTCTCTGCTGTGTGAAGGACCTGCAGAGAAGGTAAGGGAATACAGCACTTCTCTCTCACTATGTGAAAACAGCCTTTTCACACAGGGGGGTGTCAGAGTGGCCCACAGCACCTGTGAGCGGGTGGGGCTTAGGCACCCATGAGTGGGTGGGGCTTAGGCACCCTTGAGTGGGAGGGGCTTAGACACCTGTGGGTGGGCAGGGCCATGGCACTCGCGAGTGGGCAGGGCTAAACGGGGCTGTAAGGGAATGGGCCAAGGGGGGCCTGCAACTGGAGGGACCATGGGGTCCATGAGTGGGAGAGACCTGGGGGGCTGCAAAGGGGAGGAGACACAGGGCAGATTGACCGACAGGTTTCAGAGAAGGAAGCAGGAAGTGGGAGGGAGCTGTTGATGCTGCTGCCATATCACACACAAAAATGTAAATATCTTCAAAACTATGCAAAATAAACAATGGAAATACATTGCAAAAACTCTCAGGAGAGCAATTCCTATCAATTTACCTAAAGTCATTTTTGGACCACAGTTCCTCTTTAACAATAATTAGCTTATTCCTACCTCCCTATGAATAATACAACTCATCTGATGCAGGGTTAAACTTAGCTGATTGCGCTCTGCTCACTGCTTCTGAATAGCTTATCGGTGTGTTGTCTCACCTCCTATCTTTTGCACAGTGCGTCTAGAGTAAAGAGAGGAGGCTGGTCGAGACAACATGCTGATCCACTGTTTCTGCTCCAGCAGGTAAGTTTACACCTGCATTGGGTGCATTCTATTTTTCACAGGGAGGTAGGAATACATTATCCTATGTCCTTGTGAATTAGGATTTTTCCGCCTGGCAGCTATTACAAATTGTTTGTTTAGTGTCCCTTTAATAACTCCTTTAACTGTCTATACTTTGTCAAAGAGTTCCTATGTTCTGCCTCTCCGTTTAATGATTTAATGATCGAGCCCAGATACAGTACACAGATAGAAAGAATTAACTATTCAGTAGTGTTCCGATTACTCTCCTGCCCTTCACTAAGCCCACTGGGTGATCAGTTGCTCAGTTAATTATTTTATGACTACATACAAAATGTATGAATTAATTTTTAACTTTTATATGGTGTAGCCAGCTGTACCATTTGCAAATTGGAGAGTCAGGAAACCCCCATTTTCTAATGCTCGTCCAAAGCCAATTTCTGTAAAAGACTTCAGTTAATTTCTCCTTATAACAAAGACTTGGCCACAAATATTAACTTAAAACATATACTTAAACCTCCAGGGATTTCAGACACTTCCAATACTGAGGTAAAGGCCGAAGAAAGATGATGATGATGACTTGGCTTACAGGCTAATAGTTTTGCTTTTCTGCACATCTAGGGGGAGATTTACCCAGAGCCGATCCAGATAAATCTCCCACTGCAAATTTAATTTTAGTTTTGCAGCTGTGGTTAAATCCCGAAAAGTTGTGCTAAATCCGCGCTAAACGGATATAAAATTTGTTGCGCTGGCTGCATGGGTGTCTGTTGCAATACTTGCTCCACCGGCACAATGTTGTGCTAACAGATATTAAATCTGTAAGGGCACGGCCACACTGCAACGCAAACGGAATAGCATGCGATTTCATGTGCGATTTCGTTGCGTTTGCCTATGCGTTTTTTTCATTAAGTTTTGGAAAACGCATACGATTGCGATTTAAAATGCGGAACGCAAATCGCAATCGCATCCGAAAATGCGCGTTTTCAGTGTGTTGCCGCGATTCCAATGACTTGAAAAGAATGCGAACGCAGAAAAATCGCAGCAGTGTGGCCTAGTTCTGGGATCTGCCCAGCCCCATAACGGGACATCTTCCATGACCATGTGTCGTCTGATGTGTCATTCTCCTTTTCTTTAAAGGGCAACTATACTCCAACATTACATTTTCTGCATATTAGAATTTATACGTAATGCTAGTGTTTGCATCTATCTTCTCACTTCTGTTTACACAAAAATTGCATAAACACATTAAAGGGCAATAACTTTTGCCCTTTTCTTACTTAACCTGTGTCCCATTCCTGGGTATTCCTCCCTGCAACTTCAGGCACATGTGTCTAAATCTAAAGGATCGTGCGATCGTGGGTGGTGACCCACGAGGCACGATGTGTACCAATGGCCATTCACTCAGAGATCGTTGCTGGGCAGATCTCAGAACGAGCGGCCGTTTTGGACGATAAAGTGCCCACACACGGCCTAATTATTGGCTGTTGTACACATCGTGCGTTGCGGGTCAGCAACCGCGATTGCACGTGTGTGCGAACCTTAATTCTTATGGTTTCTGTCCCCGACAGTGCAGGAGAGGGACATCAGAACCAGAGGCCGACAGAATGAGATCCAGGCACACCTGGTTAATTTCACAAAAAACAGGTCTAGGGTAAAAATGGGCAAACAACCTCAGATGGAATTATAATCTAAATCTTCTTAAGGTTGTATTTTAAAAAGTATGTGAATCAAAAAAGTTGGTTTCTATCTGATTTACTGAAGAACAGGAGGTAAATGCACTATCTCTTACCTCCCGTTCTTCAGTAAATCTTACAGGAGAGGAGGAGACACTTACCCGCGGACCTGCTCCAGCGCCGAATTCCCCAATGCCTCTGACATATTTCCAGTCCTTTGCACAGTGTGAAGGAGTGAGGACGTGTTGAAGACTGTCAGTGAAGATGGCGCTGGAGCGGGTCCGCAGGTAAGTGTCTCCTCCTCTCCTGTAAGATTTACTGAAGAACGGGAGGTAGGAGAGATTTACCTCCTGTTCTTCAGTAAATCAGATAGAAACCAACTTACTTTTTTGATGGACATACCCTTTAAGTATAAAGCCAAATGTGAACCCTTTAACATTTTCTATATTTTATTAATGTGCATCATGGCTCAAAGTAGTTGTTTGAGGAGCCCCAAAAAAATGTTACAAGACCATCGGTAAACAGTTTGGCTTCCACCAATCAGCATTGAGAAACACTGAGTACAAATAGAGGAAATTCAGGACCGTTGTACCCACAAGTGGTTAATTATCAAAAATAATTCCAAGATCAAGGCATGTCATAGTTTGAAAGGTTACAAAGGAACTCAGCGTGACTAATAAGCAACTGAAGGCCTGTCAATCATTGGCAAATGTTGAGGTTTACAACACAAACTTCACAAACTTTCAAGCGCCAACTTAAATACAGAATATGTCACTGTGGTTAAAGGGCATGTCCACCCCCAAAACTATAATCCCCCCCAGTAATGGCCCCACCATGTAGTGTAGTGTAATCCTTACCTCACATCCCAGCTCCATAGGGTTCTCCTGTAGACCCCCCCTAAAGTCCCAAAAACTGTCCACCAGGAGGCTAGCAGGGCTCTGCCTGCTACCTTGCCTCAGGTAGATATTTGTCATGCGTACTGCAGCCCTTCTCCCCCCTCCCTCCCCCTCCCTCTCCCTCCCGTTCCACTATCCCTCCCCCTAGCGTAAAACCATTTTAATATGCTGCTCCCCCATGTCCCCCAGCCCCAACCGCATGTTTAGTATTTTCAAAAAGCTCCCCAAACTCTTACTTACCTCTCCTCTTTCCTCCGCTGCACTGAATGACCGGCAGCCGCGTCCGTGATTGGCTGCCGCTCAGCCAATCACAGACGCGACTGCCGGTCCCGCCCCTCTGCTTGCATTCTCGCAAGCAGAGGGCCGGCAGTGCAGCGGAGGAACGAGGGGAGGTAAGTAAGAGTTTGGGGAGCTTTTGGAAAATACTAATAATGCGGTTGGGGCTACCATACATGGGGGAGCAACATATCAAAAATCATTTTTAAGGGTGGACATGCCCTTTAACATGCAGATAAATTGATTAAATTTACCATTTACAACTGCAGCGCTCTATTGAGAGCTAAATCACTTCTCTTTAGCTAAATCACTTCTCTTTAGCTATCAATAGAGAGCTGCATCATTTCACAAGTTACATCTCACTCTCTTTAGCAAACTGAATCCCAATTACGTTTCAACAAATGTTCAAGAGTCTCAGGGCTGTTTAGAGGTGAACTGTATATTTCTGTTGTACATGGTCTCACCTTTATACACAGAGCTTTCTTGGCCAACCACCTTCGCGTCACTGGTCTGTAATATTCAGGAGGGAAGGTGTACACAATGTCAAGCTGTGAGCACACATGCTCAAATGTGTCGTACCGCGTACGTCGCAGGAGCTTAAGCAACTTCTTACGCTTATCGATGGTCATTAACATCTTACGTTTGTTTGCTTTATCCTGTAAGTACAGGAGTGAGTATGAGAGTAAAGAAACTAGTACATGTACAAAGTAAAACCTGCTATACAATGGACATAGACCGGTAGCCACAACACACAATAAACATAACATAAAGGGGGTTACAAAAAAATAAGAAAAAAAAAAAAGACAGATAGGAACAAAAATAATTAACGTCAACGGGGGAAAAGCATCCATAGAATGAAACTTAAGGTGTAAATAGAAATTCATTTGCCTTTCAACCTTTTGCCAATTAAAGGGTATCTCCACTCGTAAAAACAAAGTTTGGCCATTTAGTTTTATTCTAGAACGGGAGGTAAAGGAGCTGTGTCTTACCTCCCGTTCTTCAATTAAACAATCAGGAGCCAGGAGAGAAGGTAAGGAACTTACCCGCTCGCTCGCTCCCTCGGCTCCTAGTCTGACAGATCCCGACAGACTCTGTCTTCTATGCGCATGTCCGATGGCAAAAATTTGTTATTGTGAGTGGAGATATAGTGGCCAGCCAATGTTTGGAAAATCATAGCCAATCATGCAATCCCCTATGGACCGCATGAACACTCATGGCAAATTGTTGGCCACAGCTATTTTCACTATTATTGAACGGCCAGCCGGGATGAAGAATCTGCTGGTGTGTACCCAGCTTTACAACAATTCATTAATGTGTCTACTTGGTTAAGCCCACTGCAACTGGCTGTTCAAGGGGTTGAGCTGTAAATGAAGATTCCTGTTTAAGGAAGAAAGGATATCAGGAACCATCTGCAGGTTAACGCTTCAAGGTACTTGCCTTAGGGTGCTTCTGGATATGCTCCTGATAACTTCGAATTTTGGCAGTTAAAACAGCAACTATAGACACAAAAAACACATGATTCACTTATATAAAGTGACACATGCGGACCACATCCGTCACACCTCACAATATACAGAGGAATGATGAGGCCTTTAGCCAGAAAATACACTGCTAAATTATCATTTATTGCGACATGTTTCAGATCAATGAGAAAGGATCATAATTGATCCGAAACATGTCGCCTCCTCATTCCTCTGAAGTATATAACAAAAACCACATGAATTAGAACACAAGTGATAAACTGTATCGGAAACAAAATGTACTTTCAACTGATTCATGGGTAAGTGTATTTTTCATTACATTTTAACTACCGGTTGCAGCAAGTAATTCTTATGGCATACGTAATATTGATTAGCTCCTTTTTTTTTTTTAAAGTCACAAACATAGTATGTTAAAAATGAATTCCGGTGCCTTTCTACAATATATATCAGGGTCCAAAGCATCTGTATACCTTTAGAATACACAAACTTTAAAAACACTTGGTCTGAACCCCTGATATTTCATGGTGGGCCTTAGGATAAATGGAGACGGATATTTGTTGCAGACACCTTGAGATAAAGGGATATAGGTGGAAGCTGACAGTTTAAACTTACTTTTGACTTCAACGGAAGACGTATCTTGAGGGTCACTCCTAACTTTGTCCACCAGTTGTTGTGTTTTGATCTTGTGTTTTTCTGCCTTTTAGAGAAAAAAAACTCTTAGATCCATTTCCAGAAAAGGTTCTAGCTTAAAGGGAAAGTTCATCGGAAAATATCATTATTTTTTAAATTCTTAGCTTATATTATGCATACCTAGTTATTCTACATATTCTCTTCCATTTTGAAAAATCAGTTGAATTTATACACCTTGCTATTCCCTGCCGTTGACATTACTGAACTGACATTTCAGGTTCTGTAACAGTCCTTCTTCTTCCCAGAATGCACAGTACCTTGGAATGTTCCTAACAGTAATTTCTACTGATTGGCTGTTGGATGGGTCAAACATGCTCAGATCTCTACTGAGCAACTGAATCCACCCAGGCGCTGGGTCAAGGGCAAGACCATAACGGTCTCTACTAGGGGTCCTGCAAACAGGAAGTCAGTATTTCGGTTGTATTTATTTATACACAGACAAAATGCTGAATGGGCAGATTAAGGTCATTGGAATGGAAAAATACTGCTCTTTTTTTTCTTAAAAGTATATGTATTTGCACTGAACTTCCTGTTTAAAGGAACACGACTACTTTTAAGTGCTCACAAAATAACTCTTGTAACTCTGTTTTGTATTAGAGAATTATTGTTAGAGAAAACAAAATGTCCTGCAGCTGGGCTTTGCAAAGACAGCAAACCTTTAAGTAAACGTCTCTCCTTATTTGCTACTTTCCAGGGTTGCACAAATCAACATTTCAGACTGAACTGTTAACAAATAGCTTTTAGGATCACAACTCACCATACGAGAACAAAAAAGTCACAGACTAACAAAAAGACAAACTTACCTAGAGTTTCTTTTCCTGGCCATCTCTCTGGGCAGCAATGACTCAATGGATAAGTACCCAAGCAATAGTCATGGGAGGGTGAAAAGAAAACAAACATTAAATAAATTATTACTTGGCTTTTTTGTCATAGCTTTTAAGACCCTATGACCAAAATCTGCCTTTTTTTGCACTTTTTATATCTAACTTGTCTTATGGAGTTGACCAATTGGCTGCTCTACAGATCTCCTCAACAGATGCTCCAGTAGTCGCTATACCTCTGGTCGAATGTGCACAAGTCCCTTGAGGAGGTGTCAATTTTTGGACTGTATAAGACTTTTGGATAGCATAAACTACCCATCTTCTAAAGGTTACAATTGATGCAGCTTGCCCTTTGCTAGTTCCTCCCCGAATGACAAATAATCTTTCAGTCCTCCTAAAGGGCAAAGTTCTTTTTAAATAAAATTTTAAACATTTGGAAACATCCAACTTCTTTAAATCTTCTTGCCCTTCCGAGTCCGACACTGTTGGAAGAATAATAGGCTGATTCAAATGAAAGCTGGACATTACTTTGGGTAAAAACTCATCCACAGGATAAAGGGTTACTGAATTAGGTTGAAAAATAAGGTATTCATCTTTAGAAGATAGCGCTTGTAATTCACAAACTCTTCTGCCAGAAGTTAGCGCTATTAGGAGTAGAACCTTGAAGGACGTATCTATTAGGGGGAAAAGGTGGTAATGTTAAGGCCTTCAACACAAGTGGAAGATCCTTTTGCGGAGAAATATTCTTCTTCGGTGGATTTCTTAAAACTTCCTGAAGTAATTTATTAATTAAATATTCTGAAGCTAAAGCTTTTCCCAAAATAGCAGATATAGCCGAGATCTTAATCTTTAATGTAATTAAAACGCTAATCCCTTTTCAACGCCGATTTGAAGAAATTCCAAGATCTGGGGAACTGATGCCTGCATATGGGTCTATTTCACGAGAAGAGGCCCAAGAAGAAAAATGTTCACCTGAGGAAGGGGGCACATTTATACCTCCCGTAACATTGTGATATGATGTGTGGTCACTAATCAATAAATTATTCTTTGGAGTGCGACCCTCGACGTTGTCTTCTTCTGATATACCTATTCACCAAGAGTTGGATGTTGTGAGGAGTAAAACCCACACTTAGTACGAGTGCAGAGAACTGTATATTTTGTGGATTGCATTTTCCTATCCACTAACAGCCTTTTGAGTAACGGGTACCAAGGACACCTTGGCCAGTTGGGTAGAACTGCAATTATTTTCACTTGAGATTCCAGGATCTCTCTCAGGACCTTGAAGATTAACGGTATTGGGTGAAATACATAAGCCAACATCCCATGCCATTCCTGATTTAGGGCATCGACTGCTGAGGCTTTCTTGTGGTTGTACCTGGAAAAGAAGGTTGGAAGCTTGTGGTTGTTGTGAAAAGCCATCAAATCAGTGTCCGGAAGGCCCCATCTGGTCACTAGTTCCTGAAATATGATAGGATGAAGAGACCATTCCCCTTGATCTACTCCCCGTCGAGAGAGAGAATCGGCTAGCAGATTTTCTTTTCCTGGAACATATTGGGCTGTGATAAACAACAGATTCTTTTGGGCGAACTCTATTATGTTCTACTCGGTCATCATTCCTATACTTCTTGTTTCCCCCATGTTTCCTTATATAAACTGCCGCAGCCTGGTTGTCGGTTCGTACACAAATTGAGATGCCTCTAATTAGAAAAAGAGCTTGAAAATTGCTCTCAACTCTAGAAAGCCGGATGGGAGAAGAGAGATGTATTTTGCCTCCATTTGCCTTGAGCAGTGTAATGAAGAATATGGGCCCTCCATCCCCTGGCTGAGGCATCCGTATATAACTCTATCCATTGCGGCTCTAGAAGAGGAGTTCCCCTGCGCAGATTGCTGAGGCTTGTCCACCATGTTATTTAGGTCTTGAGCTGAGGGGTTAGGGGTATTGTTTGGAACCAATCCTGTCTTTGATTGTCCCAGCTGCCTAGGAAAAACATTTGAATAGGTTCCTAGAATTCTTTGGCTGATATGGATGTGAGTAGCAGCATCCTCTCTGCTTGATGTACAATGACTTAGATTCTCTTTAGAGGTAAGTATACCAAATCCAAGGCTGTGTTTATGGTTGCCCCCAGATATATAAGGGACTGAGAAGGAACAAGTTGGCTCTTCTTGAAGTTTATAATCCATCCGAATCTTTGTAGAAATATCAGAACCTGATCCCTGCTGTTGATTAATTTCTCTTTTGATCTTGCAACTATCAGAATATCGTCTAGGTACGCGTACATTTCTATACCCATCACTCTTAGCTTTGCAATTAATACAACCAAAATCTTTGAGAAGGTCCTGGGTGAGGTTGAGAAACCGAAAGGAAGGCAACGAAATTGGAAGTGACGTCCCTCCAGGGTAAACCTCAGGAATTTCTGATGCTCGTTTGCTATAGGGACATGAAGGTAGGCCATCCTTCAGGTCTATTGTACACAGCCAATCGCCCGGAGTTAGAGCAGAGCGAACTTTTTGAAAAGTTTCCATCTTGAACTTGGTGCACTTGATGAATTGATTTAGGCATCTCAAGTGTAGAATTGGACGGAAATCTCCTGTTGCTTTTGTTACCAAATAGAGTTGGGAATAAAAACCTTTTTGACGTTGAGATATCGGAACTTCTATTATTCCCTGCTTTATTAGCAGGTCTTGAAATAAATTCTTAAAGCCTGAGGTTTTTCCTTCAGCGCAGGTATTCTGCGGAACTCCGGTCCATATTCTCTGCTTATTGCTGCAATTACCCAGGAATCCTGGATGTTGTCTGCCCATATTTCCTGAAATTCCTGGAGCTTGGCACCTACAGGAAGAATATGGACAGGCAACCCCTTATAAGGGTTTGGATGCTTTGGGAGATCTTGGTGGTGGGGGGTCTTTGGGATCGAAAGAGACTAAACTTTCGCCCCTTCCAATTAGCTGTTCTGGAATACTCTTTACCAGGATGGTAGAATTTGGCCTCATCCCTTCTTTTACCGGATGATCCATCTGTTGACCCCCTCTGATCCCGAAATTTCTTATTACCTTGGAGAAGAAAACCTGTCTTACCCCATGTGGATTTAGATACGATCTCATCAAGATCTTTACCAAATAGTCTCCCTCCTTCAAAGGGAAGATTACATAAGGTGTTCTTAGAAGGAGTCTCCGCGAACAATGTTCTAAGCCACAAGGCCCTTCTGGAGGATACAGACAACACCATTTCCCGAGCTGAAAGCTTGACTAAATTCGCGGAAGATTCCAAAGCAAAGTCAGCTGCTAGATGAAATATAGATAGGGATCCAGTAATGGAATCTCTAGATAATCTTTGAGAGACTCTTCCAACTTATCCGTCCATACTGAAAGACATTTTGAAACAGAGACCATAACTGCCGCAGCTTTAACAACCGGCTCCTACTATAGAGTAAGCATCAACTATAGGTGGCTTCTCCCAGCATGGGGATTTATCCTGAGGATAAGAGTACAATTTATCAAATTTGCTTTCTACAGGAACCCTTCTAGAAAGCCTTTGCCATTCGGAAATTACTAAGTCATTAACTTCATTATGAAGAGGAAAGAGAGACTTTTTTCTTTTTCTGAGAGTAGAAGTTGAGGGTTGTGGAACTTCTTCAATATTTAAAGCATGTTTAATATGTTTGATTAAGAGTGGCACTTGTCTTAAATCAAAACATGATTCCTCACACTCATCCTCAGAGGAAGAAACAGAAGGGGAAGAATCCACTGGAGCAGGCTGGGGTTCCTCAGCAGGAGTTACTGGAGCCGAAGGCTGACCTTGTTTAAAACCTTGAGCAACGGCTTGGGTAATCCACCCTAATATATCAGCAGGCTGAACACCAGGAGAACCCGTGGATTGTTTAGCGTGAAAAGGTTCCTGAATAAATGATTGATTATGTTGCCCGATAAAAAATTCTTGAATACATTCCAAGCAGAATTTCTTGTCTTTATAAGCAGGATTTCTACATGCTTCACAGATAGCAACATCTTGTTCATCTGAAGATGAGATTCTTGATCTCTTCTTAGAACTCCCAGAAGAATTCTTCTGACTGGAACAGAAGAAAACAGGCTTATAAATACAAGCATACATAACATGTAACCTCTCAGAAAGAAAGAAGGCTTGGAGTAATCACCTCCCCCCGGCAGTCGGCTCCATAGTAAGGCAGAGGAGAAATCCGCAGCCATAGGCACAGACCGCCATGCAGGACACCAGTCTTATACTACCGGCGTTAAAGGATGACGCCAGACGCATTATGTGACAACGTCACCACGTGCGCCGGAAAGCCAGGGAGCTGCAACAACCGGGAAGGGAGAATGTGGTTTCCTGCTCGAAAATACGCTTGGCATTTACAAAATCTGGGACATCGGCCAGAGGAGAGGGACTGAGGCCGGAAAAAAGGCGAGACAGCGCACGGCACCCACCCTAAGGATCACATCTTTCTGGAGACAGAAGAAACAGACTACAGGGAAGCTAAGGAGGAGGGGCTATTTAAGCTTGGAGTCTGTTTCTTCTGATCGGTGGAGGCGGGGACTACCCATTGAGTCATTGCTGCGCAGGGATGGCCAGGAATAGAGTTTTCCCACACAGAATAAACACACACTTACCTGACTTGCCATTTCCAGGGATAGGAGCCTTTTGACAACATCGTTAACACTGCAACAAACAGATAAGAAATGTTACCAGTGCGGGAGACCTTTGTGGATAATATTCTTTTCACTAGTTAATATGGAGCCCACAAATTATCTAAAAAAGAAAACCGATGTCTAGTGTATGAACTACAAGCCGTAAACTGAGCAAAACTAATGTAACTAAGTCACTCTTTGTTGAGATCATTCACATTATCACATGTTTTGACTTACGCTCCTGCTATCTGGACGCCTGTGTATTCTTTCTTTAGCATTGTGGAAGGCAAGTCATCCAGCTGGCTCGGAAGTTCTAAAAAGATGGAAATTAAGAAGGGTTTACGTAATAATCTGGCGACGGTGCACCTGTACTATTTAACCACAGCAGATCATGAACTTTGAATGCCCTGCTATACTAATGCAGTAATACATAAATAAGGTGATAATATCCAATTGTATTGCTTCTTACAGCAGTTACCAATAGAGTATATTGACAGAATAACACCGCATTTTGGCAGATTTTCTTACCATACTTTAGATTCCTCTGAGATATTTATCTTCTGCAGCAGGTTTGCCTATATAACTGTATTTAAATAAACACACTAGGCACTATAACACAAGCCAGACAAAATTGCTGGAGCCAATAAAGGGTTTTCTGACCATCTCTATTAAAGGAATAGATCACTGCAATAGTGAACTATTCCTTTTCTACATTGATTGAAGCCCAGGAGGTTAAGGAGCTATCCCTTACCTCCCGTTCTTCAATCAATGTTTGGATAGCCAGAAACGAAGATCAGGAAATCTTACCTCTTGCCCGATCCAGCAAGGCCGCTCTGACAGTTCCCGGCTGCTTCCTGCTTCTGTTCTGCTATAGCGCGCATTATCGGGCATGCGCTTATAGCGTTGATTGAAGAACGGGAGGTAAGAAATAGCTCCTTAACCTCCTGGGCTTTAATCAATACATTAAAGGAATAGATCACTATAGATCACTATTGCAGTGAACTATTCCTTTAACAAACAAAATGGCTTTCTAAATAGAGGGCAAGTCCAAGTTACACTTTAAAGGAATCACTCCAATATTCCTACCTTCTCGTCTCCTTATCTGGGCATAGCTTCTTACAGCGTGGCAATAGGTGGTTCCTATAAAACAGAAAGATTTAAACACATTGGAAACCAGCAGATAAACTGTTCCCAAGTTTAATTAAGTGTGGTCTAGAATAGGGATGTACTATAGTTTCTCGTGAGGGAATACACATTTCTTTAGTGCTACAGTGAGATTATTTAGAGGTCTAAATACCAGTAGTGATATCTACTAGTGAGAGACATATGTAGTGTGCAGATAACTAATACTGTTCACTAGCTGTCTATTCAATTGCCTGTCTGCATACAATGGCTGGGTTACTGGGAGTCAATGCTCCTCCAATATGCACATGAGTCAATTTAAATAAATAAGCCAGACACTTATACAAGTTCTGATGTCTGTCAAATGGTCTATAGGGTTATCAGCATGATGTTGCAGTTACCTTGTATGTGACTAATGCTGCCCAAACATTAGTCTTACCTTTTATATTCCCGTGATGTTAATGAAAAACGCTCAGCCTGATTACAATCTAACTGACTTTACAGCCTGCAATGCTACCGGGCAGATAATGCCTTTAGACTGATGATACGCATGTTAAGATTGTAATCAGGCTGCGCGGTTTCTGCAGGTAAGACACCGGTACCTAGCTCACCGTTAGTATCAACTAGACTTTTAGGTCGGATTGAACACAGAGTTAATGTAATGTTGGGCAGGTGTATGGTCAACATAATTTCAGTTGCAATACAATTACTGTGGGCATAAATCAGACATAACTGTACAATCTTCATGAACTCTTACTAGAACTGTGTAATGGGGCCCATACACTAACAAATCCCGGTCATACAATTGGGCGATCGCGTATGAGAGACCGCACAAATTTCTTTTATTATTGGGCCGATGGAAAATTTTTATTGTACGATCGCTCGTATCACTGGAATTTATTAAACACACTATACAATTTTTTTGTCTCGGGCCAACTGTCAGTCACAGGGAAAGCAAGATCATCCATTTTGTCCGATATGGACGAACTGTAATCCGATCTTGGATATAACAGTCATACCTGACCATTTGTTCGTCTGATCTGCAGTTAGGAACAGCGATTGAACTCTGTGGTAACTCACGGCTGATCGCCTGTGGACAGTGTAATCTATTGCGGCAAACTGTGCGGCTAATTTCACTGCAATCGATTCGCCCAGACGAGCGGGATGAAAAGTTGTACAGTACCCATA
The DNA here is from genome assembly GCA_019447015.1 of Hymenochirus boettgeri. Taxonomy (NCBI): domain Eukaryota; kingdom Metazoa; phylum Chordata; class Amphibia; order Anura; family Pipidae; genus Hymenochirus; species Hymenochirus boettgeri. Next base: position 8,936,450 of record CM033475.1, on the reverse strand, counting down.
TTGTATAGTATGTACCCATCTTAACGCAAAAGGCAAGGCTGTACAATATCCTTATATTATATAGCAGGGGGTGTCATATCCTATATAATGAGGTTCTATCCTATCCTAAGGGGTCATATTTAATTTCCTATATGAGGTTATATCCTATATAATATCCTATCCTATTTCCAATATAAGGAGGTCATATTTAATTTCCTATATGAGGTTATATCCTATATAATATCCTATCCTATTTCTTATATAATAAGGTCATATTTAATTTCCTATATGAGGTCATATACTATATAATGTCCTATCCTATTTCCAATATAAGGAGGTCATATCTAATTTCCTATATGAGGTTATATAATATATAATGTCCTATCTATTTCCTATATAATGAGGTCATATCTAATTTCCTATATGAGGTCATATCCTATATAATGTACTATCCTATTTCCTATATAATGAGGTCATATCCTATATAATGTCCTATCCTATTTAAGGAGGTCATATCTAATTTCCTATATGAGGTCATATCCTATATAATGTACTATCTTATTTCCTATATAATGAGGTCATATACTATATAATGTCCTATCCTATTTCCTATATAAGGAGGTCATATCTAATTTCCTATATGAGGTCATATCCTATATAATGTCCTTCCTTGTGTTCTACAGATTATCACTGTACTTGGGGTCACTAGTAACCTCCAGTTGTTTTTTAAATACTACCACACACCCCCAGAACTCTGCTGGCAGTGAATGACGGGAGTTGTAGTTTCACCATCTGGAGGGCTGTTATCTCCCCATCAAATCAGGGCCCATGCCATTAAGACCCCCCCCCCCCCCTAAGATCCCATAATAATAACACCCACGTAACTCCTGGGGTCTCCGCTCCACCGCCGGTCGTTTCCCCGTACACAGAGGGACCGTGTTCACCCTGAAACCCCGACCCCAGACCCGCAACACCCGGATCATCCCGACACCCTCAGCGACTGCTCACAACACAAGGGCCGGTGTCCGGACAGACAGTGTCACAGACACCCGGGGACCGGAAACAACGCTCCCTCTACTGGCCGGAAGGAGAATTTCCCTGCTGGAGCGTAGAACTGTGGGTAGTGGAATTCTCAGTTACAATGAAACCCAGATATTTGGGTTTCAGATATATGTGCCAGATATAATGTTATTACATGTATAATAATGTTATTATTACTGTATAGGGTAATATAATATGTTATTATTACATGTATAATAATGTTATTACTGTATAGGGTAATGTAATGTTATTACATGTATAATGTTATTACTGTATAGGGTAATATATGTTATTACATGTTTAATAATGTTATTACTGTATAGGGTAATATAATGTTATTATAACATGTATAATAATGTTATTACTGTATAGGGTAATATGTTATTACATGTATAATAATGTTATTACTGTATAAGATAATATAATATGTTATTATTACATGTATAATAATGTTATTACAGTATAGGGTAATATAATGTTATAATTACACGTATAATAATGTTATTATTGTATAGGGTGATATAATATGTTATTTTTACACGTGTAATGTTATTACTGTATAGGGTGATATAATGTGTTATTATTACCTGTATAATAATGTTATTACTGTGTAGGGAGATATAATGTTATTATTACATGTATAATAATGTTATTACTGTCTAGGGTAATATAATGTTATTATTATTAGTATAACTAGAAAGGGAAAGTTTAAGTATAAACTTTGAATTTTGCTTGGAAGACTGCATTTTGAAAGGGAATTTGTGTGTTTGTGCTGCATATTTTAAAAATGTGTTGTTTTTTTACTATAGTTACCCTTTAAATATGGCTGCCATGTAAATGGGAGGGTGGGTCAGTAGGTGTGTGTACCTGGATTAGGTTGGAAGTTAAAAAAACAAACTTTTGATTATTGATCAAAATTCTTTTTTTTAAATTTAGTTACCCTTTAAGTATGGATGCCATAGTAATGAATAAGTAGATCAGTAGGTGTGTGTACCTGTGTCAGGTTGGGGGTTAAAAAAAACAAACTTTTTTGATGGATTGGTATAATTCGTTTTTTTTACTTTAGTTACCCTTTAAGTATGGTTGCAACAGTAATGGAGGGGTAGGTCAGTAGGTGTTGTGTACTTGTGCCACGTGGGGGTTAAAAAAACAACCTTTTTTGATTATTAATCAAAAAAAAATTTTTGACTTAACTTACCCTTTAAGTATGGCTGCCACAGTAATGGATAAGTAGATCAGTAGGTGGGGTCTGGTTGAGGGGGTATGTCTTTTTTTGTGTTTACAACCATGAAATTATCTTTTACCTTTTTTTTTTTTTTTACTGAAGAAATCTAAATTAGTTTTTTTTTAACTTTATTACCCTTTAAGTATGGCTGCTAAAGGAATTAAGGGTATGTGTTTTTGCATGTATGACCTATACCTACATTTATTGATGATTGATCAAAATTAGTTTTTTTGACTATAGTTACCCTTTAAGTATGGCTTCTATGGGAATGGAAGGTAGGTCAGTAGTGGGTGTACCTGGGTCTGTGTGGTGGTTGGGGGTATCACCATTTGTATTTATGACCATGAAACAAACTATTTTGAAATATCCACATTTGAGGATTGTTACCATTATAGTCTATGGGAAAAATGTCCCGAAATTCACTGATAATGCCGTAACGCTTCCACGGATTCCTTAGCTATTCCTATATGCCCCGCACGTCTGTACCGAATATCATGTCTCTAGCTCAAAAACTATGGGAGAAGATACAGTCCAAAAAAGCGGAAGAAGAAAAAGAAGAAGAAATAGAAAGAACAGGAATTTGTCCTTTTCAAGCCAAATTAATAATGTTATTACTGTATAGGGTGATATAATGTTATATCAAATGTATAATAATGTTATTACCGTATAGGGTAATATAATCTGTTATTATTAAATGTATAATAATGTTATTACCGTATAGGGTAATATAATCTGTTATTATTAAATATATAATAATGTTATTACCGTATAGGGTGATATAATGTTATATCAAATGTATAATAATGTTATTACCGTATAGGGTAATATAATGTTATTATTAAATGTATAATAATGTTATTACCGTATAGGGTAATATAATCTGGTATTATTAAATGTATAATAATATTATTACTGTATAGGGTAATATAATATGTTATTATTAAATGTATAATAATGTTATTACTGTATAGGGTGATATAATGTTATATCAAATGTATAATAATGTTATTACCGTATAGGGTAATATAATGTTATTATTAAATGTATAATAATGTTATTACCGTATAGGGTAATATAATATGTTATTATTACATGTATAATAATGTTATTACCGTATAGGGTAATATAATCTGGTATTAAATGTATAATAATATTATTACTGTATAGGGTACCGTATATACTCGAGTATAAACCGACCCGAGTATAAAAATCCTAATAAAGTTATTGACCCGAGTATAAACCGAGGGTAGAAACTTGGCATTCAAGATGTTTGGAAACTACAACTCCCAGCTAATAAAGCATGCTGGGAGTTGTAGTTCCCAAACATCTTGAATGCCCCCCTCCCCCTCAGTTCAGTTTGTACCTGTGGGCTCTTCTCCCTGTGGACTCTTCTCCCTGTGGACTCTTCTCTTCTCCCTGTGGACTCTTCTCCCTGTGGACTCTTCTCCCTGTGGACTCTTCTCCTGGACTCTTCTCCCTGTGGACTCTTCTCCTGTGGACGACTCTTCTTCTATCTGTGGGCTCTTCCTCCATCCATCCTGGCAGGTACGGTATCGGCATTCCGGCAGCCGCGCGCCCATTCCTGTGCCGGCGCGCCAGTGCAGAAAAGGATTGCGCGGCTGCCGGAATGCCCAGGTAAGTGGTTGACTCGAGTATAAACCGAGTCCAAGTTTTCAGGCTGATTTTTCAGCCTGAAAAACTCGGTTTATACTCGAGTATATACGGTAATATAATATGTTATTATTAAATGTATAATAATGTTATTACCGTATAGGGTAATATAATCTGGTATTATTAAATGTATAATAATGTTATTACTGTATAGGGTAATATAATATGTTATTATTAAATGTATAATAATGTTATTACTGTATAGGGTAATATAATATGTTATTATTACATGTGTAATAATGTTGTTACCATGGCAGCACTCAAGCCTCAACGAACTTCTCTGTGAGGTGCTTCAAATCCAGAATTGTTACCTTCCAGCTGCAGGTGTTCGTGTATACACAAAGTCAAAGTTGAGGAGCGCTACTCACGTGGATAGGTAAAAATACATCTCTTTATTTAGTACATTTAAAAACAAGGTGGAAACACTTATAGTACATAACCGCTCTCGTGTTGGCCACCCGCCTGATGCGTTTTGAGGGCGTACCCACTTCCTCAAGCAGTACCTGAGGAAGAGAGAAGTGTATCTCTCGAAAGCTTGTCTGTAAAAATGAACTGTTAGTATAATAAAAAGGTATCACCTTATCCTACAGTACTTATCTTTTAGTATATACTACTGGACTAATATGGCTACAACCATTTTATCTGCGTCTAATACCTACTGATGGGTCTCTGGTCCAAAACCCACTGGTGGGTCTCTGGTCTAATACCCACTGATGGGTCCCTGGTCAAATACCCACTGATGGGTCCCTGGTCTAATACCCACTGATGGGTCCTTAGTCTAATACCCATTGATGGGTCCCTGGTCTAATACCCACTGATGGGTCCTTAGTCTAATACCCACTGATGGGTCTCTGATCTAATACCCACTGATGGGTCCCTGGTCTAATACCTACTGGTGGGTACCTGGTCTAATACCCACTGATGGGTCCCTGGTCTTATACCTACTGGTGGGTCCCTGGTCTAATACCTACTGGTGTGTCCCTGGTCTAATACCCACTGATGGGTCCCTGGCCTAATACCCACTGATGGATCCCTGGTCTAATACCTACTGGTGGGTCCCTGGTCTAATACCCACTGATGGGTCCCTGATCTAATACCCACTGATGGGTCCCTGGTCTAATACCTACTGGTGGGTCCCTGGTCTAATAACTACTGGTGGGTCCCTGGTCTAATACCCACTGATGGGTCCCTGGTCTTACACCTACTGGTGGGTCCCTGGTCTAATACCCACTGATGGGTCCCTGGTCTTACACCTACTTGTGGGTCCCTGGTCTAACACCTACTGGTGAGTCACTGGTCTAATACCTACTGGTGGGTCACTGGTCTAATACCTACTTTTGGGCCCCTGGTCTAATACCCACTGATGGATCCCTGGTCTAATACCAACTGGTGGGTCCGTGATCTAATACCCACTGATGGGTCCCTGGTCTAATACCAACTGGTGGATCTCTGTTGTTATATCCACTGATGGGTCCCTGGTCTTATACCTACTGGTGGGTCTCTGTTGTTATATCCACTGATGGGTCCCTGGTCTAATATCCACTGATGGGTCCTTGGTCTTATACCTACTGGTGGATCTCTGGTCTAATACCTACTGGTGGGTCCTTGGTGTTATGACATCACTGGTGGATCTCGGTCTAATACCTACTGGTGGGTCCTTGGTGTTATACCTACTGGTGGATCATCTGGTCTAATACCTACTGGTGGGTCCGTTGGTGTTATACCTACTGGTGGCCGATATCTGTGTCTAAGTACCTACTGGTGGGTCCTTGTGTTAACCGACTGGTGGTCCTGGTCTAAGATACCACTGGTGGTCCTGGTGTTATACCTACTGGTGGATCTCTGGTCTAATACCTACTGGTGTGGTCTTGGTGTTATACCTACTGGTGGATCTCTGGTCTAATACCTACTGGTGGGTCCTTGGTGTTATACCTACTGGTGGATCTCTGGTCTAATACCTACTGGTGGGTCCTTGGTGTTATACCTACTGGTGGATCTCTGGTCTAATACCTACTGGTGGGTCCTTGGTGTTATACCTACTGTGGATCTCTGGTCTAATACCTACTGGTGGGTCCTTGGTGTTATACCTACTGGTGGATCTCTGGTCTAATACCTACTGGTGGGTCCTTGGTGTTATACCTATGGGGATCTCTGGTCTAATACCTACTGTGGGTCCTTGGTGTTTTATACCTACTGGTGGTCTCTGGTCTAATACCTACTGGTGGGTCCTTGGTGTTATACCTACTGGTGGATCTCTGGTCTAATACCTACTGGGTCCTTGGTGTTATACTCTACTGGTGGATCTCTGGTCTAATACCTACTGGTGGGTCGCTTGGTGTTATACCTACTGGTGGATCTCTGGTCTAATACCTACTGGTGGGTGGTATACTCTTCCTTGTGTTATACCTACTGGTGGATCTCTGGTCTAATACCTACTGGTCTAATAAAACCCCAGTCCAATACCAAAATGAACAGATAATGTTACAGTTTGATAGAGTATATACAGTAGGTAATTAGAATACCACTGGGTAGAAGGGCTAGTACATGTTTCTAATCTTGCAAGACCGCATCCTCACATGGATCTTACCTAAAGCTTAGCTTGGAGTGATAATAAATTATTACATTATTATTATGTAAGAGGAACTAAACGTTTTCAAACAGAATAGATACAATCTGGGTTATTCAATAAAAGTTCTTATCGTTTAAAATGGTGCTAATTTTGCCCCAACCAATCAGATTTTAGCTTTTAAATGTTAAATAAGATCTGATTGGTTGGGGCAAAATTAGCACCATTTTTAACGATAAGAACTTTTATTAAATCTCCCTGAATGTGTCATAAATATGACTTTAAAGTCATCTGGTGTCTGTGCATTTACTGCGTTCCGTGTTATGTAGTGATGTACGCACGATCTATACAAGCACGCGCTGCAGATACCGAAAGACAGCGCAGGTGGCGGACTTGTGCATTCAGCAGCGTATTGTGTGTGCCCAGGGTTTCTTTTTAGAGGGGGTGCTAGGCACCAGTAACAAACCTTACAGGGTGCTATTAATCCTGCGGCTGGCCCTGCACCTGCCTGCAGTAGTTGGTGCACTCTGCTATAATGTTGGAATGTGGCTGAGAAAGGTTCCTATGGGAGATGTTTGTTTGTGTTGTTTAGGTATTTGCAGCCTCAATGACAGAACTAAACACCCAGGAGTAAGGGATAGAGTAATGCTGGACGTCAGCCCAGGTAACACGAGCTATCAATTTGTTAATTTTAATGTGTCAATGTTAGTTATTAGCAACAGAACTCCTTCAGTTCATAGAAAACATGCACAGGATTATTTATCTCTGTACCCAGAATACTTTGTTTATATGGCCATCCCCTAGTAATAATAATAATAATCTCTGTACCCAGAATACTTTGTTTATATGGCCATCCCCTAGTAATAATAATAATAATCTCTGTACCCAGAATACTTTGTTTATATGGCCATCCCCTAATAATAATAATAATAATAATAATAATCTCTGTACCCAGAATACTTTGTTTATATGGCCATCCCCTAGTAATAATAATAATAATAATAATAATTATCTCTGTCCCCAGAATACTTTGTTTATATGGCCATCCCCAAGTAATAATAATAATAATAATATAATAATAATAATAATAATTATTATTATTATCTCTGTCCCCAGAATACTTTGTTTATATGGCCATCCCCTAGTAATAATAATAATAATAATAATAACTATCTCTGTCCCCAGAATACTTTGTTTGTATGGCTACCCCCTAGTAATAATAATAATAATAATAATAATAATAATCTCTGTACCCAAAATACTTTGTTTATATGGCCATCCCCTAGTAATAATAATAAATATCTCTGTACCCAGAATACTTTGTTTATATGGCCATCCCCTAATAATAATAATAATAATAATAATCTCTGTACCCAGAATACTTTGTTTATATGGCCATCACCTAGTAATAATAATAATAATCTCTGTACCCAGAATACTTTGTTTATATGGCTCATTTTTTTATACAGAGGATTATCATTATTATTATTAGGGGATGCTATAAACAAAGTATTTTTGGGTACAGAGATTATTATATATTATTATTAGGGGATGGCATATAAACAAAGTATTCTGGGTACAGAGATTATTATATTTTATTAGGGATGGCCATATAAACAAAGTATTCTGGTACAGAGATTATCACGATTATATTATTAGGGGATGGGGCGGGGCCTGCAAACGGTGGGAGGGAGGGACCATGGGGTCATGAGTGGGAGAGACCTGGGGGTGCTGCAAAGGGGAGGAGACACATGGGCAGAATTGACCCGACAGGTTTCAGAGAAGGAAGCAGGAAGTGGGAGTGAGCTGTTGATATGCTGCTGCCATATCACACACACAAAAATGTAAATATCTTCAAAACTACTATGCGAATAACAATGGACCAATACATTGCAAAAACTCTCAGGAGAGCAATTCCACTCATTTAAACCAGCGAAAGTCATTTTTGGCGCAACCGACATTCACTCTGTAACCATAATTAGCTTATTCCTACACCTCCCTATGAATAACAACTCATATGATGCAGGGTTAAACGTAGCTGATTGCGCTCTGCTCACTGCTTCTGAAGAGCTTATCGGTGTTTTTGTCTCACGCTCCTATCTTTGCACAGTGCGTCTAAGTAAAGAGAGGAGGCTGTCGTGGAGACACATGCTGATCACTGTTCTGCTCCAGTCAGGTAAAGTTTACACCTGCATTGGGTTTTCTATTTTTTCACAGGGGGTAGGAATCATTATCCTATGTCCTTGTGAATAGGTTTTTTTTCCTCCGCCTGGCAGGCTATTACAAATTGTTGGTTTAGTGTTCCCTTTAATAACTCCTTTAAACTGTCTATACCTGTGTCAAGAGGTCCTATGTTCTGCCTCTGCCGTTAATGATGTTTATGATCGAGCCCAGATATACATACACAGATAGAAAGAATTAACTATTCAGTGGTCGCGATTACTCTCTGCCCTTCACTAAGGCCCACTGGGTGATCAGTTGCTCAGTAGTAATTAGTTGATGTAGACATGCCAAAATGTAGGAATAATTTGCACTTTTGTTATAGCGCCCCCCCCGCAGCCCTTCTACGCAGAGTAGTGCAAAGGACATCGTAGTGTACCAGCAATGAGAAAACCCCATTGTTAAATGCTCGTCACCAGCCAATGCGTAAAGACTTCAGTTAATGCCCTATAACAAGACTGTGCCACAAATAAAGCTACGAAAACATAGTACTGTAAACCATCCAGGGTTTTCAGAACACTTCCAATACTGAGGTAAAGGCCGAAAAAGCATGATGATGAAGACCTTGGCTTACAGGCTAATAGTTTTTGTCTTTTCTGTCACATCTAGGGGGAGATTACCAAGACCGATCCTATAATTCAGGCCTGCAAATTTAATTTTAGTTTTGCAGCTGTGGTTAAATCCCGAAAAGTTTGTGCTAATCCGCGCTAAACGGATAAAAAGTTGTTGCGCTGGGCTGCATGGTGTCTGTTTGCAATACTTGCTCCACCGGCACAATGTGTGCTAACAGTATTAAATCTGTAAGGGCAACGGCCACAACTGCAACGCAACCGGAATGCATGCGCTTTCATGGTTGCGGATTCGTGCGGTTGCAATGCGTTTTTTTTCATTAAGTTTTGGAAACGCATACATTGCGATTTAAAATGCGTGAACGCAAACGCATCGATCCGAAAATGGCGTGCGTTTTCAGTGGTGTTGCCGGATTCCAATGACTTAGGAAGGAGATGCGAACGCAGAAAAATCGCAGCAGTGTGGCTAGTTCTGGGATACTGCCCAGCCCCATGAACTGGGAAATCTTCCATGCCATTGTTCGTCTGTATTCCCTTGTTCTTTAAAGGGCAACCTATACTCCAACATTCAACAAAAAAAAAACACAATTTTCTGCCATATTAGAAATTTATACGTAAATGTAGTGTTGCATCTATCTTCTCACTTCTGTTTAACAAAGTGCATAACACATTAAAGGGCAATAACTTTTCCCTTTTCTTACTTAACCTGGCCCATTCCTGGTTAGTTTCCTCCCTGCAACTTCTTCAAGGCAAGTTATGTCTAAATCTAAGAGGACGTGCGATCGCGTGGTTGGTGACCCCAGCAGACGATGTGTAGACAATGGCCAGTCACTCGAGATCGTTGCTGGCAGATCTCAGACCGAGCGGCCGGTTTTGTGGACCGATAAAGTGGCCCACACAGGCCTAATGTTGGAGTGTGTACACATCGTGCGCTTCGGGTCAGCAACCGCGATTGCACGTGTGTGCGAACCTTAATTCTTATGGTTTTGCTGTCCCGCACAGTGCAGGAGAGGGACATCAGACCAGAGCGCGACAGAATGAGAATCCAGGCACACCTGGTTAATTTATTCACAAAAAACAGTCTGGTAAAAAATGTGGCAAAAAACTCAGACGGAATTATAATCTAAATCTTCTTAAGGTTGTATTTTACAAGGTAATGTGAATCAAAAAGTTGGGTGCTATCGCTGGATTTACGAAGAACCGGAGTAAATGGACCTGTCTCTACCTCCCGTTCTCCGTAAATCTTACAGGAAGGAAGGAGACACTTAACCCGCGGACTGCTCCAGCGCCGAATTCCCCAATGCCTCTGAATATTTCAGTCCTTTGCACAGTGTTGAAGGAGTGAGGACGTGTTGAAGGACGTCAGTGAAGATGGAGCTGGAGCGGGGTCCGCAGTAAGTGTCTCCTCCTCTCCGTAAGATTTACTGAAGAACGCGGAGGTAGAGAGAGATTTACTCCTGTTCTTCAGTAAATCCAGATATAAACCAACTTACTTTTTTGATGGGACATACCCTTTAAGTATAAAGCCACATTGAACACCTTTACATTTTCCTATTTATTATATGTGCATATACATGCTCAAAGTAGTGTTTTGAGGAGCCACCACAAAATGTTTACAAGACCATCGGAAACAGTTGCTGTCACCACATCAGCATTGAGAAACACCTGAGTAACAAATAGAAGGAATCAGGACCGTTGTACCCCAAGTGGTTAATTATCAAAATCATTCCACAGATCAAGGCATGTCATATTTTGAAAGGTTACAAAGGAAGCAGCGTGACTATAGCAACGGAAGGCCTTCAATCATTGGGCATGTGGAGGTTTACAAACACAAACTTCACAACTTTCATAGCAGCCAACTGAAATACAGATATTCACTGTGGTTAAGGCATGTCACCCCCAAAACTGATAATCCTACCCCAGTAATGGCCCCACCATGTATTAGTGTAATCCTACATCACTCCCACTCCATAGGGTTCTATGTAGACCACCCCTAAAGTCCCAAAACTGCCACCAGGAGGCTAGCGGGCTCTTGCTGCCCACCCTTGCCTCAGGTAGGAAATTTGTCATGCTACTGCAGCCCTTCTCCACCCCTCCCCCCTCCTCTCCCTCCCTCCCTGTCCCTCCATATTTAGTAAAAACATGTGTTGTTGTTGTTTTCTATCATCCTACGCAACCTGTTAATCCTGCCCCCATGTCCACCAGCCCCAACCGCATGTGTATAGTATTTTCAAAAAGCTCCCCAAACTGCTTACTACCGCGCTCCTTCCTCCGCTTGCACTGATGACCGGCGAGCGTCCGTGATTGCGCCGCTCAGCCAATAACAGACGCGGACTGCCGGTCCGACCTCGCTTCTGCATCTCCGTCCAAGCAGAGGGCCGGCAGTGCAGCGGAGGAACGAGGGGAGGTAAGAAGAGTTTGGGAGACTTTTGGAAAATACTAATAAGCGCGTTGGCTACCATACATGGGGAGCAACATATCAAAAATCATTTTTAAGGTGGACATGCCCTTACATTTTTTTAACATGCAAATAAATTGATTTAAAATTTTACCAGTTACACAACTGCAAGCGGCTATATGGAGAGCTAATCACTTTCTCTTGCTAATCAACACTTCTCTTTAGCTACAATAAGAGCGTCATCATTTCAACAGTTACATCTCACTCTCCTTTTAGCGAACTGAATCCAATTACGTTTCAACAAAGTTCAAGAGTCTGAAGGGCTGTTTATAGGAGTGATCCTGTATATTCTGTTGTACATGGTCTCGACCTTTATACACGAGCTTTCTTGGCCAACCACCTCCCCTTCGCGTCACTGGTCTGTTAAATATTCAGAGGAGAAGGTTGTACACAATGTCAAAGCTGTGAGCACACACTGTCAAATGTGTTCGTACCCGCTGTAACGTGCAAGAGGCTTAGCCAACTTTTACGCTTATATGGTCATTAACAATCTTACGTTTGTTGTGCTTATCTGTAAGCTACAGAGTGAAGATGACAGAGTAAAGTAAACTAGTACTGATCTAAAGTAAAACCTGCAACAATGGGACATAGACCGTAGCCAACAACACACAATAAAACATAACAGTAAAGGGGGTACAAACAAAAAAATAAGAAAAAAAAGACAGATAGGAACAAAGAATTAAGTCAACTGGGGAAAAAGCATCCATAGAATGAAACTAAGGTGTAAATAGAAATTGTTTGCCTTTCAACCTTTTCCATTTAAAGTGGTATCTCCACCTCGTTAAAAACCAGGTTTGGACCATTGTTTTATTCTAGACACGGGAGGTAAGAGCTGTGTCTACCTCCCGTTCTTCATTAAACAATCAGGAGCCAGGAGAGAAGGTAAGGAACTTACCACCGCTACGCTCGCTCCCCTCGGTCCTAGTTCTGACAGATCCCGACAGACTCTGTCTTCTATGCGCCATGTCCGATGGCAAAAATTTGTTATTGTAGTGGAGATAAAGTGGCCAGCCAATGTTTGGAAAATCATAGCAATCATGCAATCCCCTATGGAACCGCAGGACACTCATGGCAATTGTTGGCCACAGCTATTTCAACTTATTATTGAACGGCCAGCCGGGAGAAGATTCTGCTGGTGTTTACCCAGTCTTTACAACAATTCATTAATGTGGTCGCTAAATTGGTTTAAGCCTCACTGCAACTGGCTGTTCAGGGGTTGAAGCTTGTAAATGTAAGTTGCCTGTTTAAGGAAGAAAGGATATCAGGAAACCATCTGCAGGGTTAACGAGTCTTCGGTTACTTGGCCTTAGGTGCTGTCTGTCTGGATATGCTCCTGAAACTTCGAATTTTGGGCAGTTAAAACGAGCAACTATAGACACAAAAAACACATATTCACTTAGATAACTAGTGACACATGCAGACCACTCCGTCACAACCTCACAAATATACAGAGGAATGTGAGGCCTTTAGCCAGAAAATACACTGCTAAATTATCATTTATTGCGACATGTTTCAGATCAATGAGAAAGGATCATAATTGATCCGAAACATGTCGCCTTCATTCTCTGAAGTATATACAAAAACCACATGAATAGACACACAAGATGATAAACTGTATCGGAAAACAAAATGTAACTTTCAACTGTCATGGGTAAGTGTATTTTCATTACATTTTAACACCGGTTGCGCAAGTAATTCTTATGGCATACGTAATATTGATTAGCGTCCTTTTTTATTTTAAAGTCACAAACATTAGTATGTTAAAAATGAATTCGTGCTTTCTACAATATATATCAGGTACAGCATCGTGTATACCTTAGAATACACAAACTTTAAAAACACTTGGTTCTGAACCCTGATATTTCATGGGGCCTTAGGATAAATGGAGAAGGATATTTGTTGCAGACACCTTGATAAGGGATATAGGTGGAAGCTGACAGTTAAACTACTGTTTGACCAAGGAAGACGTATTTGAGGGTCACTCCTAAAACTTTGTCCACCAGTTGTTTGTGTTTTGATCTTGTGTTTTTCGCTTTTAGAGAAAAAAAACTCTTAGATCCATTCAGAAAAGTCTAGCTTCAAGGAAAGTTCACGGAAAATATCATATTTTTAAATTCTTAGATATTTATGCATACCTAGTTATTCTACATATTCTCTTCCATTTGAAAAATCAGTTGAATTTATACACTTGCTATTCCCTGCCGTTGACATTACTGAAATGACATTTCAGGTTCTGTAACAGTCCTTCTTTTCCAGAATGCACAGTACCATGGAAGTTCTAACAGTAATTCACTGATTGCTGTGGATGGTCAAACACTAGATCTCTAAGCAACTGAATCCACCCAGGCTGGGTCAAGGCAAGACCTAAGTCTCTACTAGGGGTCCTGCAAAAGGAAGTCAGTATTTCGGTGTTGTATTTATTTATACACAGACAAAATGCTGAATGGGCAGATTCAAGGTCATTGGAATGGAAAAATACTGCTCTTTTTTTCTTAAAAGTATATTGTTTCAACTGAACTTCCTGTTATAAAGGAACACGAGCTACTTTTAAAGTGCTCACAAAATAAACTTGTAACCTCTGTTTGTATTAGAGAATTATGTTAGAGAAAACAAAATGTCCTGCAGCTGGGCTTGCAAAGACAGCAAACCTTTAAGTAAACGTCTCTCCTTATTTGCTACTTTTCATCCAGGGTTGCACAAATCAACATTTCAACTGAACTGTTAACAATAGCTTTTAGGATCACAACTCACCATACGAGAACAAAAAAAGTACAGACAACAAAAGACAAACTTCCTAGAGTTTCTTTTCTGGCCATCTCTCTGGGCAGCAATGACTCAAGGAAAGTACCCAAGCAATAGTCATGGGAGGTGAAAAGAAAACAAACATTAAATAAATTATTACTGGCTTTTTGTCATGCTTAAGACCCTATGACCAAAATCTGCCTTTTTTTGCACTTTTATATCTAACTTGTCTTATGGAGTTGACCAATTGTGCTCTAACAGATCTCCTCAACAGATGCTCCAGTAGTCGCTACTCTGGTCGAATGTTGCACAAGTCCCTTGAGGAGGGTTCAATTTTTGGACTGTATAAACATTTTGGATAGCATAAACTACCCATCTTCATAAAGGTTACAATTGATGCAGCTTGCCCTTTGCTAGTTCCTCCCCGAATGACAAATATCTTTCAGTCCTCCTAAGGGCAAGTTCTTTTTAAATAAAATTTTAAACATTTGGAAACATCCAACTTCTTTAAATCTTCTTGCCTTCCGAGCCGACACTGTTGGAAGAATATAGGCTGATTCAAAATGAAAGCTGGGACATTACTTGGTAAAAACTCATCCACAGGAATAAAGGGTTACTGAATTAGTTGAAAAATAAGGTATTCATCTTGAAGATAGCGCTTGTATTCACAACTCTTCTCCAGATCCAGAAGTTAGCGTATTAGAGTAGAACCTTGAAGGACGTATCTATTAGGGGCAAAGTGGTAATGAAGGCCTTCAACACAAGTGGAAGATCCTTTTGCGGAGAAATATTTTCTTCGGTGGGATTTCTTAAAACTTCCTGAAGTAATTTATTAATTAAATATTCTGAAGCTAAAGCTTTTCCCAAAATGCAGATTATAGCCGGATCTGAAGCTTTATTGTATTAAACGTAATCCTTTCAAAAAACGCCGATTTGAAGAAAATTCCAAGATCTGGGGAATGATGCTGCATATGGTCTATTCACGAGAAGAGGCCCAGAAGAAAAAATGTTCACCTGAGGAAGGGGGCACATTATATACCTCCGTAACATTGTGATATGTGTGTGGGCACTAATCAATAAATTATTCTTTGGAGTGCGAACCTCGACGTGTTGTCTCTTCTGATATACCTATTCACCCACAGAGTTGGAGTTGTGAGGAGTAAAACCCACACTTAGTACGAGTGCAGAGAACTGTATATTTGTGATTGCATTTTCCTAATCACTAACAGCCTTTGAGTAACGGGTACCAAGGAACACTTGGCCAGTGGTAGAACTGCAATTATTTTCACTGAGATTCCAGGATCTCTCTCAGGACCTTGAAGATTAACGGTATTGGGTGAAATACATAAAGCCAACATCCCATGCCATTCCGATTTAGGGCATCGATGCTGAGGCTTTCTTGTGGTTGTACCTGGAAGAGGTTGGAAGCTTGTGGTTGTTGTGAAAAAGCCATCAAATCATGTCGGAAGGCCCCATCTGGTCACTAGTTCCTGAAATATTGATAGGATGAAGAGACCATTCCCCTTGATCTAACTCCCCGTCGAGAGAGAGAATCGGCTAGCAGATTTTCTTTTCCTGGAACATATTGGGCTGTGATAAACACAGATTCTTTTGGGCGAACTCTATTATGTTACTACTCGGTCATCATTCCTATACTTCTTGTTTCCCCATTGTTTCCTTATATAAACTGCCGCAGCCCGGTTGCTCGGTTCGTACACACAATTGAGATGCTCTAAAGAAAAAGAGCTTGAAATGCTCTCAACTCTAGAAAGCCGGATGGGAGAAGAGAGATGTTATTTTGCCTCCATTTGCCTGTTAGCAGTGTAATGAGAATATGGGCCCTCCATCCCTGGCTGAGGGTATCCGTATATAAATCTATCCATGCGGCTTAGAAGAGGAGTTCCCCTGCGCAGATTGCTGAGGCTTGTCCACCATGTTATTTAGGTCTGAGCTGAGGGGTTAGGGGTATTGTTTGGAAACCAATCCTGTCTTTGATTGTCCCAGCTGCCTAGAAAAAACATTTGAATAGGTTCCTGAATTCTTGGCTGATATGGATGTGAGTAGCAGCATCCTCTCTGCTTGATGTACAAGACTTAGATTCTCTTAGAGGTAAGTATAACCAAATCCAAGGCTGTGTTTATGGTTGCCCCCAGATATATAAGGGACTGAGAAGGAACAAGTTGGCTCTTCTTGAAGTTTATAATCACCATCGAATCTTTGTGAGAATATCAGACCTGATCCCGCTGTTGATTAATTTCTCTTTTGATTTGCAACATCAGAATATCGTCAGGTACGCGTACATTCTATACCCATCACTCTTAGCTTTGCATTAATAAACCAAAATCTTTGAGAAGGTCTGGGTGAGGTTGAGAAACCGAAAGGAAGGCAACGAAATGGAAGTGAGTCCCTCCAGGGTAAACCTCAGGAATTTCTGATGCTCTGTTTGTATAGGGACATGAAGTAGCCATCCTTCAGGTCTATTGTACACAGACAATCGCCCGGAGTTAGAGCAGAGCGAACTTTTGAAAAGTTTCCATCTTGAACTTGGTGCACTTGATGAATGATTTAGGCATCTCAAGTGTAGAATTGGACGGATCTCCTGGTGCTTTTGTTACCAAATAGAGTTGGAGATATAAAAAACCTTTTTGACGTGTGAGATTCGGAACTTCTATTATTCCCTGCTTTATTAGCAGGTCTTGAAATAAATTCTTAAAGCCTGAGGTTTTTCCTTCAGCGCAGGTACTGCGGACTCCGGTCCATATTCTCTGCTTATTGCTGCAATTACCCAGAATCCTGGATGTGTCTGCCCATATTTCCTGAAATTCCTGGAGCTTGGACTACAGGAAGAATATGACAGGCACACACCTAATAAGGGTGTGGAATCTTTGGGAGATTTGGTGGGGGGTCTTGTTGGATCGAAAGAGACTAACTTTCGCCCCTTCAATTAGCTGTTCTGAATACTCTTTACCAGGATGGGTGAAATTGGCCTCATCCCTTCTTACCGGATGATCCATCTGTTGACCCCCTCTGATCCCGAAATTTCTTATTACCTTGGAGAAGAAAACCTGCTACCCCATGTGGATTTAGATACGATCTCATCAAGATCTTTACCAAATAGTCTCTCCTCCTTCAAAGGAAGATTACATAGGTGTTTCTAGAAGAAGTCTCCGCGAACAATGTTCTAAAGCCACAAGGCCCTTCTGGAGGATACAGACAACACCATTCCCGAGCTGAAGCTTGACTAAATTCGCGAAGATTCCAAGCAAAGTCATGCTGCTAGATGAAATATAGATAGGGATCAGTAATGGAATCTCTAGATATCTTTGAGAGAACTCTTCCAACTATCCGTCCATACTGAAAGACATTTGAAACAGAGACCATAACTGCCGCAGCTTTAACACACGGCTCCTACTATAGAGTAAGCATCAAACTATAGGTGGCTTCTCCCAGCATGGGGATTTATCCTGAGGATAAGAGTACAATTTATCAAATTTGCTTTCTACAGGAACCCTTCTAGAAAAGCCTTGCCATTCTGAAATACTAAGTCATTAACTTCATTATGAAGGAGGAAAGAGAGACTTTTTTCTTTTCTGAGAGTAGAAGTTGAGGGTTGTGGAACTTCTTCAATATTTAAAGCATGTTAATATGTTTGATTAAGAGTGGCACTTGTCTTAATCAAAACATGATTCCTCACACTCATCCTCAGAGGAAGAAACAGAAGGGGAAGAATCCACTGGAGCGGCTGGGGTTCCTCAGCAGGATTTACTGGAGCCGAAGGCTGACCTTGTTTAAAACCTTGAGCAACGGCTTGGGTAATCCACCCCTAATATCAGCAGGCTGAACACCAGGAGAACCCGTGGATTGTTTAGCGTGAAGGTTCCGAATAAATGATTGATTATGTTGCCCGATAAAAATTCTTGAATACATTCCAAGCAGAATTTCTGTCTGTTTATAAGCAGGATTTCTACATGCTTCACAGATAGCAACATCTTGTTCATCTGAAGATGAGATTCTTGATCTCTTCTTAGAACCCAGAAGAATTCTTCTGACTGGAACAGAAGAAAACAGGCTTATAATACAAGCATAACATAACAGTACCTCTCAGAAGAAAGAAGGCTTGGAGTAATCACCTCCCCCCGGCAGTCGCTCATAGTAGGCAGAGGAGAAATCCGCAGCCATAGGCACAGACCGCCATGCAGGACACCCGTCTTATACTACCGGCGTTAAAGGATGACGCCAGACGCATTATGTGACAACGTCACCACGTGCGCCGGAAAGCCAGGGAGCTGCAACAACCGGGAGGAGAATGTGGTTTCCTGCTCGAAAATACGCTTGGCATTTACAAAATCTGGGACAATCGGCAGAGAGGAAGAGGGACTGAGGCCGAAAAAAGGCGGAAGCAAGCACGGCACCCACCCTAGGATCACATCTTTCTGGAGACAGAAGAAAACGACTACAGGGAGCTAAGGAGAGGGGCTTTAAGCTTGGGTATGTTTCTTCTGATCGGTGGAGGCGGGGACTACCCATTGAGTCATTGCTGCGCAGGGATGGCCAGGAATTGAGTTTTCCCACACGAATAAACCACACTTACCTGACTTGCCATTCCAGGGATAGGAGCCTTTTGACAACATCGTAACAATGCAACAAACAGATAAGAATTGTACCAGTGCGGGAGACCTTGTGGATAATATTCTTTTCACTAGTAATATGGAGCCCACAAATTATCTAAAAAGAAAACCGATGTCTAGTGTATGAACTACAAGCCGTAACTGAGCAAAATAAGTGAACTAAGTCACTCTTTGTTGAGATCATTCACATTATCACATGTTGACTTACGCTCCTGCTATCTGACGCCTGTGTATTCTTTCTTTAGCATTGTGAAGCAAGTCATCCAGCTGGCTCGGAAGTTCTAAAAAGATGGAAATTAAGAAGGGTTTACGTAATAATCTGGCGACGGTGCACCTGTATACTATTAACCACAGCAGATCATGAAACTTTGAATGCCTCTGCTATACTAATGCAGTAATACATAAATAAGGTGATAATATCCAATTGTATTGCTTCTTACACAGCGTTACCAATAGAGTATATTGACAGAATACACCGCATCTTTGGCAGATTTTCTTACCATACTTTAGATTCCTCTGAGATATTATCTTCTGCAGCAGGTTTGCCTATATAACTGTATTTAATAAAACACACTAGGCACTATAACACAAGCCAGACAAAATTGCTGGAGCCAATAAAGGGTTTTTGACATCTCTATTAAAGGAATAGATCACTGCAATAGTGAACTATTCCTTTTCTACATTGATTGAAGCCCAGGAGGTTAAGGAGCTATCCCTTACCTCCCGTTCTTCAATATGTTTGGATAGCCAGAAACGAAGATCAGAGGAAATCTTACCTCTTGCCCGATCCAGCAGGCCGCTCTGACCAGTTCCCGGCTGCTTCCTGCTTCTGTTCTGCTATAGGCGCATTATCGGGCATGCGCTTATAGCGTTGATTGAAGAACGGGAGGTAAGAAATAGCTCCTTAACCTCCTGGGCTTTAATCAATACATTAAAGGAATAGACACTATAGATCACTATGTGCATGTGAACTATTCCTTTAACAACAAAATGGCTTTCTAAATAGAGGGCAAGTCCAAGTTACACTTTAAAGGAATCACTCCAATATTCCTACCTTCTCGTCTCCTTATCTGGGCATAGCTTCTTACAGCTTGGCAATAGGTGGTTCCTATAAAACAGAAAGATTTAAACACATTGGAAACCAGCAGATAAACTGTTCCCAAGTTTAATTAAGTGTGGTCTAGAATAGGGATGTACTATAGTTTTCTCGTGAGGGAATACACTTTCTTTAGTGCTACAGTGAGATTTTTAGAGGTCTAAATACCAGTAGTGATATCTACTAGTGAGAGACATATGTTAGTGTGCAGAAATAATACTGTTCACTAGTGTCTATTCAATTGCCTGTCGCATACAATGGCTGGGTTTACTGGGAGTCAATGCTCCTCCAATATGCACATGAGTCAATTTAAATAAATAAGCCAGACACTTATACAAGTTCTGATGTCTGTCAAATTGTCTATAGGTTATCAGCATGATGTTGCAGTTACCTTGTATGTGACTAATGCTGCCAAACATTAGTCTTACCTTTTATATTCCCGTGATGTTAATGAAAAACGCTCAGCCTGTTACAATCTAACTGACTTTACAGCCTGCAATGCTACCGGGCAGATAATGCTTTAGACTGATGATACGCATGTTAAGATTGTAACTCGGCTGCGCGGTTTCTGCAGGTAAGACAACCGGTACCTAGCTCACCGTTCGTATCAACTAGACTTTTAGGTCGGATTGAACACAGAGTTAATGTAATGTTGGGCAGGTGTATGTCAACATAATTCATAGTTGCAATACAATATGTGGGCATAAATCAGACATAACTGTCAATCTTCATGAACTCTTACTAGAAACGTGTAATGGGCCCATACACTAACAAATCCCGGTCATACAATGGGCGATCGCGTATGAGAGACCGCACAAATTTCTTTTATTATTGGGCCGACGGAAAATTTTATTGTACGATCGCTCGTATCACTGGAATTTATTAAACACACTATACAATTTTTTTGTCTCGGGCCAACTGTCAGTCACAGGGAAAGCAAGATCATCCATTTTGTCCGATATGGACGAACTGTAATCCGATCTTGGATATAACAGTCATACCTGACCATTTGTTCGTCTGATCTGCAGTTAGGACACGCGATTGAACTCTGTGGTAACTCCGCTGATCGCCTGGACAGTGTAATCTATTGCGGCAACGTGCGGCTAATTTCACTGCAATCGATTCGCCGACGAGCGGGATGAAAGTTGTACAGTACCCATATTGTATAGTATGTACCCATCTTAAACGCAAAAGGCAAGCTGTACAATATACCTTATATTATATAGCAGGGGGTCATATCCTATATAATGAGGTTCTATCCTATCCTAGGGTCATATTAATTTCCTATATGAGGTTATATCCTATATAATACCTATCCTATTTCCAATATAAGGAGGTCAATTTTAATTTCCTATATGAGGTTATATCCTATATAATGATCCTATCCTATTTCTTATATAATAAGGTCATATTTAATTTCCTATATGAGGTCAATATATAATGTCTATCCTATTTCCATATAAGGAGGTCATATCTAATTTCCTATATGAGGTTATATAATATATAATTGTCCTATCTATTGCCTATATAATGAGGTCATATCTAATTTCCTATATGAGGTCATATCCTATATAATGTACTATCCTATTCCTATATAATGAGGTCATATCCTATATAATTCCTATCCTATTTAAGGAGGTCATACTAATTTCCTATATGAGGTCATATCCTATATAATGTACTATCCTATTTCCTATATAATGAGGTCATATCCTATATAATGTCCTATCCTATTTAAGGGGTCATATCTAATTTCCTATATGAGGTCATATCCTATATAAGTACATCTTATTTCCTATATAATGAGGTCTATACTATATAAGTCCTATCCTATTTCTATTAAGGAGGTCATATCTAATTTCCTATATGAGGTCATATCCTATATAATGTCCTTCCTTGTGTTCTACAGATTATACTGTACTTGGGTCACTAGTAACCTCCAGTTGTTTTTTAATACTACCAACACCCCCAGAACTCTGCTGGCAGTGAATGACGGGAGTTGTAGTTTCACCATCTGGAGGGCTGTTATCTCCCCATCAAATCAGGGCCCATGCCATTAAGACCCCCCCCCCCCCCCTAAGATCCCATAATAATAACACCCACGTAACTCCTGGGGTCTCCGCTCCACCGCCGGTCGTTCCCCGTACACAGAGGGACCGTGTTCACCCTGAAACCCCGACCCCAGACCCGCAACACCCGGATCATCCCGAACCCTCAGCGATGCTCGGTCACAACACAAGGGCCGGTGTCCGGACAGACAGTGTCACAGACACCCGGGGACCGGAAACAACGCTCCCTCTACTGGCCGGAAGGAGAATTTCCGCCTGGAGCGTAGAACTGGGGTAGTGGAAATTCTCAGTTACAATGAACCCAGTATTTGGGTTTCAGATATATGGGCCAGATATAATGTTATTACATGTATAATAATGTTATTATTACTGTATAGGGTAATATAATATGTTATTATACTGTATAATAATGTTATTACTGTATAGGTAATGTAATGTTATTACATGTATAATGTTATTACTGTATAGGGTAATATATGTTATTACATGTTAAAATGTTATTACTGTATAGGGTAATATAATGTTATTATAACATGTATAATAATGTTATTACTGTATAGGGTAATAGGTATTTTAACATGTTAATAATGTTATTACTGTATAAGATAATAATATGTTATTATTACATGTATATAATGTATTAAGTATAGGGTAATATAATGTTATAATTACACGTATAATAATGTTATTATTGTATAGGGTGATATAATATGTTATTTTACACGTGTAATGTTATTACTGTATAGGTGATTAATGTGTTATTATACCTGTATAATAAGTTTATTATGTGTAGGGAGATATAAGTTATTATTACAGTATATAATGATTACTGTCTAGGGTAATATATGTTATTATTATTAGTAAAATAGAAAGGGAAAGTTTAAGTATAAACTTTGAATTTTGCTTGGAAGACTGCATTTTGAAAGGGAATTTGTGTTTTGTGTTTGTGCTGCATATTTAAAAATGTGTGTTTTTTACTATAGTTACCCTTTAAATATGGCTGCCATGAAATGGGAGGGTGGGTCAGTAGGTGTGTGTACCTGGATTAGGTTGGAAGTTAAAAAAAACAACTTTTGATTATTGATCAAAATTCTTTTTTTTAAATTTAGTTACCCTTTAAGTATGGATGCCATAGTAATGAATAAGTAGATCAGTAGGTGTGTGTACCTGTGTCAGGTTGGGGGTTAAAAAAAACAAACTTTTTTGATGATTGGTATAAATTCGTTTTTTTTACTTTAGTTACCCTTTAAGTATGGTTGCAACAGTAATGGAGGGGTAGGTCAGTAGGTGTGTGTACTTGTGCCATGTGGGGGTTAAAAAAAACAACTTTTTTGATTATTAATCAAAAAAAATTTTGACTTAACTTACCCTTAAGTATGGCTGCCACAGTAATGGATAAGTAGATCAGTAGGTGGGGTCTGGTTGAGGGGTATGTCTTTTTTTGTGGTTTACAACCATGAAATTATCTTTTACCTTTTTTTTTTTTTTACTGAGAAGAAAAATCTAAATTAGTTTTTTTTTTTAACTTTATTTACCCTTTAAGTATGGCTGCTAAAGGAATTAAGGGTATGTGTTTTTGCATGTATGACCATATACCTACATTTATTGATGATTGATCAAAATAGTTTTTTGACTATAGTTACCCTTTAAGTATGGCTTCTATGGGAATGGAAAGGTAGGTCGTAGGTGGGTGTACCTGGGTCTGTGGGGGGTTGGGGGTATCACCATTTGTTATATGACCATGAAACAAACATTTTGAAATATCCACATTGAGGATTGTTACCATTATAGTCTATGGGAAAAATGTCCGAAATTCACTGATAATGCCGTAACGCTTCCACGGATTCCTTAGCTATTCCTATATGCCCCGCACTCTGTACCGAATATCATGTCTCTAGTCCAAAACTATGGAGAAGATACAGTCCAAAAAGCGGAAGAAGAAAAAGAAGAAGAATAGAAAGAACAGGAATTTGTCCTTTTCAAGCCAATTAATAATGTTATTACTGTATAGGGTGATATAATTGTTATATCAAATGTATATAATGTTATTACCGTATAGGGTAATATAATCGTTTATTATTAAATGTATAATAATGTTATTACGTATAGGGTAATATAATCTGTTATATTAAAATATAATAATTATTACCGTATAGGGTGATATAATGTTATATCAAATGTATAATAATGTTATTACCGTTATAGGGTAAATAATGTATTATTAAATGTAAAAATGTTTTACCGTATAGGGTAATATAATCTGGTATTATAAATGTATAATAATATTATACTGTATAGGGTAATATAATATGTTATTATTAAATGTATAATAATGTTATTACTGTATAGGGTGATATAATGTTATATCAATGTATAATAATGTTATTACCGTATAGGGTAATATAATGTTATTATTAAATGTATAATAATGTTATTACCAGATAGGTAATATAATATGTTATTATTAATGTATAATAATGTTATTACCGTATAGGGTAATATAATCTGGTATTAAATGTATAATAATATTATTACTGTATAGGGTACCGTATATACTCGAGTATAAACGACCCGAGTATAAATCCTAATAAAGTTATTGACCCGAGTATAAACCGAGGGTAGAAACTTGGCATTCAAGATGTTTGGAAACTACAACTCCCAGCTAATAAAGCATGCTGGGAGTTGTAGTTTCCAAACATCTTGAATGCCAAGTGAGGGTGACATTCAAGATATTTGGAAACTACAACTCCCAGCATGCTTTATTAGCTGGGAGTTGTAGTTTCCAAACATCTTGAATGCCACCCTCACTTGGCATTCAAGATTTTGGAAACTACAACTCCCAGCTAATAAGACATGCTGGGAGTTGTTGTGTTCCCAAACATCTTGAATGCCCCCCTCCCCTCAGTTCAGTTTGTACCTGTGGGCTCTTCTCCCTGTGGACTTTCTCCCTGTGGACTCGCTTCTCTTCTCCTGTGGACTCTTTCCCTGTGGACTCTTTCCCTGTGGACTCTTCTCGTGGCTACTTCTCTCCTGTGGGACTCTTCTCCTGTGGACGACTCTTCTTCTATCTGTGGGCTCTTCCTCCATCCATCCTGGCAGGTACGGTATCGGCATTCCGGCAGCCGCGCGCCATTCCTGTGCCGGCGCGCCGTGCAGAAAAGGATGCGCGGCTGCCGGAATGCCCAGGTAAGTGGTTGACTCGAGTATAAACCGAGTCCAAGTTTCAGGCTGATTTTTCAGCCTGAAAAACTCGGTTTATACTCGAGTATATACGGTAATATAATATGTTATTATTAAATGTATAATAATGTTATTACGTATAGGGTAATATAATCTGGTATTATTAAATGATAATAATGTTATTACTGTATAGGGTAATATAATATGTTATTTATTAATGTATAATAATGTTATTACGTATAGTGGTAATATAATCTGGTATTATTAAATGTATAATAATATTATTACTGTATAGGGTAATATAATATGTTATTATTACATGATAATAATGTTATACGTTATAGGGTAATATAATATGTTATATTACATGTGTAATAATGTTGTTACCATGGCAGCACTCAAGCCTCAACGAACTTCTCTGTGAGGTGCTTCAAATCCAGAATTGTTACCTTCCAGCTGCAGGTGTTCGTGTATACACAAAGTCAAAGTTGAGGAGCGCTACTCACGTGGATAGGTAAAATACATTTCTTTATTTAGTACATTTAAAACAAGGTGGAAACACTTATAGTACATAACCGCTCTCGTGTTGGCCACCGCCTGATGCGTTTTGAGGGCGTACCCACTTCCTCAAGCAGTACCTGAGGAAGAGAGAAGTGTATCTCTCGAAAGCTTGTCTGTAAAAATGAACTGTTAGTATATAAAAAGGTATCACCTTATCCTACAGTACTTATCTTTAGTAATACTACTGGACTAATATGGCTACAACCATTTTATCTGCGTCTAATACCTACTGATGGGTCTCTGGTCCAAAACCCACTGGTGGGTCTCTGGTAATACCCACTGATGTGGTCCCTGGTAAATCCTGAGGTCCTGTTATACCCACTGATGGGTCCTTAGTCTAATACCCATTGATGGGTCCCTGGTCTAATACCACTGATGGGGTCCTTAGTCTAATACCCACTGATGGGTCTCTGATCTAATACCCACTGATGGGTCCCTGGTCTAATACCTACTGGTGGGTACCTGGTCTATACCCACTGATGGGTCCCTGGTCTTATACCTACTGGGGGTCCCTGGTCTAATACCTACTGGTGTGTCCCTGGTCTAATACCCACTGATGGTCCTGGCCTAATCCCACTGAGGGATCCGTCTAATACCTACTGGTGGGTCCCTGGTCTAATACCACTGATGGGTCCCTGATCTAATACCCACTGATGGGTCCCTGGTCTAATACCTACTGGTGGGTCCCTGGTCTAATAACTACTGGTGGGTCCCTGGTCTAATACCCACTGATGGGTCCCTGGTCTTACACCTACTGGTGGGTCCCTGGTCTAATACCCACTGTGGGCCACTGGTCTTACCCCACTGTGGGTCCCTGGTCTAACATACTGTGATGGTCCACTGGTCTAATACCTACTGGTGGGTCACTGGTCTAATACCTACTTTGGGCCCTGGTCTAATACCACTGATGGATCCCTGGTCTAATACCAACTGGTGGGTCCGTGATCTAATACCCACTGAGGGTCCTGGTCTAATACAACTGGGGATCTCTGTTGTTATATCCACTGAGGGTCCCTGGTCTTATACCTACTGGTGGGCTCTCTGTTGTTATATCCACTGATGGGTCCCTGGTCTAATATCCACTGATGGGTCCTTGGTCTTATACCTACTGGTGGATCTCTGGTCTAATACCTACTGTGGGTCCTTGGTGTTATACACCTACTGGTGGACTCTGGTCTAATACCTACTGGTGGGTCCTTGGTGTTATACCTACTGGTGGATCTCTGGTCTAATACCTACTGGTGGGTCCTTGGTGTTATACCTACTGGTGGATCTCTGGTCTAATACCTACTGGTGGGTCCTTGGTGTTATACCTACTGGTGGATCTCTGGTCTAATACCTACTGGTGGGTCCTTGGTGTTATACCTACTGGTGGGTCCCTGGTCTAATATCCACTGATGGGTCCTTGGTGTTATACCTACTGGTGGATCTCTGGTCTAATACCTACTGGTGGGTCCTTGGTGTTATACCTACTGGTGGATCTCTGGTCTAATACCTACTGGTGGGTCCTTGGTGTTATACCTACTGGTGGATCTCTGGTCTAATACCTACTGGTGGGTCTTGGTGTTATACCTACTGGTGGATCTCGGTTAATACCTACTGGTGGGTCCTGTGTTATACCTACTGGTGGATCTCTGGTGCTAATACCTATGGTGGGTCCTGGGTTACCTACTGGTGGATCTCTGGTCTAATACCTACTGGTGGTCCTTGGTGTTATACCTACTGTGGATCTCTGGTCTAATACCTACTGGTGGTCCTGGTGTTATACCTATGGTGGATCTCTGGTCTAATACCTACTGGTGGGTCCTGGTGTTATACCTACTGGTGGATCTCTGGTCTAAACCTACTGGTGGGTCCTTGGTGTTATACCTACTGGTGGATCTCTGGTCTAATACCTACTGGTGGGTCCTTGGTGTTATACTACTGGTGGACTCTGTCTAAACCTACTGGTGGGTCCTTGGGTTATACCTACTGGTGGATCTCTGGTCTAATACCTACTGGTGGGTCCTTGGTGTTATACCTACTGGTGGATCTCTGGTCTAATACCTACTGGTCTAATAAAACCCCAGTCCAATACCAAAATGAACAGATAATGTTACAGTTTGATAGAGTATATACAGTAGGTAATTAGAATACCACTGGGTAGAAGGTAGTACATGTTTCTAATCTTGCAAGACCGCATCCTCACATGGATCTTACCTAAAGCTTAGCTTGGAGTGATAATAAATTATTACATTATTATTATGTAAGAGGAACTAAACGTTTTCAAACAGAATAGATACAATCTGGGTTATTCATAAAAGTTCTTATCGTTTAAAATGGTGCTAATTTGCCCCAACCAATCAGATTTTAGCTTTTAAATGTTAAATAAGATCTGATTGGTTGTGGGCAAAATTAGCACCATTTTTAACGATAAGAACTTTATTAAATCTCCCTGAATGTGTCATAAATATGACTTTAAAGTCATCTGGGTCTGTGCATTTACTGCGTTCCGTTTGTTATGTAGTGATGTACGCACGATCTATACAAGCACGCGCTGCAGATACCGAAAGACAGCGCAGGTGGCGGACTTGTGCATTCAGCGCGTATTGTGTGTGCCAGGTTTCTTTAGGGTTCTTTTTAGGTGGTAGGCACCAGTAACAAACCTTACAGGGTGCTATAATCCTGCGGCTGGCCCTGCACCTGCCTGCAGTAGTTGGTGCACCTGCTTAAATGTTGGAATGTGGCTGAGAAAGGTTCCTATGGGAGATGTTTTGTTTGGTTGTTTAGGTATTTGCAGCCTCAATGACAGAACTAAACACCCAGGAGTAAGGGATAGAGTAATGCTGGACGTCAGCCCAGGTAACACGAGCTATCAATTTGTGAATTTTAATGTTTGTACTGTTAGTTATTAGCAACAGAACTCCTTCAGTTCATAGGAAAACATGCACAGGATTATTATCTCTGTACCCACGCAATACTTGTTTGTATATGGCCATCCCCCTAGTAATAAAATATAATCTCTGTACCCAGAATACTTTGTTTATATGGCCATCCCCTAGTAATATAATATATTTTCTCTGTACCCAGATACTTTTTTATATGCATCCGTATCCCCCATAAGAATAAAATATATAATAATAATAATAATAATCTCTACCCAGAATACTTTGTTTATATGGCCATCCCCTAGTAATAATAATAATAATAATAATTATCTCTGTCCCCAGAATACTTTGTTTATAGGCCATCCCCAAGTAATATAATAAAATATATAATAATAATAATAATTATTATTATATCTCTGTCCCAGAATACTTTGTTATATGGCCATCCCCACATAATAATAAAAATAAACTATCTCTGTCCCAGAATACTTTGTTTGTATGGCACCCCCTAGAATAAAATAATAATAATAATAATAATCTCTGTACCCAAAATACTTTGTTTATATGGCCATCCCCTAGAATAATAATAAATATCTCTGTACCCAGAATACTTTGTTTATATGGCCATCCCCTAATAATAATAATAATAATATAATCTCTGTACCCAGAATACTTTGTTTATATGGCCATCCCTAGTAATAAAATAATTAATCTCGTACCCAGAATACTTTGTTTATATGGCCATCCCCTAATAATAATAGTGATATCTCTGTACCCAGAATACTTGTTATATGGCCATCCCTAATAATAATAATAAAATCTCTGTACCCAGAATAATTTGTTTATATGGCCATCCCCTTATAATAATATATAATATAATCTCTGTACCCAGATACTTTGTTTATATGGCCATCCCCTAATAATAATAATGATAATCTCTGTACCCAGAATACTTGTTTTATGGCCATCCCCTAATAATAATAATGATAATCCTGTACCCAGAATACTTTGTTTATATGGCCATCCCTAATAATAAATAATCTCTGTACCCAAATACTTTGTTTATATGGCCCATTCCCTAATAATAACTAATAATAATAATAATAATCTCTGTACCAGAATACTTTGTTTATATGGCCATCCCCTATAAATAATAATAATAATATCTGTACCCAGAATACTTTGTTTAATGGCCATCCACCTAAAATAATAATAATAATAACATGATAATCTCTGTACCCAGAATACTTTGTTTATATGGCCATCCCCTAGTAATAATAATAAATATCTCTGTACCCAGAATACTTTGTTTATATGGCCATCCCCTAATAATAATAATGATAATCTCTGTACCCAGAATACTTTGTTTATATGGCCATCCCCTAATAATAATAATAATTATAATAATAAAAATAATAATCTCTGTACCCAGAATACTTTGTTTATATGGCCATCCCCTAGTAATAATAATAAATATCTCTGTACCCAGAATACTTTGTTTATATGGCCATCCCCTAATAATTACCCTCCCCCCTCCGCTGCCCTCCGGCCCGGCGGGGCCGGCCGTCCGGTGGGGGAAAAACCCCCACGATGCACTCAAAACCCCGAGCCCCCCTAATATAAAAATAATAATAAAAATAATAATCTCTGTACCCAAATACTTTGTTTATATGGCCATCCCTAGTAATAAGAATAAATATCTCTGTACCCACGAATCTTTGTTTACTTGCATATGGCACATCCCCTAATATAATAATGATAATCTCTGTACCCAGAATACTTTGTTTATATGGCCATCCCCTAATAATATAAAATACTAATAATAATTCTGTACCCGAATACTTTGTTATATAGCCATCCCCCTAATAATAATAATAAATAATAAAAATATAATAATCTCCCAGAATACTTTGTTATCTCCAGTAATTATACTGTTAGTTTATATATGCCATCCCCTAATAATAAATAAAATAATAATAATTCTGTACCCAGAATACTTTGTTATAATGGCCATCCCCTTATAATAATAATGATAATCTCTGTACCCAGAATACTTTGTTTATATGGCATCCCTAGTAATAATAATAATAATCTCTGTACCCAGAATACTTTGTTTAATGGCCATCCCCTAATACTAATAATGATAATCTCTGTACCCAGAATACTTTGTTATATGGCCATCCCCTAGATAATAATAATAGATCTCTGTACCAGAATACTTTGTTTATATGGCCATCCCCTAATAATAATAATGAGAATCTCTGTACCCTATACGTTGTTTATTGGCCATCCCCTAATAATAATAATGAAATCTCTGTAACCCAGAATACTTTGGTTATATGATGGCCATCCCTAATAATATAATGATAATCTCTGTACCCAGAATACTTGTGTTTATATGGCCATCCCCTAACTGTAGTAATGAGAGGGAGGAATTACAGGTTGAGGATACCAATTTTCCCGAAAATATGGGGTCTTCCTATTAGTACACCACATATGTGCCATCAAGAAAAATGTGGTCAATGTGGCCTATATAGCTAAAGCATGACCTGGATTGTTTTACATGGCTGCATGGAGGGCCCCATCATGGTTGGACCCCAATTGTAGTTTCCTGATATGCAGGTGGGTTGGGAGGGTTAAGGATGCAATGTCCGGGTTGTTAAAGAAAATTGGACAATCACGAATGGCTGATTAGTGATTTATTTGGTTTTGTAAGACTTTTTTTAGAACTTAGTCCTTAGTATAACGCTGGGTACACACCAGCCGAGTTTTAGAACCTTAGTCTTGGTATAGACGTGTACACACAGCCGAGTTTTTAGAACTTTAGTCCCTTAGTTAACCTGGGTACACACACACCGAGCCGATTTTAAACTAGTATTGTATAACGCTGGGTACACACCAGCCGAGTTTAGAACTTAGTCTTAGTATAACGTGGGTACACACCAACGAGTTTTAGAACTTATCTGGTATAACGCTGGGTACACACCAGCCTAGTTTAGAACTTAGTTCTTAGTATAACGCTGGGTAACACCAGCGAGTTTTAGAACTTAGGGGCATTTATAAAGGTTCGTTAACTTTTCGCGGCCGTTTCGCGGACATTAACGCATAAATCGCGTTTACCGCGATTATAAAGGTCCGAAACGGCCGCGAAAAGTTCAGCGTTAACCTTTCGCGCGGCGATTACTTACCTGTTTACCGCCGCTTATTCTATTTAAAGCGGCGGTACTGGTTTCGCTTGGCTAGTAATCGGCTGTTTTACTTCGCCACCTTGAAGGTGGCGAAGTCAGCCGATACTAAACCTCCCCGCGCGAGACTAACCTCCCGGCGGATATGGGCAGCAACCCGCGGCGGGTGGTCGACACCCCCCCGGGAGACGCCCACCCCCGCCCACACCCCCCGCCGCGCCGCCGCTTCCGCAGCACCCCTCCCACCGTTCCCAGCGCTCACGTCATCTCGGAACGGGAGCTAGGAGGGGCTGCCGGGAAGGGGCCGCAGCAGGGTGGTCGCGACCACCCGCGCGGCACACCCCTCCCCGGCAACCCCTCCAAGCCCCCCGCCCCGGCTGGGGGGGTGGAGGCTCCCTCCAGCGGGGCCCTGAGAAGGGCCTTTTGGGGCTTAGGGGTCCCGCAGCTCGACCGGGACCCCCCCTCCCGGCCCTTGTAAGGGCCTTTGCGGCACTTTCACAAGTGCCCTTACGGCTCTGACAAGTGCCTTTTGGGGCTTAAGGGGTCCCCGCCTCGAACCAGGACCCCCTCCCCGGCCCTATCAGGGCCTTTTGCGGCACTTACAAGTGCCCTTGCGGCTCTAGCAAGACCCTTGTGGGGCTTAGGTCCCGCAGCTCGAACAGGACCCCTCCCGGCCCTTGTAGGGCCCTTGCGGCACTGACAAGTGTCCTTGTGCGGCACTGACAAGTGCTTTGGCGGGGGTCCCGCAGCTCGAACGCGGACCCCCAGTGCGGCTCTTAAAAGAGCCCTGGGCGACGTCTTCGCGGCTGGCGACACCAACCCACTCAGGTCGCCGATGCCAGGCAGACTCACTGTGGCGACAGTGAGACGCTGGCACCGCCGGCCTCAGCGGAGCCGAGTGTTGCCAGCCGCTTCTTTCTCAGCAATCTACTGCGATGGCATCTGAGTCCTCGGCGAAAGCTCCTCTTTATATAGGTTTGCAGAAATCCATAATCCGTTTTGATTGGTCAATTTTTAATACTTGCTTTACATTAACCAATCAGATTTCAGAACTTTCCAGAAATCTGATTGGTTTTAATGTAAAGCAAGTATTAAAAAATTGACCAATCAGAAACGGATATGGATTTCTGCAAACCCTATAAAGAGGAGCTTTCCGCCGCGAACTCAGATGCCATCGCAGTAGTATGGCTGAAGAAAGAAGAAAGAAGCGGCTGGCAACATGGCTCGCTGAGGCCGGCAGGTGCCAGCAGGCTCACTGGCGGCCGCAGTGAGTCTGCCTGGCATCGGCGACTGAGTGGGGTTGGTGTCGCGCCCAAGACGTCGCGTGGATCAAGAGCCGGCGATGTGCGGCGGTAATTTTTTTGCGATATTATCCGTATCTTTATAAATATGCCACCTTAGTCTTAGTATAACGCTGGGGTACACACCAGCCGAGTTTTAGAAATAGTCTTAGTATAACGCTGGGTACACACCAGCCGAGTTTTAAACTTAGTCTTAGTATAAGCTGGTACACACCAGCCGAGTTTAGAACCTAGTCTTAGTATAACGCTGGGTACACACCAGCCGGGTTTTAGAACTTATCTTAGTATAACGCGGTACACACCAGTGAGTTTTAGACCTACTTGTTAACGCTGGTACACACCAGCGGGTTTTGAACCTAGATCTTAGTATAAGGGGACCTGGGTACACACCAGCCGAGTTTTAGAACCTAGTCTTGGTATAACGCTGGGTACACCAGCCGAGTTTAGAACTTAGTCTTAGTATAACGCTGGGTACACACACCAGCGAGTTTTAGAACTTAGTCTTTGTATAAGCGCTGGTACACACCAGCCGGTTTTAGAACCTAGTCTTAGCATACGCTGGGTACACACCAGCCGAGTTTTAGAACTTAGTCTTATAAACTCTGGGTACACACCACAGATTTAGAACTTAGTCTTTGTATAACTGCTGGGTACACACCAGCCGAGTTTAGAAACTAAGTTTTAGTATACGCTGGGTACACACCAGTCGAGTTTTAGAACTCGTCTTAGTATATAGATCGGGGTACACACCAGCCGAGTTTTTTTAGAACTTAGTCTTGGTATAACGCTGGGTACACACCAGCTGAATTTTAGAACTTAGTCTTTGTAATGCCTGGGTACACCACCAGCCAAATTTTAGAACTTAGTCTTGTATACGCGGGTACACACCAGCGAGTTTTAGAACTTAGTCTTTTATACGCTGTGGTACACACCAGCCGAGTTTTAGAACTCGGTCTAGTATAAATGGCGCTGGGTACACCACAGCCGAGTTTAGAACTTAGTCTTGGTATAACGCTTGCACAACACCAGCCAAAATTTTAGAACTTCTTTGTATAAACACTGGGTACACACCAGCCGAGGTTTTAGAACTTAGTCTTAGTATAACGCTGGGTACACACCAGCCGAGTTTTTGTCCCGACCGGAGCGTTAGCTACTTGCAAGTGCTCGGCGGTCGGGACAAATGACTGTCTGCACGCAATAGTGGCCCACCGCATGACTCGGGCATGATTTACCGACAGTTACAGGATGGAAATATCTGCTGGTGTGTTCCCAGCCTAAAGGTTCTTACGGACGTGTGATTGCGGGTGCTGACCCGCGACGCAACATGTGTATGAATGGCCGTTTGGGCCAACAATCGTGCCGTGTATGGGCCCATTCTGTTCGAAGATCCCGGTCGGGTCAATGATCCCAAACCGAAAGCCCGTTTCGGACAAGGAAGTGCCATACATACACATCGTGGTGTCGCGGGGTGGCACCCGCAATCGCACGCGCATAAAACCTCTTTGTATCTTCAGACCAATGTTACTTCAATTGTTTATTGTGGCGTGTACATGCTATATATACCTATTATGTTTATATACTGTTTAATGTTATAAACCATGTAATGGGTATTACCGTTGTATGGGTATATACTGTGTTAATGTAATACCGGTATACTGTGTAATGGTATACCGTGTATGGGTATATACCATGTTATGTGGATATACCGTGTATGGGTATATACCGTATAATGGGTATATTACCGTGTAATGGTGAATATACTGTGTATGGGTTATATACTGTGTAATATGTATATACCCATGTAGTGGGTATATACCGTGTAATATGTATACACTCTGTAATGGGTATTTACCGTAGTAGAATGTATATACCAGTGTAATGGGTATATCCGGTGTAATATGTATATACTGTGTAATATGTAATAACCGTGTAAGGGGTATATACAGTGTAATAGTATATACCTTGTAAGGGGTATATAAACGTGTAATGGGTATATACCGTGTAATGTGGATTATACCGGTGTTTGATAGTAAAGTTAAGTGTGTAATGGGTATATACTGTGTAGAGTGGGATATATACTGTTTAATGTGTACGGTATACCTGTAATGGGTATATACTGTGTAAGTGGATATACTGTGTAATGGGTATATACCGTTGTAATGGGTATATACTATGTAGTAATAAGTATATACAGGGAGATTCAATAAAAGTTCTTATCGTTTAAAATGCTGCTAATTTTGCCCCCACCAATCCGATTGTGTGTGATGGGTATATACCTGTAATATGTATTACCGTGTAAGGGGTATATACGGTGTAATGGGTATATACCGTGTAAGGGGTATATACCGCGTTAATATGCAGGGTGTCCCTCCATGAAGCCAGCTATAAAGCATTTGGCTCAGGGTGCTCCCATGCGGACACTTAAAAGGAGGCAGTTAAAAAAAATGTCCCCCTCCACGTGTCGCCCCTCATCTGCAATAGCGATTTAAAGTGTTTCAGGTGTCAAAAACACTAGGAACACCCCTGGTAATATGTATAATACTGTGTAACATTTATATACCATGTATGGTATATACGTGTATAGTATATACCTTTGTATAACCGTGTAAGGTCTATCGTATATTATATACGGACCTGTTTCGTTATATCGGTGTATATCCATGAGTTATACCGTGTAGGGATAAACGGGGGTAAGTTATTACGTACTGGTAGTAATGTGGATATCCCGGTAGGTATATACTGTTGTAACATGTGATAACCGTGATAAGGTTATGGTAATAATAAAGCGTGTAAATGGTATATACCGTGTACATGGGTATAATGTACGGGGATATCCGTGTTGAAGGGATATTAACGTGTGAAGGGTAAACGTGTAATGGGTATATACCGTGTAAGGAATCTGGTATGAGATCTCGTGTAATGTGAGTATTACCGGTTAAGGTATATAGAGGATTATAGCTTAACCGTGTAGAGCTATAGGTGTAGGCATACTATATACTGTGTGATTTTATAGTAGGTAATAGTGATCTGGAATCATGTTAATGGGGATATACTGTGTAATGGGGATATACTATATAATAAGTATATAGTGGGTAGGTACTGAATGGGTACTTGTATGGGATATAGAATGGTATACGTGATAGTATATGTGTAATGGTACTAAGTGGTGATATATGTGTAAATCGGCATAGTTATGTGTTGTAGGATATCACGTGTAGTTGGTTGAATGGGTTAAGTGGGTAATGTAATACTGTGTAATGTAGATTAGTGTAGCTATATACGTGTAATGGTGGATATACTGCGTATTGTATTTTAAGTTTTACTATAATGTAATAGTGTGTATATATGGGTATATGGATATAGTGTAATGATGCGTAATACGTGTATGTATATTGTGAAGGGGGGGATATACTGTGCATGTGGATATACTGATGTTAATCGGTATATATCTGTGCAATCTGGAATATACTGTGTTAAATGGGGTATATCCCGTGTAATGGGTATTACTGTATAATGAAGTAATATGTGTGTAATGGGTATTACTGTGTAATGTGGATATACTGTTGTAGTAAGTGGATATACTGTGTAATGGGTATATAACTGTGTAATGTGGAGATCTACCGGTTGTAATGGTGTATATTACGTGTAATGGGTATTATTTATCTTGTGTAATGGGTACTCATACTGTGTAATGGTATATACTGTTGATAATCTCTGTACCCAGAATACTTTGTTTATATGGCCATCCCCTAACTGTAAGTAATTGAGAGGGAGGAATTACAGGTTGAGGATACCAATTTTCCCGAAAATATGGGGTCTTCCTATTACCACCATATTGTGCCATCAAGAAAAAATGTGGTCAATGTGGCCTATATAGCTAAAGCATGACCTGGATTGTTTACATGGCTGCACTGGAGGGCCCCATCATGTTGGACCCCAACTTGTAGTTTCCTGATATGCAGGTGGGTTGGGAGGGTTAAGGATGCAATGTCCGGTTTGTTAAATGAAAACTTGGACAAATCACCGAATGGCTGATTAGTGATTTATTTGGTTTTGTAAGATTTGTTTTAGAACTTAGTCTTAGTATAACGCTGGGTACACACCAGCCGAGTTTTAGAACCTAGTCTTAGTATAACGCTGGGTACACACCAGCCGAGTTTTAGAACTTAGTCTTAGTATAACGCTGGGTACACACCAGCCGAGCCAAAGCCAAGACGAGTTTTAGAACTTAGTCTTAGTATAACTCTGGGTACACACCAGCAGAATTTTAGAACTTAGTCTTTGTATAACGCTGGGTACACACCAGCCGAGTTTTAGAACTTAGTCTTTGTATAACGCTGGGTACACACCAGCCGAGTTTTAGAACTCAGTCTTAGTATAACGCTGGGTACACACCAGCCGAGTTTTAGAACTTAGTCTTGGTATAACGCTGGGTACACACCAGCCAAATTTTAGAACTTAGTCTTTGTATAACACTGGGTACACACCAGCCGAGTTTTAGAACTTAGTCTTAGTATAACGCTGGGTACACACCAGCCGAGTTTTTGTCCCGACCGAGCGTTAGCTACTTGCAAGTGCTCGGTCGGTCGGGACAAATGACTGTCTGCCACAGCAATAGTGGCCCACCGCATGATCGGGCATGATTTACCGACAGTTACGGATGGAAATATCTGCTGGTGTGTTCCCAGCCTAAAGGTTCTTACGGACGTGTGATTGCGGGTGCTGACCCGCGACGCAACATGTGTATGAATGGCCGTTTGGGCCAACAATCGTGCCGTGTATGGGCACATTCTTGTTCGAAGATCCTGCTGGTCGGTCAATGATCCCCAACCGAAAGCCCGTTTCGGACAAGGAAGTGCCCATACATACACATCGTGTGTCGCGGGGTGGCACCCGCAATCGCACGCGCATACAAACCTCTTTGTATCTTCAGACCAATGTTTACTTCAATTGTTTATTGTGGCGTGTACATCTATATATACCATGTAATGTTTATATACTGTTTAATGTGTATATACCATGTAATGGGTATATACCGTGTAATGGGTATATACTGTGTAATGTGAATACCGGTATACTGTGTAATGGGTATATACCGTGTAATGGGTATATACCATGTTATGTGGATATACCGTGTAATGGGTATATACCGTATAATGGGTATATACCGTGTAATGTGAATATACTGTGTAATGGGTATATACTGTGTAATATGTATATACCATGTAGTGGGTATATACCGTGTAATATGTATACACTCTGTAATGGGTATTTACCGTGTAATATGTATATACCATGTAATGGGTATATACCGTGTAATATGTATATACTGTGTAATATGTATATACCGTGTAAGGGGTATATACCGTGTAATATGTATATACCTTGTAAGGGGTATATAACGTGTAATGGGTATATACCGTGTAATGTGGATATACCGTGTAATAAGTATATAGTGTGTAATGGGTATATACTGTGTAATGGGGATATACTGTTTAATGTGGATATACCGTGTAATGGGTATATACTGTGTAATGTGGATATACTGTGTAATGGGTATATACCGTGTAATGGGTATATACTATGTAATAAGTATATACAGGGAGATTCAATAAAAGTTCTTATCGTTTAAAATGCTGCTAATTTTGCCCCAACCAATCCGATTGTGTGATGGGTATATACCGTGTAATATGTATATACCGTGTAAGGGGTATATACCGTGTAATGGGTATATACCGTGTAAGGGGTATATACCGTGTAATATGCAGGGGTGTCCCTACCATGAAGCCAGCTATAACATTTGCTCAGGGTGCTCCCATGCGGAACACTTAAAAGGAGGCAGTTAAAAAAAATGTCCCCCTCCACGTGTCGCCCCTCATCTGCCAATAGGCGGCATTTAAAAGTTGTTTCAGGTGTCAAAAACACTAGGAACACCCCTGGTAATATGTATATACTGTGTAACATTTATATACCATGTAATGGGTATATACCGTGTAATATGTATATACCGTGTAATGGGTATATACCGTGTAAGGGGTATATACCGTGTAATATGTATATACTGTGTAACATGTATTTACCGTGTAAGGGGTATATACCGTGTAATGGGTATATACCGTGTAATGGGTATATACCGTGTAAGGGGTATATACCGTGTAAGGGGTATTTAACGTGTAATGGGTATATACCGTGTAATGTGGATATACCGTGTAATGGGTATATACTCGTGAATGTGATGCCGTGTAGGGTAATACTTATGTGGAGAACTGTGGTAATGTATATACGGTGTTAAAAGTATATAAGCGATGTAAATAGGTTAACCGTGTAATGGAGTATAGTACCGTGTAATGGCGTAATACTGTGTAATGTGGTATATACGTGTAAGTGGGATATACCGTTTAATGGGTATATACCGTGTATGCTGGGATATACTGTGTAATGGGGATATACTCGTGTAATGGGGATATACTTATAAGTATATAGTGTATGGGTATATACTGTGTAATGTGGATATACTGTATGTGGGATATACTGTGTAATGGGTATATACTGTGTTGTAAGGTTATATACCGTGTATAAGTATATAGTGTGAATGGGTTATATAGTGGGTAACTGGGTATATACTGTGTAATGTAGATATTACTGTGTAATGGGTATATACTCTGTGTAAGTGTGGATATACTGTGTAATGTGGTATTTTATATTGTTTACTGATAATAATATATAGTGTGTAATGGGTATATACTGTGTAATGTGCGAGTATACGTGTAATGGGTATATACTGTGTAACGGGGATATACTGTGCATGTGGATATACTGTGTTGTAATCGGTATATATGTGCAATGCTGGATATACTGTGTTAAATGGGTATATACCGTTGTAATGGGTATATACTGTATAATGAAGTAATGTGTGTAATGGGTATATACTGTGCAATGTGGATATACTGTGTAATGGGTATATACTGTGTAATGTGGATATACCGTGTAATGGGTATATACCGTGTAATGGGTATATACTGTATAATAAGTATATACTGTGTAATGGGTATATACTGTGTAATGGGTATATACTGTGTAATGGGTATATACTGTGTAATAAGTATATAGTGTGTAATGGGTATATACTGTGTAATAAGTATATAGTGTGTAATGTGTATATAGTGTGTAATGGGTATATACTGTGTAATAAGTATATAGTGTGTAATGTGTATATAGTGTGTAATGTGTATATAGTGTGTAATGGGTATATACTGTGTAATAAGTATATAGTGTGTAATGTGTATATAGTGTGTAATGTGTATATAGTGTGTAATGGGTATATACTGTGTAATAAGTATATAGTGTGTAATGTGTATATAGTGTGTAATGTGTATATAATGTGTAATGTGTATATAGTGTGTAATGTGTATATAGTGTGTAATGTGTATATAGTGTGTAATGTGTATATAGTGTGTAATGGGTATATACTGTGTAATAAGTATATAGTGTGTAATGTGTATATAGTGTGTAATGGGTATATAGTGTGTAATGTGTACTGTATATACTGTTTATATCCGCACAGTTCACGGCAGGACTGACTATTGGTTTGATGTTGTGGGAAGTTGATTGACAGTTTTTGTGTTTTTGTTGAATTCTCAATCCTAAGAACATTGGGGCTGATGCAGTAAAAGGTGAAATAGTTTTCCCTCTGCCATTCATTTGTTACAGGGGTTACTGGCTGCTAGTTTCCCTTTAACACATGTCTTTGCTCCTGGACACCTGTTGCACAGCAAGCAGACTATTTCCAGTTTGTACATGATGTGCACAATGGAACCGTCTGCAGGCGTGGATTCCGTGTCCCTATTGTGTCTTTATCCTACATTGTGATGTCATTAATAATATCGGTAACTATGGATACATGGCTAGAATCCTTCCACCCATTAGTGTCTACAGTCCTAGACAGTGACTCACATTCATTGCCCAGTTCACATGCCAGCGCTATACCAAGGGGGGTCCATTCCATGACCTCAATTTCCAGAATTCCCACACAATGTCTTGGCTGCCATGGAATTCTGGGAGTTGTAGTTTGAAAGAATGCTATATATGGGTTGGACATGCTTTCATTCCTCTCCTCCCCTTTCTCTCCTCCCTTAGCCCAGCCCATTCCTTCCTTTCCCCGTACATTCATTCCTTTCCCTGCCACCCCTCCCCCTAACAGAACAGTCCAATGGGAGATCATGGGGTCAGTGCAGGCAGCAGGTGCACGGTGCCTGCATGGTGAGAGTTGCAGTTTACCAACATGCTGTAATGTAGTATTGTATCACATTGTGAATGGCCCTGATGTACATCGGCAGCATTGAGCCCTAGGCCCCATTTAAGTGTTTTTTGCGCTCGCGATTGCAAATGCGATTTGGTTATAATGGAAATCGCGGGAACGCGGAAATCCACACTATTTCCTATACGCATGCGATTGTGCGTCCGTAACGCATGTGTACCCCATTTTTGGTGAGTTAATGCATGCGTTTCCATAACGGAAAATGGCAAAATCACACGCGCAAATGAAAAACGCACAAGAATTGCGCACGCGATTACGTGCGATAACGCTCGCGGTTTAGCGCGTTGTAGTGGGGCCATGCCCTTACTGCTGGTTTTCCAGGGGACAATCCATTTCCTGTATCCGGGTCCAATCCCATCCCTTGTCACATTGTTTCCAGTTCTCCCAGGTTGTGTCTATGGTCAGGGAGACTGTACAGATCTGTAGCCATTACCCTGCACTGTCTG
Organism: Hymenochirus boettgeri; assembly: GCA_019447015.1. Taxonomy (NCBI): domain Eukaryota; kingdom Metazoa; phylum Chordata; class Amphibia; order Anura; family Pipidae; genus Hymenochirus; species Hymenochirus boettgeri. The sequence continues at coordinate 8,894,329 of CM033475.1, read as the reverse complement.
TGCTGATTCCTCCCACTCATCCCCCTGTCACTGCTCTGCCATCTCTGTCCTCTCTGCCAGCTGTCTCTTCTCTTCTCTCCCCTGATCTCTCTCTGCTCTGCCCCCCTCCCTCCTCCCAGTTCTTTTCATTCCCTCCCATTCAGACTTGTGGCCCGGAAGAAAACCCAACCCTGCAGGAAGCAGAAGTTACTCCTCCTCCATCTGTCTGTGTACCCCCCTACTAGAAATCTGTTGTTTCCCCCCTCCCCAGCCTTTGCCGCGGAGAGGGGGTGACCCCCAAGAAGAAAAGGGTGAGGAGGTACAAAGTGCGGGAGAAGGGAGGGGGGAGGAATCGGAGACTGACAGGACGAAGAGGGGGAGGGAGTAGTGGGGCGAGAGAAGTGACAGATGCAGACAGACAGATTACTACAGTCTGACATAGAATATCCAGGTATACTAACTAACACAGCCTGGCTGCTACAGGCAAATAATTGGCACAAGTAGATCAGACCCTTCCGAGAGATTAATACATTGGTAACTGTCTACAAGTAGGCTGATGAATAGAGACAGACTCACGTACAGATAATGGACATGCACAGATAGACAGATACAACTAAATATTTGCACATGCAGACTGACTGGTACCATCAGATAAATACAGCTGGCATACACTAATACACAAGGGCCAACCCCGGTACGACAGTTCTGCCTAACAGACATCTCATCTGATACTGATATTTTAGCCCAATTATCTTGGTTCCACCAGAATGACCGTGATTTCCCAGAATATCTGATCACTTGGGATAAAATATTGTGTGTGTCATCCGTTAACTGGATTGGTACAACCAGAGAGGCACAGCTAAACACAATAACACAGGTAACAGAACTGGTATATCGAGACAAATACAGCTAAACAAAATGATGTGCAGATACCTGTATTGTTAAATAGAGCTAAGACTAAAGTATGCAAATAACCGGACTTGTACAGGCAGATGAATACAACTGGACAGATTAACATACAAATAACTAAATTGGGACAGGCATATAAATACAACTAGACAGGCTGACATACAGATAACTAGATTGGGACAGGCATATAAATACAACTAGACAGGCTGACATACAGATAACTAGATTGGGACAGGCATATAAATACAGCTAGACAGACTGACATACAGATAACTAGATTGGGACAGGCATATAAATACAACTAGACAGACTGACATTCAGATAACTAGATTGGGACAGGCATATAAATACAACTAGACAGACTGACATTCAGATAACTAGATTGGGATAGGAATATAAATACAGCTAGACAGACTGACATTCAGATAACTAGATTGGGACAGGAATATAAATACAACTAGACAGACTGACATACAGATAACTAGATTGGGACAGGAATATAAATACAACTAGACAGACTGACATACAGATAACTAGATTGGGACAGGAATATAAATACAACTAGACAGACTGACATACAGATAACTAGATTGGGACAGGAATATAAATACAACTAGACAGACTGACATACAGATAACTAGATTGGGAAAGGCATATAAATACAGCTAGACAGGCTGACATACAGATAACTAGATTGGGACAGGCATATAAATACAACTAGACTGACATACAGATAACTAGATTGGGACAGGAATATAAATACAACTAGACAGACTGACATACAGATAACTAGATTGGGACAGGAATATAAATACAGCTAGACAGACTGACATACAGAATAACTGGACAAGAAAAAGCAGATAAACAGACTGATTCATTGTTATCTGGATTAGTACAGTCAGATATGTACAGCTAGACAGACTGACGAACAATTAATCAGTACAACCAGGCAAATACATACAGACTGTCATGCAGGAATATAATAAAGGATAACATATAATGGTATCTTGATTGAAATACAGCTAGAAATACTAATGGATTATGGATTGACAGATAAATGCAGCTTGAGAGACTGATGTACAGTTATCTGGATTAGTACAGTCAGATATGTACAGCTAGACAGACTGACGAACAATTAATCAATACAACCAGGCAAATACAGTTAACTGGACCGATACAACCAGATAGACTGTAATGCAGAATATCTGGACAAAATCAAGCAGATAGAAATACAAATGCGCAGGAAACTGGACATGTACTGTCAAATAAATACAGTTAGACTGATGTGCAGGATTGGAAGAGTTAGATAAACACAGCTAGACTTACTAAAAATGTTCTGGATTAATACAGTCAAATAAATACAGCTATACAGACTGATGTATAGCTGGTACAACCAGACAACTGACAGGCAGCATAAGTGGACTGGGACAGGCAGATATATACAACTAAAGAGACTGATGTACAGTTAACTGGATTATTACAACCATACAAATACCGTTATACAGACTGATATGCAGGATTGCTTTATATGATTGGTTTGTACACACTCAGATGCATAGATTGGTATAGGTTAATAAATACAGGCAGATTGACTGATTATTATTATTAAGTAACTAGTAATAAAACTACCATTTAAATGCAATACCATTGCATATTGCAATGCCATACAGACAGACACACTACTTAAAATACAGGCTGGATATACACTGCACATTACAGCCACACTATGACATCCAGAAATGTAAAAGTACCTACACTTGATGACATACAGGAGTAATAAGTACAGGTTAAGAACTGTGTACTTTCAAACATAGTGCCATGTGTACACCTTATACACGCCCATTAGTACAGAACACTGTAGTCATTATTACATTGTATTATAATATAGTACTGATACAGATACAGTACTGATACAGATACAATACTGATACAGATACAGTACTGATACAGATACAGTACTGATACAGATACAATACTGATACAGATACAGTACTGATACAGATACAGTACTGATACAGATACAGTACTGATACAGATACAATACTGATACAGATACAGTACTGATACAGATACAGTACTGATACAGATACAGTACTGATACTGATACAGTATCCCCAGTGTTCTCTCCAATTTTGTATCGACTGTCTGTGTAGATATATATTATCTGTGAACACACCATGAAATTGTGATTATATTCCAGACGATTTTTGTTCATGCACCAGACCAGACGTGTGGGAGGCAACATTTGGATTGAACTGGATGGACGTATATCTTTATTCAACCTCAAATACTATCAGGGTTATTCAATAAAAGTTCTTATCGTTAAAAATGGTGCTAATTTTGCCCCAACCAATCAAATGTTAGCTTTCAAATGTTAAATAAGATCTGATTGGTTGGGGCAAAATTAGCACCTCTTTAAACTATAAGCAGGGAGATTCAATAAAAGTTCTTATTGTTAAAAATGGTGCTAATTTTGCCCCAACCAATCAGATGTTAGCTTTCAAATGTTACATAAGATCTGATTGGTTGGGGCAAAATTAGCACCATTTTAAACGATAAGAACTTTTATTGAATAACCCCCATGAACTTTTATTGAATCTCCCCATATATACTACACTAACATCTCCACCTTGACATGGAACCAACAGTTATTAAGGCTCTGTTCACACAACAAGACGATGGATGCATTGTCGTTTGTTGTGTGTGTGTTTGCGTGTTTTCTCTATGTGTTACTATGCCTTAGGAAAAAAAAAAAGCACAAGCTAGTAACTGAGGAAAAATCACACACAATCGGTGTAATAAGCATTATTGTCTCCGCAGTCCCATAGACATATATTGGTTTACACATATTGTAAAAATGCATGTAGCAATGCATTATTCAACACAATGCGCTGGGGGGTACAGGACACATTGAATGAGTGTGAGTGAGACCTAACTGGGAATGAGTCTTAGTATTTATTGACCCAGAATTTCCTCTTTCAGTTCCAACATGGCCTCCGATCTAGGAAGTAGCCTGACCTCCATAGACTGGCTCCCACAGCTCACCATCCAGGCTGCCATGAAGGGGTCCCAGCAAAGCAACACAGGTCGTAAGGGCCCGGGATCACCGACTGACCCGAACGCCATTCTGACCAAGGAGGAGGCGGCGGCCCACAGAGATGGGAAACCCCCTTACAGTTACGCCAACCTCATCCAGTACGCCATCAACTCTGCCCCGGCAAAACGTATGACACTCAGTGAGATTTACCGTTGGATCTGTGATAACTTCCCATATTACCGAAATGCTGGCGTCGGCTGGAAGGTAAGATTTAACATTAACTAAAGGGAAAGTTTAACTTTAGACAAAAATGCAATATTAAAGGGGAACTGGGGTCCAACAGATGGAGAACAGAGTGAGAACTGTGCCTGAAAACGCTGTTTTCACTCAGTGAAAGAGAAGGGCTGTAGATTCCCTTACCTTCTCTGTCAGGACTTCACACAGCAGAGAGGAGCAGGGACTTCCTGTCTCCCTCACACACTGAGGGAGTCTGAGGCTGTGCTTGCCGGCGGCACTGTGCAGGAGAAGCCTTAGGAATGTCACATGTCACCCTCCCACCCATTAACTTTCTGGTCAGTCATTTCTTTATATCTTGGGCTGTGGAGAACGTAGAGAGGTGGTTGATGGCTCATTTTAAAGGTAGGAAACTGACCTTTCATTTAAACTCAACTTGTTTGGAGACCACAGTTCCCCTTTAAGAGGCATTTGTGCATTGGTGACTCCCCCCCCAAAAAAAATGTATTTTCTGTTAGAATTAATTAAGCAGCAGGTGGTTAGTGACTCTGACAGCTTCATCATGGCAGCAGGAACAGTTGGGCCTGTCTGACATTTACAGTAGACCAGAACCACAGTAGTAGGAAAATATTATGGTCCGACTGTTGTGTTGCATTGGATTCTGGGATGTGTAACTGTACATCTGTGAATGCTTTATAGCAGGTTAATCATTGTTTGTTTAAACAAAATACATCGCTGTTGCCACTGGAATGTGGAAGGGAATCTATGGTACATTGTGAGCAGAGATGGATTACACAGGGCCCTTGGCAGGGTTGGGATTAGGGACCCCTTATTATATTCTAAAGGCAGTAATCCTGTGATTGGGCCCCCTCAGTCTAGGTTGGCTTGTGGCTACTCTGGCTGTGCGTACAAATGGCTCAGGAAAACTGTCTAATGTTCTTTCATTTTCCCCGTGTTTTTGTTTTACAGAACTCGATCCGCCATAACCTTTCATTAAACAAGTGTTTCCGAAAAGTTCCTCGGCCCAGAGATGATCCAGGAAAGGTCAGAAAAAAGTGTGGGACATTGGCGAAAGTGATAATAACACATAAATAAAAAAAGGGCGAGTAAGGCAAGAGTAAGAAGGATAATGAGTAATATGAGAGGGGAAGTAGGGCAATAGTAATAATACTAATGAATAATATGAGTCCAGGTCTCCCTTTAAAATTACTTTTCATGCTGCAAGGCTAATCAGTTTATCATTTAAAGGAGAACTATACTCGTGCACTAACTAACTTCTTTATGGCCCCTCCCACAGGCATCATCACTGTTAATAAAAGAGGGGGAGGAGTTTTAAAAACTATTAATGCAAAAACAGTCTGTTACTGCATGAGAATTATTGGAGGTGAGTAGGGTAAGAGTAATAATACTAATGAGTAATATGAGTCCAGGTCTCCCTTTAAAATCACTTTTCATGCTGCAAGGCTAATCAGTTTATCATTTAAAGAAGAACTATACTCGTGCACTAACTAACTTCTTTATGGCCCCTCCCACAGGCATCGTCACAGTTAATAAAAGAGGGGGAGGAGTTTAAAAACTATTAATGCAAAAAAATCTGTTTACTGCATGAGAATAATTGGAGGTGAGTAGGGTAAGAGTAATAATACTAATGAGTAATATAAGAGGGAAAATAGGGCAAGAGTAATAATACTAATGAGTAATATGAGAGGGGTGATAGGGTAAGAGTAATAATACTAGAGGGGTTGAGTGTGGTAAGAGTAATAATACTTATAATTAATATGTGAGGGGGTGAGTAGGTTAAGAGTAATAATACTGATGAGTAATATGAGAGGGGTGAGTAGGGTAAGAGTAATAATACTTATGAGTAATATGAGAGGGGGTGAGTAGGGTAAGAATAATAATGCTAATTAGTAATATGAGAGGGGTGAGTAGTGTAAAAGTAATAATACTATGAGTAATATGAGAGGGGTGAGTAGGGTAAGAGTAATAATACTAATGAGTAATATGAGAGGGGGCAAGTAGGGCAAGAGTAAATACTTATGAGTAATATGAGAGGGGGCAAGTAGGGCAAGAGTAAATACTTATGAGAAATATGAGAGGGGGCAAGTAGGGCAAGAAAAAATAATACAAGTAATATAAGAGGGGGCTAGTAGGGCAAGAGTAAATAATACTTATGAGTAATATGAGAGGGGGTGAGTAGGGTAAGAGTAATAATACTAATGTGTTCTATGACAAGGGTAAGTAGGGCAAGAAACATAATGCTAATGAGTAATATATAACAGGGTGAATAGGGCAAGAGTAATAGAAGTTAAACTAACCCCTAATGTTTGAACTCCATAACCATGAACACCGCAAACCCAACACCCAAATAAACTGTAGAATGTCCCTCCAGTAAATGGCAATATAGTAGAAGGAATCCCCTGTAGAACTGTGTAATATAACTGTGTATATGTGCACTGTCTGGCCACAACTCCTGACCTAACATGTTCTCCTTACCTGACCCACACATTAGTTAGGTACATTTCCCAACATCCACATCAGAAGAGATGAGATGCAGTAATCTGTGTCGGCTTTTATGTCAAGGTGCTCTGCCTTCTTATTATTGTTCTTAGCCTTTAGTTGTCCTTTAAATCAAAATAACAACATTTATTGGTTAAAGAGAGCTTGTATAAAATGACCGTAATACTCACACAGAATTACTGATGTGACCCCAGTGTGTTTATTGCAGGGATCATACTGGATGATAGACAGCTGCCCAAAAGAAGATGTAGCTCTACCGCGACGGAAAAGGCCGCACCCTGATGATGAGGTGAGTCCAATCATTCAGTTGCTGCAATAGGAATATCTATGGTGTGTGGGGGGGGCTTATCTTCACAGGTGCAACTACACATCTCACCTTCACCCTTAAACACACAGTATCACAGCAGCCAAGTTTAATTCTGCACAAGAGCCTTACTCAACATTACAGAGAAAATGAACTGAGAGTGATGGGATTTTTTGTATTTTCAGTATGATGTCATAGCTTGGCAGTGATGTCGGACTTTGGCAAGGCATGCTGGGAGGAGTAGTTTCCAAATATCTTGAGTGCCAAGGTTTGACATCACTTACTGGGGAATTGATAAATACTATAGGTCAATGCCGTGTCTTGTGTTCATATAAACAGATTTCTGAGGAATCATTTGAGCAGGATGCGAGCAAAAGCCCGCTGAACTCACCCACGGAAGTGTCTTTAGCGTCAGAAGGGACACAGGGACACCCAGTCAACAATAACTCCCCTCTCCCCAGCTACAGCCAGGTAAGCAAGTCCAGGTCTCCCTTTAAAATCACTTTTCATGCTGCAAGGCTAATCAGTTTATCATTTAAAGGAGAACTATACTCGTGGACTAACTAACTTCTTTATGGCCCCTCCCACAGGCATCGTCACTGTCAATAAAAGAGGGGGAGGAGTTTAAAAACTATTAATGCAAAAAAAGTCTGTTACTGCATGAGAATAATTTCCCTTGAAAACTAGAGTCTGAAACATTCTTAAAATAAAGTACGTCAATCCCACAAATTAACTATTTCCCCATATTTCAATGTCATTTAAAATGAATAGCAAGATAACAGGTTTTTATGACAGCTGCTCAGCTCTCTCAACCTTATTCAAAATAAAATAATGGTTACAAACATTGGTACAAGTTGTGCCTGACCTGTAACTAAGGTTTCCATGTTGTCGCCAGTACAACTCACTCTCTTCTGACCCGACTATTAACTGTCTCTATGCACAGAGTATTTTCTATTCTAATGTCCCCACACCAATAAGGATGTTCCCAATAAGAAGTTCACTTCCATTATTCTATTATTCTGTTCCTAGCAAAATATAAAATGTCTAAATGTACCTGTATTCATTGCATATGCTGAATAATGTGCTTATTTTAGAAAGACACTCTCCATAGAGTGGCCTCTTCTAGTTAATGATCCACATTGAGTGTAATTGTCTTCTCTACTGTTCAGATGTCTCTTCCCCTTAAAGGAGAACTAAACCCAATTTTTTATACTCCAGAATCAGAAAACAACCCCCCAAAAAACACCAATAGGCTATATAATATGACTTCAGTAAATTGCATTAAAATAAATGTAAGCCTGTTAAGAACTGGATGAAGTATCTGTGTGTATGGGCAGTGTCAGACCACACCCCCTGACCTCAGTCACATGCTTCCTTGCTTTATCTAGCCTGTAAAAGGATTGGCTAGAGATAATTAATGGGTGTGACCAACTGTAACAAGTTTCTGCCATAGCTAAGGACTGAGCATGTGCAGAACATATAATGGTCGTTGACCAAACTGCGTGATACTAAAACGCTGTGAAGTAAAGCACAAACCATTATATAGGTAAATTTCCCAGCACCCGTATCAAAATGAAAGGTAAGATACAGATTACTGGCTTTATATCAAGGTGTTCTGCCTTCTGGTCCAGTGTTAGTCTGTGGATTTAGTTGTCCTTTAAGCTTTCTCTTCGCTTTCCCCTTGTGTGATCATTATCTCAACCAACTGGCCAGGAATAAGATTTAGGTCCCCCATTTATTAGTGAGCCTTGCTTCATCTCTGATGATGGACCCTCTCTTTGTGTGCTGTGCCTGTCTCATGCTTTCTTCTATTCCAAACAGGCCAACTCAAATCAAATGTCATCAGACAACCGATCTTCTAATTACAACAACAACGACTGCTACAAATTCTCCTTTTCTGAGAGCACCTTCCCAGATCTAAGCTGTTCCTTCCGTAGTCTGTATCACTCCCTGCTGGGAAAACAGTGTGACCGTGGCGAGAAGGACCTGTATAACTCTTTACAGAGCAAGCAAGGTATGTGCAGGGGATGGGGCACTTGTCGCTCACTCGTAAGTGAGGAACCTGTTGTACTTACAAACAAGTCTGATGTAGAAATGGACCCATTATTAAAATTATTTTAACAACATTTCATACTGTTAAAGGGTAACTGTGGTCTCCAGAAAGGTGTCCTTTATTTAAAAGAGCTCTCAAATACCTAGAATGATATCTCTAGCTTTTCTGGGTGTTAAATTATAGGCTTGAAAAGTTACACTTCCTTGTCTGTCCTGTCTGTGTGTGACAGGATGTGCCCCACCCCTAAAAATGTATCTTTTCTGAAGCTATTTACAGCCCTGGAACAATTCTTTGTCCTTTCCTCTTCCTATGGAGACCTTCAAACAGGATTGGTAACTCCCCAATATAATTTCTAGAGGGGTGCCAGCATTAAGAAAACCTTTCCTTTTCCAGACTAGTGTTTCAGCGCTATCTTTATTACAGGAGAGCCATGGACACTAACCTGGCAGATGAAAACTGTGCGTGCTGGGGATAAGATAGTGGGAGAGAAGGTATAATCAATCCAACCTCACTGCCCCAGTGTAGTTGTCCTTTAAGGGATAGAGATTGGCAGACAGTGTAAACATTAGGACAAGGAAAATGTGTTAAATGTGTAATTAAGATGGCCTTATCCTTTAATAAGGCGTTTTACTTTACTAATGGGTAATACATATATAAAGAGTATAACTTTGTTTCTGTTATATATAACGTAGTCTATTATATAATAACTGGATGGTCACGTCCTTATAAAAGGTGAAAAGGTTTGTCTGTACTATTAAAGATCATGTTCACCCTTAAAACAAAAACTGCCCACAACTATATTTTGCCCTTTATTACCCGTATTACTAACCAGATATTTAAGGATAATTATTATAACCATTCTAGGAAAGTAAGCTGGCCCCTCCCTCCATGCCGTTAATCAAGGTTGTGACCACTGACATCAAAGACAATGATTGGCTGCTGTTTCCCCTGCTGTCTCCTCTGCACATGCTCAAGCTTATAAAAAGCTCATTGAGCAGAGGGAGGAGGCAGATACCTTTACCAGAAAGGAATAGAACTTATTAAATATCTGGCTACAAATACATGTAATAAACTGGTAAAAATAGCAGTTGGGGTTGTGAGCAGATAACTGACAGTATCCAATCAGATGTTGGCATTATACTGGGCTACTGCAGTTAGATGAAATCTGATTTGATGCTGTGGATTTATTACAATGGACTTTTGCACCTTTTACTGCATCAGCGTAAGTCTAAAAAATGTGTTAGATAAAGAGGAACAGACACCGTCCCTTTAATGCCCTGGAATTGGATTCTGTTGGAATAGAAGCTCTGCCCCCTCCCATCATGGTGGGGTTGGTAATTCAGTTGGAAGGTGGATCCATGTATTAGGGGTCAGATAGGAAGTTATGAAGGAGAATGTTTGATGTTCTTTGTTTTCATTTCCTCCAGTTCTCTCCCCCGCACCCCCTGAAGTCCAGTCCTCCAGCTGTTGCATGTACCAGCAGAACTCCAGTGCTGCTCCCCCATCTCTACATCCGCACAATGTCCCCAACATCAGTGGCCCTTCCCCTTCCCACCATCAGAACCAGCATCAACACCAGCACTCCCCGTACCTGCCCCAGCAGCAAATTCCTCGCCCCCCAGCGCCTGGCATGTCTTTGGGTAAGTTCTCCGTGATGTGTAACTGGAGAAGACCTGGGGAATAGGCTGGGGAACTGACTCTTATACTTCCCATTTCCATAGGGCTTCCCAGTGACTGGTGCTCAAACATTGACTCCTTAAAGGAAAGTTTCAGAATAGTCAGCAGTCTGGACTGGTCCAGTGTGGATCTTTCCCAGTTCTCCGGTAAGTCGGGAGCCATGAAGAAGTTTAGAGGATATTGTGCCCCTTTAAATGTCTGTCTGTGTGTCCTGGGTCTGTATTTAATATGCGCAAGGGTAAACAAATGTAGGATCTTTAATAATTAAAGGGTAAGTAACATAGTAACATAGTAATTAAGGTTGAATAAAGACATTCGTCCATCAAGTCCAACCTATTCACTTTTTTTTTTTTTTAACCCTACCTAACAGTTGATCCAGAGGAAGGCAAAAAACCCCAGCTAAAAAAGGGGGGGAAAAATTCCTTCCTGACTCCAAACGGCAATCGGAAAGTATCCCTGGATCAACCAGATCTATATGCATTAATACCAGTAATTCTCAATATTTTTTAGTTTTAGAAACTTATCCAGGCCTTTTTTAAAGTTATTCAATGAACTTGCCATTACCACCTCTGCTGGAAGACAGTTCCACAGTTTCACCGTTCTCACTGTAAAGAAACCTCTCCTAACTTGAAGATGAAACTTCTTTTCTTCCAACCTTAAAGGATGTCCACGAGTCCTCTGATATGACCTATTAGTGAACAATGCACCAGAGAGTTCACTGTATGGGCCATTAATATATTTGTATAAGGTTATCATGTCCCCACGCAACCGCCGCTTCTCCAATGTAAACAGCCCTAACTTGTCTAATCTGCCTGCATATTCAAGCCCCTCCATTCCCCTTATTAATTTAGTTGCCCTTCTCTGGACTGCTTCCATTTCCAAGATGTCCCTTTTGTATCTGGGATTCCAAAACTGCACCGCATATTCCAAATGAGGCCTTACCAGTGCCTTGTAAAGAGGGAGAATAATATTTTTCTCTCTTGAATCTATTCCCCTCTTTATACAAGACAATATCTTGCTAGCTCTAGCTGTTGCTACCTGGCATTGTTTGCTACAGCTAAGTCTGTTATCTACCAGAACCCCCAAATCTTTTTCCATTACAGATGCACTTAACACAGAGTTATTTATGGTGTAGGTGGCACAGGGATTATTAAATCCCAAATGCATCACCTTACATTTATCAACATTGAATCTCATCTGCCATTCTGCTGCCCATTTTGATAATCTATCTAGGTCTGCTTGCAGCACTTGCACATCATTGGAAGTTTCCAAAGCTCTGCATAATTTAGTGTCATCAGCAAACACAGAGACCTTGCTCTCAATGCCCCCTTCTAAGTCATTTATAAACAGATTAAACAGAAGCGGCCCCAGTACAGAACCCTGAGGAACTCCGCTTAGTAAACCGACACTTTTTGTGCATTACCATTTTTCGATGCATAACATAAATTGTGTTTACCGTTCTATTGATAGGACCACACACGTCCAGCGTGTTAAAATTCCTGTGGTTATAAAAAGAAAATCCTTTTAAATCTCCCCATAAACCATCCTACCCATACCTTTATATTCATAGTGTTGCACAAACATGCAGTGGTATGAGCCAGTCCAGACACGTAGCAAACGGAGATCTAATCCTATTGACTTTTATTCTCCAATGGTGACATCTGTACCTTGGTTGACTGTAAAACCATTTCGAATATGCACAAGGGATGAACTAAATTCTACTCCTAGATGCCAACACCTCCCATCAATAGGAACAGGAGACTGAAGGCTATGAGGAAGAGGCAGGGCAATGCCGAACCCTGACACGTTGTGTGTGTGTAGGGTGTCTTGGAAATAGATATTTGATTGCCGAAAAGTATGTAGAGGACACAGCTTAATTTTTGTGTTTAGTTTTGCCATATTGCTGGTGAGGTGGTTTGCTCCATAAGAAAGGGTTAAATTATGGTTTCTAATTAAAGAAACAACTATCATAAGAATAAACCCCGAAAGGATCACTAGCTGCCATCTCCCAATTCAATTTATAAGTTGAGATCTGCTGTGTTTACTTACACGATCCTGCAGCTCTCTGTCTCCCCCTTTTGGCAGCTGATAGGATCACTAGCTGCTATCTCCCAATTCAATTTATAAGTTGAGATCTGCCTGTGTTTACTTACACAGTCCTGCAGCTCTGTCTCCCCCTGTTGTCAGCTGATAGGATCACTAGCTGCCATCTCCCAATTTAATTTACAAGCTGAGATCTGCCTGTGTTTACTTACACAGTCCTGCAGCTCTCTGTCTCCCCCTGTTGTCAGCTGATAGGATCACTAGCTGCCATCTCCCAATTCAATTTATAAGTTGAGATCTGCCTGTGTTTACTTACACAATCCTGCAGCTCTCTGTCTCCCCCTTTTGGCAGCTGATAGGATCACTAGCTGCTATCTCCCAATTCAATTTATAAGTTGAGATCTGCCTATGTTTACTTACACAATCCTGCAGCCCTGTCTCCCCCTGTTGGCAGCTGATAGGATTACTAGCTGCCATCTCCCAATTAAATTTATAAGCTGAGATCTGCCTGTGTTTACACTTACACGATACTGCAGATCTATGTCTCCCCTTGTTGGCAGTGTCACCCTCTTTCTGGTGTTCCCCTCTTTCTGGTGTTCTGTACATGCTGACATATGTAACTCAATGGAGCTCAGTTGTGAATGCTGCCAGAAGGGGGAGACAGTGAGCTGCAGGATTGTGTAAGTAAACACAGGCAGATCTCAGCTTATAAATTGAATTGGGAGATGACAGCTAGTGATCCTATCAGCTGCCAGAAGGGGGAGACAGAGCTGCAGGGTTGTGTAAGTAAACACAGGCAGATCTCAGCTTGTAAATTGAAGTGGGAGATGACAGCTAGTGATCCTATCAGCTGTCAGAAGGGGGAGACAGAGAGCTGCAGGATTGTGTAAGTAAACACAGGCAAATCTCAGCTTGAAAATTGAATTGGGAGATGGCAGCTAGTGATCCTATCTCCCACTGAATTATAGAATTAAAGTTGTTTTTCTCTGTGGAGTTACCCTTTAAAATGAATGGCGAATAAACAGTTTATGAAGATCAGTTCTATGAAATACAATGGCCTTTGGGTTCGTCTCATACCACATTCCCATTTATTTACAGATCTGATGGAGAGTCTGAGACAGGCTGAGCTTAAGAACTGGAGCCTGGATCAGAATCACATTGCCAGCCTGTGTGACTCTCTGAGCCACCTGCTTAGTCAGACTGGTCTCCTCCCCCAGGCACATGGACAACCGCCATCATGCCAGGCCCCCTGCATGCCCCCTACTACCAGCAGTGCCTGTGCTCTCCGAGGTGGGAAGCCGGCACACAACATGGCAGGTACCATTATTATGCAAAAGGAAGATAAAGTGGGCAGCAATGTTCTTTGTTAGCAGGTTATCAGCCAATAATCGCTTTGTGTGTGGTGTCCAATGATGATAACATGCTGACAAATCTGTTTTATAGAACATGGTGTATTATCAGCACAGTATGTATACCCTTGGGGGTAGATTTATAAAGGCGTGGTATTGCAAAATAATGACACTGCCTGCTTTAAAGGGTAACTGTGGTCCAAAAATGACTTTAGGTAAATCGACAGGAATTGCTTTCCTGAGTATTTTTGTAATTTACTTTCATTATTTTTTTTTATATAGTGTTTAAGATTTTTGTGATATGGTAACAGCATCACCAGATCCCCTGCACTTCCTGCTTCGATATCATGTGACAGTCCCTCCCCATGTGGGAGGCATTAAAAAAAAGACAAAATGTACACACCCCCTGCTTTGGGCTGTGCTGTTCTTCACCCCCTCTTCCCCCTCAGTCACTGTAACTCAATCTCTTCCTGGTTTCTTCTGCACTGAGCATGTGCCAACCGCAGATTAGGAACTAGTATTGTGTCCTCAGATTCAGAACATCCCACCCCTAATTTTACAAACAGTGATTTCTTAATATCTTGGGCTGTGCAGAACTTAGAGAGGTGGTTGATGGCTCATTTTAATGGTAGGAACCTGGCCTTTCCTTTAATATCAACTTGTTTGGAGACCACAGTTCCCCTTTAACAACCGTTATAGTTATTTTACCCAAATGTCTTTTTAGAGCTGGATTTGTAATCAAAGCATGAGTTTCCTACCAAGAGAGTCTTTTATGGAGCCTTCTATTTTACTGTTGGGGTTGTTTAAACATTAACGTTAAAACAGTGAAAGGCTGGACTATAGAAGCGTATATCTGGGAAGGTTAAAGGAAGACAAAAAATAGAGGTAACAGGAAGGTACCAAGAACTATATCAGGTGTTATAACCTCTTGTTGCTTCCTCCTTAGTAAATTCATATGGGCAGAACCACCCACCTCCTGTGTCCCATGGTCACAACTTCACTTCTCCTCCAGGATATCCAATCCCATCCCAGGCACCCCCAACATACAGTCAGCAAGGTAAGAATTCACAATTGACACTTATGCCCAGAAGGGACGGATATGGATGATCAAAAGCATTGATGGATGGGTTAGGATTTGGCTTTGTTGACGGTCTACCTCTTTATCCAGGAGTGGACAGGTTGGATCTAGGAGGAGCTCAGTGGGGTTTGGGAGGACTGGTCAGAGTCTGGGCACATTAAAGGCAGAGATAAATGTTGTCTCTACTCAAGTGGAGATCTCTTATACATTTTAAAAAAGCCATGGTAATGTCTTAAGCTTCTCTGGATCTCAAGATTTAGGCTTACAGTTCCTTGTCTGCCCTGTCTGAATCTGTGACAAGCACATGATGTGCTGTATAAGACGCCCCATCCACAAAAAAATAGATATTTTCTGAAGCTTGTTACAGACCTGCAACTATTCTGTTCTTTCTTCTAACTGGACAAATTAGGGTGAGAAACAAAAATGTTTAGGCTTGTAGCTAGCTTTAAAAAAGATTTAGAGGTTTGGGGGTGGGGCTTATGATGCAGCGAATGATGCTCTGTCCAAGCAGTGGGCATGCTCCAGACTGAGACTTGGGGGCAGAGCAGTAGTGCTGGTGATGTCACCGCTTACAGTGCTAGCAGGAAAAAACACCCTTTATACTGCTGTAACTTTAGATAGACTGCAGCTAGAAGCATGATCTTGGATTCGTTTTTAAAGTGGGAGTGTCTTTTTAATAAAAGCCACTTGTATAGAGACTACAGTTCCCTTTTACAAGGACAACTATAATGTTGCTGCTCTGCCCCAGGGCCTAACCAAATGAGAATACAACCCTAACCCAATAATTGACTGATTTTAAAAGAATCTAACCCTAGATACATAAAGCAACACAACTATGTAATATAATCTGTCTTACTTTAGCTCCTAGGTCCGAAAATCCCCAACGCATTCCTGTTTTTCTATAAAATCCTATGTATAGTTTCCATGCTTATGTTATATTAATATTTCTGTCATATGTAGAACTCTTGGACAGGGAAGAATCTATTAGTAGGTAAATAATAGAATTTTGGTATCTTGCTCTTTCTTCCAGGGCGTCACCCACATCGAGCATTGTACCCGCCCTCGCGTCCAACGCTCCGTTACACACAAAGCAGCGAAGAGATCCAGGATGATTTCGATTGGGACTCAATCGCTTAGAGACTTTTACCTGATCCGTTTGGGATAAAACTTATAAAAATAGAAAGATAAAGAGGGAGTTTGGGACTCTCCCTCCATATGTATAATATATATGGATATATATATATATATAGACATTATATAAATGTACGCCCGACAATCAGGGACAAAAGCCACATTTACCCAGTGGGTAGAGACTCGCCCACCTGTTCAATCACAGCCTGATGACCTTCTGCCCTTAAATAGGACACTGTGCCAATGTATGTCCACCCGGTCATTTTCCAAGTGCCAATAATTATAAAGGGTCAGAGCGATAATGTGGAAGAAGTGAGAGGTTCATATCATTGGTGAGGCTCAATCATGTAGCCCATGGCACAGTATGGCTCGATAATCGATACCTGTTTGCACATTTTACAAACCCTTTGGTAATGTTGGATTTAGTGTCAAACAATTCTGCAATCAACTGCCTGTAATTTATACTGCAACGGAGGGTGATAAGAGGGGCTAGAGATCCAAACACAAGGATTAACAAAGAACTGGGAACAACAGATACATGGAGTGAGCAGGACAGGCATTGCCTATGCAGACAAGAGTATCCCCTTGAAGGAGAACTATAGTCAAAATGGAAAACTTTGAGAGACGGGGAAGTGATCCGACAGCTTGCAGCGCTGCCTTTGGGAAGTGGTACTCTGCAGTAACAGTATTACGTTAACTTGCTGTTTATTGGAATTGAAGCAATCGAGACCTGTGACTCACTTCGGTTCCAGTGATTGGCTTTGAACACTGTGATGATTGGTCACTAGGATATATTCAAAAATGTCCTCTGCTGGACTTTAGCCCTAAATACCAGGGATTGGCGTGAGTTTTAGACGGGTTTTGTGCGTGTGATAGTGCTGGACATTTAGCAAATCTTATGGTGTCAGCGATAGGAATAACGTTGAATACTTGGACTAAACAAAGGCTAAGATAGGTCTTGGAATGAGACGATATATATGTTTACTCCATCGCTATAGCAGGGGCCAAAAAAGCCATTTGATGGTGCAATGGACCAGAAGATGAATCATGATTTTGTTTTTTGGGTGAACATATCTATTTAAAATATAAAACTTTTAGAAGAATAAGGCAGCGAGTGTGGTCTCCGTATAGCATAAAATGTCTTATCTTATGTTTTAAATGAGCCCACATTCACCTGTTTAAGTGCGGAGGAACACAAGTTACAGGCTTGCAAAGTTTAAAGCAGAAATTTAACAGACTTCTTTATGGCTCCTCCCACAGTCATTGTCACTGACAATTTCCCCATCGGAAGGGAGGAGCGGAGGAGCTTGAAAACTCAGTTACTCCACCAGTATAATTCCCCTTGAAGGGTTATATTTATAAACCTGCAATATCGGTCATTAGTTACCACAGATTACAAACTATTAGTTGTAATTTATGGCCATGTTGTTATTTTACAAAACATGGATGCGTTTGGTAAAATAAAGCTATAGGACCCCTATGGACGTTGCCATGTGGTCATTAGCACCGTGTTTGGTAGATGCGACCGATACAATGCCTCTAAAGCTGGCTACAGACTTAAATTTTTAAGATTCCGAAAACTCAGGACTGCAAATTTCCCCCAGCTGCATCCGACTCCCTATATGTTATTGAAAGGGAGATGACCACCAGCTGAGGGATATTTTCAGGAATTTCCGAGGACAACAGTGAACGTTGTCAGCCTCTGGAGCGTTAGGAAATACTCTAATGATAAACGGACGATATCCGACCGCATCCTCCCTTTATCATAGTGTCTTTCTGCTTCTCCCTCTGCACTGCATGAGAAAGTCCCCACCATGCTAGTTGATAATGGGCAGCTAATTAGAATATTTCATTAGTTCCCGCCCACAGAATTTATGATCATTCTAGGGAGAAAGTGTCATTGTGCCCTGCCTAATGTTTACATAGAAAGATGGAGGCAAATAGACATTTATAGCTTTGTCTTTACCTCTAAATAGAAGAGAATTCTGTGGGTAGGTACGGATAATGCAGGAGTATTCTAATTACCTGCCTATAGTCAGATAGCACAGAGGAAAGGCAATCCTGGGCTAATTTAAAAGGCAAGATAAGACACTTTATAATAAATATTTCCATCTCCGTCAACTGATTTTAGTTTTTGACTGAGGATTGTTTTTTTTATTACAGAATCCTTTATATATTATTAAATACAATAACTAATTCAGCTTCTTTCCATCTGCCTTAGGGCACGGCCACACTGCAACGCAAACGGAATCTCATGCAATTTCATTGCGTTTGCACATGCGTTTTTCCGTTACATTTAGAAAAAACGCGTGCAATTGCGATTTAAAATGCGGAACGCAAATCGCAATCACACCCAAGAACGCGCGTTTTCGGTGCGTTGTCGCGATTCCAATGATAGGGGGGAAAAAAACGCATGCGCAATCACATGAAAATCGCGACAGTGTGGCCTAGCCCTTAGGAGAGGCCTTATAAGATGCATATAGACTGCTCAGAAAAATAGCTGCTGGTACACAAGGGTTAACCAAGCACATTTGAAATCTACAGGCTGGAAGTACCTATTCATTAAATGAATGGCTGTATGGCTACACAGAAATCAATACAGGCGACATCGTGTTTCCAATGGGAATACTGACCGGCCCTTCAGCCTGCTGATTTTATATTATGTGTTCTAGGTTAAAGTAACAAAATCTGGTCCAATAAGGAAAGAAAGAACTAATGCTTGATGAATTGATGATGATATAAATACTGTTCTTAGGGGAATGAGTTCCCTTTTGCAATATTTACTTCCTGTTGTTGAAAACAGGCTTCCTGATTGAGTGGCTGTTGTAAATAAAGTGTTATTGCTGAGAAGGACTCTCTACTCTTAATAAAGAACCAATATATGAAAAAGTGTTACAAAATAGAGATCGGACCTTTAAATCAGGGATGTCAAACATGCGGCCACCAGATGTTTGAAAACTACAACTCCCAGCATTAGCCAGGGAATGCTGAAGGTTGTAGTTTTCAAACACCTGGAGGGCTGTAAGTTTGACATCCCAGTCAGTTTATCAAAGGTATAGTTTGACACATTTTTATTATTGGTCCCAAAACTGGTCAATATTTAAAAAAAACACAAAAAAACGTAATGGTAATATACACATACCAGGGTATTTTTTTACCTACAGATTCTTTTGAATCTAGAGATCCATTTGGATGACTAGCAAAATTGAAAAGCTTAAAGGGAGAATGATAAATTCAGGTAATGCCATAGAGGCTATTTATTGCAGAATTTAAAATGTTTTATTGGTAATATACAGCACTGAAAATGCTCAGTTTTGCCTTTGTAAGCTTGAGCATGTGCAGAGGAGGCGGCAGGTAAAACAGCCATCAATCATTGGCTGTGATGTCAGTTGTCACAGCTTTGATTGATTGCATGGAGGGAGGAGCCAATTTACTCTACCAGAATGGGGACAATAATTATCCTTAGTAATGCAGGTAATAAAGTGCAAAATCTATCAGTTGGGGTCCGATAACGATTGACCATCATTTCAATGTATCTATTTTACACATAGCTAGGTATTCTACATCCAGTTGATTTCATACCCATTGCTATGCTTTGTTATGGTCAGTAATAAGCTTTATAGTCCAAGATCACTGTAGCACACTGCTATTGGTCAGACACTCGGTAGGTGCAGCCCTCCAACCCTCTACTCCCACGGTCAAGGAAATCCAGATGTAAAACAAACACGGAGGAGCACAGTACAAATGTGGTTCAACGATGAGGAAAGGACAATGTAGTCCCGATACGTTGTATGTTGTTTTCACAATAAATCGTTGAACCGCATTTGTTCTGTGCTCCTCCATGTTGGTTCTACACTAGTAGTAAAGCTGCCATTTCAGGTTCTTGTTCTTCCCAGGATGCACCACTTCCTTGGTATGTTCCTAACAGTAATTTCTACTGATTGGCTGTTGGATGAGAAACTGAATCAACCCATTGGACTGAGACCCCCAACATACAGTATTAGGGGTCCTGCATTCAGGAAGTCAGCACTGGATCTTTTTATACAGAGAAATCACCGGATAGGCAGATTATGGTCACAGAGAAGAAAAATAAAATGTATTTTTGCTAAACGTCCCGTTTAAATACGGCTACTTTGGTTTTTATTCCAAATAACCAGTGCTGCCACACTGCAGCTTGTATTAATCTGGGGGACACTGTCTGAGGCCACCTACTTAAAACAAAATTTCCCATCTGTAATTCACGTTCCATTTATCCATAGAGAACGGCAAGTTATTTTTATAGTAACATGATTGTATGGACATTGTCCCCGTAACTGTTGTCTCCTTACAAGTGCCCTTTATTAAAAAGAACTCTCTCATACCTATCAAACAAGTCTAGGATGATGTCTGGGCTTCTCTGGATCTTAAGATAAAGGCTTGTAACGTTACACTTTCCAGACTGCTCTGTCTCTTTGATCTTTTCTGAAGCTTGTTACAGACCTGCAACCATTCTCTGTCCATCCCTCTATCTATGGACACTTTAGGGAGAGAAAACGTCTATTTTCAGGCTTGTGGTTAGCTTTAAAAATGATTTAGACGTTTGGGGCGAAACTTATGATGATGCTCTGTCCCTGCAATGGGCATGCTCCAACCTTGAAGGCACCCTCACAGCTCACAGTGCTAGCAGGAAAAAACACCCTTTATACTGCTGTAACCAGTGGCGGCTCCAGCATTTTCTGGGGGCACAACGGCTAACAAATGGGGCACATTAAATAAAACATCAATGATCTATGTCAGTACAATGTAAGATGTACGAAACAGATAATACACACCTTACAGTTAAATTGTGTGTTTTTAACTAAGAATTTTAAGTTTATAGAATTAAACTACAAGAATAGTTGAAGAGCATTGCCTGTCTTTCTATCTCTGTTTGTCTTTTTATCTGTCTGTTCTGTCTATCTATCTTGTTATCTGTCAGATAGATAGACAGATGAAAAGATAGTCAGATAATAAGATAGATATGGAGATAGCTAGATGGATAGATAGATATGGGGATATATAGATGGATAGATAGATATGGAGATGGTATATAGATAAATAGTTAGATATGGAGATGGTAGATGGATGGATATGGAGATAAATATGTTGATAGATAGATGATAGATAGTCTATCTATCATCTGCCTATTAGATCTATCTATCAATTTAATCGATCACTGCTATCTATCCTATCTATCATCATCTATCTAATATATCTATCATCTATCTAATATACTGTATCTTTCATCATCTATCTATCTATCTATCATCTATCTAATATACTGTATCTATCTATCTAATATATCTATCATCTATCTATCTAATATACTGTATCTATCATCTATCTATCTAATATATCTATCATCTATCTAATATATCTATCACACTATATTCTAAAATCTATTCATTATCATCTTCATCTAATATGTAGGGTCTTCATCATCTAGTCGGTATCTAGAGATAGGTCTAGGTCCGCTATCTAATATATCTATCATCATCTATATATCTAATATATCTATCATCATCTATCTAATATATCTATCATCATCTATATATCTCATCTATCTATCTAATATATCTCATCTATCTATCTAATATATCTACACTCTCTTCTATCGATCTAAAGATATCTATCTTCCTACTTCATCATATATCCTAATATTATCATCTATCTTATTATCATCTAATCTATCTTATCATCTATCTATCTAATATATCTATCATCTCTCTATCTATCATCTATCTAATATTTCTATCTATCTATCTATCTATCTAATATATCTATCATCTATCTATCTATCTAATATATCTATCATCTCTCTATCTATCATCTATCTAATATATCTATCTATCTATCATCTATCTAATATATCTATCATCTCTCTATCTATCATCTATCTAATATTTCTATCTATCTATCTAATATATCTATCATCTATCTATCTATCTAATATATCATCTCTCTATCTATCATCTATCTAATATATCTATCTATCTATCTGTCTGTCTGTCTATCTATCTATCTATCTATCTATCTATCTATCTATCTATCTGTCTATCTATCTAATATATCTATCATCTGTCTATCTATCTATCTATCTAACTTTGCTATCTATCTGTCTATCTATCTATCTACTGTATATCTATCTATCTGTCTATCTATCATCTGTCTATCTATCATCTGTCTATCTATCTATCTACTGTATATCTATCTATCTATCTATCTATCTATCTACTGTATATCTATCTGTCTATCTATCATCTGTCTATCTATCATCTGTCTATCTATCTATCTATCTATCTATCTATCTATCTATCTACTGTATATCTATCTATCTATCTATCTAATATATCTATCATCTATCTATCTATCTATCTATCTAATATATCTATCATCATCTATCTATCTAATATATCTATCATCTATCTATCTATCTATCTACTGTATATCTATCTATCTATCTAATATATCTATCTATCTATCAATCTATCTATCTAATATATCTATCATCATCTATCTAATATATCTATCATCTATCTATCTATCTATCTATCTATCTATCATCTATCTATCTATCTATCTATCTATCTATCTATCTATCTATCTAATATATCTATCAATCTATCTATCTATCTATCTATCAATCTATCTATCTATCTATCTATCTATCTATCTATCTATCTATCTATCTATCTATCTATCTATCTATCTATCTATCTAATATATCTATCATCTGTCTATCTATCATCTGTCTATCTATCTATCTATCTATCTAATATATCTATCATCTGTCTATCCCACACAGTCAGTGAACCCGTTACCTCTGCAGCCAGTGTTTCATTTTGACCTGCTGTGCAGAATTCCCGTTTTGTACTGCTACAACCACTGATGCGGTCCCCTGTCCTGCGCAGGTTCCTAATGGTCAGACGTAGTTAAGGTTTTCTTAAGCTTTGTTTTTTTTTTTAAACTTTATTTACAACTTACATTGTCCGGCCAGAACAACACAATGGAAAGCCGGTACGGTTTGTAACTTGGAAGGGAGGCACTGCATTGGTCAACAGGGGCACGTGCCTCATTGTAGCGCCGCCACTGGCTGTAACCATGATCCTGGAGTCATTTCATAGGTAGGAGGGTCACTGTGCCTGCTGATAGTTCTTATTATTTATAAATACACATAAAGTAATGAAGATTATATACAGACAGATCAGATGGTACCATCCATTGGTCCTACAGCACTAACATGCCACAGCTAATGGCTGGATTGTAGACTGCTTGGAGCTTTCTTGAACTCCATATTATGTTTCCTTGTTGCCCTGGACATGGGTTAAACACACCATTTACATGACTAAATATTGTATTTGGGTTTATGACAAGTGTATAAAAGTTACAGATAAACTTTAACTCTATTTACAGACAAGCACAAAACTATACAGAGCTAGATGTCTGAATATTGTGGAATGACTGGAAGAAACATTGTAACTAAACATAGCATGTAACACTGTAACCAAACATATAACATGTAACATTGTAACTAAACATAGCATGTAACACTGTAACCAAACATAGCATGTAACACTGTAACCATCAACACATTACCTAACATAAAACAACATAGCATGTAACACTGTAACCAAACATATAACATTTAACATTGTAACTAAACATAGCATGTAACACTGTAACCAAACATATAACACATGTAACATTGTAACTAAAGATAGCATGTAACACTGTAACCAAACATAGCATGTAACACTAACCAAACACATGTAACACTAACCAAACATAGCATGTAACACTGTAACCAAACATAGCATGTAACACTGTAACTAAACATAGCATGTAACACTGTAACCAAACATAGCATGTAACACTGTAACCAAACATAGCATGTAACACATCTAAACACAAACTATGCAGTACTGAACTAACATAGCATGTAACACTAACCAAACATGGCATGTAACACTGTGACGCAAACTAGAGGTTAAATGTAACACCTGATAGTAAACTACCATGCATGTTAACACTACAACCAAACATGGCATGTAACACTGTGACCTAACGTAATGGCTCATTTATCATTAACTCTTCTGTACACCTTGTTTATAGTGTGAACTGTATGGTGGATGGAATGTCTGATTGTGCCATGTTATTATGTAACAAAAATACACACACTGCTCTGCATCTTATAAATACATGTGGACCTGCCACAATAATACAGCTGTGTCACTATAACAGACACATTCCTTTCCTAGAGTAACCAAACACAACTGCCTGTAACATTTATAAATTTGCCAATGTACCGCACTGCACGACGTACCCCAAATCTCTGGTACAGTAACTAATTGCACTTTTAACAGAACTATCTGTTACAGAAAGCTGAGGCTGTTGGGTAAACGAGACCAGGGTTTAGAAAAAGTCCCAACGCTGCCTAGCCTAAGTATAACGGCTCGATTAACAGGAGGCACCCTCTGCCTGTACTGCAGTCACATAAATACAATCAGGCAGCCCATCAAGATGTGGAAAGACCAAGACTATGGTTCAGGGTATCATCCAATCGGGCTGTTTCTCTCATTAGGATTTCAGAACGGGGATCTGTAGCCACCACAGCCAGCGATTCTGTCAGATCATTTCTCAGGTTCATAATGTCGTCGTTAGTGCGTGAACAACGCTGTATATATTGGGAACGATGTTCTCGTTCAGCCTGTAGCTGTGACTTTAAGAAGGACACCTGTGGAAACCAAAGTGATATTAACCTACATTGCAGATGGAATGCAGTTTTAAAGAGAAACAGGACTTGGTAAAACAGGATTTCTCATTGTGTTTTAAAGGGCATCTATACCGAAAATAGTTTATTATAAATTGACCATAACTGGAAACTATAATTCTTCCCAACCACCGCTGTATCATTTTTTTTGTTGATCTGCCCCCTATTTCTTTAGATATCCAATCAAAAACTTCTTATATTCCAGCTGTCAATCAAGTTCTTTGCTCTCAAAAACTATTCTTCTGTGAGTAGTTTTACTGTAGCTGGAATGGTGACAGAGATTTGACAGTTGGAATGCTGTATGCTGTGTGCAGGCTTGACAGTTAGTTTTGGGGGAAAAAGTCAGGTCAGATGGAAATGGGAGTGGTTAAAAGAGGGAGGGGGGACACTGCTCCAAAACAAAACGTGTGCTGGATTGAAGGCATGCAGCAACACACACAAATCAGAGTAAGTGCTATGTATTCAATTATAGATTAAGATGAGGCAAAGTCATTTTTTTCAGTAAAGTGTCCCTTTAAAGCCTGTCAGCCTTCCATGGAAGCATTAAAATAGTAAACATAGAGTACCAGTCAACTGTGCATCATCTAATTGGACTGACGGTTCTATTCTCGGTAAAGCAGAGTTCTATTTTGGTATAACAGCAGATTAGATGTAAAGATTTTAAGTTAAATGATCTGTTTTTTAAAGAAAATATTTACAAAAAACATTATTTTGCTGGAGTAAAAGTAGAAAAACATTTTTCTGACTTCTAGGGTAGAAACAGCTGTTAAAATGATGTGTCACGAATTTAAAACACAGAGATATGATTGGGAAATTTTCAATAAACATAGTAGGCTTTGTAGCATGTAGCAAAGGGAAGGTGATTGCCAACACTGTCACTATGAACCAAGATGGAACCACATGTTTCAATTTAATGCATGGGGCATAGACAGCCCAAACTGCAGGCCATATGAAGCCAGTCTGGGGGAAAAAAACGTGTCCCGTGGGACCCTGGGGAGGGCAGGGCTATGTGTGGGGCCTGGATGAGCCAGTACAGAGTCTGTACAGGCTAGAGATGGAGCCACAATACAATACAATACAATACAATATCGGACAGGCGAGGATGGATCCGGATGGTGGGAGGGAGGGGAAATAGGGCTCCCCTGCGCATGTCAGAAACAAGTAAGAGCACAGATCAGAGGCAGAAACCGTTTGGACAGGCAGACAGCTCCTACTCCTCAGTTTCCTGGATTTTGGACAAGCACTACAGGAGAACCATAAGGAGCACGGATGTAAGGTAAGGATTATTTAACACTACACAGTGGGGCCAGTAGTGGGTAAAATTTTAGTTTGGGGGTGGACATGCCCTTTAATGTTTCAATAAATGAACCACCAGTAATAAAGGGAGTTATCTGATTGGAGAATTCATTTTTCACTCCCTGGGTTATGCACATACAAAAAGCCTCACAAAAGAATAGACTATTGGGTAAATTCCATAGCAGCTTTTAAGTGAATGACAAACGGTCTGTTGTGCTTTCACAGCATAAATGTACTGGGTCCATTGAATTTACTTACCTGTTTCTGCAGATCTGCCAAGCTTAGTGAGGACATGGAATTCGGTGAGTCCTAAGGGAATAATATAAATAAAAAACACCTATGTACTACAAACCAGACATCGTGCATTGATTTAACTAACTTCCCCACAAACCCTGACTTTGTTACCCTCTAGACACCCTAGAGGGTAGAACTTTCAATGTCAGACAGTGACGGAGGTAATATTTTGGTTGCTACTGACACGGTGCTATTGTAACTTACATCAGGGTGCTGGATGAGCGTTGAGTTTTGAGGCGAAATCAAAGGGAGGCTTCGCAGTTCTCTCCGGAGGTTTCTCCTCTCTCTCTCCACCTAAAGGTTAAAGACATGAGACAATCCAGACCTGCTGCAAACTTGGAAGCCTAATGTTTCTGGGAAACAACAGCTCAGCTGCCAACACTCACTCTCTCCAAGGTCTCGCTCAACTGCAGGTTTCTGGTCTCCAGAGAAAATCTCTCATTCTCCAGTCTTGCTACTTCCCCATGCAAAACCTCTAGTCTCTTGTCGTGAGCTGGTGTGGTTGTGTATAGCTAAGTAAGAAAATAAAGGACACATATGGAATAAAATATTCTTGCACTGTAAATACTGTTCTGATAACCTTATGTTTATATTCTGATTTCGGTTTCATAGCAGTAACCTTAGACCTATGTGAGAAGCTGTGAACTCTCTATGTTATATTAACTAAGAGTAAAGAGCTTGGATGCTTGTTATTCACTGGGTGAGGAGTCTTTTTGGTTGTAATTAAAGGAAAACTCTTACTATTGTAAAAATGAACTTTTTAAAAATGAAAAGTACCCGGGGCAGGTAGGTAGGATTGATTATTCCCACCTCCCAATACTGTCTACAGCACATACAATTTTCATCTGCCAGGTTATGGCCCTGGGTCTTCCTGTAGTACAGATAGGGCTGAAGCACCCAGGAGGACTGGCAAAAGCTGTTTCCTTCATGCTGCTGCTCCTCATAGAAATGATATTGGGAGGTAGAACGTTCTTATTCTACCTTCCTGCCCCAGGTACTTTCCATTTTAACTTTTTTTAAAAAAAAGAAAAATGCACTATAGTTCTCCTTTAAAGTCTGTCAAGTCAAAACCTCAATACTTCCTCCTTGACAATACTGCACATGCAACTCCCTAATACCACTGTGGCTGGGTTGCAAGATTCCTTTATATATCAAACTGAATGAGCTTGCAATTTTCATTACAAATCATCTCACCTGAGTGTCCCCTCTCTTTGACTGCAGTTCTAGGGCTCTCTCCTTCCAGGTAATCTCCTCTGCCTCTGTATGTCTCAATGCAGATTCTGCATTCTCTAGTCTGCTCTTCAAGCTCTGCTCCCTCTGCTTGGCCTCCGCTGCTTCATGCTGAAGAGTCTCCATCTTTCCATATGTCTCTTCCAGTCTTGTCTTCATCTGTCTAGTTTTTTCCTTAACCTCGTTTTCTTTTTGTGTAAGAACTTTCAGTTCAGATACCTTTGCCTCCATCTGCCTTTCCATCTTGTCTGCCTGTCTCTCTTTTTCTTTGAGAGTTTGGAGCAAAGCTTCCACCCTCTCTTTCATTCTATCTTTCTCTTTAGTATTTTGTTTTTCTTCTTCCAGCTCTTTTTCCTTTTCTATCAAAGCTTCTCTATGTTCTGTTATATTCTTCCTCAGAGCTAGCAGCTCCAAATTTGTAGCCTCTAACTCACTTTCTTTCTCTTTCAGAGCCTGAGAAAGTTCAGTCACTCTGTGTTTGAGTTTCTCTCTCACACGTTCACTCTCGTCATCTTTTTCCTTTTTAGCTCTTACTTTCTTATTCCAAGCTTCTGCCTTTTCTCTTACGGATTCAATTTCTCTCCCAATATCCCTCTCCCTCATCAACAGAGTCTGTGATAGTTCAGTTACTTTGTGCACAAGAACCTCCTTTTGTTTCTCGTGTTCTCTTTCCTCCTCTATTTTTTCTTGCTCCTGTTCTTTCAGTGCTTGTTGAAGTCCTTTATTCTTCTCTCTCATTTCTTCTATCTCACCTTTGGTCTGCTCAACAATTCTCTCTTTTTCTAAAAGAGTCTGGGAAAGTTCGAAAACTTTCTCACTTAGAGATAATCTTTCCATCCTTACCTCATGATACTCCTTAATCTTTCCTTTAAACGTTTCTCCTAGAAATTTTAATTCCTCTACTAGAGCCCTGTGATCCTCCTCACCCTTGAAAACTACCCCAAACAAATCTTGAGCCAGGTCTGAAACGAGTCTCTTTAGAACCTCTTTATCTTCCTTTTCTTTTTGTGCTTCCTCTTCTTTGTCTTTCAGGTTACGGACAGCTATCTCTAGATTTTGTTTCATCGATTTCACTTCCCATTCCCTCTCTTCCTCCAGGAGTTCAGTAATTGTCTGTTTCAGGGCTTTAGTTTCTGTTATGCTTTGTCTTTCTATGTCTTTCATTTCCAGCTCTTTACTATTCAGAGCTTGTCTGAGTTCTTGTACTTGCCGAGTCAAAACTTCCACCTCTCTTTCCGTTATTTTAATGGTTCTCTCCTTCTGTAACAGAGCCTCCTCCAGAGTCTCTTTTTCCTGTTCTTTTTGTCTAACCTCTTCCATTTTCTCTTCCTCCTTTTCTAACAAAGCTTTCCTGAGCTCTACTTTCATCTCTTTTACTTCTATTATTTCCTCTTTTAAAACTTCTGCCTCTCTCGACTTCTCCATCAAAGCTTGGGAAAGTTCTATCACTTGCATCTCAAGAGCTTCTTTCTCACTTTTCCTATCCATTTCCACTTTCTCTCGATCTTTTTTCATGAGTTCCTGTCTGAGTTCTTCTTTCTTCCTCTCGGCTCGCATTTCCTCCTTGATAACATCTACATCTTTCTCCTTCTGTAGAAGAGCGTCTGAAAGTTCTGCCACATTCTGCCTCAAAATTTCCTTCTCCTTCTCATTTTGTCTATTTAACTTTATTTCATCTTGTTCTTTTTGTCTCAGGGTTTGTCTTAGTTCTTCTTTTTCCCTTCTTACAAAGATAATTTCCTCTTGTGTCATGTCTACTTCTCTCTCCTTTTCTGTCAGAAGCTCTGAAAGTTTTTTCATTCTTTGTATCAATATTTTTCTTTCTGAATTATCTTCTTCATACCGTTTCAATTTCTCTTTGACCGAATAACCAAACAACCTAAGTCGTCTTATTACAGGATTATCCTTTTCCTCAGACGCATCCCCAGTTACGGTCTGGTAAAGCTCGGAGGCTAGTTCATCCAGTTCTTGTCTTTCTTTATCTTGTTTCATTGCCTCTGTTTCTTTCACTAAAATGGCTTGGTTCATTATTTCCAGTTTTCTATTTAGAGTCTTCACCTGGCCCTCCATTTCTTCTTCTTGAAGTTGTTTGTTTATAAGAGATTCGGAGAGTTCGGATACTTTTTTCTCTAAAAGAAGAATCTCCTTCTTGCGTTGTGTTCTATCCTCAATTAATTCAAGGTCTTTTGCTGCTAATGATCGTTCGAGCTCTGTTATCTTAACTCTCAAACGATCCATCTCCCCTTCAGTAACTTTTATTGCCCTTCCCTTCTCTTCCAGAGTCTGAGATAGTTCCAAGACTTCCTGTCTTAGAGACTCCCTTTCTTTCTCACTATACTTCTCCTTCTCTAATTTCTCTTGCTCGTAGTCAATTGCAGATTGTCTAAGTACTTCTAACCTCTTCCTTAGAGCTTTCACTTCTTCTTCGGCCACTTCTATGTCTCTCTCTTTTTCCAACACATCCTGTGAAAGCTGTTGCACTCTCAGCCTCAATATCTCTTTTTCTTGCTTATCTTCCACACTCTGTCTCTCCTTCTCCTTCAAAGCTCTTCCTAGTGATTCAAATCTCTGTGTCAGAGCTTCATCTCCTTCTAAACCCCCAAACATTCCACCAAGCACAGTTTGTGAGAGTCCTGTAATGAGTTTTACTGTGAGCTGCTTCTCGGCTTCAGTCTTTCTTTCTTTCTCTGATAGGGCTTGGTTAACTATATCCACTCTCTGTTTAAGAACGGTTACTTGTAAGTCCAGTTCCCTTTCCTGCATTTCTTTGTTCATTAGAGTTTCAGAGAGCTCTGAGTTCCTTTGCCTGAGATATGTAACATCTCTCTGACTTTGATTTCTCTGATGCTCGAGTTCTGCTTCTTTCTCTTTCATTGCTAATAAACTTACTTCTATCTTGCTTTTTAAATCTTTTACCTCCTCAGAGGCCTCCTTTTCTGCAATGTCCCTTTTAGCAAGAGATTGCAACAGATCTGCCATCTTCCCTTTTAGAACACTATTGTCTTTCTCCATCTGCTTTTTTATATTCTCTAATTCAATATCTTTCTCTGTCACTGTTTGTGATAGTTCTCTTTCCCTTTCTCTAAGGATCTGTCTTTCTTTCTCCCTTTGGTCATTCTCTTGGGTCAGTTCTGACACTCTTTGCACCAGAGAGCTGCTCTCCATCTGAAGCTCACCAATTCTCTTAGATTGACTTACATTCTCTTCTAAATTCTGATTAATGGCATCTAATCTCTCTTTCAAAAGTTGACTGTTTCTTTCAGACTGTCTCTTGAAGCGTTCTACTTCAATTTCTCTCTCATTCAGGGCCTGAGAAAGACCTACAATTTTATCCATTAATGATTTTATTTCTACATCCTTCTGCCTCTCAAATGATTGTCTTTGAGATGTCCACTGGTCTAAGGTGTGCTTGGCTGCATCTTGCTCTTTCTGCAAGCTATGTCTCACTTCCTCGATTTGTCTCTCTTTCTCTTCCAAAACAAAAACCTGTTTCTCTATAGCGCTCTGTTTTTGTCTTTGAGATTCCTGGACAGCTTCCTCCAAGGAGGCCAAATGGACTTCTTTCTCTTCCAAAGCTATGTTCTGAGCTTCAAGTTTCATAAGAGCTGCCTTGTTCTCATTTTGCAGTTTCAGAACTGTGTCTTCTAGTAGCCTTATCTCATTTTCTCTTTCCAACAGCTTCAAATTCTGAGAATTTATCTGAAACACGTATGCCTCGTTTTCTTCATGGTGAGCTTGCAGAGACTCTCTAAGGGACAACAATTCCTTATTTCTGTCCTCAAGGGTCTGGCTTTGAATATCTAAAGTGCAAAGGGCAATCTCTCTTTCTTGCACGGTCTTTTTTAAAGTGCTTATCTCTTTGTCTTTTTCCATGACTGTTAGAGACTGACTCTCTAAAGATTTAAGAGTGTTCTGTTTATCTAACTCACACTCTGCCAGTCTTTCTCTAAGTTTCTCAATAATTTTGTCTTTTCCTTGCAAGATTATAGTTTGACGCTCTAAATCGATCAAGGTACTCTCATTTTTAGAATGATGTTCTTTGACAGTCTCTCTAAGCTTTTCAATTTCTCTGTCTTTCTCTTCACATAAAATAAGGCTGCTCTCTGCTTCTTTCTGAGCACTCTCTTTCTCTATTTCACATATTCTAATATGCTCTTTGAGGGCAGAAAGTTGGGTATCTGTCTTAGTAGAAGTCTTTCTCTGGTATTGTAAATCAGCGAGAGCAGTCTCCTTTTCTTGCTCAGCCTTGAGAATGGTTTCTGTTAGAGACTGTATTGTACAATCTCTCTCTTGTACAGTCAAGGCAAGTTGTGCTAAAGAGGCCTTCTTTTCATCAATACAAACTTGGATATTCTCACTCAGCTCTGCAATCTGCCTTTCCATTTCTGTAAGAGTCTGGGCTTGGCTCTCTATGGTGCTCTCAGCAGATTCTTTTTCTTTCAGACAGTCTTTGTTAGTCCTCATTAAAATTTCAATTTCCCGTCGTAGTTCTTTATTCCTTAAGACCTGATGCTCTAGGTCATTCACAGCAGACTCTCTCTCGGCCTGGTTCTCCTCTAGGTTGTTCTTGAGTTCCGACACACCCGTCTCAAGAAGCCTTATCGAGACTGTCGATCTGTCGAGTTCTTGCTGAAGCCGTTCGGTTTCCTCACGCTCTCTTTCCAGTGTCTCCCTCAAAGCTTGGTGAATTTCTCGTTCTCTCTCAGCTTGGCGCTCAGAGTCTTGTCTCAGTGCTCTCTCATGATTCAGACCGTCTACAAGTATCTGTAATTCTTTCTGAAATGAGAGAACTTATTCAGTCATAAAAGGAAGTGTACCTCTGGCACCTCCCACCAATAAGATGTCACCAGACGAAGAAAGCAACAGACCTTTATTCTATGGAATCATTATGGCATGATAACACCACAACCAAAGCTTGTAAAGCAAATCATTTTTCATAAAAGTATACCAGCATAGTATAATTATTTTCATGGCTCTCCCAACCAGCTGCACAGTGAAACTATCAAAATGAAGGAAAATAGTTGTAAAATGCTCTTTTTTAAAGCACCAGACCATATATTTAATGGAGATCTGAATCGTATTTACCCTTATAGCTGGATGAAGCACACAGAGCTAGAGACACCAGGAGCTTGGTCTACAACTGGAGGGCCTAACCCATGATCCTTTATTAAACCTCATGTGCAGAAGTATATAAACCCATGAAGATATGTAAACATATGTAATGTTTCGTTATTTTTTTCTACCTATATTTACTGGAAAGAATGAAATGTACAGACGGGTGAAGCTTGGATCGTGAGATCACAAAAGAAATCGGAGCCAAGCCGAGCTAACTGGGCTCATTTGGCTCACAATGTCACACCTAATTAGCTAAAGGGATTAAGATAAACTTTTTTCCCTGTCATGTAATAACAGCAGTCATCCACCAGGAGGCATAAGAAACCCCATTCTTTCCGTGTCATGTTCCCTTATGACAAATATAGAGAGATGCAATTTAGTTTACACACGTGTTTAGTTTAGTTTACTTAATGGTTTTATTTTTCCACCTTAATGTCCAAGTTATAGTGGAAATTTTGTGATTGGTTTTAACATGCGACCAATCGTGATTGTGTTTCAATCACAAGTCAAAAAGCGCACAGTAGTGTTGGCCAATTGGTCTGCACTGCAATCCGCTTTTCAGAGTGCATGTGATAACCATTGTTTTGCATGGATCACATCGCAATCAGATGCAATCTAATGCCACTACACTGCAGCAGTGTACTGCTCACTTCTATTGCCTCTAATGCCACTACACTGCAGCAGTGTACTGCTCACTTCTATTGCCTCTAATGCCACTACATTGCAGCAGTGTACTGCTCACTTCTATTGCCTCTAATGCCACTACATTGCAGCAGTGTACCGCTCACTTCTATTGCCTCTAATGCCACAACATTGCTGCAGTGTACTGCTCACTTCTATTGCCTCTAATGCCACGACATTGCTGCAGTGTACTGCTCACTTCTATTGCCTCTAATTCCACGACATTGCAGCAGTGTACTGCTCACTTCTATTGCCTCTAATGCCACATTGCTGCAGTGTACTGCTCACTTCTATTGCCTCTAATGTCACTACATTGCTGCAGTGTACTGCTCACTTCTATTGCCTCTAATTCCACGACATTGCTGCAGTGTACTGCTCACTTCTATTGTCTCTAATGTCACTACATTGCAGCAGTGTACTGCTCACTTCTATTGTCTCTAATGCCACTACATTGCTGCATTGTACTGCTCACTTCTATTGCCTCTGCATTTTGATGCAATTTTCCTGCATAAAATGACACTGAAACGCAGCCTAGTGTGAGCAAAGCCATCGGCTGGGTACAAATGAGGCGATTTTTCGGGAAAACCAAGCAATATTTTTGCTGGCGTTTGTGCCGTCACTGGTGACTAATGTCTGTAAATCACGGATGATTTTGTGGTCTCCTATGGACCGAATGATTGGTCACAGCAAACTGTTGCTCACTTTTGGCGAAAGGTCGGTCGGGATGAAAAATTCCCCCGTGTGTATCCA
This sequence comes from Hymenochirus boettgeri, assembly GCA_019447015.1. Lineage (NCBI taxonomy): Eukaryota > Metazoa > Chordata > Amphibia > Anura > Pipidae > Hymenochirus > Hymenochirus boettgeri. Next base: position 8,859,861 of record CM033475.1, on the reverse strand, counting down.
GCCTCGATGTTAATATTAATTTAAGGCAGTTTCCTGAGACTGGTACATACGACGGAATATTTGTCCCGACCGTGCATTCGCTACTAGTGACTGTCGGTCACAGCAATAGTGGTCACATGTGCGGTTCCCCATAGGCCCAATCATCCGTTCATCCGATCCGATTGTTTGGTAGATTGATGATGGGTTGATTGGTAAATTGGTTAGTGGATTATCTATAGGAAAGATACTGTCTGTCATTTTTCAAAGACACCATATACACAGCATATACACATCATATACATATCATATACACAGCATATACACATCATATACACCACATATACACATCATATACACAGCCTATACACAGCCTATACACAGCCTATACACAACCTATACACATCATATGCACATCATATACACAGCCTATACACAGCATATACACAGCCTATACACAGCCTATACACATCCTATACACAACCTATACACATCATATACACATCATATACACATCATATACACAGCATATACACAGCCTATACACACCATATACACAGCATATACACACCATATACACAGCATATACACAGCCTATACACATCATATACACAGCCTATACACAGCATATACACAGCATATACACATCATATACACAGCATATACACATCATATACACACCATATACACAGCACATACACATCATATACACAGCATATACACATCATATACACATCATATACACACCATATACATATCATATACACACCATATACACAGCCTATACACTTCATATACACACCATATACACAGCACATACACAGCATATACACATCATATACACAGCATATACACATCATATACAGTACACAGCATATACACAGCATATACACACCATATACACACCATATACACATCATATACACAGCATATACACATCATATACACAGCATATACACAGCATATACACAGCATATACACAGCATAGGGAGAACACTCAGGACTCTGTGTTTTCCTCTGCCGTGGCAGACTCCCCTATAGGCAGTCTACCGCAGCCAAGGGAAATTTTCTCTCTTTTTCCGAACGAGCGTTTGGCCGACCTGATCGTAAGCGTCGGATCCGAAGGTATCAGGGCTTTATCGGTACTGTGTGTACCCAGCTTAATGCTACATGCCAGCCTTCATTTCCCTTGGCTTCTTCTGCTTGCTTCTGTGCCTTTTCTGTGCATGGAAGCAAGTACAAGGGGCCACACCGGCAGCAGCACCTGGGATTGGTTGAAGTGCAATGTTGTTTGTTGATCCGACACGAAGAACACATACATACATACGATTATTATCATATATATAATAAAACCCTAAGTGTGCGTCCCTGTGTCCGTGTGTGTGTCACTGCAGTTCCTATGGACTCACCACTAGAGGGAGAGTCTCTGCAGTTCCTATTGAATCATCACTAGAGGGAGAGTGTCTGCAGTTCCTATTGACTCACCACTAGAGGGAGAGTGTCTGCAGTTCCTATTGACTCACCACTAGAGGGTGAGTCACACAGGGGGGTAACACAGGAAACACACGGGGGGGAACAGCAATTAAACAGACTGCAGGTAAGGTTGCTTGGGACAGGGGCCCCTCAATTCGGGACAGACGGGGGACCCTTGGATTTGGGACAGAGGGGGCCCCCTGGATTTGGTACAGAGGGGGGGCCTTGGATTTGGTACAGAGGGGGAGCCCTGGATTTGGGACAGAGGGGGGCCTCTGGATTTGGGACAGAGGGGGCCCCTTGCCTTGGACAGAGGGGGGACTCTGGCATTGGGACAATAAGAGGGACATGGAGGAGGACTATGGCCTTGGGACACTAAGGGGGCACTCTGTGCTTCTAGCGCCCGTTATTTTAGCGGGCTTAATGTCTATCATATATAATAAAACCCTAAGTGTGCGTCCCTGTGTCCGTGTGTGTGTGTCACTGCAGTTCCTATGGACTCACCACTAGAGCGAGAGTCTCTGCAGTTCCTATTGACTCTCCACTAAAGCGAATCTCTGCAGTTCCTATTGAATCATCACTAGAGTGAGAGTGTCTGCAGTTCCCATTGACTCACCACTAGAGGGAGAAACACAGTAAACACGGAGGAAGAACAGCAATTAAACAGACTGCAGGTAAGGTTGCTTGGGACAGGGGCCCCTCAATTTGGGACAGAGGGGCCCCTGGATTCAGGACAGTTGGGGGGCCCTGGATTTGGGGCAGATGGGGGGCCCTTGGATTTGGGACAGAGGGGAGCCCTGGAGCAGTGTACTGCTCACTTCTATTGCCTCTAATGCCACTACATTGTAGCAGTGTACTGCTCACTTCTATTGCCTCGACATTGCAGCATTGTACTGCTCACTTCTATTGCCTCTAATGCCACAACATTGCAGCAGTGTACTGCTCACTTCTATTGCCTCTAATGCCACGACATTGCAGCAGTGTACCGTGTACTGCTCACTTCTATTGCCTCTGCATTTTGATGCAATTTTCCTGCATAAAATGACACTGAAACGCAGCCTAGTGTGAGCAAAGCCATCGGCTGGGCACAAATGAGGCGATTTTTCGGGAAAACCAAGCAATATTTTTGCTGGCGTTTGTGCCGTCACTGGTGACTAATGTCTGTAAATCACGGATGATTTTGTGGTCTCCTATGGACCGAATGATTGGTCACAGCAAACTGTTGCTCACTTTTGGCGAAAGGTCGGTCGGGATGAAAAATTCCCCCGTGTGTATCCAGCCTCGATGTTAATATTAATTTAAGGCAGTTTCCTGAGACTGGTACATACGACGGAATATTTGTCCCGACCGTGCATTCGCTACTAGTGACTGTCGGTCACAGCAATAGTGGTCACATGTGCGGTTCCCCATAGGCCCAATCATCCGTTCATCCGATCCGATTGTTTGGTAGATTGATGATGGGTTGATTGGTAAATTGGTTAGTGGATTATCTATAGGAAAGGTACTGTCTGTCATTTTTCAAAGACACCATATACACAGCATATACACATCATATACATATCATATACACAGCATATACACATCATATACACAGCATATACACATCATATACACAGCCTATACACAGCCTATACACAGCCTATACACAGCCTATACACAACCTATACACATCATATGCACATCATATACACAGCCTATACACAGCATATACACAGCATATACACAGCCTATACACAGCCTATACACATCATATACACATCATATACACAGCATATACACAGCCTATACACACCATATACACAGCATATACACACCATATACACACCATATACACAGCCTATACACATCATATACACAGCATATACACAGCACATACACATCATATACACACCATATACACAGCACATACACATCATATACACAGCATATACACATCATATACACACCATATACATATCATATACACACCATATACACAGCCTATACACTTCATATACACACCATATACACAGCATATACACACCATATACACAGCATATACACATCATATACACAGCATATACACATCATATACACCATATACACAGCATATACACATCATATACACACCATATACACAGCATATACACATCATATACACGCCATATACACATCATATACACAGCACATACACAGCATATACACATCATATACACAGCATATACACATCATATACAGAGCATATACACACCATATACACATCATATACACAGCATATACACATCATATACACACCATATACACATCATATACACATCATATACACACCATATACACACCATATACACAGCATATACACAGCATAGGGAGAACACTCAGGACTCTGTGTTTTCCTCTGCCGTGGCAGACTCCCCTATAGGCAGTCTACCGCAGCCAAGGGAAATTTTCTCTCTTTTTCCGAACGAGCGTTTGGCCGACCTGATCGTAAGCGTCTGATCCGAAGGTATCAGGGCTTTATCGGTACTGTGTGTACCCAGCTTAATGCTACATGCCAGCCTTCATTTCCCTTGGCTTCTTCTGCTTGCTTCTGTGCCTTTTCTGTGCATGGAAGCAAGTACAAGGGGCCACACCGGCAGCAGCACCTGGGATTGGTTGAAGTGCAATGTTGTTTGTTGATCCGACACGAAGAACACATACATACATACGATTATTATCATATATATAATAAAACCCTAAGTGTGCGTCCCTGTGTCCGTGTGTGTGTCACTGCAGTTCCTATGGACTCACCACTAGAGGGAGAGTCTCTGCAGTTCCTATTGAATCATCACTAGAGGGAGAGTGTCTGCAGTTCCTATTGACTCACCACTAGAGGGTGAGTCACACAGGGGGGGAACACAGGAAACACACGGGGGGGAACAGCAATTAAACAGACTGCAGGTAAGGTTGCTTGGGACAGGGGCCCCTCAATTCGGGACAGACGGGGGACCCTTGGATTTGGGACAGAGGGGGCCCCCTGGATTTGGTACAGAGGGGGGGCCTTGGATTTGGTACAGAGGGGGAGCCCTGGATTTGGGACAGAGGGGGGCCTCTGGATTTGGGACAGAGGGGGCCCCTGGCCTTGGACAGAGGGGGGACTCTGGCATTGGGACAATAAGAGGGACATGGAGGAGGACTATGGCCTTGGGACACTAAGGGGGCACTCTGTGCTTCTAGCGCCCGTTATTTTAGCGGGCTTAATGTCAATCATATATAATAAAACCCTAAGTGTGCGTCCCTGTGTCCGTGTGTGTGTGTCACTGCAGTTCCTATGGACTCACCACTAGAGCGAGAGTCTCTGCAGTTCCTATTGACTCTCCACTAAAGCGAATCTCTGCAGTTCCTATTGAATCATCACTAGAGTGAGAGTGTCTGCAGTTCCCATTGACTCACCACTAGAGGGAGAAACACAGTAAACACGGAGGAAGAACAGCAATTAAACAGACTGCAGGTAAGGTTGCTTGGGACAGGGGCCCCTCAATTTGGGACAGAGGGGCCCCTGGATTCAGGACAGTTGGGGGGCCCTGGATTTGGGGCAGATGGGGGGCCCTTGGATTTGGGACAGAGGGGAGCCCTGGATTTGGTACAGAGGGGGGGGTCTTGGATTTGGTACAGAGGGGGGGGCTGGATTTGGGACAGAGGGGGCCCCTGGCCTTGGACAGAGGGGGGACTCTGGCATTGGGACAATAAGAGGGTACTCTGGCTTTGGGACATGGAGGAGGACTATGGCCTTGGGACACTAAGGGGGCACTCTGCTTCTAGCGCCCGTTATTGTAGCGGGCTTAATCTCTAGTTATTATATAAATCCACACTACTAATAATAATTTGCCTAATATCAGCAAGGTGTATTGGAACCAAAATGAATGACCACAATGCAGGCAATCTGACCACATTATAGAACAGATAACCACCGCAGATAAATGGAAAAAAACCCAAAAAACATCAAGGTGCCAGGGACCGCCATATAAAAGCCAGGGGACATGGATCTCCATATAACATCAAGGGGACAGGGACCGCCATATAAAAGCCAGGGGACATGGATCTCCATATAACATCAAGGGGACAGGGACAGCCATATAAAAGCCAGGGGACATGGATCTCCATATAACATCAAGGGGACAGGGACCGCCATATAAAAGCCAGGGGACATGGATCTCCATATAACATCAAGGGGACAGGGACCGCCATATAAAAGCCATGGGAGTCTTTCTAGAAACACAACAAAAACGGAAAGTCCAAATCTGGGAACATTTAATTTCCCATTAAAGCTTTCAGTTTTTTTTTCTCTTAATGGGAAAATAGAATTTTTGCACATTTTTCAATTTGAATTGTCCCTTTTCTTTTTGCTAAGCTGCTATGGTCATACCAGCCCTCAACAGAACAATCTGGGTTATTCTGGGTGATTTTGGTCCATCGAACCAAAATATTACACTGGCCACTCTGTAAGGAATAAATATCATCCATTTTACATTACTTTAGTTTCAGTCATTCTAGTGTAAATGCCTAATCCTATTAAATCCTTTCACACATCTATACAATGAGACTCATAATGCACAAAGGTCGTCTTGGATGGATCACTGTCATAGGAGTCTGCACGATCGCCAGGGATTTTCTGAGATGTCCATTCGGCCAGTTGCCCGATCCGGCGAAAATCGCATGCAATTTTTTGGCCCGACCAACCGATACACCGAAATATCGGTCAGTTGGGCTAAAAAATCTGCCCGTGTGTACCCAGTCTTAGACACTCACAGCAGTGTAGGTCTGTACACGTGTGTGACCGCGGGCCCAATGAACAAGCGTCAGGGTAACGGCTACTTTGTCCAACTTAGGTATATGGTTGCATGGTCGGGATAAATGGCCATTCGGACAAAAGTTGTTTATGATCAGACCCGGGGACCATTAAAAGCTACAGATGATGTGCAATTGTTCCAGGAAGATCTAGGTAGATTGCCACATTGGGCTGGGCACTATATATATATAAAGAAGGGTATACACCTGCCAATCATTCTTCCTGACCGACCCTTTAGCACTGACCGACCCTTTAGCACTTCTAAAGTGCAAAAGCAGCCGACAGCTAGCACCGACTGACCGAGCGTGCGATCCATAAAGGACCTGCACGATTGGCCATGGTTTTCTGACACATCTGATCTTGTGTTCGTCCAATTTGGACGAACGTCTGGACGTCTGTGTCCGGACGAAAATCCATGCAATATGGTCTTAATGGCATGGTATGTACCCAGCTTAAAGCTACGCTATAGCTAAATAGTTATACAGAGGTCAGGAAACTCCAAGTATCATTTGTGTATTATTAGGCATAATAATTATGAGGATGCTGCATTATAACACGATAAAATTTAAAGGGAAACAAAAGGATTTATTTAATTAAAGGATATGTCCACTAATTTTCATTTTCAGTTTAGCTGAAGAAGGGGAGGTAAAGGAGTTATGTCTTACCTCTCGTTCTTCAGTAACACTTTAAGGAGAGAAGACAGAACTTACTGAGGCTCGCTCCAGCGACAGTTCTCACTTACAGTTCTTGATGTATGCAAGCTCCCTTGCACTGTGTGGGACTGGGGATGGGTCTGAGACTGTCAGAGACAAACAGGCACTGGAGCGATCCATGGTATTTCACTCCGTACAACAGCAAGGGGCCAGGGACCTCCATATAACAGAAATGGGACAGGAACCTTTGTTTAACAGCAAAGGGTCAGGGACCTCAACATAACAGCAAGGGATCGGGGACTTCAATATAACAGTAAGTGGCCTGGGACCTCCATATAACAGCAAGGGGTGAGGGACCTTCATATAACAGCAAGGGGACAGGGATCTCCTTATAATAGCAAAGGGTCAGGGACCTCCATATAACAGCAAGGGGACAGGGATCTCCATATAACAGCAAGGGGACAGGGACCTTCATATACCAGCAAGGGGACAGGGATCTCCATATAACAGCAAGGGGACAGGGACCTTCATATAACAGCAAGGGGACAGGGATCTCCATATAACAGCAAGGGGACAGGGACCTCCATATAACAGCAAGGGGACAGGGATCTCCTTATAACAGCAAGGGGACAGGGACCTCCATATAACAGCAAGGGGACAGGGACCTTCATATAACAGCAAGGGGACAGGGATCTCCATATAACAGCAAGGGGACAGGGACCCCCATATAACAGCAAGGGGTAAGGGACCTCCAAATAACAGCAATGGGACAGGAACCTTGGCTTAACAGCAAACAGTCAGGGACCTCAACATAACAGCAAGGGGTCAGGGGCCTCCATATAACAGCTTGGTTCCTGGGACCTCCATATAACAGCAAGGTGCCAGGGACCTCCATATAACAGCAAGGTGCCAGGGACCTCCATATAACAGCAAGGTGCCAGGGACCTCCATATAACAGCAAGGGGTCAGGGACCTCCATATAACAGCAAGCGAACAGTGCACTCAATACCCCTCTGCCTGTACCCCCAGTAATATCACTGCGCCCATTCACCAAATACCCCTTCCATGTTATACCAGGTCAGGAACCTCCATACATCAGTAAGGGGTCAGGGACCTCCGTATAACAGCAAGGGGTCAGGGACCTCCACATTACAGCAAAGGGATCAGGGATCTCCATATTAGGGCAAGAGGTCAGGGACCTCCATAATACAGCAAGGGAACAGGCAGCACCTCAATATAACTGCAAGGTGCCAGAGACCCCTCTGCAGTAACCCGCCACCCCTGCAGTAAACCCCCCCCTGCAGTAACACTCCCCTAAAATAACAAACCCCCCCTGCAGTAATACCCCACATGCAGTAACACCCTCTGCAGTAACCCCCCAACCTGCAGTCATACCCCTGCAGTAACACCATCTGCAGTACCAAACCCCTGCAGTAATACCCCCCCTGCAGTAACTCCCCCAGTGCATTAACCCCCCTGCAATAACATCCCACCTGCAGTGACACCACCCCTGGAATAACACCCCCCACATAGACAGAACAGCATAAACTCTGCCAATTTCTGTGTAATCGTCTCAATAACTGACATTCCCTGCACTTTTACTACAAGTTTAACAATTACCTGCTATTTAGTGCATAGGGGAATGTCCGTCTATTCATTGGTTCCCTGCTTTCACGGAGCAGAAAGGAAGGAGGAGTCATGTCTGCAGGGAGATCAGGTGACGTATTACAGGACTTTACAGACTTTCATTGATATTACAGGAATTTACAGACTTTTTAAAATAATTTCCCAGAACCCCCTACATTTGCCTTTCGGCAACCACCAAACCAACCAAAAACTAGTAAGAAGAAAGATTATAAAAATATCCCCCCAGGCACCAAACCATGCAGGGGTCCTCGGTGTAAACAATATTACCAGTTCTCCATCTGTAACACCCAGGACAGGGGTATTTAACATCCAGGGATCTTACAGCTGCACACCCAGCAATGTGGTGTATTTAATACAACGTAACAAATGTACAGACACTATATATATATAGGGGAAACCAGTCAAACACTACAGAAGAGGATGAACTCCCACAGAAGTAGCATCACCCACCATAATGACAATAATAACTGTTTGCCTGTCGGGTATCATTTTTCTCAACCAGGACACTCCATAGAAAACCTCCAAGTCTGGATCTTAAAGGGACAGTTCAGCAGCAACCAAGATAGAAAAACATTTGAAGCCAAAATGATTCCGTTATTTGACTCCAAAAACATTGGGTTAAACCAAGACATGGGATTCCTATCCCACTATAACTGTATTTATATTTGTATGTAGGACCATATGTTGATGGTATACAATATGTACATAGTCTCAGGGTCTGCTTTTCTCTCATCCAGCATCCCCCCTTATTATTCCCCCCCCCAACCCCCCCGCTACCTCTCTCCTCTCCATTTGGTTACCCACCCTAGTACCTGTTATCTCTCCATTTTATTACCCCCTCTCATTCCTCAGTATATTCTTTTTTGTGTGTTTATTATCTTGTTATCTAATGTAATTAGCTTCTTACTTTCTGTTACCCTTTGTTTCTATCAGTCCTGCTGTGACCTGAGGAAGAGGGTTGATCCATTGAAAGCTTGTCTACTGAAATAAACATAGTCCATTAAAAGTATCACAGTTCTCTACTGTTTACTACATATATTGGACTAATACGGCAAAACAATCATTATGTTTACCAAGATGGAAGATACTATATATTGCCGCTTAAAGAAGCAGTTCAACAACCTCATAAAGGAAACTCAAATCAACAGCGACATCTACTTCTTATCTAGATGCAAGAAGTGGAAGCTAATTCCACGTGGACTAAAGGATAACAAATCCATGTACTACTACACATAATTCACAATATGTGGATAATGTCAACGGGCCAGCGGAAAAATCAGGAATCACCTTATACATCGACTTTACAAAAAGAGAGTCACCATAATCAAAGAACAATATACAATGAAAGAAACTCATCACTGGATAACCCAAACTTGGTTGAACTAGACAAACAATTGCTGGAACTACATAAGAGACTCCCAAAGGAAGCCATGCAAAGGAAACAACAGACACTGAACAAATTATCCCAGGAGCTCAACAATCCACGTATGGACTTTAATTTACACAAATACAGACAACATAATATCAACTTACAGTATATCAAGCAGTAAACACAACCATTATTGATAATATTGGACTTAATGAGATTATTGATCCTGGACCAAATGGGGAGAATAATCCACATACTGACAATATAAACCAGGGAGTCATCTCCAGTTATAAACAGTCTAAGCCAGAGTTCAGTGTACTTTCTAAAGGACTCACATTCTGTCCAACCACTATAAAGTTCAGCTATACTCTGACATGGAAGATTTCTACAGAAGGCTCAGGTTAAAGGAATTCTTCCACCACAAACCTCAGTGCACAGACACTGCCTATATTGCGATGAAAGGAACAGCACATTTACCCCAAAACCAGGACGCAACACAAAAGTGCAGTGTTCTCCCCAGAATTTTTTTCAAGCCGGGTGGCATGAAAAAGTAGCCGGGTGGGGTGGGACAAGGAAATTTGGTGGAAGGGGAAAATGTGCACTGCATCATGCTCATTATATAGTTTAACAACATCTGCAGTAAATTGTAGTTCTACAACATCTGAAGGTAACCCATGTAAAATGGCAGCACAAATACATGTGCCAACCTTTTGTGGCCTTGGGGATCTTGGAAAAGTTAGTTAACGTGCTAAAATAAGCTTACAAATGTAAAAAAAGGGCTCTGGACTGGGCAGTTTTGGCTGGAGTTTTTACTGATATATTGGCACACCTATTAAACCTACATCTGATTTTTTTTAAATCACAAGTGTTCTCTTAAGAAATTTTTTCCACCCGGGTGGCATGAAAAAGTAGCTGGGTGGGCCGCCCGGCTAAAAGACCCTAGGGAGAACACTGAAGTGGATCAATACATAGAAAGCTTTAGAGTAAGAGACCCATCTATGCTATCCGCACAACAGAAGGTTGTGACAGAGGAGTCTAGCGCGGCCGATGGAAACAGTCCCGAGCGTTCTCCCTATGATGTTCATGTGATGTTCATAGGGAGAAAGCTCGGGACTGTGTGTATGCAGATCTTGCAGATCCTGTCTATCATCTTTCAATTATCTGTACTGTGTGTACCCAGCTTTACCGATGATATATTACTGCAAACTCTCCAAAGATCCTACCAAGGAATACAGAACTAAACTAAACAAACCAATTAAATCATTTCCACTAGACCTACAATCAGAGATGCTTCCATTGATACCAGACCAACCAGACATTGGAACCTTTTGCATGCTCCCCAAAATACACAAACCAGGAATCCCAGGAAGGCCCATTGTCACAGGTATGAACACTCTTACAGAAAACCTATCGGGCCTGGTAGAAAACCCACTTGTAAAACAAACTGTTAGTCCATTAAAAGTATCACAGCTCTCTACTTTTTACTACATATATTGGACTAATACGGCAAAACAATCATTATTTTTACAGACTTTCACGCAGACCCGATTTTCTAATTAACCTAGTGGTCAAAACAGGAACTGCAACATTTGAAAAACAAATGGTCCCGAATTTCGGGATTTTCTGGCGTTCCATGGCGTAGATGGCGGGTTTAATCTATAGCTACTGGCGCGCCAGCATGCTATTCCAACGTTCACCCATCTGTAAAAATCAGGAAAAAAATATTTTAGCCTAAGAATCCCCTTAAGCTTGCAGAAAGGTGGGTTGAGACTTTCTAATGTGTGGTGTGTTCCAGTTTGTGCAGCGGCACCATCTATTTTGTTCCTTTTCAGTTGTATGATACGGACTAGCGACGGGTCCGGGGCTGTCTTGCACCTGGGCCACCTGGAAGACTTGGTGAGTTACACGCATGCTATACTGTGATTTGGGCTCTCATGTATATGTTTGGATGGGGCCTTGGGAGATACGTGAGGCACACGTTTATCGCTGCAGCGAAGGGTTCGGGGCGGGTATGCACCCGGACCACTCCTTTTGATAAGTAAGTGTAATATACACTTTATATTTAACAAGTTAGGATCGGATACTGAGTTTGTGAGGGGGTGTAGCACCTGTTTTCTCTTATTTGTTCTTATGACGTTTAGTCCATTGACAGATCTTAATTCACCTTTTCTTTTACTACAAAACAGAAGACTGGTTAGCATTGTAAGCTTATCCTGAGCATGGATCCCTTACAGTCTCACCTTGTCATTTTCAAGGGCCACTGTGCACGCACTCTCTGCCTGAAACTTCCGCTCCATTTCAGACAGCTTCTCAGACAAAGCCAGGAGATTCCTCTCTAGTGTCTCTCTTTCAGTGTGGAGTAGGGAAACCTCGTCTGCAAAAATCCAAAGGGTGTAAGTGGTGGATGGTAAGTGGTAGATCTCTGGCATTCCCATCTACAGTACAGCAGTCTGGTTAACATGTTTCTTACCTTGGATGGTCTCTTTAGACTGCACAACTGTCATGAGCTCCATCTTTATTTGTCCGCACAAGATCTCGAGCTGAGACGCTTTCTCCTGGGATGCGAAAAGCAATTTTTCAAAAGACTGCTTCATGGACCTGTAAGATAAGACTAAAGGTGGTAAGAGATGACTACATCCAATGACTGTGCTGTTATACAGTATTAGGCTTATTGAAATAGGGGATAGGTCAGAACTACACTGGCTGGTTAAACCAAAATATTATCATTCATTTAGGTTTGGCCATTAAATATAAAGAGATGCAATTATTTATTAATGGGAAATTTTAAAATTAGTAGTTAGTAAATATATAATAATACAATATGTTACAATGTCCTATTACCCAGATAACATACAGGGAGATGTAATCAAATTTGTTATGGTTAAAAATGGTGGTAATTTTGCCTCAACCACTCAGATGTTGGTTTTCAAATGGAAAATAACGTCTGATTGGTTGGGACAAAATTAGCACAATTTTTAGCGATAAGAACTTTTATTACATCTCCCTGATAATAAAGTCCTTCATACAATATGATAATATAATAATACAATATGTTACAATGTTCTATTTCCCAGATAACAGTCATTGTTAGTAATGTCCTTTATACAATATGATAATATAATAACGTGTTATAATGTCCTAGTTCCCAGATAACAGTCATAGTTAGTAATATAATAATAATACAATATGTTACAATGTTCTATTTCCCAGATAACAGTCATAGTTAGTAAAGTCCTTTATACAATATGATAATATAATAACGTGTTATAATGTCCTAGTCCAGATAAGTCATAGTTAGTAATATATAATATAATAATAATAATACATATGTTACAATTTTCTTTCCCAAATAGTCATAGTTAGTAAAGCCCTTTTACAATATGATAATAATAACAGTGTTATAATGTCCTAGTTCCAGATAAGTTCATAGTTAGTAATATAATAATACAATATGTTACAATGTTCTATTTCCCAGATAACAGTCATAGTTAGTAAAGTCCTTTATACATATGATAATATAATAAACTTGTATATATGTCCTAGTTCCCAGATAACAGTCATAGTTAGTAATATAATATAATACAATATTAATACAGTATGTTACAATGTTCTATTTCCCAGATACAGTCATAGTTAGTAAAGTCCTTTATACAATATGATAATATAATAACGTGTTTAATGTCCTAGTTCCCAGATAAGTCATAGTTAGTAATATAATAATAATAATCAATATGTTACAATGTTCTATTCCCAGATAACAGTCATAGTTAGTAAGTCCTTATACAATATATAATATATATAACGTGTTATAATGTCCTAGTTCCCAGATAAGTCATAGTTAGTAATATATAAATAATATAATACTACAATATGTTACAATGTTCTATTTCCCAAATAGTCATAGTTGTAAAGCCTTTATACAATATGATAATATAATACGTGTTATAATGTCCTAGTTCCCAGATAAGTCATAGTTAGTAATATAATAATAATACAATATTTATCAATGTTCTATTTCCCAGATAACAGTCAGTTAGTTAAAGTCCTTTATCAATATGATAATATATAATAACGTGTTTAATGTCCTAGTTCCCAGATAACAGTCATAGTTAGTAATATAAAATAATACAATATTAATACAATATGTTACAATGTTCTATTTCCCAGATAACAGTCAGTTTAGTAAAGTCCCTTTATACAATATGATAATATAAATAACGTGTATAATGTCCTAGTTCCCAGATAACAGTCATAGTTAATAAATAATATAAATATGTTACAATGTTCTATTTCCCAGATAACAGTCATAGTTAGTGATATAATATAATAATACAATGTTACAATGTTTTATTTCCCAAATAACAGTCATAGTTAGTAAAGTCTTTTGTACAATATGATAATACAATGTTATAATGTCCTATTTCCTAGATAAGTGATAGTTAGTAAAATCTTTTATACAATATGATAATATAATAATACAATGTTACAATGTCCTATTTCCTAGATAACAGTCTAGTTAGTAAAGTCCTTTTACAATATATAATACAATGTTATAATGTCCTATTTTCCAGATAAGTCATGTTAGTAAAACTTTTATACAATATGATAATAAAATAATACAATATGTTCGGTATAAGTTCTATTTCCCAGATAACAGTCAAGTTCTAAAGTCTTTTGAAATATGATAATACATATATGTAATGTCCTATTTCCCAGATAACAGTCATAGTTAGTAAAGCCCTTACAATATGATATATATAATAATGTGTTATAATGTCCTAGTTCCCAGATAAGTCATAGTTAGTAATTAATATATAATAATAATACAATATGTTTACAATGTTCTATTTCCCAGATAACAGTCATAGTTAGTAAAGTCCTCATACAATAGATAATATAATACAATATGTTACAATGTCCTAGTTCCCAGATAATCATAGTAGTAAAGTCCTTTATACAATATGATAATAATAATACGTGTTATAATGTCCTAGTTCCCAGATAAGTCATAGTTAGTAATATAATAATATAATAATAATACAATATGTTACAATGTTCTATTTCCCATATACAGTCATAGTTAGTAAAGCCCTTTATACAATATGATAATATAATCATGTGTTATATGTCCTAGTTCCCAGATAAGTCATAGTTAGTAATATAATAATATAATAATAATACAATATGTTACAATGTTCTATTTCCAGATAACAGTCATAGTTAGTAAAGTCCTTCATACAATATGATAATATAATACAATATGTTACAATGTCCTAGTTCCCAGATAGTCATAGTTAGTAAAGTCCTTTATACATATGATAATATAATAACGTGTTTATAATGTCCTAGTTCCCAGATAAGTCATAGTTAGTAATATAATAATATATAATAATACAATATGTTACAATGTTCTATTTCCCAGATAACAGTCATAGTTAGTAAAGTCCTTCATACAATATGATAATATACCAATATGTTACAATGTCCTAGTTCCCAGATATGTCATAGTTAGTAACGTCCTTCATACAATATGAAATATAATAATACAATATGTTATAATGTTCTATTCCCAGATAACAGTCATAGTTAGTAAAGTCCTTCATACAATATGATAATATAATACAATATGTTACAATGTCCTAGTTCCCAGATAAGTCATAGTTAGTAAAGTCCTTTATACAATATGATAATATAATAATACAATATGT
The DNA here is from genome assembly GCA_019447015.1 of Hymenochirus boettgeri. Classification (NCBI taxonomy): domain Eukaryota; kingdom Metazoa; phylum Chordata; class Amphibia; order Anura; family Pipidae; genus Hymenochirus; species Hymenochirus boettgeri. Next base: position 8,844,231 of record CM033475.1, on the reverse strand, counting down.
TATAATGTTCTATTTCCCAGATAACAGTCATAGTGTAATGTCCTCATACAATATGATAATATAATAATACAATATTACAATGTCCTATTACCCAGATACAACCATAGTTAGTAATGTCCTTCATATAATATGATAATAAATAATACAATATGTTTAATGTCCTATTTCCCACATAACAGTCATACAGGGAGATGTATGTTAAAAATGGTGGGATGACAATATAATAATATGCAATATGTTAAAATGTCCCACTTTCCAGATTACAGTCATGGGGGGCGATGTATGGAGAGCTGGTATTGTTCAGGGTGTATAAAGCATTAGGAACATTTAAGGGCATTTCCACCCCCAAAATAAAGCTTTGTCTATAAGCACCCCCTAAATATTTAAACCAAAAAACTCTCACAGCAAAAACTACTGTTATGTAGAAAAACTGTTGAGTTTCGTTCTGTTTCGAATTTTCCGAAAATTCAAAACGGACCCATAGAAATCTATGAGAGAAGAAATGTGAAAGTTTCCGTCCATTTTGAGGGACAAATAGTAATAGTAGGTGACTGTAAATGACACAGAGACCTGGGGAATGGTCTGGGAACCCGTTGGAGAGCAGGGAACCCGTTGGAGAGCAGCAGATCAAGGAGGATATCTCTGCATAACAACAGTTTTCAGCTGGGTTTATGTGTAGGGAGTGTATCCAGTTTTGGAGGTGGACTGCCTATAACCACCTACACAAACAGAAGAGTGTAGAACGAGTAATAAGCTAAATTCAGTAAGTACTACAGGCAGAAAGGTTGGAATATTACTATTGGCTTTATCCCTGGTACGAATGGGACTGAGCTTAAGATGTGGAGATCTGTATCCTGTACAATCCTATGTAGTCCATGATCCTTTTAGATCTATTAATTGATAATAAGTAACCGGTGGTGCTAATAACGTAGAAATGTCTATCCAACAAATCTGAGCTGGTCACAGATATCAATGGAATTTAAAGGGCTGGTGAAATAATCTTCTTACAGGGTGTTTTTTCAGCTTCTCCCGAGTTCAAGACATTCCCTCTCCATTACTTCTAATTGCACAGTGAGGGTAGATTCTTTGTGGAAGCCCTGCTTCTTCTGTCCATCTGCCCGTCTCTTCCCCGCTGGTGTTTAGCCTGGATAGGGTAAAATGCAGAACTCAACCCAAACAAAATCCCACACGTTGTGCCAAAATAAATACATTATATCTGTAAATAATGTGATACGTGGGGGGACAGTGATAGGATTTGGTAAGGGCAAAAACTTAAAGCATATCTCAGAGAGAAATAGCAGAGGGGTGAAAGGTAAAAAGAATGGCCCTATATGACCCGGGGCTCTCCTGCTGTCGCTCCGCCTGCTACCCTGGTAGTTCCGTCTCTAAAGGAAATATAATGTGTTCATTTACCTGCGTGAGCTCAACCTGCAGTCTTTCTTTTCTCCCTGGGTTTTTGTCAGCTCGATTTCTAACTCTCTCTCTCGTTTTCGTTCTCTTGCGCTTGAAGCGGTCTCGTGGAAATGACCGCACTTTGCTCTGAAAGTTTGGATTCATATTCCTTCAGCTGATCTCGCACCAGCACAAGCTCCTTCTCTGACGTTTGGAGTCTCCCCTGGAGAGAGGCGCTCCTCTCCATCGGCAGAAAGTAAAGGTTTAAGGAAATCAGCAGAATAAAAAGTAAATACTTAATCTATGGAGAAGTGAGGGTTTACCTGGAACATGAGCCTGTTCAGTTCTACCTTATCCAGAGACAGCCGCGCGGTTTAAATCTCCCATCTTTACAAGAGAATCTCGGAGACTGTCTACTTCTGCTTTGTGTCTGTTTTGTGCTACAGCAAGTTCTGAAATCTTTTTTCTGCCTGTAGTAAGCACCACACAGAGTGGATTGGTTCACTCTCAACATATCAATATTATTATTTATAACACCCCTGTAGTGGATTTCTATGGGAGGAACTGTAAGATTATAGACTTATAATCTTACAGTTCCAGAAGGAGTAGGAACCAGAAGCCACAAAGGGGAAGGTTATAAATAAAAATGCACCCCCAACTGTAAATTATAGGATATTAGAGTCACCTTGGAGTTCCGTGCCCTGTAAAAAGTACTCGCCTGCGGCCTCGTGCTTCTATATGGTCACGGAACTCCTCTGTGACTTCTAATATCCTTATAATTTACAGTAGGGGGTCATTATCCACTATATTATCATATTAATAAAATACTTCACTCTCATACTAATTATTGGGTTTCCTCTATTCCTTTAAAAGAGAACTATTGTGTGTATAAAGATTTTTTAGAATAACAGTTAAACTGAAAAGTACAGGGACTGGTTATTCCTACCTCCCAATATTGTTTCTGTGAGGAGCCCCAGCCCAAAGAAAACTGATTCTGCCAGTCTTCCTCCTGGCTTCAGCATTATCTTTAATAAAGAATTAGTCCAGGACTGACCGGGCAATTGAAAACTGTTAGTGCTGTAGCTCCTCAACAAATAATATTGTGAGGTAGGAATAATCATTCCTACTGCCCTCCTCAGGTACTTTCCTTTCTAATAGTTCATTTTTAGAGTATAGTTTATCCTTAAGCTTTCTCCCATACCTCATTCAAAGCTCTCTGAAGGGTTCCACATTCTTCACGACTCAAATCCCCAACCATCTGTGAGTGTAACAAGTCCTCCCGACACTGAATCAGCTCCTGAAGGGTAGCTGAACGCTCAGACTCAAGAACTTCAAAAGACTGCTGCCTGGAGACATACAAAGGCAATAAAATGGGTAAGGAGGGAGAAGAAAAAAAAGAAAGACAGACAGATTAATAATAATGTGAGATCTTACATTCGCCACTGGCTCGTAGCTCACGTTCATGGTCCTCCAATTGTAACTTTGCCTCAGGTCACAGGTCTCCAGACGAGATCTAAGAATTCTGTTTCAAACAAAGATTCCCCCAACTCTGAACTCACAGAATGTAACTTCAGCTCCGATATGTTAATACTCTCCTTTAATGCTTTAATTTCTTGTTTCATTCATTCAACTTTGACCTCATTGCCTCCCCCTCAGATTGCAAAGGAAATCTCTTGTTTTTGGGCTCTAGCTGCGATTTTGTGGACTCACCTTCCTGTTTCGATGCATCCAATTGTAACCCCACCTTTCTTAATTCCTGATCCTGTGTGATAACCTCAACCTCATAATCTCCACTTGCTGATTTGATGCTTCTAGTTGTAATTGAAGTGACCTTGCACCTCATCAGCTGTCTCTGCCGGGATCTCGCTAATCTTACTCTTGCTCTGAGACTTCTAATTGTAACTGAGCTGTTTAACGTCTCTTTCTTTTGACTCCAATTGTGAGCGAATAATGGTGATTTCATTTCTGATGCCTCAGTCTGTTGACCTTATCTGTGTTATTCCTTTTGGGCGGCCTCTACTGTGACTTTACTGACTTGATGACATCACCCATACCTCTGCCTGTGACTTCATCAGTCGTACTTCATTTTCTGATCTCTCTAATTGAGACTGGAAAGATTTCTTGGTTTGCTTTGATGTCAGAAGCAATGAATGGCTCGATTCCACTTCCTGTTTAGTGATTGAGTTAATGACTTCATTAGTTCCACCTCTTGTCTGATTCTTTATTGGTGTTATTACAGGCCCCATCCAATATCAGAAGGTTTCTTCTTCCCATCGAGCTCTCCATCTGACATCTCTCCATGCTCCCAGTCAATGTAAGTAGGATGGTGGATCAGAGATTGGGATGATGTGGCCTTTAGTTCATCTTAGTTGATTTTATGGATGAGAAGCAAGACTCTATAAGGCAGAGATTTCTTGTCCAATCACCCGTACCACTGATATGTCTTCAAAAATAAAATTAATATTAATTTAGTCAATGTAAATAAGCTTCCCCTGGTATTTCTAGATGCTGAGAACCCATTTTGGTTATAAAGTATAGTACAGACATTTTCCAGTGTATGAGGAGGACTAGGGAATGACCTGTAGATATAGACAGGTTATTTATAAGAGAGCAAAACTTGTCTGTGTTGTTATTTTGCAGCAGCCAAGTTAGAAAACATTTGATAACATCTGATTGGCTGTTGCAGCTTAATGCCCAGCGAACATTTTATTTATTTGGAGCCATTAAATAAGCTAATGGCGAGTTAAATGCTCTTTAAGATCTCTAAAATAACCAACAAAAAAAGCCTCCCAGATCTAGTAGCTTGAGTGACGTCACTAGCAACATCTGCTTAATTCCTCTTCCTGTGGTGGAAGTCAGGGTTTCTCAAAGGTGTGTAAGCTCAAAGAGCCAGAGGTGTGCCTAAGAATTAGGTTTGTGGAAATATTTTCACCAGTATAACTTACATTTTTGAAATTTTGTCCTCTAAAAATAGATATTATGATAACATTCCATCACACTCAATGTAGCATAACTTTATACAACATGAAATACTATACACTGTAAAGTGCATACCTACTGCTTGATATAGCATGCTGCGCTACTAACGCTGAAGTAGTGGGCACTCATGATGTGCATTGTCCAATTAACCAGCATTGGCTTCCCAGGACAAAGACAAAACAGCAGCAGGAACATTAAACTTTTAAGTGTCGTATCTTCTGATTGTCTGAACTTACAGAACTGATACTAGGTTAAGAAGGTAAGGCAGCAAACTTCTATTTCCCCCAATTACTTATCACTTGATTATTATTTTCGCTCTTTGTTGTCATATAAAAAAGGATGAGGCTTGCTCAACTGATTTCAGCAATACTACACTGTCTGCCTCATTTTTCACTACTGGGTTTCTCAACACAGACCAGTCAAGTACAAAGCTACATTTCCTAACAATTTTCACAATTCTACCTATTCAAGCGCAATGTTACATGATCATGATAAAGTATCCTTCCCTTTAATGTTAACATTTACCCCAGGACTATGGAGAGCAAACATAAATCTGCTCGTGATAGGAACACAGGTACCAAAGTTTCATTCATCTGTATATTTCACAAGCCACAATTTTGCCTGTTTGATGGTGCTGCTTTCTCGTAAAGCTTCTACCTGATATTATATCACTTCAATCATAGATACACATGGGCATATTTTTCAGGCCGAACAACCGATATTTCCGTGCATTTTTTTGGCGGCGTCCGATGACAATAACAGATAGTAACATAGTAATAAAGTAATTCAGGTTGAATAAGGCATTATTCCATCAAGTCCAACCTTTTCACCTCCCTTTTAACCCTACCTACAGTTGATCCAGGAAGGCAAAAAAACAGCTAAAAGTGTGTGTGTGTGTGTGTGTGTGTGTGAATCCTTCCTGACAAAAAGTACAGGCACAAACCACCCACATATATAATATTCCAAGCGACTTTCAAATCATAATTACTTTATTGACTTGATCCCACAAAATGAACTCAATTCTACTTTGAATCTGGTCTGTTTATGTAATATTAATCTAACCACAACATATGTCCCAATGTCCCCTAACTCTATTTATTCAATGTTGTCATGGAGTGACCATTAATTACTGGATCTATTTCACCATTTCCAGTATTGAGATGTAGAAAGTGCTTTGACAATAAACTGACAATAAAGTGATAATGTCCTTTTCAATGATTCTACCATATACGTGAATTATCACCTTTATACCTCACCATGGTGTCCATCACATTTTAACTATCCAGTGCATCCTGCACGTCCCAGATAGCCGACCTCACACCTTCTATTGTAAATCCATTCAATCCATCTGTTCTAGCAGGGCGATGCACCGAGCGGCTCTCGGAACTCGCTACTTGACGCTGTTCTATTGCGGCACTTTCACACGCCACTATTAGCTGGCGTTGAAGTGCCGCAATAAAATGCCATTTCGGCATATAACATCACTTGCGGCGGCTGCGCTGTTCCTTTCGCGTTAGCCACGCAGCTGCCGCAAGGAAGGAGTTAAAGTCACGCTAACCGATATAAAATCGGTTAGCGCAACTTTAACTCAAATCAGGAGCGATGCGCCCGTTGGTGCATCGCCCTGTAGGTTTTTAACTACTCTGCCATTGGTTTGGATATACTGAATGTTTACTTTAACATATTTAAATAATTACATTCATTTTGGGTTAAAAAGACACTCAAGCTCAACCTTCCATGAAAAAAAAACAACCCCCAACACTCTCCTGCATTCAAATTCCTTTTTCAAGGGGGACAGTCACAGTCAGGAAGTAAAGAACTGTCAATCATGCACTCCCTTAGCCCCTCCTTGGCCCAACTGTATGCAAATTATTATCCTTTCTATGAAAGTAAGACATGAAAAGGAATAAGCATAATTTGTTGCTCTGTGCTAAATTAAACTGGTACACACATGCACGATCTTTAAAAAATGACAGATAGAATCTGCTTGTGTGTCCCCACCTTTACTCTGCCTGCAGTTAACACCCAAGCTGTGCAGTTAGCCGATGTTTATGCTGTCTGTAACACATCACCTAAAGCAATCAAACCCCCCCCCCACACACACCCTTTCACGTTAGTCTCCTACAACTGAAACAAAACTTATCATTTAACTGAAAGGTCTCTCCACTCATAAGTTTAACCAAGTGTGGGGAGCAGTAACTATCTCCGTGCCACAATCGGTAAGGGTTATAGACGTAGTATCGGCAAGGGAGGCAGACTCAAAATGCCTTACAGCAAAATAATTTATTAAGTGCTGAGTAATCCAAATACACACACTTTCGGGGGTTTACCCTTCCTCAGGTAACCCCAGAAACGTTGTGTGTATTTGGATACTCAGCACTTATAAATTATTCCACTCATAAACAATCTCCACTCATAAACATAAAATAGCTTAATTGAAGAATGGGAGGTACAGAGCTTATCTTACCTCCCGTTCTTCAATTAACCGATCAGGAGCAGGCAGAAACAGAGAAGTTATCCTCGATCACACTCCAGTGTGGCTTCTCTGACAGGTTGGAACACTCCCTTACAATATATGTGCCATGTAATGCACGTCGGACCTGTCGAAGCCAGCGTTAAAGCTCGAACGCAGGTAAGTTCTCTGTGTTCCCTGCTTGCTCCTTACTGTTTAATTGAAGAACGGGGTAAGAAATAGCACCATTACCTCCAACTCTTCGATTAAATTGAAAAACTCAGTCTTATTTATGAGTGGAGATACCCTTTAAGCATGATAATAGCTCCAGAGCGCTCCCATAGCAAGGCAGTGTCCCTTCACTATAACACTAAATCAAGGGGTGAGTCTATTGGCTATAGCTCACTTTTTTTGAGACACAGATCATCTCTACTGCACATGCTCCCTCACTCTTATGGGAGGAGCTGAGCACACAGATAAGGTTAATGCATACTAACTACTAGGACCAGAAGAGATATGTGAAAGTGACGCTGAAAGGGATCAATTCCTGGCAGCTCTAAAAATTTAGAAAGATAACTGCAAGTAATTTTTTCACTTTAGTGTCCCTTTAAGAAAAAAAAAACTTTGCCTCTTTCCCTTCTATTATTGTTATTTAATATTTGGAAAAAATCTATATGTTTATTAGTAACTAATAAAAAAAAGACAACATTAAGCAGCACAGTAGACAATTGTACACACGTTCTGTTGCAGTTTTCAGTTCATTAAAATGTCGATGAAATGTTACAACTTCTTTCCATATCTGTAGAAGGGTGAGTGTTCTCCCTGTATACGTCTCCATAGATCTATGGACAATATAGAGTAAGTTATGATTTCTCCCCTGTATACAGCTCCTATATAGATCTGTAAGGACAATATAGAGTAAGTTATAGATTTCTCCCCCTGTATACAGCTCTATAGATCTGTAAGACAATATAGTCAGTTATAGATTTCACCCCCTGTATACAGCTCCTATAGATCTTAAGACAATATAGAGTATTTCTAGATTCTCTCCCTGTATACAGCTCCTATAGATCTATAAGGACAATACAGATTAATTATGATTTCTCCCCTGTATACAGCTCCTATAGATCTTAAGACATACAGAGTAGTTATAGTATTTCAACCCCCTGTATACAGCTCCTATAGATCTGATAGGACAATATAGGTTAGTTATAGATTTCAACCCCCTGTATACAGCTCCTATGATCAGTAAGGACAATATAGAGTAAGTTATAGATTTCTCCCCCTTTATACAGCTCCTATAGATCAGTAAGGACAATATAGAGTAAGTTATGATTTCTCCCTATCCAGCTCCTATGATCTGTAAGGACAATATAGAGTAAGTTCTAGATTTCTCCTCCGTATACAGCTCCTATAGATCTGTAAGGACCATATGTGTTAGTTATAGATTTCACCCCCTGTATACAGCTCCTATAGATCTGTAAGGACAATATAGAGTTAGTTATAGTATTTAACCGCCTGTATATAGCTCCTAAAGATCTGTAAGGACAATATAGAGTTGTCATAGTTTCAACCCCCTGTATACAGCTCCTATGATCATAAGGACATATAGATAAGTTATAATTTCTCCCCCTTTATACAGCTCCTATAGATCTGTAGGACAATATGTCAGTTATAGATTTCACCCCTGTATACATCTCCTATAGATCTGTAAGGACAATATAGTCAGTTATAGATTTCAACCCCCTGTATACAGCTCCTATAGATCTGTAAGGACATATAGTCAGTTATAGATTTCAACCCCCTGTATACAGCTCCTAAAGATCTGTAAGGATAAGAGTCAGTTATAGAATTTTCATCCCCCTGTATACAGCTCCTAAATCTGTAGGGATAATAGTCAGTTATAGATTTCATCCCCCTGTATACAGCTCCTATAGATCTGTAAACATATAGAGTAGTTATAGTTTCATCCCCCTGTATACGCTCCTATAGTCTGTAGGACATATAGTCAGTTATAGATTTCAACCCCCTGTATACAGCTCTATAGATCTGTAAGGACAATATAGTCAGTTTGGATTGAACTCCACGTATACAGCTCTAACCGATATTTAGAACAATAAAGAGTTACTTATACATTGCTCCTCCTGTATACAGTTCCTATAGATCTTGTAATACAATATATTTAGGTTATCAAGTGTTTTCCCTGTACCACAGTCTATAGATCTGTATGACAATATATATTACGTTATCAATGCTTTCCCTGTACACAGCTCTTATAGATCTGTAATGACAATATATATTACATTATCAAGTGTTTTCCCGTATACAGCTCTTATAGATCTGTAATGACAATATATATTACATTATCAATGGCTTTCCTTGTATACAGCTCTTATAGTCTGTAATGACAATATATATTCACGTTATCAATGTGCTTTCCCTGTACACCTCTCTTATAGATCTGTAATGATCATATAATTAGGTTATCAGTGTTTTCCCTGTATACAGCTCTTATAGATCTGTAATGACAATATATATTACGTTATCAAGTGCTTTCCTTGTATACAGCTCTTATAGATCTGTAATGACAATATATATTACGTTATCAAGTGCTTCCCTGTATACAGCTCTTATAGATCTGTAATGACAATATATATTACATTATCAAGTGCTTTCCTTGTATACAGCTCTTATAGATCTGTAATGACAATATTATCTTATCAGTTGCTTTCCCTGTATACAGCTCTTATAGATCTGTAATGACATATATATTACGTTATCAAGTGCTTTCCTGTTACAGCTCTTAATAGATCTGTAAGTGACAATATTATTATAGTTATCCAGTGCTTTCCTGTATACAGCTCTTATAGATCTGTAATGACAATTATATTACGTTATCATGCTTTCCCTGTATACCAGCTCTTATAGATCAGTAATGACAATATATATTACATTATCAGTGCTTTTCCTTGTATACAGCTCTTATAGATCTTATGACAATATATTTACGTTATCAGTGCTTTCCTGTATACAGCTCTTATAGATCTGTAAGACAATATATATTACGTTATCAAGTGGCTTTCCCTGTATACGCTCTTATAGATCGTAATGACAATATATATTAGGTTCAAGTGCTTTCCCTGTATACAGCTCTATAGATCTGTAATGACATTATATTACGTTATCAAATGCTTTCCCTGTACACAGCCTTATAGATCTGTAATGACAATATATTACGTTATCAAGTGTTTTCCCGTACACAGCTCTTATAGATCTTTAATGACTAATATATAGGTTATCAAGTGCTTTCCCTGTATCCAGCTCTTAGAGATCTGAATGACAATATAATTTACGTTTCAAAGTGCTGTCCCTGTGATACAGCTCTTTAATCTGTAAATGACAATTATATTACTTATCAAGTGCTTTCCTGTATACAGCTCTTATAGATCTGTAATGACAATATATATTACCGTATTCAAGTGCTTTCCCTGTTATACAGCTCTTATAGATCTGTAATGACAATATATATTACGTTATCAAGTGCTTTCCCTGTATACAGCTCTTATAGATCTGTAATGACAATATATATTACGTTGTGATCAAGTGTTTTCCTCTGTACACAGCTCTTATAGCATCTTGTAATGACAATCATACATATTGTTATCAGTGCTTTCCTGTATACAGCTCTTATAGATCTGTAATGACAATATATATTACGTTATCAAGTGCTTTCCTTGATACAGCTCTTATAGTCTGTAATACAATATATATTACATATCAAGTGCTTTCCCTGTATACACTCTTGTAGATCTGTAATGACAATAAATTACGTTATCAAATGCTTTCCCTGTATACAGCTCTTATAGATCTGTAATGACATATATATTACGTTATCAAGTGCTTTCCCTGTATACAGTCTCTTATAGTCTGAATGACATCTATATTACTTATCAAGTGCTTTCCTTGTATACAGCTCTTATAGATCTGTAATGACAATATATATTATATCAAGTGCTTTCCCTGTATACAGCTCTTATAGATCGTAATGACATATATATTACATTCCAGTGCTTTCCCTGTACACAGCTCTTATAGATCTGTATGAACAATATATATTAGGTTAATCAATGCTTTCCCTGTAACGCTCTTATAGATCTGTAATGACAATATATATTACTTATCAAGTTGCTTTCCCTGATACAGCTTCATATAGATCTGTAATGACAATATATATTTAATGTTATCAAGTGTTTTCCCTGTATACAGCTCTGTATAGATCTGTAATGACAATATCTATTAGGTAATCAAGTGCTTTCCCTGATACAGCTCTTATAGATCTGTAATGACAATATATATTACATATCAAGTGCTTTCCCTGTAACAGCCTTATAGATCTGTAATGACATATATATTACGTTATCAAGTGCTTTCCCTGTATACAGGCTCTTAGATCGTGTAAGGACATATATTAACATTATCGAAATGCTTTCCTTGTATACAGCTCTTATAGATTCTGTAATGAACAATATATATTAGGTCTCAAGTCTTCCTTGATCCAGCTCTTAATATCTGTAATGACAATATATATTACGTTATCAAGCTTTTCCTGTATACAGCTCTTATAGATCTGTAATGACAATATATATTACATTATCAAGTGCTTCCCTGTATACAGCCTCTTATAGATCTTAATGACAATATATCTCCGACATCCAAATACAGCAATGGGACAGGAAACCTTGGCTTAACAGCAAACAGTCAGGGACCTCAACATAACAGCAAGGGGTCAGGGGCCTCCATAACAGCTTGGTTCCTGGACCCAATAACAGCAAGGTGCAGGGACCTCCATATAACAGCAAGGTGCAGGGACCTCCATATAACAGCAAGGTGCCAGGGACCTCCATATAACAGCAAGGCGCCATGGACCTCCATATAACAGCAAGCGAACAGTGCCACTCAATACCCCTCTGCCTGTACCCCAGTATATCACTGCGCCCATTCACCAAATACCCCTTCCATGTTATACCAGGTCAGGAACCTCCATACATCAGTAAGGGTCAGGGACCTCCGTTATAAAAGCAAGGGGTCGGGACCTCCACATTACAGCAAAGGGATCAGGGATCTCCATATTAGGGCAAGAGGTCAGGACCTCCATAATACAGCAAGGGAACAGGAGCACCTCAATATAACTGCAAGTGCCAGAGACCCTCGCAGTACCGGACACCCGACCCAGTAAACCCCCCCCGCAGTAACACTCCCCTAAAAACAAAACCCCCCCTGCAGTATACCCCACATGCAGTAACACCCTCTGCAGTAACCCCCCAACCTGCAGTCAAACCCTGCAGTAACACCATCGCAGTACCAAACCCTGCAGTAATCCCCCCTGCAGGAACTCCCCCAGTGCATTAACCCCCCTGCAATAACATCACCCTGCAGTGACCCACCCTGGAATAACACCCCCCACATAGACAGAACAGCATAAACTCTGCCAATTTCTGTGTAATCGTCTCATAAACTGACATTCCTGCACTTTTACTACAAGTTTAACAATACCTGCTATTTAGTGCATAGGGGAATGTCCGTCTATTCATTGGTTCCCTGCTTTCACGGAGCGAAAAGAGGAGGAGTAGTCTGCCAGGAGATCAGGTGACGTATTACAGGACTTTACAGACTTTCATTGATATTACAGGAATTTCAGACTTTTTTAAAATAATTTCCCAGAACCCCTACATTTGCCTTTCGGCAACCACCAAACCAACCAAAAACTAGTAAGAAGAAAGATTAAAAAATATCCCCCCAGGCACCAAACCATGCAGGGGTCCTCGGTGTACAATATTACCAGTTCTCCATCTGTAACACCCAGGACAGGGGTATTTAACATCCAGGGATCTTAAAGCTGCACACCCAGCAATGTGGTGTATTAAAAACGTAACAAATGTACAAGACACATATATATATAGGGGAGGAACCAGTCAAACACTACAGAAGAGGATGAACTCCACAGAAGTGCATCACCCACCATAATGACAATAATAACTGTTTGCCTGTCGGGTATCATTTTTCTCAACCAGGACACTCCAAGAAAAACCTCCAAGTGGATCTTAAAGGGACAGTTCAGCAGCAACCAAGATAGAAAAACATTTGAAGCCAAAATGATTCCGTTATTTGACTCCAAAAACATTGGGTTTAAACCAAGACATGGGATTCCTACCCCTATAACTGTATTTATATTGGAGTAGGACCATATGTTGATGGTATACAATATGTACATAGTCTCAGGGTCTGCTTTTTCTCTCATCCAGCATCCCCCCTTATTATTCCCCCCCCAACCCCCCGCTACCTCTCTCCTCTCCATTGGTTACCCACCCTAGTACCTGTTATCTCTCCATTTTATTACCCCCTCTCATTCCTCAGTATATTCTTTTTGTGTGTTTATTATCTGTTATCTAATGTAATTGCTTCTTACTTTCTGTTACCCTTTGTTTCTATCAGTCCTGCTGTGACCGAGGAAGAGGGTTGATCCATTGAAAGCTTGTCTACTGAAATAAACATAGTCCATTAAAGTATCACAGTTTCTCTACTGTTTACTACATATATTGGACTAATACGGCAAAACAATCATTATGTTACAAGATGGAAGATACTATATATGCCGCTTAAAGAAGCAGTCTCAACACCTCATAAAGGAAACTCAAATCAACACGACATCTACTTCTTATCTAGATGCAAGAAGTGGAAGCTAATCCACGTGGATAAAGGATAACCAATCCAGTACTACTACATAATTCACAATATGTGGATAATGTCAAACGGGCCAGCGGAAAAATCAGGAATCACCTTATACATCGACTTTACAAAAAGAGAGTCACCATATCAAAGAACAATATACAATGAAAGAAAATCATCACCTGGATAACCCAAACTTGGTTGAACTAGAAAACAATTGCTGGAACTACATAAGAGACTCCCAAAGGAAGCATGCAAAGGAAACAACAGACACTGAACAATTATCCCAGGAGCTCAACAATCCACGTATGGACTTTAATTTAACACAATACAGACAAACATAATATCAACTTACAGTATATCAAGCAGTAAACACTACCATTATTGATAATATTGGACTTAATGAGATATTGATCCTGGACCAAATGGGGAGAATAATCCACATACTGACAATATAAACCAGGGAGTCATCTCCAGTTTAAACAGGCTAAGCCAGAGTTCAGTGTACTTTCTAAAGGATCACATTCTGTCCAACCACTATAAAGTTCAGCTATAACTGACATGGAAGATTCTACAGAAGGCTCAGGTTAAAGGAATTCTCCACCACAACCTCAGTGCACAGACACTGCTATAATGCGATGAAAGGAACAGCACATTTACCCCAAAACCAGGACGCAACACAAAAGTGCAGTGTTCTTCCCAGAATTTTTTTCAAGCCGGGTGTGCATGAAAAAGTAGCCGGGTGGGGGGACAAGGAAATTTGGTGGAAGGGGAAAAGTGCACGCATCATGCTCATTATATAGTTTAACAACATCTGCAGTAAATTGTAGTTCTACAACATCTGAAGGTAACCCATGATGTAAAATGGCAGCACAAATACATGTGCCAACCTTTTGTGGCTTGGGGATCTTGGAAAAAGTTAGTTAACGTGCTAAAATAAGCTTACAAATGTAAAAAAAGGGCTCTGGACGGGCAGTTTTGGCTGGAGTTTTTACTGATAATTGGCACACCTATTAAACCTACATCTGATTTTTTAAATCACAAGTGTTTTCTTAAGAAATTTTTTCACCCGTGGTGGCATGAAAAAGTGCTGGGTGGGCCGCCCGGCTAAAAGACCCTAGGGAGAACACTGAAGTGGATCAATACTAGAAAGCTTTAGAGTAAGAGACCCATCTATGCTATCGCACAACAGAGGTTGTGACAGAGGAGTCTAGGCGGCCGATGGAAACAGTTCCGAGCGTTCTCCCTATGATGTTCATGTGATGTTTTTAGGGAGAAAGCTCGGGACTGTGTGTATGCAGATCTTGCAGATCCTGTCTATCATCTTTCAATTATCTGTTACTGTGTACCCAGCTTTCCGATGTATATACTGCAAAAACTCTCCAAAGATCCTACCAAGGATACAGAACTAAACTAAACAAACCATTAATCATTTCCACTAGACCTACAATCAGAGATGCTTCCATTGATACCAGACCAACCAGACATTGGAACCTGCATGCTCCCCAAAATACACAAACACAGGATCCAGGAAGGCCCATTGTCACAGGTATGAACACTCTTACAGAAAACCTATCGGGCCTGGTAGAAAACCCACTTGTAAAACAAAAACTGTTAGTCCATTAAAAGTATCACAGCTCTCTACTTTTTACACATATATTGGACTAATACGGCAAAACAATCATTATTTTTACAGACTTTCACGCAGACCCGATTTTCTAATTAACCTAGTGGTCAAAACAGGAACTGCAAAATTTGAAAAACAAATGGTCCCGATTGGGATTTTCTGGCGTTCCAGGCGTAGATGGCGGGTTTAATCTATAGCTACTGGCGCGCCAGCATGCTATTCCAACGTTCACCCATCTGTAAAAATCAGGAAAAAAATATTTTAGCCTAAGAATACCCCTTAAGCTTGCAGAAAGGTGGGTTGAGACTTTCTAATGTGTGGTGTGTTCCAGTTGTGCAGCGGCACCATCTATTTTGTTCCTTTCATGTATGATACAGGACTAGCGACGGGTCCGGGGCTGTCTTGCACCGGGCACCTGGAAGACTTGGTGAGGTACACGCATGCTATACTGTGATTTGGCTCTCATGTATATGTTTGGATGGGGCCTTGGGAGATACGTGAGGCACAACTTTATCGCTGCAGCGAAGGGTTCGGGGCGGGTATGCACCGGACCACTCCTTTTGATAAGTAAGGGTATATATACACTTTATATTTAACAAGTTAGGATCGGATACTGAGTTTGTGAGGGGTGTAGACACTGTTTTCCTTATTTGTTCTATGACGTTTAGTCCATGACAGATCTTAATTCACCTTTTCTTTATACAAAACAGAAGACTGGTTAGCATTGTAAGCTTATCCTGAGCTGGATCCCTTACAGTCTCACCTTGTACTTTTCAAGGCCACTGTGCACGCACTCTCTGCCTGGAACTTCCGCTCCATTTCAGACAGCTTCTCAGACAAAGCCAGGAGATCTCTCTCTAGTGCTCTCTTTCAGTGTGGATAGGGAAACCTCGTCTGCAAAAATCCAAAGGGTGTAAGTGTGGATGGTAAGTGGTAGATCTCTGGCATTCCCATCTACAGTACAGCAGTCTGGTTAACATGTTTCTTACCTTGGATGGTCTCTTTAGACTGCACAACTGTCATGAGCTCCATCTTATTTGTCCGCACAAGATCTCGAGCTGGACGCTTTCTCCTGGATGCGAAAAGCAATTTTTAAAAGACTGCTTCATGGACCTGTTAGATAGACTAAAGGTGGTAAGAGATGACACATCCAATGACTGTGCTGTTAACAGATTAGGCTATTGAAATAGGGGATAGGTCAGAACTACACTGGCTGGTTAAACCAAAATATTATCATTCATTTAGGTTTGGCCATTAATATAAAGAGATGCAATTATTTATTAATGGGAAATTTTAAAATTAGTAGTTAGTAAATATAATAATACAATAGTTACAATGTCCTATTACCCAGATAACATACAGGGAGAGTATCAAATTTGTTATGGTTAAAAATGTGGTAATTTTGCCTCAACCACTCAGATGTTGGTTTTAAAAGGAAAATAGTCTGATTGGTTGGGAACAAATTACACAATTTTTAGCGATAGAACTTTTATTACATCTCCCTGATAATAAAGTCCTTCATACAATATGATAATATAATAATACAATATGTTACAATGTTCTATTTCCCGATAACAGTCATTGTTAGTAATGTCCTTTATACAATATGATAATATAATAACGTGTTATAATGTCCTAGTCCAGAAACAGTCATAGTTAGTAATATAATAATAATACAATATGTTACAATGTTCTATTTCCCAGATAACAGTCATAGTTAGTAAAGTCCTTTATCAATATGATAATATAATAACGTGTTATAATGTCCTAGTTCCCAGATAAGTCATAGTTAGTAATATAAATAATATAATATATAATACAATATGTTACAATGTTCTATTCCCAAATAAGTCATAGTTAGTAAAGCCCTTTATACAATATGATTAATAAAACGTGTTATAATGTCCTAGTTCCCAGATAAGTCATAGTTAGTAATATAATAATAAACAATATGTTACAATGTTCTATTTCCCAGATACAGTCATAGTTAGTAAAGTCCTTTAACTATATGATAATATAATAATAAACGTGTATTAATGTCCTAGTTCCCAGATAACAGTATAGTTAGTAATATAATATATACAATATAATACAGTATGTTACAATTCTATTTCCCAGATAACAGTCATAGTTAGTAAAGTCCTTATACAATATGATAATATAATAACGTGTTATAATGTCCTAGTTCCCAGATAAGTCATAGTTAGATATAATAATAATAATACAATATGTTAAATGTTCTATTTCCCAGATAACAGTCATAGTTAGTAAGTCCTTATACTATAGATAATATAATAAATAACGTGTTAAATGTCCTAGTTCCCAGATAAGTCATAGTTAGTAATAAATAATAAATAATAATATACAATATGTTACAATGTTCTATTTCCCAAATAAGTCATAGTTAGTAAGCCCTTATTACAATATGATAATTAAAAACGTGTTATAATGTCCTAGTTCCCAGATAAGTCATAGTTAGTAATATAATAAATAATACAATATGTTACAATGTTCTATTTCCCAGATAACAGTCATAGTTAGTAAAGTCCTATACCATATGATAAATAATAATAACGTGTTATAAGTCCTAGTTCCAGATAACAGTCATAGTTAGTAATATAATAATAATACAATATTAATACAATATGTTACAATGTTCTATTTCCCAGATAAACAGTCATAGTTAGTAAAGTCCCTTTATACAATATGATAATAATAATAAACGTGTATAATGTCCTAGTTCCAGATAACAGTCATGAGTATAATAAATATAATACAATATGTTAATGTTCTATTCCGATAACAGTCATAGTTAGTGATATAATATAATAATACAATGTTACAATGTTTTATTCCCAAAACAGTCATAGTTAGTAAAGTCTTTGTACAATTGATAATACAATGTTTAATGTCTATTCCTAGATAAGTGATAGTTAGTAAATCTTTATACAATATGAAATATAATAATACAATGTTACAATGTCCTATTCCTAGATAACAGTCATAGTTAGTAAAGTCCTTTATACAATATAATAATACAATGTTATAATGTCCTATTTTCCAGATAAGTCCTAGTTAGTAAAATCTTTATACATATGATAATATAATAATACAATAGTTACGGTATAATGTTCTATTTCCCAGATAAAAGTCAAAGTTCTAAAGTCTTTTGTAAATATGATAATACAATTGTATAATGTCCTATTTCCCAGATAACAGTCATAGTAGTAAAGCCCTTACAATATTAAATAATAATAATGTGTTATAATGTCTAGTTCCCAGATAAGTCATAGTTAGTATATAATATATAATAATAATAAAATATGTTACAATGTTCTATTTCCCAGATAACAGTCATAGTTAGTAAAGTCTTCATACATGATAATATAATACAATATGTTACAATGTCCTAGTTCCCAGATAAGTCATAGTAGTAAAGTCCTTTTACATATACATATGATAAATAATAACGTGTTATAATGTCCTAGTTCCCAGATAAGTCATAGTTCGTAATATAATAATATAATAATAATACAATATGTTCAATGTTATATAATGTCCTATTTCCCAGATAACAGTCATAGTTAGTAAAGCCCTTACAATATGATAATATAATAATAATGTGTTATAATGTCCTAGTTCCCATGTCCTAGTTCCCAGATAAGTCATAGTTAGTAATATAATAATAATACAATATGTTACAATGTTCTATTTCCCAGATAACAGTCATAGTTAGTAAAGTCCTTTATACAATATGATAATATAATAATAACGTGTTATAATGTCCTAGTTCCCAGATAAGTCATAGTTAGTAATATAATAATATAATAATAATAATACAATATGTTACAATGTTCTATTTCCCAAATAAGTCATAGTTAGTAAAGCCCTTTATACAATATGATAATATAATAACGTGTTATAATGTCCTAGTTCCCAGATAAGTCATAGTTAGTAATATAATAATAATAATACAATATGTTACAATGTTCTATTTCCCAGATAACATCAGGTTATTAAAGTCCTTTATCAATATGATAATATTAATAACGTGTTATAATGTCCTAGTTCCCAGATAACAGTCATAGTTAGTAATATAATAATAATACAATAATAATACAATATGTTACAATGTTCTATTTCCCAGATAACAGTCAGTTAGTAAAGTCCCTTTATACAATATGATAATATAAATAACGTGTATAATTCCTAGTTCCCAGATAACAGTCATAGTTAAATAAATAATATAAATATGTTCAATGTTCTATTTCCCAGATAACAGTCATAGTTAGTGATTAATATAATAATACAATGTTCAATGTTTTATTTCCCAATAACAGTCATAGTTAGTAAAGTCTTTTACAATAGATAATACAATGTTATAATGTCCTATTTCCAGATAAGTGATAGTTAGTAAATCTTTATACAATATGATAATATAATAATACAATGTTACAATGTCCTATTTCCTAGATAACAGTCATAGTTAGTAAAGTCCTTTTACAATATATAATACAATGTTATAATGTCCTATTTTCCAGATAAGTCATGTTAGTAAAACTTTTATACAATATGATAATAAAATAATACAATATGTTCGGTATAAGTTCTATTTCCCAGATAACAGTCAAGTTCTAAAGCTTTTAAATATGATAATACATATTGTAATGTCCTATTTCCCAGATAACAGTCATAGTTAGTAAAGCCTTACAATATGATATATATAATAATGTGTTATAATGTCCTAGTTCCCAGATAAGTCTAGTTAGTAATTAATATATAATAATAATACAATATGTTTACAATGTTTCTATTTCCCAGATAACAGTCATAGTTAGTAAAGTCTCATACAATAGATAATATAATACAATATTAATGTCCTAGTTCCCAGATAATCATAGTAGTAAAGTCCTTTATACAATATGATAATAATAATACGTGTTATAATGTCCTAGTTCCCAGATAAGTCATAGTTATAAATATAATAATATAATAATAATACAATATGTTACAATGTTCTATTTCCCATATACAGTCATAGTTATAAAGCCTTTATACAATATGATAATATAATACATTGTTATATGTCCTAGTTCCCAGATAAGTCATAGTTAGTAATATAATAATATAATAATAATACAATATGTTACAATGTTCTATTCCAGATAACAGTCATAGTTAGTAAAGTCCTTCATACAATATGATATATAATACAATATGTTACAATGTCCTAGTTCCCAGATAGTCATAGTTAGTAAAGTCCTTTATACATATGATAATATAATAACGTGTTTATAATGTCCTAGTTCCCAGATAAGTCATAGTTAGTAATATAATAATATATAATAATACAATATGTACAATGTTCTATTTCCCAGATAACAGTCATAGTTAGTAAAGTCCTTCATACAATATGATAATATACAATATGTTACAATGTCCTAGTTCCCAGATAGTCATAGTTAGTACTCCTCATAAATATGATAATATAATAATACAATATGTTACAATGTTCTATTTCCCAGATAACAGTCATAGTTAGTAAAGTCCTTCATACAATATGATAATATAATACAATATGTTACAATGTCCTAGTTCCCAGATAAGTCATAGTTAGTAAAGTCCTTTATACAATATGATAATATAATAATACAATATGTTATAATGTTCTATTTCCCAGATAACAGTCATAGTGTATGTCCTCATACAATATGATAATATAATAATACAATATGTTACAATGTCCTATTACCCAGATACAACCATAGTTAGTAATGTCCTTCATATAATATGATAATAAATAATACAATATGTTTAATGTCCTATTTCCCACATAACAGTCATACAGGGAGATTATGGTTAAAATGGTGGGATGACAATATAATAATATGCAATATGTTAAAATGTCCCACTTTCCAGATTACAGTCATGGGGGGCGATGTATGGAGAGCTGGTATTGTTCAGGGTGTATAAAGCATTAGGAACATTTAAGGGCATTTCCACCCCCAAAATAAGCTTTGTCTATAAGCACCCCCTAAATATTTAAACCACAAAAACTCTCACAGCAAAAACTACTGTTATGTAGAAAAAACTGTTGAGTTTCGTTCTGTTTCGAATTTTCCGAAAATTCAAAACGGACCCATAGAAATCTATGAGAGAAGAAATGTGAAAGTTTCCGTCCATTTGAGGGACAAATAGTAATAGTAGGTGACTGTAAATGACACAGAGACCTGGGGAATGGTCTGGGGAACCCGTTGGAGAGCAGGGAACCCGTTGGAGAGCAGCAGATCAAGGAGGATATCTCTGCATAACAACAGTTTTCAGCTGGGTTTATGTGTAGGGAGTGTATCCAGTTTTGGAGGTGGACCTGCCTATAACCACCTACACAAACAGAAGAGTGTAGAACGAGTAATAAGCTAAATTCAGTAAGTACTACAGGCAGAAAGGGTTGGAATATTACTATTGGCTTTATCCCTGGTACGAATGGGAACCTGAGCTGTAAGATGTGGAGATCTGTATCCTGTACAATCCTATGTAGTCCATGATCCTTTTAGATCTATTAATTGATAATAAGTAACCGGTGGTGCTAATAACGTAGAAATGTCTATCCAACAAATCTGAGCTGGTCACAGATATCAATGGAATTTAAAGGGCTGGTGAAATACATCTTCTTACAGGGTGTTTTTCAGCTTCTCCCGAGTTCAAGACATTCCCTCTCCATTACTTCTAATTGCACAGTGAGGGTAGATTTTCTTGTGTGGAAGGCCCTGCTTCTTCTGTCCATCTGCCCGTCTCTTCCACCGCTGGTGTTTAGCCTGGATAGGAAGTAAAATGCAGAACTCAACCCAACAAAATCCCACACGTTGTGCCAAAATAAATACATTATATCTGTAAATAATGTGATAACGTGGGGGGCAGTGATAGGATTTGGTAAGGGCAAAAACTTAAAGCATATCTCAGAGAGAAAATAGCAGAGGGGTGAAAGGTAAAAAGAATGGCCCTATATGACCCGGGGCTCTCCTGCTGTCGCTCCGCCTGCTACCCTGGTAGTTCCGTCTCTAAAGGAAATATAATGTGTTCATTTACCTGCGTGAGCTCAACCTGCAGTCTTTCTTTTTCTCCCTGGGTTTTTGTCAGCTCGATTTCTAGACTCTCTCTCTCGTTTTCGTTCTCTTGCGCTTGAGCGGTCTCGTGGAAATGACCGCACTTTGCTCTGAAAGTTTGGATTCATATTCCTTCAGCTGATCTCGCACCAGCACAAGCTCCTTCTCTGACGTTTGGAGTCTCCCCTGGAGAGAGGCGCTCCTCTCCATCGGCAGAAGTAAAGGTTTAAGGAAATCAGCAGAATAAAAAGTAAATACTTAATCTATGGAGAAGTGAGGGTTTACCTGGAACATGAGCCTGTTCAGTTCTACCTTATCCAGAGACAGCCGCGCGGTTTAAATCTCCCATCTTTACAAGAGAATCTCGGAGACTGTCTACTTCTGCTTTGTGTCTGTTTTGTGCTACAGCAAGTTCTTGAAATCTTTTTTCTGCCTGTAGTAAGCACCACACAGAGTGGATGGTTCACTCTCAACATATCAATATTATTATTTATACACCCCTGTAGTGGATTTCTATGGGAGGAACTGTAAGATTATAGACTTATAATCTTACAGTTCCAGAAGGAGTAGGAACCAGAAGCCACAAAGGGGAAGGTTATAAATAAAAATGCACCCCCAACTGTAAATTATAGGATATTGAAGTCACCTTGGAGTTCCGTGCCCTGTAAAAAGTACTCGCCTGCGGCCTCGTGCTTCTATATGGTCACGGAACTCCTCTGTGACTTCTAATATCCTTATAATTTACAGTAGGGGGTCATTATCCACTATATTATCATATTAATAAAATACTTCACTCTCATACTAATTATTGGGTTTCCTCTTTCCTTTAAAAGAGAACTATTGTGTGTATAAAGATTTTTTAGAATAACAGTTAAACTGAAAAGTACAGGGACTGGTTATTCCTACCTCCCAATATTGTTTCTGTGAGGAGCCCCAGCCCAAAGAAAACTGATTCTGCCAGTCTTCCTCCTGGCTTCAGCATTATCTTTAATAAAGAATTAGTCCAGGACTGACCGGGCAATTGAAAACTGTTAGTGCTGTAGCTCCTCAACAAATAATATTGTGAGGTAGGAATAATCATTCCTACTGCCCTCCTCAGGTACTTTCCATTTCTAATAGTTCATTTTTAGAGTATAGTTTATCCTTTAAGCTTTCTCCCATACCTCATTCAAAGCTCTCTGAAGGGTTCCACATTCTTCACGACTCAAATCCCCAACCATCTGTGAGTGTAACAAGTCCTCCCGACACTGAATCAGCTCCTGAAGGGTAGCTGAACGCTCAGACTCAAGAACTTCAAAAGACTGCTGCCTGAGACATACAAAGGCAATAAAATGGGTAAGGAGGGAGAAGAAAAAAAAGAAAGACAGACAGATTAATAATAATGTGAGATCTTACATTCGCCACTGGCTCGTAGCTCACGTTCATGGTCCTCCAATTGTAACTTTGCCTCAGGTCACAGGTCTCCAGACGAGATCTAAGAATTCTGTTTCAAACAAAGATTCCCCCAACTCTGAACTCACAGAATGTAACTTCAGCTCCGATATGTTAATACTCTCCTTTAATGCTTTAATTTCTTGTTTCATTCATTCAACTTTGACCTCATTGCCTCCCCCTCAGATTGCAAAGGAAATCTCTTGTTTTTGGGCTCTAGCTGCGATTTTGTGGACTCACCTTCCTGTTTCGATGCATCCAATTGTAACCCCACCTTTCTTAATTCCTGATCCTGTGTGATAACCTCAACCTCATAATCTCCACTTGCTGATTTGATGCTTCTAGTTGTAATTGAAGTGACCTTGCACCTCATCAGCTGTCTCTGCCGGGATCTCGCTAATCTTACTCTTGCTCTGAGACTTCTAATTGTAACTGAGCTGTTTAACGTCTCTTTCTTTTGACTCCAATTGTGAGCGAATAATGGTGATTTCATTTCTGATGCCTCAGTCTGTTGACCTTATCTGTGTTATTCCTTTTGGGCGGCCTCTACTGTGACTTTACTGACTTGATGACATCACCCATACCTCTGCCTGTGACTTCATCAGTCGTACTTCATTTTCTGATCTCTCTAATTGAGACTGGAAAGATTTCTTGGTTTGCTTTGATGTCAGAAGCAATGAATGGCTCGATTCCACTTCCTGTTTAGTGATTGAGTTAATGACTTCATTAGTTCCACCTCTTGTCTGATTCTTTATTGGTGTTATTACAGGCCCCATCCAATATCAGAAGGTTTCTTCTTCCCATCGAGCTCTCCATCGACATCTCTCCATGCTCCCAGTCAATGTAAGTAGGATGGTGGATCAGAGATTGGGATGATGTGGCCTTTAGTTCATCTTAGTTGATTTTATGGATGAGAAGCAAGACTCTATAAGGCAGAGATTTCTTGTCCAATCACCCGTACCACTGATATGTCTTCAAAAATAAAATTAATATTAATTTAGTCAATGTAAATAAGCTTCCCCTGGTATTTCTAGATGCTGAGAACCCATTTTGGTTATAAAGTATAGTACAGACATTTTCCAGTGTATGAGGAGGACTAGGGAATGACCTGTAGATATAGACAGGTTATTTATAAGAGAGCAAAACTTGTCTGTGTTGTTATTTTGCAGCAGCCAAGTTAGAAAACATTTGATAACATCTGATTGGCTGTTGCAGCTTAATGCCCAGCGAACATTTTATTTATTTGGAGCCATTAAATAAGCTAATGGCGAGTTAAATGCTCTTTAAGATCTCTAAAATAACCAACAAAAAAAGCCTCCCAGATCTAGTAGCTTGAGTGACGTCACTAGCAACATCTGCTTAATTCCTCTTCCTGTGGTGGAAGTCAGGGTTTCTCAAAGGTGTGTAAGCTCAAAGAGCCAGAGGTGTGCCTAAGAATTAGGTTTGTGGAAATATTTTCACCAGTATAACTTACATTTTTGAAATTTTGTCCTCTAAAAATAGATATTATGATAACATTCCATCACACTCAATGTAGCATAACTTTATACAACATGAATACTATACACTGTAAAGTGCATAACCTACTGCTTGATATAGCATGCTGCGCTATAACGCTGAAGTAGTGGGCACTCATGATGTGCATTGTCCAATTAACCAGCATTGGCTTCCCAGGACAAAGACAAAACAGCAGCAGGAACATTAAACTTTTAAGTGTCGTATCTTCTGATTGTCTGAACTTACAGAACTGATACTAGGTTAAGAAGGTAAGGCAGCAAACTTCTATTTCCCCCAATTACTTATCACTTGATTATAATTTTCGCTCTTTGTTGTCATATAAAAAAGGATGAGGCTTGCTCAACTGATTTCAGCAATACTACACTGTCTGCCTCATTTTTCACTACTGGGTTTCTCAACACAGACCAGTCAAGTACAAAGCTACATTTCCTAACAATTTTCACAATTCTACCTATTCAAGCGCAATGTTACATGATCATGATAAAGTATCCTTCCCTTTAATGTTAACATTTACCCCAGGACTATGGAGAGCAAACATAAATCTGCTCGTGATAGGAACACAGGTACCAAAGTTTCATTCATCTGTATATTTCACAAGCCACAATTTTGCCTGTTTGATGGTGCTGCTTTCTCGTAAAGCTTCTACCTGATATTATACACTTCAATCATAGATACACATGGGCATATTTTTCAGGCCGAACAACCGATATTTCCGTGCATTTTTTTGGCGGCGTCCGATGACAATAACAGATAGTAACATAGTAATAAAGTAATTCAGGTTGAATAAGGCATTGTTCCATCAAGTCCAACCTTTTCACCTCCCTTTTAACCCTACCTACAGTTGATCCAGGAAGGCAAAAAAACAGCTAAAAGTGTGTGTGTGTGTGTGTGTGTGTGTGAATCCTTCCTGACAAAAAGTACAGGCACAAACCACCCACATATATAATATTCCAAGCACTTTCAAATCATAATTACTTTATTGACTTGATCCCACAAAAATGAACTCAATTCTACTTTGAATCTGGTCTGTTTATGTAATATTAATCTAACCACAACATATGTCCCAATGTCCCCTAACTCTATTTATTCAATGTTGTCATGGAGTGACCATTAATTACTGGATCTATTTCACCATTTCCAGTATTGAGATGTAGAAAGTGCTTTGACAATAAACTGACAATAAAGTGATAATGTCCTTTTCAATGATTCTACCATATACGTGAATTATCACCTTTATACCTCACCATGGTGTCCATCACATTTTAACTATCCAGTGCATCCTGCACGTCCCAGATAGCCGACCTCACACCTTCTATTGTAAATCCATTCAATCCATCTGTTCTAGCAGGGCGATGCACCGAGCGGCTCTCGGAACTCGCTACTTGACGCTGTTCTATTGCGGCACTTTCACACGCCACTATTAGCTGGCGTTGAAGTGCCGCAATAAAATGCCATTTCGGCATATAACATCACTTGCGGCGGCTGCGCTGTTCCTTTCGCGTTAGCCACGCAGCTGCCGCAAGGAAGGAGTTAAAGTCACGCTAACCGATATAAAATCGGTTAGCGCAACTTTAACTCAAATCAGGAGCGATGCGCCCGTTGGTGCATCGCCCTGTAGGTTTTTAACTACTCTGCCATTGGTTTGGATATACTGAATGTTTACTTTAACATATTTAAATAATTACATTCATTTTGGGTTAAAAAGACACTCAAGCTCAACCTTCCATGAAAAAAAAACAACCCCCAACACTCTCCTGCATTCAAATTCCTTTTTCAAGGGGGACAGTCACAGTCAGGAAGTAAAGAACTGTCAATCATGCACTCCCTTAGCCCCTCCTTGGCCCAACTGTATGCAAATTATTATCCTTTCTATGAAAGTAAGACATGAAAAGGAATAAGCATAATTTGTTGCTCTGTGCTAAATTAAACTGGTACACACATGCACGATCTTTAAAAAATGACAGATAGAATCTGCTTGTGTGTCCCCACCTTTACTCTGCCTGCAGTTAACACCCAAGCTGTGCAGTTAGCCGATGTTTATGCTGTCTGTAACACATCACCTAAAGCAATCAAACCCCCCCCCCACACACACCCTTTCACGTTAGTCTCCTACAACTGAAACAAAATCTTATCATTTAACTGAAAGGTCTCTCCACTCATAAGTTTAACCAAGTGTGGGGAGCAGTAACTATCTCCGTGCCACAATCGGTAAGGGTTATAGACGTAGTATCGGCAAGGGAGGCAGACTCAAAATGCCTTACAGCAAAATAATTTATTAAGTGCTGAGTAATCCAAATACACACAACTTTCGGGGGTTTACCCTTCCTCAGGTAACCCCAGAAACGTTGTGTGTATTTGGATACTCAGCACTTATAAATTATTCCACTCATAAACAATCTCCACTCATAAACATAAAATAGCTTAATTGAAGAATGGGAGGTACAGAGCTTATCTTACCTCCCGTTCTTCAATTAACCGATCAGGAGCAGGCAGAAACAGAGAAGTTATCCTCGATCACACTCCAGTGTGGCTTCTCTGACAGGTTGGAACACTCCCTTACAATATATGTGCCATGTAATGGCACGTCGGACCTGTCGAAGCCAGCGTTAAAGCTCGAACGCAGGTAAGTTCTCTGTGTTCCCTGCTTGCTCCTTACTGTTTAATTGAAGAACGGGGTAAGAAATAGCACCATTACCTCCAACTCTTCGATTAAATTGAAAAACTCAGTCTTATTTATGAGTGGAGATACCCTTTAAGCATGATAATAGCTCCAGAGCTGCTCCCATAGCAAGGCAGTGTCCCTTCACTATAACACTAAATCAAGGGGTGAGTCTATTGGCTATAGCTCACTTTTTTTGAGACACAGATCATCTCTACTGCACATGCTCCCTCACTCTTATGGGAGGAGCTGAGCACACAGATAAGGTTAATGCATACTAACTACTAGGACCAGAAGAGATATGTGAAAGTGACGCTGAAAGGGATCAATTCCTGGCAGCTCTAAAAATTTAGAAAGATAACTGCAAGTAATTTTTTCACTTTAGTGTCCCTTTAAGAAAAAAAAAACTTTGCCTCTTTCCCTTCTATTATTGTTATTTAATATTTGGAAAAAATCTATATGTTTATTAGTAACTAATAAAAAAAAGACAACATTAAGCAGCACAGTAGACAATTGTACACACGTTCTGTTGCAGTTTTCAGTTCATTAAAATGTCGATGAAATGTTACAACTTCTTTCCATATCTGTAGAAGGGTGAGTGTTCTCCCTGTATACGTCTCCATAGATCTATGGACAATATAGAGTAAGTTATGATTTCTCCCCTGTATACAGCTCCTATATAGATCTGAAGGACAATATAGAGTAAGTTATAGATTTCTCCCCCTGTATACAGCTCTATAGATCTGTAAGACAATATAGTCAGTTATAGATTTCAACCCCCTGTATACAGCTCCTATAGATCTTAAGACAATATAGAGTATTTCTAGATTCTCCCCTGTATACAGCTCCTATAGATCTATAAGGACAATACAGATAATTATGATTCTCCCCTGTATACAGCTCCTATAGATCTTAAGACATACAGAGTAGTTATAGTTTTCAACCCCCTGTATACAGCTCCTATAGATCTGATGGACAATATAGGTTAGTTATAGATTTCAACCCCCTGTATACAGCTCCTATGATCAGTAAGGACAATATAGAGTAAGTTATAGATTTCTCCCCCTTTATAACAGCTCCTATAGATCAGTAAGGACAATATAGAGTAAGTTATGATTTCTCCCTATCCAGCTCCTATGATCTGTAAGGACAATATAGAGTAAGTTCTAGATTTCTCCCCGTATACAGCTCCTATAGATCTGTAAGAGACCATATAGTGTTAGTTATAGATTTACACCCCCTGTATACAGCTCCTATAGATCTGTAAGGACAATATAGAGTTAGTTATAGTTATTCAACCGCCTGTATATAGCTCCTAAAGATCTGTAAGGACAATATAGAGTTGTCTAGTTTCAACCCCCTGTATACAGCTCCTATGATCATAAGGACATATAGATAAGTTATATTTCTCCCCCTTTATACAGCTCCTATAGATCTGTAGGACAATATGTCAGTTATAGATTTCACCCCTGTATACATGCTCCTATAGATCTGTAAGGACAATATAGTCAGTTATAGATTTCAACCCCCTGTATACAGCTCCTATAGATCTGTAAGGACATATAGTCAGTTATAGATTTCAACCCCCTGTATACAGCTCCTAAAGATCTGTAAGGATAAGAGTCAGTTATAGAATTTTCATCCCCCTGTATACAGCTCCTAAATCTGTAGGGATAATAGTCAGTTATAGATTTCATCCCCCTGTATACAGCTCCTATAGATCTGTAAACATATAGAGTAGTTATAGTTTCATCCCCCTGTATACGCTCCTATAGTCTGTAGGACATATAGTCAGTTATAGATTTCAACCCCCTGTATACAGCTCTATAGATCTGTAAGGACAATATAGTCAGTTTGGATTGAACTCCACGTATACAGCTCTAACCGATATTTAGAACAATAAAGAGTTACTTATACATTGCTCCTCCTGTATACAGTTCCTATAGATCTTGTAATACAATATATTTAGGTTATCAAGTGTTTTCCCTGTACCACAGTCTATAGATCTGTATGACAATATATATTACGTTATCAATGCTTTCCCTGTACACAGCTCTTATAGATCTGTAATGACAATATATATTACATTATCAAGTGTTTTCCCGTATACAGCTCTTATAGATCTGTAATGACAATATATATTACATTATCAATGGCTTTCCTTGTATACAGCTCTTATAGATCGTAATGACAATATATATTCACGTTATCAATGTGCTTTCCCTGTACACCTCTCTTATAGATCTGTAATGATCATATAATTAGGTTATCAGTGTTTTTCCCTGTATACAGCTCTTATAGATCTGTAATGACAATATATATTAGGTTATCAAGTGCTTTCCTTGTATACAGCTCTTATAGATCTGTAATGACAATATATATTACGTTACCAAGTGCTTCCTTGTATACAGCTCTTATAGATCTGTAATGACAATATATATTACATTATCAAGTGCTTTCCTTGTATACAGTCTCTTATAGATCTGTAATGACAATATTTATCATATCAGTTGCTTTCCCTGTATACAGCTCTTATAGATCTTGTAATGACATATATATTACGTTATCCAGTGCTTTCCTGTAATACAGCTCTTAATAGATCTGTAATGACAATATATATTATGTTATCCAGTGCTTTCCTTGTATACAGCTCTTATAGATCTGTAATGACAATTATATTACGTATCATTGCTTTCCCTGTATACCAGCTCTTATAGATCAGTAATGACAATATATATTACATTATCAGTGCTTTTCCTTGTATAACAGCTCTTATAGATCTGTATGACAATATAATTTACGTTATCAGTGCTTTCCTGTATACAGCTCTTATAGATCTGTAAGGACAATATATATTACGTTATCAAGTGGCTTTCCCTGTATACGCCTTATAGATCTGTAATGACAATATATATTAGTTCAAGTGCTTTCCCTGTATACAGCTCTATAGATCTGTAATGACATTATATATTACGTTATCAAATGCTTTCCCTGTACACAGCCTTATAGATCTGTAATGACAATATTATTACGTTATCAAGTGTTTTCCCTGTACACAGCTCTTATAGATCTTTAATGACTAATTATATGGTTATCAAGTGCTTTCCTGTATCACAGCTCTTAAGATCTGAATGACAATATATTTTACGTTATCAAAGTGCTTCCCTGTTACAGCTCTTTAATCTGTAATGACAATTATATTACTTATCAAGTGCTTTCCTTGTATACAGCTCTATAGATCTGTAATGACAATATATATTACGTATCAAGTGCTTTCCCTGTTATACAGCTCTTATAGATCTGTAATGACATATATATTACGTTATCAAGTGCTTTCCCTGTATACAGCTCTTATAGATCTGTAATGACAATATATATTACTTGTACAAGTGTTTTCCTCTGTACACAGCTCTTATAGATCTTGTAAATGACAATCATACATATTGTTATCAGTGCTTTCCTGTATACAGCTCTTATAGATCTGTAATGACAATATATATTACGTTATCAATGTGCTTTCCTTGATACAGCTCTTATAGATCTGTAATGACAATATATATTACTATCAAGTGCTTTCCCTGTATACAGCTCTTTAGATCTGTAATGACAATAAATTACGTTATCAATGCGTTTCCCTGTATACAGCTCTTATAATCTGTAATGACATATATATTACGTTATCAAGTGCTTTCCCTGTATACAGTCTCTTATAGTCTGTAATGACATCTATAATTACTTATCAAGTGCTTTCCTTGTATACAGCTCTTATAGATCTGTAATGACAATATATATTAGGTATCAAGTGCTTTCCCTGTATCAGCTCTTATAGATCGTAATGACATATATATTACATTCAGTGCTTTCCCTGTACACAGCTCTTTATAATCTGTATGAACAATATATATTAGGTTAATCAATGCTTTTCCCTGTATACAGCTCTTATAGATCTGTAATGACAATATATATTACTTATCAAGTCTTCCCTGATACAAGCTCATATAGATGCTGTAATGACAATATATATTTAATGTTATCAAGTGTTTTCCCTGTATACAGTCTCTGTATAGATCTGTAATGACAATATTATTAGGTAACAAGTGCTTTCCCTGATACAGCTCTTATAGATCTGTAATGACAATATATATTACATATCAAGTGCTTTCCCTGTACACAGCCTTATAGATCTGTAATGGACATATATATTACGTTATCAAGTGCTTTCCCTGTATACAGCTCTTAAGATCGTGTAAGGACATATATATCAACATTATCGAAATGCTTTCCTTGTATACAGCATCTTATAGATTCTGTAATGAACAATATATATTAGGTCTAAGTTCTTCCTTATCACAGCTCTTATAAATCTGTAATGACAATATATATTACTTATCAAGCTTTCCTGTATACAGCTCTTATAGATCTGTAATGACAATATATATTACATTTCAAGTGCTTCCCTGTATACAGCCTCTTATAGATCTTAATGACAATATATTTAAAGAGAAATCTTGTAGTGTATAAAGATTTTTTAGAATAACAGTTTTTAAACTGAAAAGTACAGGGACTGGTTCTTCCTACCTCCCACTATTGTTTCTGTGAGGAGCCCCAGCCCAAAGAAAACTGATTCTGCCCGTTTCTCCTGTCTTCAGATTATCTTTTAATAAAGAATTAGTCAGACTGACCTGGCATTGAAAACTGTTAGTGCTGTGCTCTCAACACATAAATTTGTGAGGTAGGAACTAATCATTCCTACTGCCGCACTAGGATTTCCATTTCTAATTAGTTCTTTTAGAGTATAGTTATCCTTTAAGGTCCTTTTCTCCCATAACTCATTCAAAGCTCTCTGAAGGTTCTCCACAATTCTTCCGACTCAAATCCCCAACCATCTGCTGATGTAACAAGTCCTCCGAACACTGATCGCTCCTGAGGGTAGCTGTAACGTTCGACTCAAGAATCAAACAGACTCCTGCCCTGGAAGCAACAAAGCCACTTAAAAGGGGTCAAGGGAGGATAAGAATAGAAAAAAAAAGAAAAGAGACAGACAGATTACTAATAATGTGAGATCTTACATTCGCTCACTGCTCGTAGCCACGTTCATGGTCCTCCAATGTACTTTGACTGCCATGTCACAGTCCCCAGACGAATCTAAGAAGATTCGGTTTCAAAACAAGATTCCCCCAACTCTGAACTCACAGAATGTAAACTTCAGACTCCGATATTTTAATACTCTCCTTATGCTTTAATTTCTTGTTCGATTCATTCACTTGACCTCATGCCTCCCCCTCAGATTGAGGCAGAAGATCTCTTGTTTTTGGGCTTTCTAGCGCGATTTGGGGGACACCTCCTGTTTCGATGCATCCAATTGTAACCCCCCCGTTCTTAATTCCTGATCCTGTGTGTACCCTGCAACCTATCATCTCCCACTTGCTGATTTGAATGCTTCTAGTTGTAATTGAAGTGACCTTGCTACTCATCAGCTTTCTCTGCCCGTGATCTCGCTAATCTTACTTGCTTGCTCTGAGACTTCTATGTAACGGAGCTGTATAAACGTTCTACCTTTCCTTTGACCCAATTGTGAGCGAATATGGTGATTTCATTTTCTGATGCCTCAGTCTGGACCTATCTGTAGTTTTTCCTTTTGGGCTGCCTCTAGCTGTGCTTTACTGACCTTGAATGACATCCCCGATACCTCTGCCGTGAACTTATCGTCGTACTTCATTTTCTGATCTCCTCTAATTGAGCTGGAAAGATTCCTTGGTTTGCTTTGATGTCAGAAGCAATGAAGGGCTCGACTTTCCATTTTGTTACGTAGTGATTGAGTATATGATCAGTATTCCACCTCTGTATCGGTGTCTTTAATTGGTGTTTACAGGCCCTAAAAAATCCTAATAAGAAGGTTTATTCTCCCACGAGCTTCATCTGACTCTCTCCATGCTCCCAAGTAATGTAAGTAGGATGTGTGGATTAGAGATTGGATGAGGTGCCTTTAGTTGCACTCTTAAGTTGATTTTATGGACTGAGAAGCAAGACTGCTATAAGGCAAGATTTCTTCTGTCCAATCACGTCAGTACCAATGATATGTCTTAAAAAAAATCAAATTCAATATTAATTTAGTCAATGTAATAAGCTTCCCCTGGTATCTAGATCTAGAAACCATTTTTGGTTCTAAGTATAGTACAGACATTTTTCCATGGTATGAGGAACTAGGAATGAGCCTGTAAGATATAGCAGGTATATTAATAAGAGGAGCAAAACTTGTCTGTGTTTTATTTTGCAGCAGCCAAGTTAGAAACATTTATAACAATCTTGCATTGGCTGTGGCAGCTTAATGGCACAGCGAACATTTTAATTTATATTGGAGCCTATATAATAAGCTAATTGCGTAAATCTCTTTCAATGATCTCTAAAATACCAACAAAAAAGCCTCCCAGATCTCGTAGCTTGAGTGACGTCACTAGCACATTGCTTGAATCCTCTCGCCTGTGGTGGAAGTCAGGGTTTCTCAAAGGGTGTAAGGGCCTCAAAGAGCAGAGGTGTGCTAAGATTTAGGTTGTGTGAAATATTTTACCAGTATAACTTACATTTTTGAAATTTTGTCCTCTAAAACATAGATTATGATAACATTCCATCACACCAATTGTAGCCATAACTTTATACAACTGAATCAATATACACTGTAAAGTGCATAACCTACGGCAATGAGTTGGAGCACCCTAACGCGACTGGAATGTGTGCTTGTCCCAATTAACCAGCATTGGCTTCTTTCCAGGACAAAGACAAAACAGCGACAGGAAACATTAAACTTTTAAAGTGTCTATCTTCGATTGTCTGAACTTACAGAATGATCCTAGGTAAGAAGGTTAAGGCAGCAAAACTTCTATTTCCCTCTAATTACTTATCACTTATTTAATATTGCGCTCTTTGTTGTCATATAAAAAAAGGATGAGGCTTGCCTCAACTGATTTCAGGCAATATACAACGTCTGCCCTCATTTTTCACTACTGGGTTTCTCAACATCAGACCAGGCTACTATTACAAGTACATTTCCTACAATTTCACAATTCTACTACTATCAAGGCAATGTTACATGATCTAATTAAAGTATCCTTCCTTTATGGTTAACATTTACCCCGGACTATGGAGGAGCAAACATAATCGCTCGTGATTCGGGAACACAGGTACCAAAGTTTCATTATCTGTATATGTTCACAAGCCACAAATTTGCCTGGTTGGCATGATGGTGCTTGCTTTCTACTGTAAAGCCTCTACTATATTATATCATTCAATCATAGATATACCATGGGCATATTTTTCAGGCCGAACAACCGAATTTCCGTTGCAATTTTTGGCTGGCGCGTCCGATGACAATCAGATAGTTAAATAGAATAAAGTAATGTCAGGTTGAATAAGGATTGTCCCTCAAGTCCCAACCTTTTCACCCTCCATTTTAACCCTACCCTACAGTTGATCCGGAAGGAAGGAAGGCAAAAAACAGCTTCAAAGTGTGTGTGTGTGGGTGGGTGTGTGTGACATCCTTCTGACAAAAAAGTAAGGCACAACGCACCCACATACTAATCATATTCAGGACATTTTCAATCATAATTACTTTATGACTTGATCCCACAAAAAAGTGAACTCAATTCACTTTGAATCTGGTTCGTGTTATGAATATTAAATCTAACCACAAACCATATGTTCCAATGTCCCTAACTCTATTTATTCAATTGTTGTCATGGAGATGAACCTTAATTACTGGCTCTATTTCACCATTCCAGTATTTGAGATGTACGAAAGTGATTTGACAATAAACTGACCTAATAAGTGAATGTCCTTTTACAATGATTCTACATATAAGCTGAATTATCCACCTTATATCCTCAACCCATGGTGTCCATTCACATTTTAACTATCCGATGCATCCTGCACGTACCAAGATAGCCAGACCTCACACCTTTCTATTTATAAATCCATTCAAAGTCCATCTGTGTCTAGCAGGGCGATGCACCGAGCGGCGCTCTGGAACATCGCTACTTGACGCTGTTTCTATTGCGGCACTTTCAACCAGCCTTATGACTGGCGTTTGAACAGTGCCGCATAAATGCGATTTCGATATACATCACTTGCGGCGGCTGCGCTGTTAACTTTCGCGTTGAGCCACGCAGCTGCGCAAGAAGGAGTTTAAGGTCAGCTAACCGATATAACAGCTGTTAGTCGCCACTTAACTTCCAAATAGGAGCGATTGCGCCCGTTGTGCATCGCCCTGTAAGGTTGTTTTAACTACTTGCCATGGTTTTGGATATACTGAATGTTCTTTAGACAATTTAAGATAATACATCACTTTTGGGTTAAAAGACAACTCAAAGCTCAACCCTCTCCATGAAAAAAAAACAACCCCACAACACCTCCGCATTCAAATTCCTTTTTTCAAGGGGGACATTCACAGTTCAGGAAGTTAAGAACTATGTCAATCAGTGCACTTCCCCTTAGCCCCTCCCTGGCCCAATGTATGCAAAATTAGTAATCCTTTCTATAAAAGTAAGATCATGAAAAGGAATAAGCATTAATTTGTTGCTCGTGCTAATTAAACTTGGTACACACATGAAACGATTCTTTAAAAAAGGGACAGATGAATCTGCTGTGTTGTCCCCACCTTTACTTGTCTGCAGTTAAACCCAAGCTTGTCAGTTAGCCGATGTTTATTGCTGTCTGTTCACACATCACGCTAAAGCAAGTCAAAATCCCCCCCCACACACACCCTTTCACGTTAGTCTCCTACAAACTGAAACCAAAATCTTATCATTTAACTGAAAGGTCGCTACCACTCATAAGTTTAACCAAGTGTGTGGACGCAGTAACTATCTCCGTGTCCACAATCGGTAAGGGTATATAGCTAGTATCTGCAAGGGAGGCAGACCTCACAATGCCGTTAAAGGCAAAAATAATTGTGATAAGTGCTGAGTAATCCAATACACACCACATTTCGGGGGTTTACCCACTTCATAGGTAAACCCCAGAACGGTTGGTGTATTTGGAGTATATCAGCACTTATAAATTATTCCCTATAAACATATCTCCACTTCATAAAATAATAGCTAATGGAAGGAATGGGAGGTACAGGAGTTATCTTCCTCCCGTTCCTTCAACTAAACGCTTCCGGAGTGCAAGAGGAGAACAAGATAAGTTATCCTCGATCACACTCCAGTGATGGCTTCTCTGACAGGTGGACACACTCCCTTACCAATTAGTGCATGTATGGCACGTCGGGACCTGTCGAGAAGCCAGACGTTAAAGCTCGAACGCAGGTAAGGTTCTCTGTGTTCCCTGCTTGCTCCTTACTGTTTAATTGACAAACGGGAGGTAAGAATAGCACATTACCTCCACTCTTCGATTATTAAACTAAAAAAGCTCGAGTCTTATTTATGAGTGGGATTACCCTTTAAGCAGTGATAATAGCTGGCCAGAGCTGCTTCCCTAGTCAAGCATGTCCTCACGATATAAACTGAAATCAAGGGTGAAAGTCTATGGCGATTAGCTCAACTGTTTTTAACACAGATCATCTCTATTTGCTTCTGCAACATTGCTCCCTCCACTCTTAGGGGAGCAGCGCACACAGATACGGTTTTAATGCCATACTAACTACTAGGCCGAACAAGAGAATGGTGTGAAAGTGAGCGCTGAAAGGGATCAATTCCTGAAGCCTCTACAAATTAGAAAAGGATAACGCAGTATTTTTTCACTTTTAGTGTCCCGTAAGAA
The DNA here is from genome assembly GCA_019447015.1 of Hymenochirus boettgeri. Lineage (NCBI taxonomy): Eukaryota > Metazoa > Chordata > Amphibia > Anura > Pipidae > Hymenochirus > Hymenochirus boettgeri. The sequence continues at coordinate 8,806,588 of CM033475.1, read as the reverse complement.
AAAAAAAACTTTGCCTCTTTCCCTTCTTATTATGTTCTTTTAATATTTGGAAAAATCATATGTTTATTGTAACAATAAAAAAGACAACAATTAAGCAGCACAGTAGACAATTGTACACACCGTTCTGTTGCAGTTTCGTTCATTAAAATGTGATGAAATGTTACAACTTCTTTCCATATCTGTAGAAGGCGTGAGTGTTCTCCCGTTATACGTCTCCTATAGATCTAATGACAATATGAGTAAAGTTAAGATTCTCCCCCTGTATTACAAGCTCCTCTGTATTGTAAGGACATATAGATAGTTATAGATTTCGCTCCCCCGCTGTATACAGCTCCTATAGATCTTTAAGACAATATCTATGTCCAGTTATAGATTTCACACCCCTGTATACACTCCTATAGATCCTGAAGGACAATACTAGAGTAAGTTCTAGATTTCTCCCTGTATACAGCTCCTATAGATCTATAAGGACAATGACAAGTAAGTTATAGATTTCTTCCCCTGTATACAAGCTCCTATAGATCTGTAAGGACACATACAGAGATTAGTTATATGATTCAACCCCCTGTATACAACCCTATAGATCTGTAAGACAATATAGAGTAGTTTTATAGTTTCAACCCCTGTTATACAGCTCCTACTAGATCCGTAAGGACATTATAAGTAAGTAAGTATAGATTTCTCCCACTTTATACAGCTCCTATAAGTCAGTAAGACAATAAGAGTAAGTTATAGATTCTCCCCCTATATACAGCTCCTATAGTCTTGTAAGGACAATCATAGAGTAAGTTTTTCAGATTTCTCCCCTGTATACAGCTCCTATAGATCTGTAAGAACCCATTATAGTGTAGTTATAGTTCACACCCCTGTATTACAGCTCCTATAGACGTAAGTTGCAATTAGAGTTTAGTTATAGATTTCAACCGCCTGTATAGCTCCTACAGATCTTTAAAAGGAATTAGAGTTACGTCTATAGATTTCAACCCCCGTATTCAGCTCCCTAATCGTAATACGGACAATATAGGAGTAGTTATGAGATTTCTCCCCCTTATACGCTCCTATAATCTGTAAGGACCAATAGTCAGTTATAGATTTCAAATCCCCCTGTATACAGCTCTATTAGATCTAAGGACACTTATAGTCAGTTATAGATTTTCCATCACCCTGTAACAGCTCCTATAAGATCTGGTACAGGAATAATAGTTCAGGTATAATTTCTCCCCCTGTATACGCTCCTAAATCGGTAGGATATAGAGTCTGTCTCGATTTCATCCCCCTGTATTCACTCCTCATAGTCGTAAGGATCATAGAGTCAGGTTAGATTTCCTCCCCTGTATCAGCTCCTATAGATCTGAAGGACAATATGAGTAGTTCTAGATTTCATCCCCCTCAGCCTATAAATGTAGGTGATAGCGATAGTAACCCGTTACCCCTATAGATCTGTAAGGACAAGATAGTCAGTTATGGATTAACTCCACGTATCAGCCCTAAACATATTTAAGAACAATAAAGAGTTACTTATACATTGCTCCTCCTGTATACAGTTCCTTAGATCTGTAACTGACAATAATCTTAGGTTATCAAGTGTTTTCCCTGTAAACCAGGCTCTAGATCTGTAATGACAATATATATACGTATCAAGTGCTTTTCCCTGTACACAGCTCTTAGATCTGTATGGACAATATATTACTTATCAAGTGTCTTTCCCTTATACAGCTCTTATCAGATCTGAATGACATATTATTACTTATCAAATGCTTTCCTGTTATACAGCTCTTATAGAAATTGTAATGACAATAATTAGTTTATCAAGTGCTATTCCCTGTACTACCGTCTTATAGATCTGTAATACCAAATATAGTTACGTTATCAAGTGCTTTCCCTTATTACAGCTCGTTATAGATCTTGTAACTGACAATATATATTAGCATTATCAAGTGCTCCTGTATACAGCTCTTAAGATCGGTAATGACCAATATATATTACGTTTACAAAGTGTTTCCTGTTACACGCTCTTATAGATCTGTCAAGACAAGATATATATTACATTTTCCGTACGCTCTATAGTATAAGGCTTCCTTATCAGCTCGTATGACATGACATAATAGTTACATCTATCAATGCTTTCCCTGATACACGCTCTTATAGCAAAAATCGTGTATGGACAAATATATTACGTTATCAAGTGCTTCGTATGCGCCTTCGTAGAAAATATACTCATGCTTCCTGTAAGTTTAAGATCTGTAATGAAGTTTAATATTAGTTATCAAGTGCTTTCCTTGTATACCGCTCTATAGATCTGTAATGACACATTATATATTCAGGTCCCTGATTAATCCAAGATGTGCAACATCGTACAGTGCTTTCCCTGTACAGCTATTATAGATCTGTAATGACAATAATATTACGTTATCAAGTGCTTTCCTTGTATACAGCTCTTATAGATCGGTAATGGGACAATATATGATAATATAATACAATATGTTACAATGTCCTAGTTCCCAGATATGTCATAGTTAGTAACGTCCTTCATACAATATGATAATATAATAATACAATATGTTATAATGTTCTATTTCCCAGATAACAGTCATCTTTATACAGTCCTTCTACAATATGATAATATAATCAATATGTACAATGTCCTAGTTCCCAGATAATTCATAGTTGTAAAGTCCTTTATACAATATGATAATATAATATACAATATGTTATAATGTTCTATTTCCCATATCAATCTTCATAGTTAGTAATGTCCTTCATATAATATGATAATATAATAATACAATATGTTATAATGTCCTATTTCCCACATAACAGTCATACAGGGAGATGTATGGTTAAAAATGGTGGGATGACAATATAATAATATTGCAATATGTTAAAATGTCCCACTTTCCAGATTACAGTCATGGGGGGCGATGTATGGAGAGCTGGTATTGTTCAGGGTGTATAAAGCAGTAGGAACATTTAAGGGCATTTCCACCCCCAAAATAAAGCTTTGTCTATAAGCACCCCCTAAATATTTAAACCACAAAACTCTCACAGCAAAAACTACTGTTATGTAGAAAAACTGTTGAGTTTCGTTCTGTTTTCGAATTTTCCGAAAATTCAAAACGGACCCATAGAAATCTATGAGAGAAGAAAATGTGAAAGTTTCCGTCCATTTTGAGGGACAAATAGTAATAGTAGGTGACTGTAAATGACACAGAGACCTGGGGAATGGTCTGGGGAACCCGTTGGAGAGCAGGGAACCCGTTGGAGAGCAGCAGATCAAGGAGGATATCTCTGCATAACAACAGTTTTCAGCTGGGTTTATGTGTAGGGAGTGTATCCAGTTTTGGAGGTGGACCTGCTCTATAACCACCTACACAAACAGAAGAGTGTAGAACAGAGTAATAAGCTAAATATCAGTAAGTACTACAGGCAGAAAGGGTTGGAATATTACTATTGGCTTTATCCCTGGTACGAATGGGAACTGAGCTGTAAGATGTGGAGATCTGTATCCTGTACAATCCTATGTAGTCCATGATCCTTTTAGATCTATTAATTGATAATAAGTAACCGGTGGTGCTAATAACGTGAGAAATGTCTATCCAACAAATCTGAGCTGGTCACAGATATCAATGGAATTTAAAGGGCTGGTGAAATACATCTTCTTACAGGGTGTTTTTCAGCTTCTCCCCGAGTTCAAGACATTCCCTCTCCATTACTTCTAATTGCACAGTGAGGGTAGATTTCTCTTGGTGGAAGGCCTCTGCTTCTTCTGTCCATCTGCCCGTCTCTTCCTCCAGCTGGTGTTTAGCCTGGATAGGAAGTAAAATGCAGAACTCAACCCAAACAAAATCCCACACGTTGTGCCAAAATAAATACATTATATCTGTAAATAATGTGATAACGTGGGGGACAGTGATAGGATTTGGTAAGGGGCAAAAACTTAAAGCAATATCTCAGAGAGAAAATAAGCAGAGGGGTGAAAGGTAAAAAGAATGGCCCTATATGACCCTGGGCTCTCCTGCTGTCGCTCCGCCTGCTACCCTGGTAGTTCCGTCTCTAAAGGAAATATAATGTGTTCATTTACCTGCGTGAGCTCAACCTGCAGTCTTTCTTTTTCTCCCTGGGTTTTTGTCAGCTCGATTTCTAGACTCTCTCTCTCGTTTTCGTTCTCTTGCGCTTGAAGCTGTCTCGTGGAAATGACCGCACTTTGCTCTGAAAGTTTGGTTTCATATTCCTTCAGCTGATCTCGCACCAGCACAAGCTCCTTCTCTGACGTTTGGAGTCTCCCCTGGAGAGAGGCGCGCTCCTTCTCCATCTGCAGAAAGTAAAAGGTTTAAGGAAATCAGCAGAATAAAAAGTAAATACTTAATCTATGGAGAAGTGAGGGTTTACCTGGAACATGAGCCTGTTCAGTTCTACCTTATCCAGAGACAGCGCGCGGTTTAAATCTCCCATCTTTACAAGAGAATCTCGGAGACTGTCTACTTCTGCTTTGTGTCTGTTTTGTGCTACAGCAAGTTCTGAAATCTTTTTTTCTGCCTGTAGTAAGCACCACACAAAGAATGGATTGTTCACTCTCAACATATCAATATTATTATTATATAACCTACCCCTGTAGTGGATTTCTATGGGAGGAACTGTAAGATTATAGACTTATAATCTTACAGTTCCAGAAGGAGTAGGAAACCAGAAGCCACAAAGGGGAAGGTTATAATAAAAAATGCACCCCCAACTGTAAATTATAGGGATATTAGAAGTCACCTTGGAGTTCCGTGCCCTGTATAAAAGGTACTCGGCCTGCGGCCTCGTGCTTCTATATGGTCACGGAACTCCTCTGTGACTTCTAATATCCTTATAATTTACAGTAGGGGGTACATTATCCACTATATTATCATATTAAATAAAATACTTCACTCTCATACTAATTATTGGGTTTCCTCTATTCCTTTAAAAGAGAACTATTGTGTGTATAAAGATTTTTTAGAATAACAGTTAAACTGAAAAGTACAGGGACTGGTTATTCCTACCTCCCAATATTGTTTCTGTGAGGAGCCCCAGCCCAAAGAAAACTGATTCTGCCAGTCTTCCTCCTGGCTTCAGCATTATCTTTAATAAAGAATTAGTCCAGGACTGACCTGGCAATTGAAAACTGTTAGTGCTGTAGCTCCTCAACAAAATAATATTGTGAGGTAGGAATAATCATTCCTACTGCCCTGCCTCAGGTACTTTCCATTTCTAATAAGTTCATTTTTAGAGTATAGTTATCCTTTAAGTCCTTTTCTCCCAATACCTCATTCAAAGCTCTCTGAAGGGTTCCACATTCTTCACGACTCAAATCCCCAACCATCTGTGAGTGTAACAAGTCCTCCCGACACTGAATCAGCTCCTGAAGGGTAGCTGAACGCTCAGACTCAAGAACTTCAAAAGACTGCTGCCTGGAGACATACAAAGGCAATAAAATGGGTAAAGGAAGAAGAAAGAAAAAAAAAGAAGAGACAGACAGATTAATAATAATGTGAGATCTTACATTCGCTCACTGGCTCGTAGCTCACGTTCATGGTCCTCCAATTGTAACTTTGCCTGCAGGTCACAGGTCTCCAGACGAGATCTAAGAGATTCTGTTTCAAACAAAGATTCCCCCAACTCTGAACTCACAGAATGTAACTTCAGCTCCGATATGTTAATACTCTCCTTTAATGCTTTAATTTCTTGTTTCAATTCATTCAACTTTGACCTCATTGCCTCCCCCTCAGATTGCAGAAAGGAAATCTCTTGTTTTTGGGCTTCTAGCTGCGATTTTGTGGACTCACCTTCCTGTTTCGATGCATCCAATTGTAACCCCACCGTTCTTAATTCCTGATCCTGTGTGATAACCTGCAACCTCATAATCTCCACTTGCTGATTTGATGCTTCTAGTTGTAATTGAAGTGACCTTGCTACCTCATCAGCTGTCTCTGCCCGTGATCTCGCTAATCTTACTTCTTGCTCTGAGACTTCTAATTGTAACTGAGCTGTATTAACGTCTCTTTCTTTTGACTCCAATTGTGAGCGAATAATGGTGATTTCATTTTCTGATGCCTCAGTCTGTGACCTTATCTGTGTTATTTCCTTTTGGGCGGCCTCTAGCTGTGACTTTACTGACTTGATGACATCACCCGATACCTCTGCCTGTGACTTCATCAGTCGTACTTCATTTTCTGATCTCTCTAATTGAGACTGGAAAGATTCTATGGTTTGCTTTGATGTCAGAAGCAATGAATGGCTCGATTCCACTTCCTGTTTAAGTGATTGAGTTAATGACTTCATTAGTTCCACCTCTTGTCTGGATTCTTTAATTGGTGTTATTACAGGCCCCATCACAATATCAGAAGGTTTCTTCTTCCCATCGAGCTCTCCATCTGACATCTCTCCATGCTCCCAAGTCAATAGTAAGTAGGATGGTGGATCTAGAGATTGGGATGATGTGGCCTTTAGTTGCATCTTAGTTGATTTTATGGATGAGAAGCAAGACTCTATAAGGCAGAGATTTCTTGTCCAATCAGCCCGTACCACTGATATGTCTCTAAAAAAAAATAAAATTAATATTAATTTAGTCAATGTAAATAAGCTTCCCCTGGTATTTCTAGATGCTGAGAAACCAATTTTGGTTATAAAGTATAGTACAGACATTTTCCAGTGGTATGAGGAGGACTAGGGAATGAGCCTGTAGATATAGACAGGTATATTTAATAAGAGGAGCAAAACTTGTCTGTGTTGTTATTTTGCAGCAGCCAAGTTAGAAAACATTTGATAACATCTGATTGGCTGTTGCAGCTTAATGGCACAGCGAACATTTTATTTATATTGGAGCCTATTAAATAAGCTAATGGCGAGTTAAATGCTCTTTAAAGATCTCTAAAATAACCAACAAAAAAAGCCTCCCAGATCTAGTAGCTTGAGTGACGTCACTAGCAACATCTGCTTAATTCCTCTTCCTGTGGTGGAAGTCAGGGTTTCTCAAAGGGTGTAAGCTCAAAGAGCCAGAGGTGTGCCTAAGAATTTAGGTTGTGGAAATATTTTCACCAGTATAACTTACATTTTTGAAATTTTGTCCTCTAAAAATAGATATTATGATAACATTCCATCACACTCAATGTAGCATAACTTTATACAACATGAATACAATATACACTGTAAAGTGCATAACCTACTGCTTGATTGATAGCATGCTGCGCTATCTAACGGCTGAAGTAGTGGGCACTCATGATGTGCATTGTCCAATTAACCAGCATTGGCTTCTTCCAGGACAAAGACAAAACAGCAGCAGGAAACATTAAACTTTTAAGTGTCGTATCTTCTGATTGTCTGAACTTACAGAACTGATACTAGGTTAAGAAGGTAAGGCAGCAAACTTCTATTTCCCTCCAATTACTTATCACTTGATTATAATATTTCGCTCTTTGTTGTCATATAAAAAAAGGATGAGGCTTGCTCAACTGATTTCAGCAATACTACACTGTCTGCCTCATTTTTCACTAACTGGGTTTCTCAACATCAGACCAGTACTAGTACAAAGCTACATTTCCTAACAATTTTCACAATTCTACCTATTCAAGCGCAATGTTACATGATCATGATAAAGTATCCTTCCCTTTAATGTTAACATTTACCCCAGGACTATGGAGAGCAAACATAAATCTGCTCGTGATAGGAACACAGGTACCAAAGTTTCATTCATCTGTATATTTCACAAGCCACAATTTTGCCTGTTGCATGATGGTGCTGCTTTCTACTGTAAAGCTTCTACCTGATATTATATCACTTCAATCATAGATACACATGGGCATATTTTTCAGGCCGAACAACCGATATTTCCGTGCATTTTTTGCTGGCGGCGTCCGATGACAATAACAGATAGTAACATAGTAATAAAGTAATTCAGGTTGAATAAAGGCATATGTCCATCAAGTCCAACCTTTTCACCCTCCATTTTAACCCTACCTACAGTTGATCCAGAGGAAGGCAAAAAAACAGCTAAAAGTGTGTGTGTGTGTGTGTGTGTGTGAATCCTTCCTGACAAAAAGTACAGGCACAAACGCACCCACATATAATAATATTCCAAGGACATTTTCAAATCATAATTACTTTATTGACTTGATCCCACAAAAATGAACTCAATTCTACTTTGAATCTGGTCTGTTTATGTAATATTAAATCTAACCACAAACATATGTCCCAATGTCCCCTAACTCTATTTATTCAATGTTGTCATGGAGTGACCATTAATTACTGGATCTATTTCACCATTTCCAGTATTGAGATGTAGAAAGTGCTTTGACAATAAACTGACCTAATAAAGTGATAATGTCCTTTTACAATGATTCTACCATATACGTGAATTATCACCTTTATATCCTCACCATGGTGTCCATCACATTTTAACTATCCAGTGCATCCTGCACGTCCCAGATAGCCAGACCTCACACCTTTCTATTAGTAAATCCATTCAAATCCATTCTGTTCTAGCAGGGCGATGCACCGAGCGGCGCTCGGAACATCGCTACTTGACGCTGTTCTATTGCGGCACTTTCAACGCCAGCTATTAGCTGGCGTTGAAAGTGCCGCAATAAAATGCCGATTTCGGCATATAACATCACTTGCGGCGGCTGCGCTGTTAACTTTCGCGTTAGCCACGCAGCTGCCGCAAGGAAGGAGTTAAAGTCACGCTAACCGATATAACATCGGTTAGCGCAACTTTAACTCCAAATCAGGAGCGATGCGCCCGTTGGTGCATCGCCCTGTAGGTGTTTTAACTACTCTGCCATTGGTTTGGATATACTGAATGTTTACTTTAACATATTTAAATAATTACATTCATTTTGGGTTAAAAAGACACTCAAAGCTCAACCCTTCCATGAAAAAAAACAACCCCCAACACTCTCCTGCATTCAAATTCCTTTTTCAAGGGGGACAGGTCACAGTCAGGAAGTAAAGAACTGTCAATCATGCACTCCCTTAGCCCCTCCCTTGGCCCAACTGTATGCAAAATTAGTATCCTTTCTATGAAAGTAAGATCATGAAAAGGAATAAGCATAATTTGTTGCTCTGTGCTAAATTAAACTGGGTACACACATGCACGATCTTTAAAAAATGACAGATAGAATCTGCTTGTGTGTCCCCACCTTTACTCTGCCTGCAGTTAACACCCAAGCTTGCAGTTAGCCGATGTTTATGCTGTCTGTAACACATCACCTAAAGCAATCAAATCCCCCCCCACACACACACCTTTCACGTTAGTCTCCTACAACTGAAACAAAATCTTATCATTTAACTGAAAGGGTCTCTCCACTCATAAGTTTAAACCAAGTGTGTGGAGCAGTAACTATCTCCGTGCCACAATCGGTAAGGGTTATAGACGTAGTATCTGCAAGGGAGGCAGACTCAAAAATGCCTTACAGCAAAAATAATTTATTAAGTGCTGAGTAATCCAAATACACACAACGTTTCGGGGGTTTACCCCTTCCTCAGGTAAACCCCAGAAACGTTGTGTGTATTTGGATTACTCAGCACTTAATAAATTATTCCACTCATAAACATAATCTCCACTCATAAAAATAAAATAGCTTAATTGAAGAATGGGAGGTACAGGAGCTTATCTTACCTCCCGTTCTTCAATTAAACGATCAGGAGCAGGCAGAGAACAGAGAAGTTATCCTCGATCACACTCCAGTGATGGCTTCTCTGACAGGTTGGAACACTCCCTTACAATATATGTGCATGTAATGGCACGTCGGGACCTGTCAGAGAAGCCAGCGTTAAAGCTCGAACGCAGGTAAGTTCTCTGTGTTCCCTGCTTGCTCCTTACTGTTTAATTGAAGAACGGGAGGTAAGAAATAGCACCATTACCTCCAACTCTTCGATTAAATTGAAAAAAGCTCAGTCTTATTTATGAGTGGAGATACCCTTTAAGCAGTGATAATAGCTGCCAGAGCTGCTTCCCATAGCAAGGCAGTGTCCCTTCACTATAACACTAAATCAAGGGGTGAAGTCTATTGGCTATAGCTCACTGTTTTGAGACACAGATCATCTCTACTGCACATGCTCCCTCACTCTTATGGGAGGAGCTGAGCACACAGATAAGGTTAATGCATACTAACTACTAGGACCAGAAGAGATATGGTGAAAGTGAGCGCTGAAAGGGATCAATTTCCTGGCAGCTCTAAAAATTTAGAAAAGGATAACTGCAAGTAATTTTTTCACTTTAGTGTCCCTTTAAGAAAAAAAAAAACTTTGCCTCTTTCCCTTCTTATTATTGTTATTTTAATATTTGGAAAAAATCTATATGTTTATTAGTAACTAATAAAAAAAAGACAATAATTAAGCAGCACAGTAGACAATTGTACACACCGTTCTGTTGCAGTTTTCAGTTCATTAAAATGTCGATGAAATGTTACAACTTCTTTCCATATCTGTAGAAGGCGTGAGTGTTCTCCCTGTATACGTCTCCTATAGATCTATGGACAATATAGAGTAAGTTATAGATTTCTCCCCCTGTATACAGCTCCTATAGATCTGTAAGGACAATATAGAGTAAGTTATAGATTTCTCCCCCTGTATACAGCTCCTATAGATCTGTAAGGACAATATAGTCAGTTATAGATTTCAACCCCCTGTATACAGCTCCTATAGATCTGTAAGGACAATATAGAGTAAGTTCTAGATTTCTCCCCTGTATACAGCTCCTATAGATCTATAAGGACAATACAGAGTAAGTTATAGATTTCTCCCCTGTATACAGCTCCTATAGATCTGTAAGGACAATACAGAGATAGTTATAGATTTCAACCCCCTGTATACAGCTCCTATAGATCTGTAAGGACAATATAGAGTTAGTTATAGATTTCAACCCCCTGTATACAGCTCCTATAGATCAGTAAGGACAATATAGAGTAAGTTATAGATTTCTCCCCCTTTATACAGCTCCTATAGATCAGTAAGGACAATATAGAGTAAGTTATAGATTTCTCCCCCTTTATACAGCTCCTATAGATCTGTAAGGACAATATAGAGTAAGTTCTAGATTTCTCCCCTGTATACAGCTCCTATAGATCTGTAAGGACCATATAGTGTTAGTTATAGATTTCAACCCCCTGTATACAGCTCCTATAGATCTGTAAGGACAATATAGAGTTAGTTATAGATTTCAACCGCCTGTATATAGCTCCTACAGATCTGTAAGGACAATATAGAGTTAGTCATAGATTTCAACCCCCTGTATACAGCTCCTATAGATCAGTAAGGACAATATAGAGTAAGTTATAGATTTCTCCCCCTTTATACAGCTCCTATAGATCTGTAAGGACAATATAGTCAGTTATAGATTCAACCCCTTCTGGATACAGCTCTATAATCTGTAAGGACAATATAGTCAGTTATAGATTTCAACCCCCTGTATACAGCTCCTAAAGATCTGTAAGGATAAGAGTCAGTTATAGATTTCATCCCCCTGTATACAGCTCCTAAAGATCTGTAAGGATAATAGAGTCAGTTATAGATTTCATCCCCCTGTATACAGCTCCTATAGATCTGTAAGGACAATATAGAGTAAGTTATAGATTTCATCCCCCTGTATACAGCTCCTATAGATCTGTAAGGACAATATAGTCAGTTATAGATTTCAACCCCCTGTATACAGCTCCTATAGATCTGTAAGGACAATATAGTCAGTTATGGATTGAACTCCACGTATACAGCTCTAACAGATATTTAAGAACAATAAAGAGTTACTTATACATTGCTCCTCCTGTATACAGTTCCTATAGATCTGTAATGACAATATATATTAGGTTATCAAGTGTTTTCCCTGTACACAGCTCTTATAGATCTGTAATGACAATATATATTACGTTATCAAGTGCTTTCCCTGTATACAGCTCTTATAGATCTGTATGGAACAATATATTTACATTAACAAGGTGGGGGGGGGGGCCTTTCCCTGTTACAAGCTCTTATAATCGGTAATGGACAATATATATTACGTTATCAAGTGCTTTCCTGTACAGCTCTTATAGATCTGTAATGACAATATATATTACATTATCAGTGCTTTCCTCCTGTATACAGCTCTTATAGATCTTTAATGACATATATATTACTTTATCAAGTGTTTTTCCCTGTAACACTCTCTTATAGATCTGTAATGACAATATATATTACGTTATCAGTGCTTTCCTCCTGTAACAAGCTCTTATAGGTTATAATATCAAGTGCTTTCCCTGTATACAGCTCTATAGATCTGTAATGACAATATATATTACGTTATCAAGTGCTTTCCCCTGTAAAACAGCTCTTATAGATCTGTAAGGACATATAATTACGTATCAAGTGCTTTCCCTGTATCCAGCTCCTATAGATCTGTAATGACAATATATTACGTTTCAAGTGCTTTCCCTGTATACAGCTCTTATAGATCTGTAATGACATATATATATCGTTATCAAGTGCTTTCCCTGTATACACTCCTTAGATCTGTAATGACAATATATATTACGTTATCAAGTGCTTTTTCCCTGTATACAGCTCCTATAATCTGTAATGACAATATATATTACGTATCAAGTGCTTTCCCCTTATACACAGCTCTTATAGATCTGTAATGACAATATATATTACGTTATCAAGTGCTTTCCCTGTATACAGCTCTATAGATCTGTAATGACATATATATTACGTTATCAATGCTTTCCCTGTACCAGCTCCTATAGATCTGTAATGACAATATATTTCTTTATCAAGTGCTTTCCCTGTATACACTCCTATAGATCTGTAATGACAATATATATTACGTTATCAAGTGCTTTCCCTGTATACAGCCCTATAGATCTGTAATGACAATATAATTACGTTATCAAGTGCTTTCCCTCGTAACAGCTCCTATAATCTGTAATGACATATATATTACTTTATCAAGTGCTTTCCCTGTATACAGCTCCTATAGATCTGTAATGACAATATATATTACGTTTCAAGTGCTTTCCCTGTACACAGCTCTTATAGATCTGAATGACATATATATTACTTATCAGTGCTTTCCCTGTAACAGCTCTTATAGATCTGTAATGACAATATATATTACGTTGTCAAGTGTTTTCCCTGTACACAGCTCTTATAGATCTGTAATGACAATATATATTACGTTATCAAGTGCTTTCCTTGTATACAGCTCTTATAGATCTGTAATGACAATATATATTACATTTATCAAGTGCTTTCCCTGTAACACAGCTCTTATAATCTGTAATGACAATATATTACGTTATCAAGTGCTTTCCTGTTACAGCTCTTATAGATCTGTAATGACAATAATATTACGTTATCAAGTGCTTTCCCTGTATACAGCTCTTATAGATCTGTAATGACAATATATATTACGTTATCAAGTGCTTTCCCTGTATAGCATCTTATAGATCTGTAATGACAATATATATTACGTTATCATGCTTTCCTGTATACAGCTCTTATAGATCTGTAGACAATATTATTACTTATCAAGTGCTTTCCCTGTATACAGCTCTATAGATCTGTAATGACAATATATATTACGTTATCAATGCTTTCCCTGTAACACGTCTTATAGATCTGTAAGGACAATATATTACTTATCAAGTGCTTTCCCTGTATACAGCTCTTATAGATCTGTAATGACAATATATATTACGTTATCAAGTGTTTTCCCTGTAACAGCTCTATAGATCTGTAATGACAATATATATTACGTTATCAAGTGCTTTCCTTGTATACAGCTCTATAGATTGTAATGACAATATATATTACGTTATCAAGTGCTTTCCCTGTTACAGTCTTATAGATCTGTAATGACAATATATATTACGTTATCAAGTGCTTTCCCTGTATACCTCTCTTATAGATCGTAATGACATATATATTCATTATCAAGTGCTTTCCCTGTATACAGCTCTATAGATCTGTAATGACAATATATATTACGTTATCAAGTGCTTTCCCTGTATACAGCTCTTATAGATCTGTAATGACAATATATATTACGTTATCAAGTGCTTTCCCTGTATACAGCTCTTATAGATCTGTAATGACAATATATATTACATTATCAAGTGCTTTCCCTGTACACAGCTCTTATAGATCTGTAATGACAATATATATTACGTTATCAAGTGCTTTCCCTGTATACAGCTCTTATAGATCTGTAATGACAATATAATACGTTATCAAGTGCTTTCCCTGTATACAGCTCTTATAGATCTGTAATGACAATATATATTACATTATCAAGTGCTTCCCTGTATACAGCTCCTATATATCTAATGACAATATATATTACGTTATCAATGCTTTCCCTGTATACAGCTCTTATAGATCTGTAGGACAATATATATTACATTATCAAGTGCTTTCCCTGTATACAGCTCTTATAGATCTGTAATGACAATATATATTACGTTATCAAGTGTTTTCCCTGTACACAGCTCTTATAGATCTGTAATGACAATATATATTACGTTATCAAGTGCTTTCCTTGTATACAGCTCCTATAGATCTGTAATGACAATATATTTGTTATCAAGTGCTTTCCTCCCTGTATACAGCTCTTATAGATCTGTAATGACAATATATATTACGTTATCAAGTGCTTTCCCTGTATACAGCTCTTATAGATCTGTAATGACAATATATATTACATTATCAAGTGCTTTCCCTGTATACAGCTCCTATAGATCTGTAATGACAATATATATTACGTTATCAAGGCTTTCCCTGTATACAGCTCTTATAGATCTGTAATGACAATATATATTACGTTATCAAGTGCTTTCCCTGTATACAGCTCTTATAGATCTGTAATGACAATATATATTACTTATCAAGTGCTTTCCCTGTAACAGCTCTATAGATCTGTAATGACAATATATATTACGTTTCAAGTTTTTCCCTGTACACTCTTTATAGATCTGTAATGACAATATATTTACGTTATCATGCTTTCCCTGTATACAGCTCTTATAGTTTATCAAGTGCTTTCCCTGTTACAGCTCTTATAGATCTGTAATGACAATATATATTACGTTTCAAGTGCTTTCCCTGTATACAGCTCTATAGTTATCAAGTGCTTCCCTGTATACAGCTCTTATAGATCTGTAATGACAATATATATTACATTATCAATTCTTTCCCTTGTATACACTCTCTTATAGATCTTAATGACAATATATATTACTTATCAAGTGCTTTCCCTGTATACACTCTTATGATCTGTAACGACAATATAATTACGTTATCAAGTGTTTTCCCTGTAACACTCTTATAGATCTGTAATGACAATATATATTACGTTATCAAGTGCTTTCCCTGTACACAGCTCTTATAGATCTGTAATGACAATATATTACATTATCAAGTGCTCCCTGTAACAGCTCTTTAGATCTGTAATGACATATATATTAACGTTATCAATGCTTTCCCTGTATACAGCTTTATAGATCTGTATGACAATATATATATACTTATCAAGTGCTTTCCCTGTACACTCTTATAGATCTGTAATGACAATATATATTACGTATCAAGTGCTTTCCTGTATACAGCTCTTATAGTTCAAGTGCTTTCCCTGTATACAGCTCTTATAGATCGTAATAATATAATATACTTATCAAGTGCTTTCCCTGTATACAGCTCTTATAGAATCTGTAATGACAATATATATTACGTTATCAAGTGTTTTCCCTGTACACAGCTCTTATAGATCTGTAATGACAATATATATTACATTATCAAGTGCTTTCCCTGTACACAGCTCTTATAGATCTGTAATGACAATATATATTACATTATCAAGTGCTTTCCCTGTATACAGCTCTTATAGATCTGTAATGACAATATATATTACATAATCAAGTGCTTTCCCTGTATACAGCTCTTATAGATCTGTAATGACAATATATATTACGTTATCAAGTGTTTTCCCTGACAAGCTCTTATAGATCTGTAATGACAATATATATTACGTTATCAAGTGCTTTCCCTGTACACAGCTCTTATAGATCTGTAATGACAATATATATTACGTTATCAAGTGTTTTCCCTGTACACAGCTCTTATAGATCTGTAATGACAATATATATTACGTTATCAAGTGCTTTCCCTGTATACAGCTCTTATAGTTATCTCTTTCCCTGTATACAGCTCTTATAGATCTGTAATGACAATATATATTACGTTATCAAGTGCTTTCCTTGTATACAGCTCTTATAGATCTGTAATGACAATATATATTACGTTATCAGTGCTTTCCTTGTATACAGCTCTTATAGATCTGTAATGACAATATATATTACGTTATCAAGTGCTTTCCCTGTATACAGCTCTTATAGATCTGTAATGACAATATATATTACATTATCAAGTGCTTTCCTTGTATACAGCTCTTATAGATCTGTAATGACAATATATATTAGGTTATCAAGTGCTTTCCCTGTATACAGCTCTTATAGATCTGTAAGGACAGTCAGTTATAGATTGTTACCCCTGTATCTACAGCTCCAATTTATCTGTTACGACAATTGATCAGTTATAGAGTACATTATACAGCCCCTGTAGATTTATATGACCAATATAGAGTTAGTTAGACATAGAAAACAATACAAGTTAAATAAAATAGGTTTCTTATGGACAACAGTGTCCATAAGAAACAGTGACTGTCTATACTTAATTAAAAGGCATGTCCACCCGTAAAACAAAAAAATGATCAATTTCCTTGCTTGTGAAGGTTCTCATTCATCCAGGTCATGGTATATCTGTTGTATTCAATTAGATCAACTGGACTTGAAATGTAGTTCTTGAAGCGTTTCGCTAGTCATCCGACTGGCTTTCCTCAATTCAGAATACTTGTACAAGAATCTGTGGCAATTATGTACCCTGGAAAATCCCAATTAGCATATCACAAGCCGGTGTTGGGTGTGATATGTGGCTAGGGTGTTTAGGAACGCCCAGAGTAAGGTGTTAAACAGCATTGTACATGGCAGACAGTGGGTGTCGAACCCCCCCACCTCTATTTAGGCTTGGTTTCTTTATTTTCACATAATGGCCTCCTTAACAAGAGAGGTGTTAAGGAGCCATTTATGTGAAAATAAAGAAACCACGCTAAATAGAGGTGGGGGGTTCGACACCAACTGTCTGCCAGGTACAATGCTGTTTTAACACCTTACTCTGGGCGTTCCTATAACACCTCTTAGCCACTATCTAATCACACCCTTAACACCTGGCTGTGATGCTAATTGGGATTTTCCAGGGTACATAATTGCCACAGATTCTTGTAAGCTCATTCTAATTGAGAAAGCCAGTCGGATGACTAGCGAAACGTCTTCAAGAACTACATTTCAAGTCCAGTTGATCTAATTGAATACAACAGATAGATCAATTTCCTTCCAACCCCAACTGATGTAGTTTACACTTTATTACCTGCATTACTAACTAGATATACTAGAAAAAGTGTTGTCCGCATTCTGGAAGATTAAGCTGGCCCCTCCCTCCCTGCAGTCAATCAATGCTGTGACAACTGACATCACAACCAATGATTGACTGCAGTTATACCTGCGGTCTCCTCTGCACATGCTTAAGTTTCTAAAAAGCTCATTGAGCAGAGGGAGAAGGCATAAACCATTGCCAGAAAGGAATATAACTTATTATTAAATATCTGGTTACAAATGCATGTAATAAACCAGTAAGATTAGTAGTTGGGGTTGCAGGCAGAATACTGGCAATATTTATACAATTACCCATGGCTACAAATAAACTTTATGGGAAGAGTCCCTTTAACAGTACTGGAGTACCAAGTCAGAGCCTACTTCTCTTTCCTGCTCCCAATCTCTCTCCTTTTGTTTCAATTCCATCATAGCATTTGTCCAATCAGCAGTCAGTTTGCGTAGATCTTCCCCCAGGACCCTGTTAGTTCCTTGTGTGTGTCCCAGATCCTCCCTGAGAAGAGAGTTCACTGTTGCCAGATTCTTGCATCTAAAAAGGACAAGAGTGTTCAGACCAATTTCTTTTTATACAAAATCATGAGGATCAAACACATTTGATGATGATCAAATGTAAAACAATGTATCACTTGCCCTTCCAGTTGCTTTTTATGCAAAGATACACACGCACTGCAGTCACACATACACCCCCTTCCCTACAAGAACGATGGACTGCCAATCCATTAAGGACTGGGCTGGTTGTCTGCAAAGACTTTTCCCTTACCTCTCCTGTTCTTCCTCCAGCTTCAGCAACGCTCTCTCCAACTCTGACTCTCCACGGCTCTGACAACAGAAACAAACAATAAAATATTATGTGTATCTAAATGTAGATTTACAGAAGACACAATATTGATCGTACTAACCCATATTCGGATATCAAAAAATGTAGTTAAAAAAAAGGATTTGCAATGAGAATGAAACGATTTCCACCCAAATAGAAGCCAACGGGGTAAAAAAAAGGAGGTTGAATTGTAATAAATGTTTCCCAAACCCCACTGCTTATATCTGACACCGAAGTGAACAAATTGTTTTTGACATTAGAAGCCAGTCAGACAACTCTTGGAGCCAATCAACATGTTTTACGTCTCCAGTGCGTCACTTAGATATTAGATTAGACGTTTGTCTATAAATGAATGTCTAATCTATCTACTATCTTGAGCGCCGGCTCTTAATTCCGACGTCCAATCTGCCCAATATTTGGTCAGATTTCCTATTTAGACTTTGGGAAATTAAAGTAAAAAAGCTTCTTCTTGCTTCCATAGTGTGAATGGTTTAGGGATTTATTTGTAAAATTAGAAAATTCCAATATTGATCCTTTTTTGCTTTTCCTTTTTTTAGTTGTAAAATAACGTTAGGTTGTCAATAGAGTCATAGTAAAATAAAGTGTGTGCGTGATAAAGGTGCAGTATCACAAATGAACGATACGACTCCATTATCAATGCCACCTCATAGCTTCCTTACCATGTTCCATTCTTGACTCTGCTGCAGTTCTAGGTAACGATTCCTGTACTGTAACACCTGTTGGGAACCAAAATGGAAATATTCATACAGTAAGTGGTACAGAAACATACCCAGTGCTTTTATACACACACACACACTGCGTCTGATACAGGTAGTCATATGAGCCAGAAACTTTTATACTACACTATATGTGCAATAAATGATAAAAAAGGAGATTTTATTACTTACTGTAAAATCTTTTTCTCTGAAGCCGCAGGGGGACCCAGGCACAGCAGGGGTTAAGTATTCCACCTCCAGGAGCGGACACTTGAAATGAAATTTGCACAGGTTCAGGTGCTCCTCCCCCTACCGTATATTCCGTAGCACCAGAAGCTTGCCACAGTTTGTCCCAGGAGTACTTATAATAGCAAATCTTATAACATTGGTAATAAAACACATGTTAAACAAACTATTAACCAACTTATAGGGAGGGAAGTGCCTGGGTCCCCGTTCGGCTTCAGAGAAAAAGATTTTACGGTAAGTAACAAAATCTCCTGTTCTCTTTCAGCCTTGGGGGATCCAGGCACAGCAGGGGACGTCCCAAAGTCCCGTACAGTAGTGGGTGGGCAGAAGAACTAATCCTCCTGCGGTCGTCTCTGCTGAAGCAAACACATCCAACCTGTAGAATTTGATGAATGTGGAAATGGAAGACCAGGTGGCTGCTTTGCAAATCTGTTCGATGGAGGCCCCACAGCGAACTGCCCATGAAGCCCCTAGTGCCCTGGAAGAGCAACCCGCAGGGGAGGAGCAGCTCCGGCTTCTGCATAACATCGCAGAACGACACTGTGGATCCATCAAGCCAAGGTCTGAGGAGACGCCCTGGAGCCAAGAGAATGAACAGAGCCTTAGAAGAACAAAAAGATTCCGTTCTGGAGATATATATCCAGGGAGCTCTGACTACATCCAGGGAATGTAGCTTCTTTTCTTTAGGAGAAGCAGGCTGAGGATATAAGGCTGGGACGATGATTTCCTGACTTAGGTGAAAAGAAGACACAACCGTAGGGAGGAATGCTGGATGAGGTCGCAGAACCGCCTTGTCCTTGTGAAAGGAAAGACATGAGGACTCTATGGATAGAGCTGCCAATTCTGAAGCTCTTCCTATAGAAGAAATGGCCAGGAGGAAGAGAGTCTTCCAAGTTAGAAGAGATATAACTATGGACCTCAGGGGTTCCAAGGGGGGATCTTGTAGCACCCGGAGAACTAGAGAAAGATCCCATGGCTGGAACGACTGCCTGCGAGGAGGACGAAGATGGGCTTCCCCTATAGGAAGGTCCGTACATCTTTCTGTAGAGCTAAGCGCCTTTGGAAATAAATTGACAGAGCTGCTATTTGCACCTTAAGAGCACTGAGGGACAGTCCTTTGTTTAACCCTACCTGCAGAAAACGTAAGAGCGAATGTTCTAGGAGTGAATGCTCTGGAGTAGGCCCAGCTTATGTATCTCTGCCAGATTCAGTGGTAGACTTTGGAGGATGACAGTTTTTCGGGCCGCTAACATAGTTGGAATAACTGAAGAGGGTATGATAAACTTTTTCTTTAGGATGAGTGCCTCAATCAAATTGAGGCACTGGAGATCTGGATGGAGGAATAGTCCCTGCAAAATGAGGTCCAGACGAAGTGGTAAGAGCTACGGCTCGTCCCTTGACATTTTTAGTATGTCCGTGAACCAGGTCCTTCTTGGCCACTGGGGGGCTATAAATATAGTTGGTGTCCCTTCCTGCTTGATCTTTTTTTAGTACATGAGGGATCATGGCTATAAGCTGGAATTGCCACGGAACTACTAGGGCGTATATGAGGTAAGCCTGCGGGTCTCGTGTTCTTGAGCAGAAAAGGGGAACTTTGCGGTTGATACGCGACACCATGATGTCTATCTCGGGGGTTCCCCACCAGCGAGTCAAGGTCAACAAGACCTCCTGGTGAAGAAACCATTCCCTTGGATCCAGAGTGTGTGTCGGCTGAGAAAGTCTGCCTCCACATTCAGGATTCCCGGAATGAAGACCGCCAATATAGCAGGAACGTGTTTTTCTGCCCAGCACAGGATGCAATGAGATTCTTCCATGGCCATGTCGCTTCGAGTGCCCCCTTAGTGGTTGATGTATGCCACCGCAGTGGCCTTGTCTGACTGGATTCTGACAAATTTGTTTGTCAGTTGCTCTGTCCAGTAAGAGAAAGACAGGAATATGTCCCTTAGTTCCATGACGTTGATCGGAAGGAGAGACTCTTCTGCAGACCACGCACCCTGAGTTGTTTGGGACCTGTGTACTGCCTTCCATCCCGTCAGGCTTCACGATCCACTGGGGGAGACATAGAGAGTTCCCTTTCTGAAGATTGAGTTCCCTCATCCACCATACTAAGGAATGGGGGGCGGGACATTGAAACATTGCGTATGGCACTGCATGGAAGGCTGATACCATCTTCCCTACTAAACGCATGGTTTGACGAACCGAAATTAGGGGAGTGGAAATTGCTTGGGAGGCCACATGCCAAAAAATGTCATGCGGGGACGGACTGGGAATGGTAGACGACTTGTGTGGGTTGATTATCCAGCCGAAAGAGGTCAGGACTTGGGAGCAAGTTTTAACTTGTGAGGCTAGAGGGAAGGAGGATGCTTTGATTAACAGGTCATCCAAGTATGGGAGGAGGAAAATGCCCTGCAGGCGAATGAACACTGCCTGACCGGCCATCACCTTGGTAAAGACCCGCTGGGCCGATGCGAAGCCAAATGGGAGGGCTATGATTTGGAACTGACGGTTCCCTACTGCACATCTGAGGAAGCCGTGGTGGGCCAGATATGCATCCTGTATGTTGAGGGATGCTAAGAAGTCTCCCGGTTCTATGGCCACGACGACGGACCTTAGGGATTCCATCTTGAAGTGGGTCTTTTTGAAAGAGAGGTTCAATTCTTTGAGGTCTAAGACCGGGTGAAAAGTTAGACGGCTGCGTCTCCTATATAGAGGGCCGCGTCGGACAAATCTTGGACTATGTCTAATAGATGGACTTTGGCCGGGTCAGAGCAGAGTTCTTGGTATAATTGGTTGAGCCATACCTCCATCCCTTTGGCTAGCCAAGCTGAAGCAAAGGTGGGGCATAATGCAGACTCTGAGGCTGAAAAGGACATTTTTAAGAGTGCCTCAATGCGACGGTTGTGAAGGTCGCCGCTTCAGAAAGGGGAATGATTGTGGCTCTGGAAAGACGGGCCATAGGGGGTCAACTATTGGAGGGGTGGACTATCGGTCTTTATCCGACTTGGGGAACGTGAACATGGTGTTGAAAATACAGGATTGATGAGGGCGGCGGTCTGAAACAGACCAGTCAAGGAGAACGATTCTGTCCAGTGGCTCGTAGGATGGAAATTGGACAGAGGATTTTTTGACTTGAGAGAAAAGGGATTTGGACGGATCCTCTTCGATTTTGGGGCCCTGTATATTAAGAACAGAGGAATGACCTTATTAGAGAGTCGACAGCTTCCGCTGTAAAGGTTGTCTGAGACTCCTGCTCCTCTTCAGTGATCTTATCGTCCTCTTGAGTTGAATCCTCTATTGTAAATGATGTAAGAGGTTCCTGCAGCCTAGGAGGTTGGGAGTCTCTGTCTGTAGTCGCTAGCTGTCCGGATTGTAGGATAGATAGAAGCAGACAGAGAGGACATAGAAGAAGCTTAAGATGTAGCCCATGTAGGTTCATACTCCTGAGGGGTTCCCTGGGGAGCTGTATTATGCGTGGACCCTGCCGATAGATTTTTGGAGAGTCCAATAACTCTTGAATAGCTTTTGCCCAGTTGGGTCGGCTGGGCCCGAAGGCGCAGGCGGGGAATCATAGGTAGTGCAGGAGGCGCACCCGGGACCAGATTGACCGGCCGGTAATTTTTGATGACAGTTCGCACATATGTAAGAAATGGCGACTGGAGGGTTTTTATTCCTCTTTTTACGGGATGGGACGGGATCAACCCCTTGCTGGCCATCGTAACCGAAAAATGTTTTGGGTTTTTTGTCACAGAAGGCTAGGAGGCCAAGAGGCCGAAAAAGGAAATCCTCCAGGGAAAGGAGGAGATTCCCCCGAGAAAGAAAACGAGGGGATAGAAAAGGAGAAAGCAGAAGCTAGTAACTAATATTAGTGTTTTTTGGCCCCAGATATAAGGAGAGGAGGAGCGGAGTGATCCGTGTGCCTGCGGCAGTGCAGAAGAAGAGAGGTATGGCGGGAAGAAAGCCGCTAAGAAAAGCCCGCCCCGCGACCAATGGGGACATGTAAGGAGAAGAGGCAATCCCGTCCTCCAATTTGACCCGGGCTCGTCCAGTGGATGACTGTACTGGATATTCTGGCACTTAAGCAGCGATATCGGCTGCTGAGAGGTTCCGCTTATTAAAGGGGCCTTAACAGGCTCACCCTAAGCCACCCCCATGGGGAAACCATGAGTTGGAGGACTTTCTTCCTGTGGTAAGTCCTATTTCATGAAAGGTGGGGAATAGCCCACCTCTGCATGCTGATGTTAGTGGAAAGGCTGGAAGGGGACTTCCAGTTGTTCCTTTCTTTAAAAAAAATTCTTCCTTGCAGGTTGTAGATGAGAGTCCTCCAACCCCTAAGCGGACATTTGAAAAAACTGTGGCAGGCTCCTGGTGCTACAGAATATAAGGTAGGGGGAGGAGCACCAGAACCTGTGCAAATTTCTTTTTTTCAAGGGTCCACTCCTGGAGGTTGAGTACTTAACCCAATGCTGTGCCTGGGTCCCCCAAGGCTGAAAGAGAAATAATATTTAAATAATAATATACAAGATGAAACTGGAACACAGGCAATTACATCGGAATACATTTGGTATACACAGGGCAATATTCGTCATGATTGACCGTCTGGTGTATCTTTGTACATATAATGGGAGCAGTAATAAGAACTGCTTCCTTTCTTATCCTTATGTCAATAGATCAGTTAGGAATACAGATGAACAGATTCATTCTGCTGTTAATTGGAAAAACTGCAAAAAAAAACGGGGCAAGCCTGGCTTTCCAAGGGAGGAAAGGTAACTGAGGGTCGCACTCCAAATCTTTAGAAATATTTATTATAAACCACACATAACCACGTCACAACGTTTCGGGGGAATGCCCCCTTCTTCAGGTGACCCTCAGTTACCTTTTTTCCTGTGAAATCCATCGGTTCCTAAGGGAAGAACCCACAGAGGTGTCTGCACCCTAGTTTGGTAGAGTGCACTTCCACCATTGTTTATTCTGCTTTCCAAGGGAGGGATTCCTGAAAGGGGTTTCACGGACAGTAATGCAATAAGTATAATGCAAGCAAGAATAATAACTACTTTTAAAGGCCACTCCCACTTTAATATACTTCTGTATATTTGACTTTCCTTTCCTCTGTTGGTACTTACTGCATTTTTATATTTATAACTGCGACATAGTAGCAAATGATAAAGAAGAGCACTTATCCCAGAGTAAAGCTAGGTACACACACACATCAGTATTCAGTAAAGATATCGGTATTGGGGCTCTATCAGCAGTGTGTATAGCGTCTTTCCCTATCGGCGAGTCGGCCGTGGTCACAAGAAACACACAGTCCTGAACGTTGTGTGTGTAGGGAGAACACTCGGGACTGTATGTATCCTGATCTTTAAAAAATGACAGACAGAATCTTTCAAAGGTCTGCCAAGTGTGTACCAAGCTTCTCCACCGAATCTGAAACTATTGGCAGTGACTCCCAACTGATATTAAAATGTAACTTGATAACTGTGCGTTATTACACTGTGTGGCCAGAAATCTGTCACATGCTTTTTCTGTACTGTTCTGTTACATCATTGGATAGAGTCTACAAGTGGGTGTGACCTTGTAGAGAGGGAGACTTTAGAATTGAAACCAAACTCTGCTCTAGATACCTTGGCCTGAAGTTTCTCCACCAACACAGCTTGTCTCTTCTGAGCATCCAAAGAACTCTGCAATTCCCTGTGGAGGGCCAACCAATTGCGTCCATGCTCTGCTCCTTGTGTCATTCTTGTTTTACTCCAGTTCACCTAAAGAAAATGAAATAAAGAAATCACATCTAAAAATGTTCACCCACATCAACGCTGAATACTTCTTATTACACCTTGTGATTATAAGTCACCTTGTGATTGTTTTTCTGAAAGCTCTGTCACGTGTGTAAATTATTTTAGCAGTTCTGAATGACCTAGAGCCCTATACACACACAAACACACCACCATCAGTAGAGTGGGAACCTCTGTAAATTTTCCCGGCAAAACACAATATATTTATATTTCTCTCACTGGATCTTATGGGATTTACCGATTATCCACCATTTATGGCAGGAAAAGAAACCAAAGATAGTGAGGAAATTGGATTCTAGGGTTATAACACAGAGCAGTGGTTGCAGACTGTGACAATGCATGTGGCAGGTGCTTCACAATCTCTTGTGTGAAGAATCTGTGTTCTTGAATGTTGCATGTCCATCCCCCATTTGAGCTTTTGTCCACTCACTGAGCTTTTGCAGGGCTCAGAAGAGGAACCCCCTGTAAATACCCAGCAGTCACTGGCCGTGACATCATTTATCATAGCCATAACTGCAGTGTGTGTCCAGAAGAGCCAGGAGCTGCAGAAAAGGCAGCAGGGATTGAGTAGGATATCTCTTTCTAATCGCAAGTCTGTGCTCCGTGAGTATTACAGTTTTAAGATTCTGAGGAGTGCTTTAGTGGAATACAAAATTTTATTTTGGAGGTGGCATTGCAATTACCTATATTTAACACACTGTACAGTGTGAATTGTGGCTCAGTGGTAATACTGATGCTTTGCAGCACTAAAGTCCTCAGTTCGAATCCACGCTTGGCCACATCTGCAAAGAGTCTGTATGTTCTCCCCGTGCTTGCGTGGGTTTCTTCCGGGCACTCAGGTTTCCCCAGTCATAAAGACATACTGATAGGTTGTATGTGTCAAATAAATGTGCATAGATTGTAAGCTCTTCGGGGCAGGGCCTGATGTAAAAACGCTACAGAAGATGTTGGTGCTATATAAATCCACAATAATAAAAACAATACAATGTTAAACTAGCCATATATAGCGTAGTTTTCAATTTGATTGATTCTGCCATCTACATCTTGTGTAATTAATTTACATACACAGCCCCTCTGGCCGTGCATGGGCATTGGAGGACGGACCTCTTGACTATTTACTTAACCCAATAATAATAAACACACGGACACTATATTTAGGTGGTGAAATCAGGTCGCAGTATTTATTAACACTTTTTCAACAAATATCTTCTTAACTTTTATACCGTAACTCAATTAATATCTTCCAACTTTACCAAACTGATTTTAGGCCAGCCCCTTTTTGTCGATCTGCCGGACTGCCCCTTTTCCATTTCACCAAATGAAGGCCTTTGCCGTGAACCCAGCCAGCCCGAATCCTCAATGAATATTTCAACACAAACCATCTTTTCTTAAATTTCTTTTTTTTTTCTTATCTCCAAATGGTGCGACAAAAGATTTTTTTTTACATTATACAAATAATGTAAAAAATTTACAAATACATTATTTATATTAATTTTATTATTTATTTTCATTTATTTATTTCTAGTTTAAATTTAGGGTGGGTGGGGTTAATGCAGCTTCAGGGCACCCCAGGTAAACAATGACAGATCTCTATCCCCGCACTAAAGCTAGGTACACACAGTACCGATAAAGCCCCGATACAGTCGGATCAAACCGTTTCGGGACTTTATCAGCAGTGTGTGTGTGGCGGCTGAGAGGTCATTCAGGGAAAACCAAGTTTCCCTTGGCCACAGTAGTCTCCCTATAGGGGAGGGAAAAACAGTCCGAAGCGTTCTCCCTATGCTGTATATGTATACGCTGTGTATATGATGTTTATATTGAGTTGTGCTTTATCTACATCAGGGATAGGCAACCAGTAGATCTCTAGATGTTTGAAAACTACAACTCCCAGCATTCCTCTACAAGCACTCTAGTTAGGGAATTCTGGGAGTTGTAGTTTCCAAACATCTGGAAATCTAGTGGTTACCTATCCCTGATCTCTAAAACTATACACAAGTTTTCGTCAGCCATGTGACATGATGACATCATCACCATGCACCAATTATAACAGATAACATCACTGAGCAATTACCGATGACATTCAGATTATGACTGAAGGAACACTGACTGTTTATAAGGATATAAAGGACAGGCTATTCTATATCAATAACAGAGCAGTCCCAGTATACAGTGTGGTTATTCCCTATGGTACCTTCTGACACATCCCCACATCCCCCTCCCATCATCCTGTGTCACCCCTTAATCCCGGTCTCCCGCCATTTCCCTCTCACCCCATTTTGAATTTCCCTCTCTCTCTGTTTCCGGATCTCTGCTGTGTTGACCGCTGAAGTTTCCCGTCGCCCCCTGCGCTGACCAACCGCTTCCTGCCCCTCTGGTCACATGTCCCGACAGGCCCCGCCCAAGCCAAGTCTTCCGGGTTTGTGTAGATGGAGGGAAATGTCCCTGTCACTGATACGGGACTGTACCCAGGAAATGTTATTATATATATTGTGATTATGTATGTTATATGTTATTATCTATATATTGATTATTATATAGTAATTATATAGATATATAGTTATTATATAAATATGTAATATAATTATATATAGTTTTTATTATATAGATATATATAGTTATTAGATATATATTATTAGATATATAGTTATTATTATATATAGGTATTATTATTATCTAGATATATATAATTATTATTATATAGATATATGTTATAATATATATTGATTATTATAGGGAACATATGGACAGGGTACTCGGATTCCACATGTGACAGGGAATCAGAGCAGCGAGGGACCGGGTCTTATAAGTATGTTCCTGGGTATCTTTGGGGAAGAAAAATGGAACTTAGGCTTGGGGGGATGCATAATCTATATGTCAAATCTCTTTAAAGGGTGGACATGCCCTTTAAATGAATAGTTGGCTCTCAAAGTGAACTATTCCTTTAATATATTGATTGAAGCCCGGGAGGTTAAGAAGCATGCACGTAATGCCTGCTATAGCTGTACAGGAGAATGAAGTGTCAGAGATTTCAGCTTGGCTGCGGTGGATCGCGTAAAAGGTAAGTTCTTTGGTATCTTTGTTCTCGGACCCTGTAATATTGATTGAAGAACGGAAGGTAAGACATAGCCCCTTAACCTCCCGGGCTTCAATCAATATATTAAAGGAATAGTTCACTTTGAGATTGAACTATTCCTTTAAACCTAGTCTAGCCATACTGCATGGATTTAATGGACTAGTTTAGATTGTGCTGGCCATAAACTACAAATTTACCTCCCGTTTCTTGAGCGATTTTCTGACCAGCATCTGGCCCTTTTTCTCCATATTTCCAGGCCATACATACAGGTGTGTATGAGTGATCTTGTGCAGCCTGTGACAGATTGAGCCTGAACAAATATGAAATCTGTATTTTACAAGTCTATGTAGCAGTTCTTTAAAGGCATGATGTATGGCTACATTGAAATCATGCTTATGTAAATGCCAACCAGCTAGGCGGTTTGTACTGTATGCACATGCATTTGTACTATATTAGAAACTGTAAACCACTGTCTAAAATAATAGTGTGAAATGTTGGTGTTTTATTAACACATCCCTGCACATAATCTGCAGATTTGTGATAAAACTTAATCCAAGTGCTTAATGTTGCAAAGTTCCTCTCAGTTCTAATTCTTTATTTGCACTACATGGTGCACCAATTTCCTTGGCATTGGTAATTACAATGCATTACACACTTGATACTCATGAGAATAACCAAATCCTGTTGTTATTTTAGGCCCGTGTTATTGATCTATCTGCTTATGTGTTTACTTTGATCCTTGTGTTTGCAGCAGTAAAAATAAAGCAAATTAATGAATTCCATTTTCTTTGGTCTAGTTTTTTTCTAAGATAACGTTAAAAAATTTTTCTAAGCTGATGTTAAAATGCTTACTCTTTCTTGGTTGCTAGTTGACATGTGTAGTGGAAGTCAACCAGCTGTCACCCTAAAACATTTCCCAGAGGGGGGAGAAATGATATCTCCTGTACATCTCAGTTTAGTTTGTAGTATTCTAAAGTCAAACACAATATGAAGGTTAATTTTGCCATTAGTTCCACTTTAAACACTCCCAGATGATGTAATGGCCAATGACTGACAGCTACTTCCTGAGTTGCTCCTTCTGCACACTCGTAAAATAGCTTGTACAGCTTTAAGGGCACGGCCACACTGCAACGCAATCGCATGGGATTTCATGTGCGATTTCGTTGCGTTTGCGCATGCGTTTTTTTTTCATTAAAGGATAACTTGCCTCAATGCATTTTTTTTTTAAAACTGCTTTAAAAAGAGTAAAGGTATGCAGCCTTCCCTATACATTTTTTTCCTGATTTCGAGCCTCTCTCTGTCTTCAATTAGCCTTCAATTAGCCATGCTGTGAAGGGGGTGTAACGATTCTGTCTGCCTCTAACTGTCACTCAGAGCTAGCATGCAAGAAAACACTCCTCCACCCACCCTTGATTATCTTGATTATGTAGGCTGTATTCTAGCAACAGGACAGTTCAAGTTTGTTTGACTGGCAGAGGAGGAGGAGGAGAGAGTTTCTAACAGACATTCCCACCAGCCAATGACAAATGATATGTTAACAATGGCCCTGGGCCGTCTAGGAGGCGGGCTGTTAGCACTCATCTTTACTGTGTGATATCTAAGGGAGTGCAGCACGGTTGTAAATGAGAGTAAGTTATTTCAGCTGCTGGAAGTGTGGACATGTAATGGGGAAGATGTTGTTTTTTTGGGGTATTGGGGTCCTTTATTGAAAAATGCATGCAATTGCGATTTAAAATGCGGAACGCAAATTGCAACACACCCGGAACGTGTGTTTTCGGTGCTGGCTTGTGGAGGTGGGTGTGGTGGGCTGCCTAACACTGATTGGTGGACTGGTGCTGAAATACAGTATTGCAGGAAAGATTTTTTATTTTTTTTAACTGCCACCTTTTAAGTGTTCTGCAGAGGTGCGCCCTGAGCAAATGTTTCAGTTTGCTTCATGGTAGCGGCACCCCTGATCACATCACATGTAATGTGGCCACCCACTTTGACATGCGATTCTCACTAACGCGGAGCAGTGTGGCCTAACCCTAACCCAATATGACATTGTATAACATGGGATTCTAAGTCATTTGGGTGATCGTGTCCTTTAATGCATCTCTCCCAAAGTATCCAGATCAAGAGCACTCAGCGGAGTGGATATTAGGTATTTATTTCCAGGTAAATAAAGATATTTTCTTTTTAAAGGTCTTATCATTGGCTGTTAAGCTAGGTACACACGATACAATAATTCGGGCCGATCGACCGTCATTTCAGTGTTTCGGTCGGGCCGAATTATTGTATCGTATGTACGGCGGCCTATATGGACCGCACGATCGGTTGAGGTAACTTTCGGACGCAGCTGCTTTTGCGGCTACCGACAGTCCTTCCTCCTAGCCGACAGGTCAAAAGTCTCGAACGGTCGGTCAGGAGGAAAAATTGAAACGTTTGTACCTAGATTTACACATCCCTTAATGTTCTCTCATCGGTTCAGTCTATTTTCGCATTCTTGGTCAGTCTGCAAAATGGTCAATGGGAAGATTTGGCTTCTTGCCGAGTGTCTTCCCATTGTTGCCTAAAATGCGGAACAGGAGGTGACTTGTATTTATATGTAAACATCTATATAACTGAGCCCACACAGACATTCCTCATTAAACCCCCTTCATTTTATTTAAGCTTTGCTATGTAGTTGACATTTTTATAGTAATTGTCATATCTTCCCTGCCAGGCCCGTGGTGTCATTTTATTTATGGTGTAGATCACAAATATCTAGTTTTTTGTCACTTCCTCTGTGTCGGTTGAATTGCAACAGAAGGATGTGGGTTTAATCAAGAATATAGAAGTGAAGTATGACTACCATTCTAGAAAATGAGACGTGTCTGTGATGCCATAGGGAAGATTCCATTATATGTAAATTTAAGTTCCTGTAAATGGGGCCCTAGTGTCCCCAAGTTCTTTATAGTCATAAAAAAAATGAAAAGAATTTTAAAATAAACCCTTTAAAATCTTCTAGAACACAACGTTCTGGAGCTTTCATTTATCCTCTCCTCCCCAACACTGTTCCTTGCGGGTAAAACCCTGCCCTCGTTATAAAACATAAGCCCAAATGACTCTAACAAAGTTATAACAGGGATCCCCTACCCTCCTAAATACCCCTTTTAGGGCTAGGACACATTAACCCGTATTTTTCGCGCTAAGATTTAGTTTTTTTGTCCGTTAGCACTTGACAAACCCATGGCAGGGCATATCAGCGTGGGTGGCCATTTTACATGCGCTGTGTTATGTTTATGTGATCCCTTTTTTTTTGCTAATCGCACGCGCTTTCGTAATGGAACATTTCGCAAATTGCAGCACAAATGGACATTAACGCATGTGAAATCATATGCCAATGCGGTTAAGTGTGGCTTCAGCCTGGATAGATTTTGTTTCTATAAGTGTCGCTGTTTAAAGAGGTTATGTTGTAGTGTATGTTTAAAGTAAGGCCAATAGTTCAGTGTATCAGTTGATCGGCCCAAAAACATTGCATGGGTTTTCAGCCAGACGCGACCAACGTCTGACCATTCGTTCATCTGAATCGGACAAATGGGCGATGGGCAAACTGTCAGACCTTTGTCCTGGCCGACTGGTTGGTAGTACCAAACGGTCATGCAGGACGAAGAATTGCAAGGTGTGTACAGTACCCAGCTTAGGGCCTGATAGCCAATCTGGAGGGAGGCAAGTCTGCGGCTGAGATTCTACACAGTCATTTTGCACAACAAATCAGCCCTGCAGAGGGTAGTATTGCCGGTGGGTTGCTCTTTGGATTGTCAGGTCTCTAAAGGTGCATGCGCATTGCATACAGAGTCTGTTAGGACCTATGCAGCGGAGGAGGGAGCGATCAGCTTCTGCAGGTTTTATTAAAGGGCATGTCCACCCCCAAAACTATAATCCCCCCAATTACTGGCCCCACCATGTAGTGTAGTTTAATCCTTACCTCACATCCCAGCTCCATATGGTTCTCCTGTAGTCCCCTCCCAAAGTCCCAAAAACTGCCCACCAGGAGGCTAGCAGGTCCATATAGGACACTGCCTGCTACCTGGCCTCCCGGAGATTTTTGCCATCCGTACTGCAGCCCTTCTCCCCCCTCCCTCTCCCTCCCGTCCCTCTGACAGACTGTCTGACTCTATGTGAGGGCAAGCATTCTCAGTAATCCCTGTGAGAGGGAATTTCCCACCATGCAGTACACATACCAACTGTTACCATTTCATCATATATGGGGTAGGCTATTACTTACCCCATGTGCAGGGCAATGCATTTATTATATTAGTGGAGGCAGTGCTGTCACTGCCTCCACTAATATAATGAGTGCCGTGCACATGGTGTAGGTAATAGCCTACCCCATATATGATGAAATTGCCAGTTTGCTGCCATTATCTAAAGAAATGCTTATTGCTACCAGTATGTAATGAAATTGCCATGGCTACCAGTATGTGATGAAATTCCCATGGCTACCAGTATGTTATGAAATTCCCATGGCTACCAGTATGTAATGAAATTGCCATGGCTACCAGTATGTGATGAAATTCCCCTGGCTACCAGTATGTATTGAAAAACCCATGGTTACCAGTATGTAATGAAATTCCCATGGATACCAGTATGTAATGAAATTCCCATGGCTACCAGTTTGTAATGAAATTCCCATGGCTACCGGTATGTAATGAAATGCCCATGGCTACCAGTATGTATTGAAAAACCCATGGTTACCAGTTTGTAATAAAATTCCCATGGCTACCGGTATGTAAGGAAATGGCTACCAGTATGTAAAAAAATCCCCATGGCTACCAGTATGTATTGGAAAAACCCATGGTTACCAGTATGTTATGAAATTCTTATGGCTACCAGTATGTAATGAAATTGCCATGGCTACCAGTATGTGATGAAATTCCCCTGGCTACCAGTATGTATTGAAAAACCCATGGTTACCAGTATGTAAAAATTCCATGGATACCAGTATGTAATGAAATTCCCCATGGTACCAGTATGGATGAATGCCATGGCAGAGTGAGAAATTCCCCTGGCTACCAGTATGTATTGAAAAACCCATGGTTACCAGTATGTAATGAAATTCCCATGGATACCAGTATGTATGAATTCGGATGGCTACCAGTTTGTAATGAAATTCCCATGGCTACGTATGTAATGAAATTCTCATGGCACAAGTTTTTGTAATAAAATTCCCATGGCTACCGGTATGTAAGGAATGCCCATGGCTACCGGTATATGTAATGAAATGCCCATGGCTACCAGTATGATGAAATTCCCATGGTACAGTTGTAATGAAATTCCCATGGTACCAGTTCGTAATAAAATTCCCATGGCTACCAGTATGTATGAAATTGCCATGGCTACCAGTATGTTGATGAAATTCCCTGGCTACCAGTAGTATTGAAAAACCCATGGTTACCAGTATGTAATGAAATCCCATGGATACCAGTATGTAATGAAATTCCATGGCTACCAGTATGTAATGAAATTCTCCATGGCTAACCAGTATGTAATGAAATTCCTGGTACCAGTATGTGATGAAATCCCCTGGCTACCAGTATGTATTGAAAAACTCATGGTTATCCAGTAGTAATGAAATTCCCATGGATACCAGTATGTAATGAAAATTTCCATGGCTACCAGTATGTAATGAAATTGCCCATGGCTACCAGTATTGATGAAATTCTTCATGGCTACCAGTAGTATTGAAAAACCCATGGCTACCAGTATGTATTGAAAACTCATGGTACCAGTATGTAATGAAAATTCCCATGGCTACCGGTATGTAAGCGAAATGGCTACCAGTATGTAAAATAATCCCCTGGCTACCAGTAGTATTGGAAAAACCCATGTTACCAGTATGTTATGAAATTCTTATGGCTACCAGTATGTAATGAAATTGCCATGGCTACCAGTATGTGATGAAATTCCCTGGCTACCAGTATGTTGAAAAACCCATGGTTACCAGTATGTAATGAAATTCCCATGGATACCAGTATGTAATGAAATTCCCATGGCTGGTACCAGTATGTAATGAAATTGCCATGGCTACCAGTACGTGATGAAATTCCCCTGGCTACCAGTATGTATTGAAAAACCCATGGTTACCAGTATGTAATGAAATTCCCATGGATACCAGTATGTAATGAAATTCGGATGGCTACCAGTTTGTAATGAAATTCCCATGGCTACCAGTATGTAATGAAATTCTCATGGCTACCAGTTTGTAATGAAATTCCCATGGCTACCGGTATGTAAGGAAATGCCCATGGCTACCGGTATGTAATGAAATGCCCATGGCTACCAGTATGAAATGAAATTCCCATGGATACAAGTATGTAATGAAATTCCCATGGTTACCAGTTCGTAATAAAATTCCCATGGCTACCAGTATGTAATGAAATTGCCATGGCTACCAGTATGTGATGAAATTCCCCTGGCTACCAGTATGTATTGAAAAACCCATGGTTACCAGTATGTAATGAAATTCCCATGGATACCAGTATGTAATGAAATTTCCATGGCTACCAGTATGTAATGAAATTCCCATGGCTACCAGTATGTAATGAAATTGCCATGGCTACCAGTATGTGATGAAATTCCCCTGGCTACCAGTATGTATTGAAAAACCCATGGTTATCAGTATGTAATGAAATTCCCATGGATACCAGTATGTAATGAAATTTCCATGGCTACCAGTATGTAATGAAATTGCCATGGCTACCAGTATGTGATGAAATTCTTCTGGCTACCAGTATGTATTGAAAAACCCATGGTTACCAGTATGTATTGAAAAACTCATGGTTACCAGTATGTAATGAAATTCCCATGTATACCAGTTTGTAATGAATAAGAAAGGAAACACACCACGCACATCAGACTTGAATGCCTATGTATTTAACGTCTCATACATAGGATACACAACAGTGTAACATTTCGGTACATAACCTGTACCTTCACCTGTACCTTAATAAGTGTTTGGTTTTTTTTCCTCTCTCTTTGGCTCTCTTGCACTAATTGGTGTGTGGGGGTTGGGGCCTATTAGTTAAATAGGATTCACAGTTGTTGGGCCTGTGGTTTGGACCAACAAAAGGAAGTTTCCTGTGAGTGTAATGAACTTGTGAGTGGCCCTTTCTCTTAAGGACCTGCTCTCAAGGACATATAAAAGAAGGACATTGAAACAAGAAGGGCAATTAAACAAGGTTGTGCGTCACTGTGTTGGTGTGGTGTATTAGAAGGGACAGTTTTGTCAGTACCATGCAATGTGCATCGTGCCACATGTATAGGAACCTGGAGCAGACATTCCGGGGAACCATTGTCTGTGTCAGGTGTGAGTGGGTTGCCCGTTTGGAAGCTGAGGTGGAGAGTCTAAGGGGCAGCTTGCAGCATTGGGGGATTGGCAGAACTGGGGGGTCAGCAGGCACTGGCTGGGGCCAGTATAGAGGTGGGTGGAAGAGGGATAAGAAAGGATGAGGAAGAGGTAGTTTTGTAGGGTTACTAGGGGAAGTGGGGACGGAAGAGTGGGGGGGCTTCTTCCCAGATGTCCATCCCAACAGATTTGCCGTCTTAGGTAATGAATGGAGGGACACCCCGGAATTAGCGTGTATGGAGGGGGCTAGTCCCTTGAGCACCCAGGGGACTGCCATCTCTGATACAAGGGAGAGGAACGAAGGGTCAGGAATGCAAGTCAGGTGGTAGTGGTAGGGGACTCCATTATAAGGAAGAGGTAGATAGGGTAATCTGCCGCCAAGACCCTACACGCCGAACTGTGTGTTGCCTGCCTGGTGCTAGGGCTCGGCATGTGGTGGATCGTGTAGACAGATTATTGGGTGGGCCGGTGTGACCCGGGGTCTGGTTCACATTGGTGCCAATGACAAAGTTAGAGGAGGAGGTGAGGTCCTTAAACATGATTTCCGAGAACTAGGGGCCAAGATAAAAGCAGGACCTCCAGGGTAGTGTTTTCAGAAATACTACGAGCCACGTGCCAGGGAGACAGCGGGAGCTTAGGAGCATTAATGCGTGGCTAAGAGAGTGGTGTAGGAAGGGTTTGGGTTATTGAGGAACTGGGCAGACTTTGCTGTCGGCTACAGGCTCTTTAGTAGGGATGGGTTGCACCTCAACTGATGGTGGTGCAGCTGTTTTAGGGGAGAAGATGGCTAGAGGGTGTGGAGGAGATTTAAACTAGGTTTGGGGGGTGGAGGGTATTAGCAGTCTCACTGGGATCGATTGTCCAGGAGGAAAGCAGGGTGTAGATAGGCCAGTGGTGGTGGAAAGGGGGGTGGGGCTAGCATAGGGGATAGGGAGGAATGTGTATCAAGTGTACGAATAAATTACAGGATCATAATCTAAAATGTATGTTTGCAAATGCGAGAAGCCTGGCTGACAAAATGGGTGATTGGAAATGTTGGCATTGAATGAAAAGTATGATGTAAAGGTATAGCAGAAACGTGGTTGAACAGTTCTCACGACTGGGCTGTAAATATAGAAGGATATGCCTTGTTTAGGCAGGACAGAAAAAAAAGGAAGGGGAAGGAGTATGTGTTTATGTTTAAAAAAGAATTGAAGCCAAATTTAAAAGAAGAGATAACGGTGATAGATGATAAAGTGGAGGCAATATGGGTGGAATTAGGCAACAGGAAGGGTAATGTAGTCATTGTTGGTGTCTGCTATAAGCCGCCAAATGCTAGCAGAGAGGAGTGGAGTCAACTTCATATGTTGGCAAGGGCTGCAAGTTTGGGGAGTGTGCTCATATGGGGGACTTCAATTACCCTGACATTGATTATGTGGTGGAACTGCCATCACAGAAAAAGGCGATGAGTTCCTGAATTTGCTGCAGGATATTTTCTATCACAGGTGGTTGAGGTTCCTACTAGAAAGGAGCTCTGTTGGATCTGGTAATATTAACATTGTGGAGCGCATTATAGATATAAAGGTAACTGGAGGCTTAGGGAATAGTGACCATGAAATAGTGGCATTGGACTTTGTTATCGAAAGGAAAAGTGCGCTGGGTTAACAAAGACATTTAATTTCAGGAAAGCAAATTTTCCCAGTTAAAAGCAGCTCTTCAGAATGTTAACTGGGATAATTATTATCAGGTAAGGTACTGAACAGAAGTGGACTGTGTTCAAGGGGATTTTAAGCCAGTTCAACATCTAAATTTATACCCTGGAAATAATGTAAAAAATAAATCCGCACCCATGTGGCTGATTCTGATGTAAAGAGGCAAATGGTAAGGAGAAAAAGGCATTTAAAACCTTTAAGGACGAGGGAACGGAAAGGGCCTTAGGGAGTATAAAAACTGTAACAAGGAGTGTAAGAAAGCAATCAAACTAGCTAAAATTAATACTGAGTTAGGATAGCTGAGAAAGCATCACTAGGCCTAAACATTTTTTTAAGTATATTAATAGTAAGAGATGAGGACTGAGAATGTGGCACCATTAATTAATGGGGATAAGTTAGTTACGGAGGATGGCGATAAAGCAAATGTCTTGAATAATTTTTTTTTCCTGTATACACTATAGAAGATCCAAGTACAGATATCATAGAGTATAGTAGCAATAAAGGTATACAAGATTCAAGTTCACTTTGGTTAACCGAGGATATGTACAGAAAGAACTAAATAAGGTTAATATAATAAATCTCCTGGACCGGAGATAATACATCCTCGGTACTTAAGGAGCTAAGTTCAGTTTTATCTAGGCCATTGTTTCTTATTTTTGCTGATTCCCTCATGTCCGGTGGTGTGCCTCTGGATTGGAGAAAGGCTGATGTTATTCCAATATTCAAAAAGGGTAGTCGTTCACAGCCGGGTAATTCAGGCCTGTAAGTTTAACTTCAGTGGTGGGGAAGATCCTGGAAAGTTAATAAGGGAACTGTTCTAGAGTATGTTTCAAGGACTGACATTATAAGTAGTAACCAGCATGGATTTAGGAGGAATAGATCTTGTCAAACTAACTTGCTTGGCTTTTTATGGGAAAGTAGTAAGTAGAATTTAGACTCTGGTATAGCAGTAGATGTAGTTTACTTGATTTTGCAAAGGCTTTTGATACAGTCCCCCATAGGCGACTAATGAATAAGCTAAGGTCTGTTGGTCTGGGGAGTCACATTTGTACATGGATAGAAAATTGGTTAAGGATAGGATGCGAGAGTAGTTGTTAATGGGGCTTCATCATTATGGACTAAAGTGCTAAGTGGGGTGCCACAGGGTTCTGTGTTGGGACCGCTTCTATTTAATCTATTTATTAATGATTTGGAAGTGGGTATTGTCAGCAAGGTTTCTGTGTTTGCCGACGACACAAAACTTTGTCGACCATTAAAAACTTCAGAGGATGTGCAATCGTTGCAAGGGGATCTAGATAGATTATCACATTGGGCTGCTAAGTGGCAGATGAAATTCAATGTTGATAAATGTAAGGTGATGCATTTTGGACTTAAAAATACTTGTGCTACTTATACTATAAATGGCTCTGTGTTAAGTGAATCCCTGTTGGAAAGGGATCTTGGAGTTTTGGTGGATAACAAACTTAAAGGTAGCAAGCAGTGCCAGCGGCAACAGCCAGAGCCAGCATGGTATTGTCTTGTATAAAGCGAGGTATGGATTCAAGGGAGGAAATGTAATTCTCCCTCTTTACAAAGCATTGGTAAGGCCTCATTTGGAATATGCAGTGCAATTATTTGGAATCCTGTGTACAAAAAGGACATCTTTGAAATGGAAAGGGTTCAGAGAAGGGCAACTAAATTAATAAGGGGATTGGGGGAGCTTGAATATGAGAGAGACTGGAAAAGTTACAATTATGTACGCTGGAGAAAAGGCGCTTGCGTGGGGATATGATTACTGTGTATAAATACTTAACGGGCCATACAATAAACTATCTGGGGCATTGTTCACCAATAGAACATGTCAAAGGACACGAGGACATCCCTTAAGACTTGAAGAAAAAGGTTTAGGCTTCAGCTCGGAAAGGGTTTTTCACTGTGAGAACGGTAAAGCTATGGAACTGTCTTCCAGTGGACGTTGTATGGCAGGTTCATTGGTCATTTTCAAAAAAAAGCTGGAGAGTTTCTGCAAACAAGGAATGTTACAAGTTACTGGTATTGATACATAAAGTAGAGTTGGGAAAGGGTTTTTTCACTGTGAGAACGGTAAGGCTATGGAACTGTCTTCCAGTGGACGTTGTTATGGCAGGTTCATTGGTCATTTTCAAAAAAAGCTGATGAGTTTCTGCAAACAAGGAATGTTACAAGTTACTGGTATTGATACATAAAATAGAGGTGATCCAGGAAATTTCCGATTGCCACTTGGAGTCAAGAAGGAATTTTTTCCCCTTCATAAATTTGGTGGGGTTTTTTTTGCCTTCTTCTGGATCAACAGTTAGCAGGAAATGAGGATATTGCTAGATGGGTTGGACTGGATGGACGTATGTCTTTATTCAACCTCAAATACTATAAACTATAAACAACAGATAACCAGTTTGTAATAAAATTCCCATGGCTACCAGTATGTAAGGAAATGGCTACCAGTATGTAAAAAAATCCCCATGGCTACCAGTATGTATTGGAAAAACCCATGGTTACCAGTATGTAATGAAATTCTTATGGCTACCAGTATGTAATGAAATTCCCATGGCTACCAGTATGTAATGAAATTGCCATGGCTACCAGTATGTGATGAAATTCCCCTGGCTACCAGTATGTATTGAAAAACCCATGGTTACCAGTATGTAATGAAATTCCCATGGATACCAGTATGTAATGAAATTCCCCATGGCTACCAGTATGTAATGAAATTGCCATGGCTACCAGTATGTGATGAAATTCCCCTGGCTACCAGTATGTATTGAAAAA
Source organism: Hymenochirus boettgeri (assembly GCA_019447015.1). NCBI lineage: Eukaryota > Metazoa > Chordata > Amphibia > Anura > Pipidae > Hymenochirus > Hymenochirus boettgeri. The sequence goes on along the minus strand of CM033475.1, from coordinate 8,766,608 downwards.
CCCATGGTTACCAGTATGTAATGAAATTCCCATGGATACCAGTATGTAATGAAATTCGGATGGCTACCAGTTTGTAATGAAATTCCCATGGCTACCAGTATGTAATGAAATTCCCATGGCTACCATATGTATGAAATTCCATGGCTACCGTTTGTAATGAAATTCCCATGGCTACGGTATGTAATAAAATGCCCATGGCTACCAGTATGTATGAAATTCCCATGGATACCAGTATGTAATGAAATTCCCATGGCTACCAGTTTGTAATGAAATTCCCATGGCTACTAGTATGTAATGAAATGCCCATGGCTACCAGTATGTAATGAAATTCCATACTATCCAATCACGCCCTTAACACTTGGCTGTGATATGCTAATTGGGATTCTCAGGGTACATAATTGCCAAAGATTCTTGTACAAGTCATTCTGAATTGAGAAAGCAAGTCGGATGACTAGCGAAACGTCTTCAAGAACTAAACTTCAAGTATCCGTTGATCTAATTGAATACAACAGATAGTATGTAATGAATTTTACATGGCTACCAGTTTGTAAGAAATTCCCACGGCGAGCCAGTATGTAATGAAATGGCTACCAGTATGTAATGAATTCCCATGGCTACCAGTATGTAATGAAATTCCCATGGCTACATTCCCATGGCTACCAGATGTAATGAATCCCTGATCTACCGTATGTAATGAAATTCCCATGACTACCAGTATGTAATAAAATGGCTACCAGTATGTATGATATTCCCATGGCTACCAGTATCTAATGAAATTCCCATGGCTACCAGTATGTATAAAAATGGCTACCAGTATGTAATGATATTCCCATGGCTACCAGTATCTAATGAAATTCCATGACTACCAGTATGTAATGAAATGACTACCACTATGTAATGAATTCCCATAGCTACTAGTATGTAATGAAATTCCAATGGCTACCAGTATGTAATGAAATGGCTACCAGTATGTAATGAAATGGCTACCAGTATGTAATGAAATTCCCATGGTTACCAGTATGTAATGAAATGGCTAACAGTATGTAATAAAAATTCCTATGGCTACCAGTATGTAATAAATTACCATGCCTACCAGCATGTAATGAATTCCCAGGCTAGCAGTATGCAAGAATGGCTACCAGTATGTAATGAAATTCCAATGGCTACAGCATGTAATGAAATTCCACGGCTACCAGTATGCAATGAAATGGGCTACCGTAGGTAATGAAATTCCACATGGCTACCAGCATGTAATGAAATTCCCATGGCTACCAGTATGTAATGAAACAGCTCCGATGCTGAATCGGCGGTTCAGCCCAGGTAGTGAATGAAAGGAATCCGTGCGCTAGCACTCCCGCTGAACACGATGCTCATGCTCATATTATAACACTGAACGCGATGATTGCCCTCAGGCCCCATGGACATATTAAATCTGCGTCCACTGATATGTGTCATCACAAGGTGGTGTAACATGCCTGGTCTGAAAAAGCTTGCGCATCACGTTTCCCAGGTAACAGCCGGGTCTACTCTACACCGATATGTGTGACGCAATAGACAGTGGTCAGAAACCATTATCTGCATCGCATCGTTAAACGACACTGGACAGATCATGGCTTCACTCACGCCCTATGCTAATGATAATGCATGGAGATAGAGGCCCGACATCAGGCGTTCATATGAGTCATAGGACCCAGTAAAGGTTGTTGGGGTGTACACATGCGAGGCTTTAGGACGCTCATAACCACCTTGGAAGACCAAAGGTATGTGTAACAATTAGTGCTACTGATGCAAACTTAGTAAAAGCTCATAAGATTACAGTCAAAGATCGTCACATTCACATTAGGCCCATACTTATATACGCACATCATAGCAGTATAATGAAACAGTTTTAGCTACTAGTTACGTGATACTGAAATGCTCATGGCTACCCGCATGTAATACCATAGAAACGTATCAATGCCAATTCCTATGGCCCTACATATCAATTATCTGCACGACTTCGCGGCAAGGCTTATAAACAAAGGGGGGTAGTATTACATACTGATCCATGAATGAAACCCAGTGGTACCAATATAAACCATTCGTCCATGGGTATACCCAGTTGTTTATGGAAAGGTATGCACAGTAACTTCTAACCTTTTTACTTCAATTACGATTAGCAACTTTGCATTTTTCATTCTAAACACCATGGTCCATAAAGGCTCTCTCATTCACCCCGCCCTTTGGCTTTTTAAATGAGGGAAGAGGCTCCAGTCTTTTATTAAAGGCATAGGACGCTCCTAAAAAGGAGGTGTTGTTGGGGGTGCTATTACCACATGGAGGCTGACCAAGCCTTCCAATAAATACATCAATACAGGATTGTGGAAGCACTTCCAATTAGGCTAATTATAAACTTACATTTAGCGCTACTGATCTGCGTCAAAATTATAAAAAACATAGAAAAAGTAATAATGCACATCCTAGGCCCCATATTCAATTTCATACATCTGACACACTACCATACTTATAAACAAGGGGTATTATTTGCTATGCGCACTGATTACTGTGACACTGCACATGAGTAGACATTGCTCAAATCACGTCAAGGTATACCCTCAGTCTGGAAGGTCTAACTTTACCTTTTTAAATTTGTACTTCAATTACCAGTATGTAATGACATTCAGGCTACCAGTTATAATGAAATTCCATGGCTACCCGTATATAATAAAATCCATGGCTCCGATGTGTAATGAAATGCTCATGGCTACCAGTATGTAACTGAAATTCTGGCTACCAGTTGTAATGAAATGCTTCATGGCTACAGTATGATAATTAATGTCATGGCTACCGTATGTTAATTATGACATTCCCATGGCTACCAGATATAATGAAATTCCCATGGTACCAGTGTGTAATGAAAGCCAGGCACAGTATGTAAGAATTCCTATTGCTACAGTCATGAGGAAATGCTCATGGCTACAGTAGTATGAAACTCCATGGCTACCGTAATAATGAAATTCCATGGTACCAGATGTAATAAATGCTCAGGCTACCGATGTAATGAATTTCCATGGCTACAGTATGTAATGAAATTCCATGGCTACCAGTATGTAATGAAATTCCCATGGTACCAGTATTAATGAAATCCGTGGTTACCAGTATGTAAGAAATGTCGTGCTACCGTATGTAATGAAATTCCATGGTTACCAGTATGTAATTAAATTCCATGGTTACCAGTATGTAATGAAATTCCCATGGTTACAGAGAGATGGTGAAACTTTGAAAGTCGGTCGTTTCCAAACTTTCGAATAATCGAAAGTCGAAAACGGACCCATTAAAGCAATGGGAGTCAATAGTTTGAAAAGTTCTAATGAAATACATTAAATATCAATGGAACTTAATGTTAAATGGCTGTGGGACCTGGGAAAGGTATCTGGGGAACATGGTTTGATATCCAGGAGATTCGAAAAATCTATTTACTCTCACTCGTGCTATTTTCGAGCTCGTTTGCGCTAGGTACCATGTACATTTTAACTTGCGGATTCGATGCTCACGTATAGGCTTAATGGACACTTTACTCGTAGATTCGATGTTCGCGCCTAGATACCATGGACATTTTACTTGCGGATTCAATGCTCGGAGGTATAGGTTTTAATGGACACTTTACTCGCGGATTCGATGTCGCGTTCGCGCCTAGATACCATGGACATTTTACTCGCTGATTCGATGCTCGCGTATAGGTTTTAATCCGACTTTACTCGCAGAAATCGATGTCGCCTTCGCGTCTAGGTATCATGGGACATTTTACTCGCTGATTCGATGCTCGGGTATAGGTTTTAATGGACCCTTTACTCGTAGTTGATTGATGTTCGCGCCTAAGATACCATGACATTTTACTGCGGATTCAATGCCGCGTTATAGGTTTTAATGGACACTTTACTCGCGATTCGATGCTCGCGTTCGCACCTACGATACCATGGAATTTACTCGCGGGATTCGATGCTGCGCGTATAGGTTTAATGGACCCTTACTCGCGGATCGATGCTCGTGTATAGGTTTAATGGACCCTTTACTTGCAGATTCGATGCTCGCGTATAGGTATAATAGGCATTTTACTTGCACAGTCGAACATTCGATATATTGAAATCAAAGTATCGAAAAATCCGGGTCCGGGATAGTTTGAGAAGTTTAATTCGTTCAAATTGAATAGGTCGGTCGAACTCTGTTTCAAAACTTGTTGCCACTTGGTTCTATGTGAGGCAACGCAGATGGCATGGACAGATGGGGCCACCAAGTTTAGCGTACCCATACACCTGTGGTCATGTTGGGGCAGACCATGATGTTACTATTATTTATTACATCCTACCCCAGGCTTGAAAAAAACTAACAACCTTCAGAAAAACATTGTCACGTTCCTCATGAACTGCCAATCTCATTGTTACTTTTGTTTTCATACAAACACAGAAAAAGGCTTCTTAGGAAACCCATATATAATTCCTAAGGAAGTCTGTGATGTAAGGACCATGCAAAAAAAAAAACCTTATTTCTTGTCGACGCTCTACCCAGCCACTCCCAAACACCTCCATCTAGCTAAAGACACAGGCGTGCAGCTCTTCAGGGAAAGAAATTTGTGCACTGCATCGTCTGCCATATACCCAACAGAGGAGAGGACAGGGGCTGAAAGCTCGAAAGAAAAATTAATAGTTAGGCGAGGACAGAGAAAGCCTGAGAAGACGTTGGGAGCTTTGTTACATGCTTCTCTGCTTAGTTTCACTGTGTTTGACAATTAGCAAAGATGAATCAGGGAAGGTAAGTAATGGTGTTGTGTCTTCTTAAAATTCAAATCTTCCCAACTGCAAATTTTTTTATCCTTATCCTCTGGGTGCGTTTATATTCTGTAATTATTGATGGCGTGTGGACAGATAAGCTGATTGCCAGTAACAAATTTAGCCTGTCTGTGTCCTTTAATTCAGTGATAGTTGTAAAGTGTCCGTTACCTGGGGGGGGAGTTATATTTCCAACAACTTAAAGTTATTTGGAATGAATTCTGAATTGAGAGATCCAGTCGGATGACTAGCGAAAACGTCTTCAAGAACTAAACTTAGCTCAACACGAGAAAGGCTTGTTTCCAGTTGATTCTTCATGTAGGGGCAGCACGGTGGCTCTGTGGTTATCACGGATACTTGCAGTGCTGAGGTCTTGAGTTCGATTCCACCCCTGGCCACATCTGCAAGGAGTTTGTATGTTCTCCTGGTGTTTGCGTGGGTTCCTCCGGGCAACTCATAAAAGACATACTGATAGGTTGTATACATAGCGTGATTAGATTGAAGCTTTCGGGGCAGGGCCTGATGTGAATTGAGTAAGAATTGTAAAGCTCTGTGGAATAGTTACGCTATATAAAAAAATAAAGATACATACATACATATCTTAAAGGACAACTGTACGGGTTGTTGCTCCACCCCCTGTGGCCCAGGGCCTAACCAATGAGGAAAACCCCTTTATAAGAAGACCTTTGCCATTGGATATATCGTAGACTAGCATAGATAATACAATTGACCTTTAATGCTTGTGCTTTCTTATAATTGCCTTGATGGGGGGGCACAGGCTCCCTTGCCCCCGGCAGTGGTGCGGCATACCCCCTGGCACCGACCACCCGCTGTGCAACCCCTTCCCAGCAGCCCTTCTAGACACCTCCCCTGTGCGTCGCCATCTTTCCTTTTTTGCACAGCGTGTTAGGTACATTTGTGGGTGAAAAGAGAAAATTTACCGCTGACATTACCACGGCGATACTTCTCACAACGAAAACGATTGTTTTAGAAACACCCAGTAATTTTTTTTGCAGCGATGTGTAATAAAACGGCAACTTACGGAACTTTATAAATATGCCCCAATGTGTCATTTCCTGCCAGGAGGAACCACAACAATACTAGGGGAAAGAGGTGCAGTAAAAGTCCAAAGCACGGGCAACGAGAAGAAAAAGAGGAATTCCCATGGATACCAGTATGTAATGAAATTCGGATGGCTACCAGTTTGTAATGAAATTCCCATGGCTACCAGTATGTAATGAAATTCTCATGGCTACCAGTTTGTAATGAAATTCCCATGGCTACCGGTATGTAAGGAAATGCCCATGGCTACCGGTATGTAATGAAATGCCCATGGTTACCAGTATGTAATGAAATTCCCATGGCTACCAGTATGTAATAATTCGGATGGCTACCAGTTTGTAATGAATTCCCAGTGGCTACCAGTATGTAATGAAATTCTCATGCTACCAGTTTTAATGAATTTCCCATGGCTACACGGTATGTAATGAAAGTCCCATGGCTACCGGTATGTAGATGAATGCCCATGGTTACCAGTATGTAATGAAATTCCCATGGATACCAGTAATAATGAAATTCCCCATGGCTACCAGTATGTAATGAAATTGCCATGGCTACCAGTATGTGATGAAATTCCCCTGGCTACCAGTATGTATTGAAAAACCCATGGTTACCAGTATGTAATGAAATTCCAGGATACCAGTATGTAATGAAATTCGGAGGGCTACCAGTTTTGTATATTCCCATGGCTACCTTATGTAATGAAATCTCATGGCTACCATTTTTAATGAAATCCCATGGCTACCGGTATGTAAGGAAAGCCATGGCTACCGGTATGTATGAAATGCCCATGGCTACCAGTATGTAATGAAATTCCCATGGATACCAGTATGTAATGAATTCCCATGGTTACCAGTTCGTAATAAAATTCCCATGGCTACCAGTATGTAATGAAATTGCCATGGCTACCAGTATGTGATGAAATTCCCCTGGCTACCAGTATGTAATGAAATTCCCATGGTTACCAGTTCGTAATAAAATTCCCATGGCTACCAGTATGTAATGAAATTGCCATGGCTACCAGTATGTGATGAAATTCCCCTGGCTACCAGTATGTATTGAAAAACCCATGGTTACCAGTATGTAATGAAATTCCCATGGATACCAGTATGTAATGAAATTTCCATGGCTACCAGTATGTAATGAAATTCCCATGGCTACCAGTTGTATGAAATTCCATGGCTACCAGTATGTGATGACATTCTTCTTGCTACCGTATGTATTGAAAAACCCATGGTTACCAGTATGTATTGAAAAACTCATGGTTACCATTAATGTAATGAAATTCCCATGTATACCAGTTTGTAATGAAAAAGAAAAGGAAACACACCACGCACATCAGACTTGAATGCCTATGTATTTAACGTCTCATACATAGGATACACAACAGTGTAACATTTCGGTACTAACCTGTACCTTCACCTGTACCTAATAAGTGTTTTGGTTTTTTTCCCTCTCTTTCTGGCTCTTGCATTAATTGGTGTGGGGTTGGGGCCTATTATTAAATAGGATTCCACGTTGTTGGGCCTGTGGTTTGGACAAACAAAAGGAAGTTTCCGTGAGTGTAATGAACTTGTAAGTGGCCCTTTCTCTTAGGACCTTGCTCTCAAGGACATATAAAAGAAGGACATTGAAACAAGAAGGCAATTAAACAAGGTTTGTGCGTCACTGTGTTGGTGTGTGTGTATTAGAAGGGACAGTTTTGTCAGTACCATGCAATGTGCATCGTGCCACATGTATAGGAACCTGAGCAGAGACGTTCCGAACCTATGTCTGTGGTCAGGTGGTGAGTGGGTTTCCCGTTTGGAAGCTGAGGTGGAGAGTCTAAGGGGGCAGCTTGCAGCATTGCGGGGATTGGCAGAACTGGGGGGTCAGCAGGCACTGGCTGGGGCCAGTATAGAGGTGGGTGGAAGAGGACAAGAAAGGATGAGGAAGGAGTAGTTTGTTAGGGTTCTAGGGGAATGTGGGGACGGAAGAGTAAGGGGCGTTCTTCCCAGATTGTCCATCCCAACAGATTTGCCGTCTTAGGTAATGAAGTGAGAGGACACCACCCGGAATTAGCGTGTATGGAGGGGGCTAGTCCCTTGAGCACCGAGGGGGCTAGTCCCTTGAGCACCCAGGGGACTGCCATCTCTGATACAAGGGAGAGGAACGAGGGTCAGGAATGCAAGGCAGGTGGTAGTGGTAGGGGACTCCATTATAAGGAAGGTAGATAGGGTAATCTGCCGCCAAGACCCTACACGCTGAACTGTGTGTTGCCTGCCTGGTGCTAGGTTCGCATGTGGTGGATCGTGTAGACAGATTATTGGGTGGGGCCGGTGTGACCCGCGGTCTTGGTTCACATTGGTGCCAATGACAAAGTTAGAGGAGGAGGTGAGGTCCTTAAACATGAATTCCGAGAACTAGGGGCCAAGATAAAAGCAAGGACCTCCAGGGTGTGTTTTCAGAAATACTACCGCAGCCACGTGCCAGGGAGACAGCGGAGCTTAGGAGCATTAATGCGTGGCTAAGAGAGTGGTGTTAGGAAGAAGGGTTTGGGTTTATTGAGAACTGGCAGACTTTGCTGTCGGCTACAGGCTCTTTAGTAGGGATGGTTGCACCTCACTGATGGTGGTGCAGCTGTTTAGGGGAGAAGATGGCTAGAGGTGTTGAGGAGATTTTAAACTAGGTTTGGGGGGCTAGGTATTAGCAGTCTCACTGGGATCGTTGTCCAGGGAAAGCGGTGTAGATAGGCCAGTGGTGGGTAAAGGGGGGTGGGGCTAGCATAGGGGATAGGGAGGAATGTGTATCAAAGTGACGAATAAATTACAGGATCATAATCTAAAATGTATGTTTGCAAATGTAGAAGCCTGGCTGACAAAATGGGTGAATTGGAAATGTTGGCATTGAATGAAAAGTATGATGTAAAGGTATAGCAGAAACGTGGTTGAACAGTTTCACGACTGGGCTGTAAATATAGAAGGATATGCCTTGTTTAGGCAGACAAAAAAAGGAAAGGGGGAGGAGTATGTGTTTATGTTAAAAAAGAATTGAAGCCAATTTAAAAGAAGAGATAACTGGTGATATGGATGATATTAGGCAATATGGGTGGAATAGGCAACGGAAAGGGGTAATGTCATTGTTGGTTCTGCTATAAGCCGCCAAATGCTAGCAGAGAGGAGGTGAGTCAACTTCATATGCATTGGCAAGGGCTGCAAGTTGGGGAGTGTGCTCATTATGGGGACTTCAATTCCCCTGACATTGATTGGTGTGGTGGAACTGCCATCACAGAAAAAGCGATGAGTTCCTGAATTTGCTGCAGGATAATTTTCTCTCACAGTGGTTGAGGTTCCTACTAGAAAGAGCTCTGTTGGATCTGGTAATATCTAACATTGTGGAGCGCATTATAGATATAAAGGTAACTGGAGGCTTAGGGAATGTGACCATGAAATAGTGGCATTTGGACTTGTTATCGAAAGGAAAAGTGCGCTGGGTTAACAAAGACATTTATTTCAGGAAAGCAAATTTTCCCAGGTTAAAGCAGCTCTTCAATGTCAACTGGGATAACATATTATCAGGTAAAGTACTGAACAGAAGTGGACTGTGTTCAAGGGGATTTTAAGCCGTTCACATCTAAATTTATACCCTTGGGAAATAAATGTAAAAAAAAATAAATCCGCACCCATGTGGTGGAATTCTGATGAAAGAGGCAAATGGTAAGGAAGAAAAAGGCATTTAAACCCTTTAAGGACGAGGGAACGGAAAGGGCCTTTAGGGAGTAATAAACTGTAACAAGGAGTGTAAGAAAAATCAACTAGCTAAATAAATACTGAGTTAGGATAGCTGAAGAAAGCATCACTAGGCCTAAAACTTTTTTTAAGTATATTAAGTAAGAAGATGAGGACTGAGAATGTGGCACCATAATTAATGGGGATAAGTTAGTTACGGAGGATGGCGATAAGCAAATGTCTTGAATAATTTTTTTTACTCTTGTATACACTATAGAAGATCCAATACAGATATCATAGAGTATAGTAGCAAAAGGTATACAAGATTCAAGTTCACTTTGGTAAACCGAGGATATGTACAGAAAGAACTAAATAAGGTTAATATTATAATCTCCTGGCCGGATAAAATACATCCTCGGTACTTAGAGCTAAGTTCAGTTTTATCTAGGCCATTGTTTCTTTATTTTGCTGATTCCCTCATGTCCGGTGGTGTGCCTCTGGATTGGAGAAAGGCTGATGTTATTCCAATATTCAAAAGGGTAGTCGTTCACAGCCGGGTAATTACGGCCTGTAAGTTTAACTTCATGGTGGGGAAGATCCTGGAAATTTTAATAAGGGAACATGTTCTAGAGTATGTTTCAAGGACTGACATTATAAGTAGTAACCAGCATGGATTAGGAGAAAGATCTTGTCAAACTAACTTGCTTGGCTTTTATGAGGATTAAGTAGAATAGACTCTGGTATAGCAGTAGATGTAGTTTACTTGGATTTTGCAAAGGCTTTTGATACAGTCCCCCATAGGCGACTAATAATAGCTAAGGTCTGTTGTCTGGGGAGTCACATTTGTACATGGATAGAAAATTGGTTAAGGATAGGATGCAGAGAGAGTTTGTTAATGGGGCTTCATCATTATGGACTAAAGTGCTAAGTGGGGTGCCACAGGGTTCTGTGTTGGGGCCGCTTCTATTTATCTATTTATTAATGATTTGGAAGTGGTATTGTCAGCAAGGTTTCTGTGTTTGCCGACGACACAAAACTTTGTCGACCATTAAAAACTTCAGGGATGTGCAATCGTTGCAAGGGGATCTAGATAGATTATCACATTGGGCTGCTAAGTGGCAGATGAAATTCAATGTTGATAAATGTAAGGTGATGCATTTTGGACTTAAAAATACTTGTGCTACTTATAATAAATGCTCTGTGTTAAGTGAATCCCTGTTGGAAAGGGATCTTGGAGTTTTGGTGGTAACAAACTTAAAGGTAGCAACAGTGCCAGGCGGCAACAGCCAGAGCCAGCATGGTATTGTCTTGTAAAGCGAGGTATGGATTCAAGGAGGAAATGTAATTCTCCCTCTTTACAAAGCATTGGTAAGGCCTCATTTGGAATATGCAGTGCAATTTTGAATCCTGTGTACAAAAAGGACATCTTTGAAATGGAAAGGGTTCGAGAAAGGGCAACTAAATTAATAAGGGATGGGGGACTTGAATATGAAGAGAGCCTGGAAAAGTTACAATTAGTCGCTGAGAGAAAGCGCGCTTGCGTGGGGATATGATACTGTGTATAAATACATTAACGGGCCATACAATAAACTATCTGGGGCATTGTTCACCAATAGAACATGTCAAAGGACACGAGACATCCCTTAAGACTTGAAGAAAAAGGTTTAGGCTTCACTCGGAAAGGGTTTTTCACTGTGAGAAGGTAAAGCTATGAACTGTCTTCCAGTGGACGTTGTAATGGCAGGTTCATTGGTCATTTTCAAAAAAAAGCTGGATGAGTTTCTGCAAACAAGGAATGTTACAAGTTACTGGTATTGATACATAAAGTAGAGTTGAAAGGGTTTTTCACTGTGAGAACGGTAAGGCTATGGACACTGTCTTCCAGTGGACGTTGTTTTGGCAGGTTCATTGGTCATTTTCAAAAAAAAGCGGGATGAGTTTCTGCAAACAAGGAATGTTACAAGTTACTGGTATTGACATAAATAAAATAGAGTTGATCCAGGAAATTTCCGATTGCCACTTGGAGTCAAGAAGGATTTTTTTCCCCTTCATAAATTTGGTGGGGTTTTTTTTGCCTTCTTCTGGATCAACAGTTAGGCAGGAATGAGGATATTGCTAGATGGTTGGACTGGATGGACGTATGTCTTTATTCAACCTCAAATACTATAAACTATAAACAACAGATAACCAGTTTGTAATAAAATTCCCATGGCTACCAGTATGTAAGGAAATGGCTACCAGTATGTAAAAAAATCCCCATGGCTACCAGTATGTAATTGGAAAAACCCATGGTTACCAGTATGTAATGAAATTCTTATGGCTACCAGTATGTAATGAATCCCATGGCTACCATTATGTAATAATTGCCATGGCTCCAGTATGTGATGAAATTCCCCTGGCTACCAGTATGTATTGAAAAACCCATGGTTACCAGTATGTAATGAAATTCCCATGGATACCAGTATGTAATGAAATTCCCCATGGCTACCAGTATGTAATGAAATTGCCATGGCTACCAGTATGTGATGAAATCCCCTGGCTACCATATGTATTGAAAACAAACCCATGGTTACCAGTATGTAATGAAATTCCCATAGATACCAGTATGTAATGAAATTCGGATGGCTACCAGTATGTAATCAAATTCCCATGGATACCAGTATGTAATGAAATTCCCATGGATACCAGATTAATGGTACGGGACCTCCAGGGTAGTGTTTTCAGAAAATACTCCGACAGGCCACGTCGGGAGACAGGCGGAGCTTAGGAGCATTAATGCGTGGCTAAGAGAGTGGGTGTAAGGAAGAAGGGTTTGGTTTATTGAGAACTGGCAGACTTTGCTGTCGGCTACAGGCTCTTTAGTAGGGATGGGTTGCACCTCACTGATGGTGGTGCAGCTGTTTTAGGGGAGAAATGGCTAGAGGGTTGGAGAGATTTTAAACTAGGTTGGGGGGGCTAGGGTATTAGCAGTCTCACTGGGATCGATTGTCCGGAGGAAAGCAGGTGTAGATAGGCCAGTGGTGGTGGAAAGGGGGGTGGGGCTAGCATAGGGGATAGGGAGGAATGTGTATCAAAGTGTACGAATAAATTACAGGATCATAATCTAAAATGTATGTTTGCAATGGAGAGCCTGGCTGACAAAATGGGTGAATTGGAAATGTTGGCATTGAATGAAAAGTATGATGTAAGGTATAGCAGAAACGTGGTTGAACAGTTTCACGACTGGGCTGTAATATAGAAGGATATGCCTTGTTTAGGCAGGACAGAAAAAAAGGAAAGGGGAAGGAGTATGTGTTTATGTTAAAAAAGAATTGAAGCCAAATTTAAAAGAAGAGATAACTGGTGATATGGATGATAAAGTGGAGGCAATATGGGTGGAATTAGGCAACAGGAAAGGGGGTATATGTCATTGTTGGTGTCTGCTATAAGCCGCCAAATGCTAGCAGAGAGGAGGTGATGTCAACTTCATATGCATTGGCAAGGGCTGCAAGTTTGGGGAGTGTGCTCATTATGGGGGACTTCAATTACCCTGACATTGATTGTTGTGGTGGAACTGCCATCACAGAAAAAGGCGATGAGTTCCTGAATTTGCTGCAGGATAATTTTCTCTCACAGGTGGTTGAGGTTCCTACTAGAAAAGGAGCTCTGTTGGATCTGGTAATATCTAACATTGTGGAGCGCATTATAGATATAAAGGTAACTGGAGGCTTAGGGAATAGTGACCATGAAATAGTGGCATTTGGACTTTGTTTATCGAAAGGAAAAGTGCGCTGGTTAACAAAGACATTTAATTTCAGAAAGCAAATTTTCCCAGGTTAAAAGCAGCTCTTCAGAATGTAACTGGGATATTTATTATCGGTAAAGTACTGAACGAAGTGGACTGTGTTCAAGGGGATTTTAAGCCAGTTCACATCTAAATTTTTACCCTTGGAAATAAATGTAAAAAAAATAAATCCGCCCCATGTGGTGGAATTCTGATGTAAAGAGGCAAATGGTAAGGAAGAAAAGGCTTTAAAACCTTTAAGGACGAGGGAACGGAAAGGGCCTTTAGGGAGTATAAAACTGTAACAAGGAGTGTAAGAAGCAATCAAACTAGCTAAAATTAATACTGAAGTTAGGATAGCTGAAGAAAGCATCACTAGGCCTAAACATTTTTTAAGTATATTAATAGTAAGAAGATGAGGACTGAGAATGTGGCACCATTAATTAATGGGGATAAGTTAGTTACGGAGGATGGCGATAAAGCAAATGTCTTGAATAATTTTTTTCCTCTGTATACACTATAGAAGATCCAAGTACAGATATCATAGTATAGTAGCAATAAAGGTATACAAGATTCAAGTTCACTTTGGTTAACCGAGGATATGTACGAAGAACTAAATAAGGTTAATATTAAGTAAATCTCCTGGACCGGATAAATACATCCTCGGGTACTTAAGGAGCTAAGTTCAGTTTTTATCTAGGCCATTGTTTCTTATTTTTGCTGATTCCCCCATGTCCGTGGTGTGCCTCTGGATTGGAAAGGCTGATGTTATTCCAATATTCAAAAAGTAGTCGTTCACAGCCGGGTAATTACAGGCCTGTAAGTTTAACTTCAGTGGTGGGAAGATCCTGGAAAGTTTAATAGGGAACATGTTCTAGATTGTTTTTCAAGGACTGACATTAATAGTAGTAACCAGCATGGATTTAGGAGGAATAGATCTTGTCAAACAACTTGCTTGGCTTTTTATGAGGAAGTAAGTAGAAATTTAGACTCTGGTATAGCAGTAGATGTGTTTACTTGTTTTGCAAAGGCTTTTGATACAGTCCCCCATAGGCGACTAATGAATAAGCTAAGGTCTGTTGGTCTGGGGAGTCACATTTGTACATGGATAGAAAATTGGTTAAGGAATAGGATGCAGAGAGTAGTTGTTAATGGGGCTTCATCATTATGGACTAAATGCTAAGTGGGTGCCACAGGGTTCTGTGTTGGAGCCGCTTCTATTTAATCTATTTATTATGATTTGGAAGTGGGTATTGTCAGCAAGGTTTCTGTGTTTGCCGACACACAAAACTTTGTCGACCATTAAAAACTTCAGAGGATGTGCAATCGTTGCAAGGGGATCTAGATAGATTATCACATTGGGCTGCTAAGGTGGCAGATGAAATTCAATGTTGATAAATGTAGGGTGATGCATTTGGACTTAAAAATACTTGTGCTACTTATACTATAAATGGCTCTGTGTTAAGTGAATCCCTGTTGGAAAGGGATCTTGGAGTTTTGGTGGATAACAAACTTAAGGTAGCAAGCAGTGCCAGGCGGCAACAGCCAGAGCCAGCATGGTATTGTCTTGTATAAAGCGAGGTATGGATTCAAGGGAGAAAATGTAATTCTCCCTCTTTACAAAGCATTGGTAAGGCCTCATTTGGAATATGCAGTGCAATTTGGAATCCTGTGTACAAAAGGACATCTTTGAAATGGAAAGGGTTCAGAGAAGGGCAACTAAATTAATAAGGGGATTGGGAGCTTGAATATGAGAGAGACTGGAAAAGTTACAATTATGTACGCTGGAGAAAAGGCGCTTGCGTGGGGATATAGATTACTGTGTATAAATACATTAACGGGCCATACAATAAACTATCTGGGGCATTGTTCACCAATAGAACATGTCAAAGGACACGAGGACATCCCTTAAGACTTGAAGAAAAAAGGTTTAGGCTTCAGCTCGGAAAGGGTTTTTCACTGTGAGAACGGTAAAGCTATGGAACTGTCTTCCAGTGGACGTTGTAATGGCAGGTTCATTGGTCATTTTCAAAAAAAAGCTGGATGAGTTTCTGCAAACAAGGAATGTTACAAGTTACTGGTATTGATACATAAGTAGAGTTGGGAAAGGGTTTTTTCACTGAGAAACGGTAAGGCTATGAACTGTCTTCCAGTGGACGTTGTTTGGCAGTTTTCATTGGTCTTTTTCAAAAAAAGCTGGATGAGTTTCTGCAAACAAGAAATGTTTACAGTTACTGGTATTGATACATAAATAGAGTTTCCAGGATTTCCGATTGCCACTTGGAGTCAAGAAGGAATTTTTTCCCCCTTCATAAATTTGGTGGGTTTTTTTTTTGCCTTCTTCTGATCAACAGTTAGCAGGAAATGAGGATATTGCTAGATGGGTTGGACTGGATGGACGTATGTCTTTATTCCACCTCAAATACTATAAACTATAAACAACAGATAACCAGTTTGTAATAAAATTCCCATGGCTACCAGTATGTAAGGAAATGGCTACCAGTATGTAAAAAATCCCCATGGCTACCATTATGTATTGAAAAACCCATGGTTACCAGTATGTAATGAAATTCTTATGGCTACCATATTAATGAAATTCCCATGGCTACCAGTATGTAATGAAATTGCCATGGCTACCGTATGTGATGAAATTCCCCTGGCTACCAGTATGTATTGAAAAACCCATGGTTACCAGTATGTAAAATTCCCATGGATACCAGTATGTAATGAAATTCCCCATGGCTACCAGTATGTAATGAAATTGCCATGGCTACCAGTATGTGATGAAATTCCCCTGGCTACCAGTATGTATTGAAAAACCCATGGTTACCAGTATGTAATGAATTCCCATGATACCAGTATGTAATGAAATTCGGATGGCTACCAGTATGTAATCAAATTCCCATGGATACCAGTATGTAATGAAATTCCCATGGATACCAATATGTAATGAAATTCCCATGGCTACCAGTTTGTAATGAAATTCCCATGGCTACCGGTATGTAATAAAATGCCCATGGCTACCAGTATGTAATGAAATTCCCATGGATACCAGTATGTAATGAAATTCCCATGGCTACCAGTTTGTAATGAAATTCCCATGGCTACCAGTATGTAATGAAATGCCCATGGCTACCAGTATGTAATGAAATTCCCATACTATCCAATCACGCCCTTAACACTTGGCTGTGATATGCTAATTGGGATTTTCAAGGGTACATAATTGCCAAAGATTCTTGTACAAGTCATTCTGAATTGAGAAAGCAAGTCGGATGACTAGCGAAACGTCTTCAAGAACTAAACTTCAAGTCCAGTTGATCTAATTGAATACAACAGATATAGTATGTAATGAAATTTTACATGGCTACCAGTTTGTAATGAAATTCCCACGGCGAGCCAGTATGTAATGAAATGGCTACCAGTATGTAATGAAATTCCCATGGCTACCAGTATGTAATGAAATTCCCATGGCTACATTCCCATGGCTACCAGTATGTAATGAAATTCCCATGTCTACCAGTATGTAATGAAATTCCCATGACTACCAGTATGTAATAAAATGGCTACCAGTATGTAATGATATTCCCATGGCTACCAGTATCTAATGAAATTCCCATGGCTACCAGTATGTAATAAAATGGCTACCAGTATGTAATGATATTCCCATGGCTACCAGTATCTAATGAAATTCCCATGACTACCAGTATGTAATGAAATGACTACCACTATGTAATGAAATTCCCATAGCTACTAGTATGTAATGAAATTCCAATGGCTACCAGTATGTAATGAAATGGCTACCAGTATGTAATGAAATTCCCATGGTTACCAGTATGTAATGAAATGGCTAACAGTATGTAATAAAAATTCCTATGGCTACCAGTATGTAATGAAATTACCATGCCTACCAGCATGTAATGAAATTCCCACGGCTAGCAGTATGTAATGAAATGGCTACCAGTATGTAATGAAATTCCAATGGCTACCAGCATGTAATGAAATTCCCACGGCTACCAGTATGCAATGAAATGGCTACCAGTATGTAATGAAATTCCAATGGCTACCAGCATGTAATGAAATTCCCATGGCTACCAGTATGTAATGAAATTCCCATGGTTACCAGTATGTAATGAAATTCCCATGGCTACCAGTATGTAATTAAATGGCTACCAGTATGTAATGAAATTCCCATGGCTACCAGTATGTAATGAAATTCCCACGGCTACCAGTATGTAATGAAATTCCCATGGTTACCAGTACGTAATGAAATTCCCATGGTTACCAGTATGTAATGAAATGCCCATGGATACCAGTTTGTAATGAAATTTTCATGGTTACCAGTATGTAATGAAATGCTCATGGCTACCAGTATGTAATGAGATTCCCATGGTTACCAGTATGTAATGAAATGGCTACTAGTATGTAATGAAATGCTCATGGCTACCAGTATGTAATAACATAGAAACGATAATCAATGCACATTCCTAGGCCCCATACAATATCATATTATCTGCACACTGGCATACTTTATAAACAAAGGGGGGGTTTAGTATACATTACTGTGATCACATGAATGAAAAGCCTTACAACCACGTCAAGGTAACCCAGTCTGGAAGGTCCTAACTTCTAACCTTTTTTACTTCAATTACGATTAGCAAACTTTTGCATTTCTCATTCTAACACACTGGATCCATATAACAGGCTCTCTCACTTCACCCCAGCCCTTTGGCTTTTTAAAATGAGGGAAGAGGCCATCCAGTGCTTTATATTAAAGGCATAGGACCTCCCATAAAAGGGGTGTGTTGGGGGTGCTATTACCACATGGAGGCTTGACCAAGCCTCCCAATAAATACATACAATACAAGGATTGTGGAAGCACTCCAATTAGGCTAATTTACAACTACATTTAGCGCTACTGATCTCGTCAAACATTTATAAAAACATAGAAAAGATAATCAATGCACATTCCTAGGCCCCATACAATATCATACTATCTGCACACTACCATACTTTATAAACAAGGGGTTTTTAGTATACATTACTGTGATCACATGAATGAAAAGCCTTCCAACCACGTCAAGGTAACCCCAGTCTGGAAGGTCCTAACTTCTAACCTTTTTAAATTTCTTTTACTTCAATTACCAGTATGTAATGACATTCCCATGGCTACCAGTATATAATGAAATTCCCATGGCTACCAGTATATAATAAAATTCCCATGGCTACCAGTGTGTAATGAAATGCTCATGGCTACCAGTATGTAATGAAATTCCCATGGCTACCAGTATGTAATGAAATGCTCATGGCTACCAGTATGTAATTAAATGCTCATGGCTACCAGTATGTAATGACATTCCCATGGCTACCAGTATATAATGAAATTCCCATGGCTACCAGTGTGTAATGAAATGCTCATGGCTACCAGTATGTAAGGAAATTCCTATTGCTACCAGTATGTAAGGAAATGCTCATGGCTACCAGTATGTAATGAAACTCCCATGGCTACCAGTATATAATGAAATTCCCATGGCTACCAGTATGTAATTAAATGCTCATGGCTACCAGTATGTAATGAAATTTCCATGGCTACCAGTATGTAATGAAATTCCCATGGCTACCAGTATGTAATGAAATTCCCATGGTTACCAGTATGTAATGAAATTCCCGTGGTTACCAGTATGTAATGAAATGCTCGTGGCTACCAGTATGTAATGAAATTCCCATGGTTACCAGTATGTAATTAAATTCCCATGGTTACCAGTATGTAATGAAATTCCCATGGTTACCAGTAGAGATGGTCGAACTTTTGAAAGTTCGGTCCGTTTCCAAACTTTCGAACTATATCGAAAGTTCGAAAACGGACCCATTAAAGTCAATGGGAGTCAAATAGTTTGAAAAGTTCTAATGAAATACAATTAAAATATCAATGGTAACTTAATGTAAATGGCTGTGGGACCTGGGAAATGGTCTGGGGAACATGTTCGAATATCCAGGAGATTCGAAAAATCTATTTTACTCTCACTCGTGCTATTTTCGAGCTCGTTTGCGCCTAGGTACCATGTACATTTTACTTGCGGATTCGATGCTCACGTATGAGCTTTATGGACACTTTACTCGTAGATTCGATGTTCGCGCCTAGATACCATGGACATTTTACTTGCGGATTCAATGCTCGTATAGGTTTTAATGGACACTTTACTCGCGGATTCGATGCTCGCGTTCGCGCCTAGATACCATGGACATTTTACTCGCTGATTCGATGCTCGCGTATAGGTTTTAATCGACACTTTACTCGCAGATTCGATGCTCGCATTCGCGTCTAGGTATCATGGACATTTTACTCGCTGATTCGATGCTCGCGTATAGGTTTTAATGGACCCTTTACTCGTAGATTTGATGTTCGCGCCTAGATACCATGGACATTTTACTTGCGGATTCAATGCTCGCGTATAGGTTTTAATGGACACTTTACTCGCGGATTCGATGCTCGCGTTCGCACCTAGATACCATGGACATTTTACTCGCGGATTCGATGCTCGCGTATAGGTTTAATGGACCCTTTACTCGCGGATTCGATGCTCGGGTATAGGTTTTAATGGACCCTTTACTTGCAGATTCGATGCTCGCGTATAGGTATAATAGGCATTTTACTTGCACAGTCGAACATTCGATATTTATTGAAAGTCCGAAAGTATCGAAAATCCGGGTCCGGGATAGTTTGAGAAGTTTGAATTCGTTCAAATTCGAATAGTTCGGCTCGAACTCTGTTTCAAAACTTGTTGCCATTTGGTTCTATGTGAGGCAACGCAGATGGCATGGACAGATGGGGCCACCAATTGTTTAGCGTACCCATACACTGTGGTCATGTTGGGGCAGACCATGATGTTACTATTTAATACATCCTTACCCCAGGCTTGAAAAAAACTAACAACCTTCAGAAAAAACATTGTCACGTTCTTCATGAACTGCACATCTCATTGTTACTTTTGTTTTCATACAAAACACAGAAAAAGGCTTCTTAGGAAAACCCATATATAATTTCCTAAGGAAGTCTGTGATGTAAGACCATGCAAAAAAAAACCTTATTTCTTGTCAGACGTCTTACCCAGCCACTCCAAACACCTCCATCTAGCTAAAGACACAGGCTGTGCAGCTCTTCAGGGAAAGAACTTTGTGCACTGCATCGTCTGCAATATACCCAACCAGAGGAGAGGACAGGGGGCTGAAAGCTTGAAAAGAAAATTAATAGTTAGGCGAGAAAGCCTAGAAGACCGTGGAGCTTTGTTACATGCTTCTCTGCTTAGTTCTCACTGTGTTTGACAATTAGCAAGATGGAATCAGGGAAGGTAAGTAATGGCTGTTTGTGTCTTCTTAAAATTCAAATCTTTCCCAACTGCAATTTTTTTATCCTTATCCCTCTGGGTGCGTTTATATTCTGTAATTATTGATGGGTGTGGACAGATAAGCTGATGCCAGTAACAAATTTAGCCTGTCTGTGTCCTTTAATTCAGTGATAGTTGTATAAAAGTGTCCGTTACCTGGGGGGGAGTTATATTTCCAACAACTGTAAGTTATTTGGAGATGAATTCTGAATTGAGAGATCCAGTCGGATGACTAGCGAAACGTCTTCAAGAACTAAACTTAGCTCAACACGAGAAAGGCTTCGTTTCCAGTTGATTCTTCATGTAGGGGCAGCACGGTGGCTCTGTGGTTATCACTGATACCTTGCAGTGCTGAGGTCTTGAGTTCGATTCCACCCCTGGCCACATCTGCAAGGAGTTTGTATGTTCTCCTGGTGTTTGCGTGGGTTTCCTCCGGGCACTCATAAAGACATACTGATAGGTTGTATACATAGCGTGATTAGATTGTAAGCTCTTCGGGGCAGGGCCTGATGTGAATTGAGTAAGAATTGTAAAGCTCTGTGGAATATGTTACGCTATATAAGAAATAAAATACATACATACATAATCTTAAAGGACAACTGTACGGGTTGTTGCTCCACCCCCCCTTGTGGCCCAGGGCCTAACCAATGAGGAAACCCCTTCTATAAGAAGCACCTTTTGCCATTGGATATATCGTAGACTGAGCATAGATAATACAATTGACCTTTAATGCTTGTGCTTTCTTATAATTGCCTTTGATGGGGGGCACAGGCTCCCTTGCCCCCGGCAGTGGTGCGGCATACCCCCTGGCCACCGACGTGGCACTGAGGCGCGCCGAACCGCTCAAGGAGTAATGGTACAAACAAAAAAAAAAAGATCAAAATAATTTTAACGGCTTACCCTACCATGCACACCTGAAATCACGGCATTTCTCAAAAAAAAAAGCTATTAGTCACAGCCACGTACAAATCAGAACCTAGGAAGACACCGTCCACCTCCCCTGGCGTCGCCTTTTCTTCCTTTTTTTGCACAGCGTGTTAGGTACATTTGTGTGGTGAAAAGAGAAAATTTACCGCTGCACATTACCACGGCGATACTTCTCACAACGAAAACGATTGCTTTTAGAAACACACCAGTAATATTTTTTTGCAGCGATGTGTAATAAAACGGCAAACTTTACGGAACTTTATAAATATGCCCCAATGTGTCAGTTCCTGCCAGGCTAACCCACAACATTTTATCACTAAGTATTTGCATTAAAATCCAATATCCGTGGCAACGAGAAAAATAAGGGCGAAATCCGCGCTACCGGACTATGCTCAGTTCGCATTGCTTGCACCATTTCTAACGATTTTTGGAAACAGCGCAAGGGATGGTTTTTGCACAATTTTTTTTTTGTAAGGGAATTAAAGCCGGCTTTAAAGCCAGCAAGATCATTAAGTTACCGCTCACATTCACGCAATATAATAACAGTGACAAAGTGCTTAATAAATGGGGATTAGTGCCTAATGCAATTCTCCCCATTCCATAACTAACAATAACACATTCAATAAAAGTTCTATATCGTTAAAATTGTGCTAATTTTGCCCCAACCCATCAGATATTAGCTTTCAAATGTTAAGATCTGATTGGTTGGGGCAAAATTAGCACCATTTTAAACGATAAGAACTTTTATTGAATAACCCTGTAAATCTATAGGACCACACAATGAATCTGTCTGTGTAATGTATGGTTATCACTTGTGTTTGGTTTTCTGTTGAACTTTGTCAAGTTTATAGAAATATCTGGTAATCAGATAAAGTGATAACTGTTTTCCTTATATTATTTCTATTCAGGGTAGTTTTAATTGTAATGCGAGAAGGTCATTGGACCTGATCCTCCTGTCTTTGGCTGTTTAAGTCATTTGCTCACAGAGAAAGATAAAATCAAATTCTAGGCACCTATTCTACGGTTATAAGATTTTGATCTATTTATCTATCTATTATTTATCTATCTATCTATTATCTATCTATCTATCTATCTATCTATCTATCTATCTATCTATCTATCTATCTATCTATCTATATATCTATTATC
The DNA here is from genome assembly GCA_019447015.1 of Hymenochirus boettgeri. Taxonomy (NCBI): domain Eukaryota; kingdom Metazoa; phylum Chordata; class Amphibia; order Anura; family Pipidae; genus Hymenochirus; species Hymenochirus boettgeri. The sequence continues at coordinate 8,743,816 of CM033475.1, read as the reverse complement.
TATCTATCTATCTATCTATCTATCTATCTATCTATCTATCTATCATCTAATATAATTATTAATCTAATCTATCTATCTATCTATCTATATCTATCTATCTATCTCTATCTAATCTATCTATCTATTCTATCTTATATATCTATCTATCTATCTATCTATCTATCTCTCTATTCTATCTATATATTGCTATCTATCTATCTATCCGACTTTTCATTATCTTATCTACTAATCTATTATCTATTATCTATATCTTCTATCTATCTTTCAATATAGAGCTATCTACTATCTATCTATCTATTATCTATATATCTATCTATGCTATCGTATCTGATCTTATCTATCATATTCTATCTATCTATCTATCTATCTATCTCCTTTCTATTCATCCTATCTATCCTATCTCTATCTCTCTTAGTGTCTCTAATCCTATCTCTATCATCTCTATCTATATCTATATTCTATGCTATAGTATCTATCTATCTATCTATCTATCTCTATCTATCATATCTATCTATCTATCTATCCTATCTCTATATATCTATCTATCTATCTATCTATTATCTATCTATTATATACATTATCTATCTACTCTATCTTCTATCTATCATCATCATTATCTATCTATTCTATCTATCTATTAGTCTATCTATTATTGTCTCTAGCTCTATATGTCATGATCGTAGTTCTATTAGATGTATTGGCTACTATCTATCTTACTCCTAATGCTATCTCCTGCTATATATGCTATTTACTAGTTCGCTATCTATCATTCATTTATCTATTATCTGATCTATCTATTTCTATTTATCTTATCTATCTGTATCTAGTCTGATCTATTACTGCTTAAGTCTCTATCTAATCTATCTTTATTATCGATGCTATTCTATATATCTATCTATCTTATTATCGACCTGTCTATCTATCTAATGTCTATTATCTATCTAATCTATATATCTATGCTATCTTTCTATATGATCTATCACTATCTAATCCTATCTATTAATCTATAGTATCTAATGCTATGGCTATCTATCTATCTTATCTATCTCATCAGTCTATCTATCTATCTCTTCTATAGATCTAGCTACTCATCTTCTATTCTATCTATCTATCCTCTATCTATTCTATCTATTCTCTTCTATAGATTCTTAATCTATCTATCTATCTATGGCTATCTATCTATCCGTACTATCTATTATCTATCTTATCATCTATCTCTCTTGTCTGCTCTGTCATCTGTATTATGCTATTCTATCTTATCTATATCTATCTATCTGTCTTTATGGCACCTCTATATGTTATGTATGTAATGTATGTATGTCCCAGTTCTCGGTTATGTTTAGTTTTCTTTATAAATAACGGTTCCCTCGGGTGGGAGCAGCAGTGTGCTGTACGAGTAATGCGAAATATATATAGCAGGACGGGATAAATACTTGATAGATTAGTATCAAATACAACAATGACTTATAAATGTCTCCTCTCTCTCTTTGAGTTATTATCTTTGATCTATCTATCTAATCTATCTGATCGATCGTATCTATCGATCTATTATGCTATCTTTATCAATCTATATCTCTCTCTAGTGTCTGTCTGTCTTATGGGCTTATCATCTATGTCTGTCTGTCTATCTATCATTATCTATATCTGTCTTACTATCTATCTATTGCTTATCTATGGGCTCATCTATCTATCTGTCCTATCTATCTGTTTTATCATCTACTATCTCTCTTCTGTTGTCTGCTCTAATCATTTATGGGCATCTATACTCTGTCTGTCTGTCTGTCTGTCTTCTATCTATCTATGATTATCATGCTGTCTATCTATCTGCTCTATCAATCTATATGTCTCTCTCTGTTTCGTGCGCTCTCTGTCTATGCTAATTGCAATCTATCTTTCTGTCTATCTATCCTCATGCTAATCTATCTGATTGATCATATGCATGATCTAAACTCTATTCTGATCATAATCTATCCTGATCAAATAATCTGTGCTAATCTAATGCTATCTATCTATCCTATTCTATTCGTATTCATACTGCTATCAATCTTATCATCTCTTCTCCGTCTCTTGGTATCCTGTCTATCTATGGCAATATTAGCTATTATATTTAATATATAATATATCACTCATTTATATATATCATATATACCTTGTACTGGGGCCTATGCCTATCTATCTATCGTATTCTATCTTCATCGGTCTGTCTGTCTGTCAATGTCTGTTGGCTGTCTGTCATGTCCCTTCTATCTGCATCATCTATCTATCTATCGACTCTATCTATCTATCATCTATCATAGTCATTGCTATCATATCTATCTATGCTATCTATCTATCTATCCTTGTCTATCAGCTCTATATGTATTGTATGTATGTGGATCTATATGATGTATGTCTATCTATCTATTATATTTCCATAAGTGCTGAGTCTATTTATCATGTCCCTGTCTGTGGCTATCTTTATGGTTCGGCTGTCTGTCTAATCTCTCTCTCCTCTCTTATCTGTCTAATGTTTGTTGAATAATGACATGATATAATGTATGTGAAGGCGGAGATCGCATTTTGTAGGCTGTTTGTACTCCGTATATAAGTATACCGTGATATAATATATTATATACTACGGCAGGTCAGCAGTGAGGGGAATCGCCGGTAAGCTAAATAGAGTCTAGTTCTGAGGTCATCCCTATCCTATCGCCTATATTCAACGGGGCAACTATTTATTATTATATGATAGAAGCAATGTACAGGCTGAGTCATCAGCTTCTTGTTGCCATGTAAGAAGCCAGATGTATGCATTGAGATGATGGGTAATTGTATATGGGAGTTGGCGGCTGGCAGATTGCGAGCAGGTCCAGAATTAAACGTAACATGGTCATGTCTTGGTAGTTTTAGACGGCAGACGTTGTCTGTGGCTGATGTATTTAAATAGTTGAGAATTAATAAAGTAGTTGGGTTTAAATCTCTCTCCAGGTGAAGAATAATTTTGTGGTTTATTTGATGTTTCCTGGCTACGTATTTTGACTTATCGGTCGGGCGGGGGCGATGCAGTCTGGGTCGCATGCCCTGTGCGCTATTGTTAGTGATTGGTGGGTATCTTATCCCGTTATTTATCTCCAATAGGGATAAGCTTGTAGGGGTGCGCATGGTCCGTGGCTATGGTCCATGCTCCATCGCCAGGCTGGATCAATAAACGATTCTCGGCGACTCGATATCATGCATAGCACACATGCGATTTATTCAGGGCCAAAATGGGTAGTTATGGGGCGCGATCGGCAACAGCGTGTGTGCGTAGAGGCTTCGCCTTTAGGATGCTTTAGATATCATTATGAATGGGGGTATTCTGTCATGTGCGCTTTTTTGGATTTTATTCACTGTATACTTTCTTCTCAGTAGAGACAGTGCTCATACAAGACGGACAATATACATGCTGGGCGGATCTAGGCAATGCTGTCAATGTATTATGATGTAGCTGATAAACAAAGGCATCTCACCTATCAGATTCTTAGTGCTATTTCCGCATTACGCGGGAGCATGTAGATGCCTGCTTGAATCTGCAAATTTTGATTTGGATGCAATGTACTCTACAGCTAGGCAAATATAACGCTAACAATAAACTGCGACTTAACCCTCACAAGTATTAAAACTCTCGCGCCCGGCCGCTTCGATTTTCAATAATGGGGATCAGCAGGCTAATCATTAACGTCACTATTTTATTAAAGTTAAGGTTGCAAACTTTACCTGGCGGCCCAAAATATGTTGCTGCTCCATCCTATATCTATTATACACGACCTCGGGCTCTCCGGGCTTATATAATGCTATAGAAACCGGTCGAGGACTTATAATACCGACCTCTCCGTGCTATGTTCTATGGCCCCCTCTCCCTTCGGTTGCATTCTATAGGCAACCTGACCCCCTCTGCCATCCCCTTATGTCTAAACCGCTCTCGCCTATATGTCTATACCCCGCCTTCCTTCATTCGTCTATTAGCTCCTCTTCATTGGCCTTCTGTTTTTATACGCAGCCCTACGTATTACCCCCCCTCCCCTTAAGTCTTTATAACACCGCCTACCCTCTTCCCTTATGTTCTATACACCAACGCGCTCTGCATCCTCCTTATGTCCTATAACCCGTCTCTCTTGTCTCGCCTTGATCGTCTTATACGACCCGATCCATGCCCTTATGGTCTATACAAGACCCCCTCTTGCCCTTATGTCTATCGAAATATTAATTACACGCCGACAACCTGATATAGGCCGAGATCCCCTCTCCTTAAGCTCTTTATAACCCCTCTCCCTTATGTCTAGTCTATAACCAACCGCCTCTCCTATGTCTAATAACTCCCTGTCCCCTTATTCTCATAATACGCCCGTCCCTCTCCATTATGTCTATTACCGCCCTCTCTCCGCTTACTGTCTATACCGCCCCTCCTCTATGTTCTATACCCCTCTCGCCTTTTTATGTCTAGCACGGCCGCCATATGCTGCTCTTATGTCTGAATACTTTAATTAATACGCGGCCTCTCCCTTTATCGTCTACTAACCTCACCCTCATCCATCTATGTCTATATGCCGGCCCTCGCTCCCATTATGTCTATAACCCCGGCTCTTCCTGATAGGAAGCTAGCACCCCCTCGCATTATCTATACGCCTGCTCTCCCATTATTGCTATACCCGCTCGCTGCCTTTTCTATGGTACCCCCCTCCGCTTAATTCTATACGGCCCCCTCCTCCCTTATGTCTATACCCGGCCCTCTCCCTTATATCTATGCCTCCTCTCCCGCTTATATCGCTAATGAATAATATCCTCCTCTCGGCTACTATAACACCTCTCGCCTTGATAGTCTATATAAGTGCGGGCCCTCTCTCCTTATGTGCTATAGGCGGTCCTTCTACCCTTATGTCTTAGTAAGAACCGCCTCCTCCGCTTATGCTCTATGTCTACGCCTAAGTACCCTGCTCTCACTCTATGTCTTATAAACCCCCCTCCCTTATGTCTACTATCCGGCTCTCCCTTATATCCTATACAACTCCCTCTCCGGCCTTATATCTATGCCCTCTGTCTGCGCTTATAGTCTACTGACCCCGTCTCCGCCTTTATGTCTATATACACGGCCTCTTTCTCACGGCGTTAATGTCTATTATACGCCTAATACCTCCTCTCCCTTTGATGTATATACTGCACCCCTCGAGCGCTCTCATGTCATAGCCCTCTCTCGCCTTATGTCTATCTAGTCGCCAATTATAGGAGTCTCTTAAACCCGTTCCCTGCCGCCGCACTCCCTCTTATGTCTTACACCCGGCTCTCCTTATGTCGATACGGCCGGCTCTCCGGCTTATTCTATAACGCCCTCATCTCCTTATGTCATTACCCTCTGCTTTCTCCTTAACAATGGTATAATCCTACACCTGTATTACCACTTCCTAGGTCCTACCCAACTATAGACCTAGTCCCGCCTCCTTTATTCTATAACAGTGACATGTACCCCTCTGCCGCTTTTATGGCTCTATACCTACCAGTCTCTCTCTCTGTTAATGTCTATACACCTCTCACTTTATGTCTCATACCCTCATGCGCGGCTATGTCTTATACAAACCAGCTCTCCCTTATGTCTATAGCACGTACGCCCTCTACGCTTATATCTATACCCCACCATCCGCCGCTCTCCGCTTATTTCTATAGTTATCCCCTCTCTGCGCTATCGTCTAATAACCCCGGCTGCCTCGGGCCTCTATTCACTATACACCTCTCCGGCTTATTTATCCTATACCCCCCTTCATTCCGGCTTAATGTCGCTATACCGCTTCCCGTCCATTTAAGGTATTACCCTCTGCCGGCCTATGTTATCTATCTATCTATCTATCTATCTATCTATCTATCTATCTATCTATCTATTATCTATCTGTCTATCTATCTATTATCTATCTATCTATCTATTATCTATCTGTCTGCCCGACTGTGTCTCATTATCTTATCTAGCTAATGCTATTATCTATTATCTATATCTTCTATCTATCTTTCAATATAGATGCTAATTGCTACTAATGCTTATCTATCTCATTATCTATATATCTATCTATGCTATCGTATCTGATCTTATCTATCATATTCCTATCTGATCTGATCTATCTATCTATCTCCTTTGCTATAAGATCATGCCTATCTATCCTATTCTATCTATCTTAGTGCTTAATCCTATTCTATCTCTGCTATCTGTATCTATCTCTCCTTGCTATAGTATCTATCTATCTATCTGATCTGATCTCTTCTATCATATTCTATCTATCTATCTATCCTATCATCTATATATCTTTATCTATCTATCTATCTATTATCTATCGTATATATATACATTATCTATCTACTCTATCTGTCTTATCTATCATCATCGATTATCTATCTAATTCTATCTGATCTATTAGTCTATCTATTATTATTGTCTCTGTCTTATGCTTCTATCTAGGTTCTTATCTAGATTATTGGCTACTATCTATCTTACTCCTAATGCTATCTCCTGCTATATATGCTATTTACTAGTTCGCTATCTATCATTCATTTATCTATTATCTGATCTATCTATTTCTATTTATCTTATCTATCTGTATCTAGTCTGATCTATTACTGCTTAAGTCTCTATCTAATCTATCTTTATTATCGATGCTATTCTATATATCTATCTATCTTATTATCGACCTGTCTATCTATCTAATGTCTATTATCTATCTAATCTATATATCTATGCTATCTTTCTATATGATCTATCACTATCTAATCCTATCTATTAATCTATAGTATCTAATGCTATGGCTATCTATCTATCTTTCTATCTATAGTCTATCTATCTATTCTATCTTCTATAATCTAGCTACTCATCTATCTACTTATCTATCTATCTATCTATCTATCTATTCTATCTATTTCATCTTCTATACTGTATTACTTCTATTATCTTATCTATCTATCTATGCTATCTATCTCTATCACGATATTCTATCTATTATCTATTATCTATCATTCATTCTATCTATCTACTCTTCTGACTATCTTGATCTATCATTCTATCTAGCATGACTATTTCACTATCTTCATCTATCTATCTATCTATCTGTCTTTATGGCACCTCTATATGTTATGTATGTAATGTATGTATGTCCCAGTTCTCGGTTATGTTTAGTTTTCTTTATAAATAACGGTTCCCTCGGGTGGGAGCAGCAGTGTGCTGTACGAGTAATGCGAAATATATATAGCAGGACGGGATAAATACTTGATAGATTAGTATCAAATACAACAATGACTTATAAATGTCTCCTCTCTCTCTTTGAGTTATTATCTTTGATCTATCTATCTAATCTATCTGATCGATCGTATCTATCGATCTATTATGCTATCTTTATCAATCTATATCTCTCTCTAGTGTCTGTCTGTCTTATGGGCTTATCATCTATGTCTGTCTGTCTATCTATCATTATCTATATCTGTCTTACTATCTATCTATTGCTTATCTATGGGCTCATCTATCTATCTGTCCTATCTATCTGTTTTATCATCTACTATCTCTCTTCTGTTGTCTGCTCTAATCATTTATGGGCATCTATACTCTGTCTGTCTGTCTGTCTGTCTTCTATCTATCTATGATTATCATGCTGTCTATCTATCTGCTCTATCAATCTATATGTCTCTCTCTGTTTCGTGCGCTCTCTGTCTATGCTAATTGCAATCTATCTTTCTGTCTATCTATCCTCATGCTAATCTATCTGATTGATCATATGCATGATCTAAACTCTATTCTGATCATAATCTATCCTGATCAAATAATCTGTGCTAATCTAATGCTATCTATCTATCCTATTCTATTCGTATTCATACTGCTATCAATCTTATCATCTCTTCTCCGTCTCTTGGTATCCTGTCTATCTATGGCAATATTAGCTATTATATTTAATATATAATATATCACTCATTTATATATATCATATATACCTTGTACTGGGGCCTATGCCTATCTATCTATCGTATTCTATCTTCATCGGTCTGTCTGTCTGTCAATGTCTGTTGGCTGTCTGTCATGTCCCTTCTATCTGCATCATCTATCTATCTATACTCTATCTATCTATCTACTATCTAGTCTTGATCATATCTATCTATGCTATCATCTATCTATCTGTCTACTCAGCTCTATATGTATGATGTATGTGGAATCTATATGATGTATGTCTATCTATCTATTATATTTCATAATCTATCTATTTATCATGTCCTCTGTCTGTGCTATCTTATGTTGCTGTCTGTCTAACCTCTCTCGCTCTCTTTATCTGTCTAATGTTTTGTTGAAGTAATGACATGATATAATAGGAAGGCCAGATCAGCCATGTACTGTTGTACTCCGTATATAATATACCGTGATATAATATATATATATACGGCAGTAGCAGTGAGGGGAATCGCCGTAAGCAAATAGAGTCTAGTTCTGCCCTATCCTTCCCTATATTCAACGGGACAACTATTTATATATTATATATGAAGCAATGTAAGCTGAGTCATTCAGTTTGTTTCCATGTAGACCAGGTATGTCAGTGATGATGGAAATGTGTAGATGGGAGTTGGCGGCTGTTCAGATTGCGAGCAGTTCCGAATTAAACGTACATGCAGTCTTGGAGTTTAGCGCAGACGTTGCTGTGGCTGTTGATTTAAATAGTTGTAAATTAATAAAGTAGTTGGGTTTAAATCTCTCTCAGGTAAGTAAGTTTGTGGTTTATTTGATGTTTCTAGTATTTGACTTATCGGTTCGGCGGGAGCATGCAGTCTGGCGCATCCCTGTGCGCTATTGTTAGTGATTGGTGGGATCTTATCCCTTATTTATCTCCAATAGGGATAAGCTTGTAGGGGTGCGCATGGTCCGTGGCTATGGTCCATGCTCCATCGCCAGGCTGGATCAATAAACGATTCTCGGCGACTCGATATCATGCATAGCACACATGCGATTTATTCAGGGCCAAAATGGGTAGTTATGGGGCGCGATCGGCAACAGCGTGTGTGCGTAGAGGCTTCGCCTTTAGGATGCTTTAGATATCATTATGAATGGGGGTATTCTGTCATGTGCGCTTTTTTGGATTTTATTCACTGTATACTTTCTTCTCAGTAGAGACAGTGCTCATACAAGACGGACAATATACATGCTGGGCGGATCTAGGCAATGCTGTCAATGTATTATGATGTAGCTGATAAACAAAGGCATCTCACCTATCAGATTCTTAGTGCTATTTCCGCATTACGCGGGAGCATGTAGATGCCTGCTTGAATCTGCAAATTTTGATTTGGATGCAATGTACTCTACAGCTAGGCAAATATAACGCTAACAATAAACTGCGACTTAACCCTCACAAGTATTAAAACTCTCGCGCCCGGCCGCTTCGATTTTCAATAATGGGGATCAGCAGGCTAATCATTAACGTCACTATTTTATTAAAGTTAAGGTTGCAAACTTTACCTGGCGGCCCAAAATATGTTGCTGCTCCATCCTATATCTATTATACACGACCTCGGGCTCTCCGGGCTTATATAATGCTATAGAAACCGGTCGAGGACTTATAATACCGACCTCTCCGTGCTATGTTCTATGGCCCCCTCTCCCTTCGGTTGCATTCTATAGGCAACCTGACCCCCTCTGCCATCCCCTTATGTCTAAACCGCTCTCGCCTATATGTCTATACCCCGCCTTCCTTCATTCGTCTATTAGCTCCTCTTCATTGGCCTTCTGTTTTTATACGCAGCCCTACGTATTACCCCCCCTCCCCTTAAGTCTTTATAACACCGCCTACCCTCTTCCCTTATGTTCTATACACCAACGCGCTCTGCATCCTCCTTATGTCCTATAACCCGTCTCTCTTGTCTCGCCTTGATCGTCTTATACGACCCGATCCATGCCCTTATGGTCTATACAAGACCCCCTCTTGCCCTTATGTCTATCGAAATATTAATTACACGCCGACAACCTGATATAGGCCGAGATCCCCTCTCCTTAAGCTCTTTATAACCCCTCTCCCTTATGTCTAGTCTATAACCAACCGCCTCTCCTATGTCTAATAACTCCCTGTCCCCTTATTCTCATAATACGCCCGTCCCTCTCCATTATGTCTATTACCGCCCTCTCTCCGCTTACTGTCTATACCGCCCCTCCTCTATGTTCTATACCCCTCTCGCCTTTTTATGTCTAGCACGGCCGCCATATGCTGCTCTTATGTCTGAATACTTTAATTAATACGCGGCCTCTCCCTTTATCGTCTACTAACCTCACCCTCATCCATCTATGTCTATATGCCGGCCCTCGCTCCCATTATGTCTATAACCCCGGCTCTTCCTGATAGGAAGCTAGCACCCCCTCGCATTATCTATACGCCTGCTCTCCCATTATTGCTATACCCGCTCGCTGCCTTTTCTATGGTACCCCCCTCCGCTTAATTCTATACGGCCCCCTCCTCCCTTATGTCTATACCCGGCCCTCTCCCTTATATCTATGCCTCCTCTCCCGCTTATATCGCTAATGAATAATATCCTCCTCTCGGCTACTATAACACCTCTCGCCTTGATAGTCTATATAAGTGCGGGCCCTCTCTCCTTATGTGCTATAGGCGGTCCTTCTACCCTTATGTCTTAGTAAGAACCGCCTCCTCCGCTTATGCTCTATGTCTACGCCTAAGTACCCTGCTCTCACTCTATGTCTTATAAACCCCCCTCCCTTATGTCTACTATCCGGCTCTCCCTTATATCCTATACAACTCCCTCTCCGGCCTTATATCTATGCCCTCTGTCTGCGCTTATAGTCTACTGACCCCGTCTCCGCCTTTATGTCTATATACACGGCCTCTTTCTCACGGCGTTAATGTCTATTATACGCCTAATACCTCCTCTCCCTTTGATGTATATACTGCACCCCTCGAGCGCTCTCATGTCATAGCCCTCTCTCGCCTTATGTCTATCTAGTCGCCAATTATAGGAGTCTCTTAAACCCGTTCCCTGCCGCCGCACTCCCTCTTATGTCTTACACCCGGCTCTCCTTATGTCGATACGGCCGGCTCTCCGGCTTATTCTATAACGCCCTCATCTCCTTATGTCATTACCCTCTGCTTTCTCCTTAACAATGGTATAATCCTACACCTGTATTACCACTTCCTAGGTCCTACCCAACTATAGACCTAGTCCCGCCTCCTTTATTCTATAACAGTGACATGTACCCCTCTGCCGCTTTTATGGCTCTATACCTACCAGTCTCTCTCTCTGTTAATGTCTATACACCTCTCACTTTATGTCTCATACCCTCATGCGCGGCTATGTCTTATACAAACCAGCTCTCCCTTATGTCTATAGCACGTACGCCCTCTACGCTTATATCTATACCCCACCATCCGCCGCTCTCCGCTTATTTCTATAGTTATCCCCTCTCTGCGCTATCGTCTAATAACCCCGGCTGCCTCGGGCCTCTATTCACTATACACCTCTCCGGCTTATTTATCCTATACCCCCCTTCATTCCGGCTTAATGTCGCTATACCGCTTCCCGTCCATTTAAGGTATTACCCTCTGCCGGCCTATGTTGTCTGTCTATCTATCTATCTATCTATCTATCTATCTATCTATCTATCTATCTATCTATCTATCAATCTAGCTTTAATAATAGTCTATAGGAACGAAAAAACAAACTTGTGTTTTGCAGGGTTTTTTTTTGCATTTTCTCAAGTGTTACTTGTTGAATTTCCAAAAACTGCACATGCACGCAAATGGACTGGAAACGCGGACAAATTGCATTGTCCTAAACACACTCAAAACGGACAGCAAATCGCAATGCACAAAGTGGAACCCTAAACCAATGTCATTCTATGTCATAATGCATTTTACATACAGGCAGATGACCAATTGCCATCCCTGTACGTGGTAAACACATTTATAGTAACTTATTTCTTCTGTTAGTCCTTCAGAAACTTCGTGGCACTTTGGACGTGGCCAGTGACATCCAAGAGATGAAAGATGAGAGTGCCCGGATGGCTCAGGAGAAACCAGTTTCCTTTGTAGAACTTTTCCGCTCCAGCCAGTACCGACAGCCCCTAACAATCGCCATTATTCTGCAACTTTCCCAGCAGTTCTCTGGAATCAATGCTGTAAGTAACTACCATGCAGGGCTGGTTTTATGGGTAGGTAGAGGTAGGTAGAGGGGCTTTTACCTTGGGTTCAAAGTCAACGTTGCTTTATTGTTTTTACTTCTCTTGACAATCTCGATTTCTTCCTTCCTTTTCTTTGCAGGTTTTCTTTTATTCCACCAGTATATTTGAAGAAGCCGGCGTCGCAAATCCAGTCTACGCTACCATCGGTACAGGAGTGGTGAACACGGTGTTTACCGTTGTGTCGGTAAGTTTGATCATGTACAGTGCTATCTATGTCCCATGTAACTAGCAGTTAAGCAGTACAGGATAGTGAGGAATCCTGGTTTTTGAAACTCTGAACATTTAATTGAAAATTCAAAGATTAAAATTGCGAAATTTAATTCGAAAATCGAAAATTCCTATCGAAATTTCAAAAATGCTTAGAAAATGGGAACAATTCTGATTCAATTAGATTTTCCGATTGAATCAGAATTCATTCCTCGGGACCGCTATCAGAATGAAACTCACCAGTTTTTCCATCTTTCCAACTTTCCATCATTCCATCTTTCCAACTTTCCATCTTTTCAACTTTCCAACTTTCCATCGTTCCATCTTTCCAACTTTCCATCATTCCATCTTCCAACTTTCCATCGTTCCATCTTTCCAACTTTCCATCATTCCATCTTTCCAACTTTCCATCATTCCATCTTTCCAACTTTCCATCGTTCCATCGTTTCAACTTTCCCTTCCCTTTCCATCATTCCATCTTTCCAACTTTCCATCATTCCATCTTTCCATCATTCCATCTTTCCAACTTTCCCTTCCCTTTCCATCATTCCATCTTTCCAACTTTCCATCATTCCATCTTTCCATCGTTCCATCTTTCCAACTTTCCCTTCCCTTTCCACAATAGCTCACACGGGTGAGGTAAGGAATTTACTAAAATAGCTATAGAAGTGGGATAGACTGAGGCGGCGAGTATGAGAACTGTAGACAGACACACCGACATGGCGAGAATAGAAGTGTCTACACAGAGTGATAGCGTGAGGAGAAAGTGGGCTGGCTCGATATGGAGAACATAAGAGTACGCGACTGGGAAATGGGGGGGGCGAAGGCGTGGGAGAGAAATTAATCAGAGTTAGGTCACGAGCACATAGCAGAAGTGACGGCAGGGGCACGTGATTGTCTAGACAGGCGTAGCTTCCGGGGATTGCGCTAATGATGTATCGGTACTGAAATTGATACGAGCAGAGTGGAAGATAACAGGGAGGAACCAAAGCAAGATGCATGATGGTGGGTTGGATAGAGGATATAAATCATAGTTCCTATTGCCACACTACATCTTATTGATCCTTAGTCCCTCTAGCGGTTGCATATGAGTTCGGGCGTGGCTTGGCGGTCGGGGGCCATAGGTGCAAATGCGCTGATCGACGCCCGGACATTTAGCCAGAGGAGGGCGGAGGTCGGTTTGGCCGTGTAAGTAATGTGGTGAGATGTCGCCGTGCATAAGAGGGACTGAGATTTGCCCCACTGTAGTGATTTGGGGAAAACGTGAAACACATAGCATAGGTGTAGGTCGGACGGCTAAGCGGAGGATAGACTGGGACCACAACCCAAGATGCCGACCACTGCGAGGGAGTGCTTGCGGTTCCTCCAGGTGAGTCTCATGTAGGGGGCAGCACGGTTGTCTGTTGTATCACTTGAGACCTTGCATGCTGAGTTCTTGAGTTCGATTCCACCCTCCCCCCTGGCCCATCTGCAAGGGTTGTATGTTCTCCGTGTTTGCCGTTGGTTTCCTCCGGGCGCTCATAAGACACTACTGAAGGTTTTCCATCAAGACTTGATTAGATTGTAATCTCTTCGGGCGAGGCCTGAATGTGATTGAGTAAGAATTGTAAAGCTCTGTGGATAGTTACGCTATATAAGAAAGAAATAACTACTACATATCTTAAAATGACAACTGTACGGGGTTGTTGCTCACCCCCCCTTTGGCCCCAGGCCTCACGCAATGATGAAACCCCTTCTAATAAAAGCCCCTTTTGCCATTGGATCTATCGTAGACTGAGCCATATATAATAACAATATGCCCCTTTAATGCTTGTGCTTTCTTATATTGCTTTGATGGGGTCACGGCTCCTTTGCCCCCGCATGTGGCGCTAACCCCCCTGGCCAACCGACCGACCCTCTGTGCAATCCCTTCCCACTCAAGGCCCTTCTAAACACCGTCCCACTGTGCTCGGCCTATCTTTCCTTTTTTGCACAGCGTGTTAGGGTACATTGTGTGGTGACAAATAGAATTGTACCGCTGGCACATTACCACGGCGATACTTCTCACAACGAAAACGATTTGCTTTTAGAATCACCACCAGTAAATTTTTTTGCAGTCGATGTGTATAAAACGGCAAACTTTACGGGAACTTTATAAATATGCCCCAATGTGTCAGTTCCTCCAGCTAACCCACACACATTTTATCACTAGTATTTGCATTAAAATCCATATCCTGTGCCAACTGAAAAATAGGGCGAAATCGCGCTACCAACCCGACTATGCTCATTTCCGCTTGCTTGCACCATTTCTAAAAACGATTTTTGGAAACAGCGCAGGATGGTTTTTTGCACATTTTTTTTGTTTGTAGGGAATTAAGCCGGCTTTAAAGCCATGCAAAAGATCTTAAGTTTACCCCGCTCACATTCACCAATAAAGAACAGTGACAACAGTGCTTACTAAACTGGGGATTAGTGCCTAATGCAATTCTCCCACAGTCCACTACACTAACAGAACACATTCAATAAAAGGTCTTATCGTTTAAAAATTTGTCTAAATTTTTCCCCACCAATCAGATCTACTTTGAAAGAGATATCTGATTTGGTTTGGGGGCAAAATTAAGCACATTATTAAACGTTAGAACTTTTATATTGAATAACCTGTAAATCTATAGACCCACATTAATCTGTCCTGTGTAATGTCTGGTTCCAATCACCTTGTGTTTGGTTTTCTTTGAACTTTGTCAGTTTATAGAATATCTGGTAATCAGATAAGTGATCAACTGTTTTCCTTATATTATGTTCTATTCAGGTAGTTTTAATTGGTAAGATGCGAGAAGGTCTTGGACTGTATCCTCCTGTCCTTGGCTGTTTAAGATCATTTGTCTCACCGAGAGAAGATAAATCAAATTCCTAGGCCCTATTCTACCGGTTATAAGAATTTTTGATCTTTTATCTATCTATTTTTATCTATCTATCTATTACTCTCTATCTATCTATTTCTTATCTATCTATCTATCTCTATCTATCTATCTATCTTCTATATATCTATACATTAATCTATCTATCGATCTATCTTATCTATCCTATCATCTATCATCATCTCATCTGTCTATCTATCTATCCTATCTATCTCTATCTATCTATCTATCTATCTATCTTCTAGCTATGATTTATATCTATATCATCTAATCTATCTATCTATCTATTTCTACTATCTATCTATCTCTGTCTACTATCTTGACTATCTATTAGCTCGTATCTACTTATCTCTCATCTTTCGAGTATCGATATTCTATCTATCTATCTATCAATCTTCATCTCTCTCTCCCTCCTGTACTGTCTCTCTATGATATATATATATATATATACTAATATATATAATATATATGAATATTGTATGGGGCCTATCTATCTATCTATCTCTCTACTATCTATCTAATCTGATCTGTCTGTCGTCCTGTCTGTCTAGTCTACTCATCTATCTCTTATCTTAATCTATCTATCTATCTATCTATCTATCTACATCTATCTATCACTATCTTCATCTATCTATCGCTATCCTATCAATCTATCTATCTATCTATTCTATCCTATCTATCTATCTAGTCTATCTATCTATCTATCTATCTATCTATCACTATCTTCTGTCTCTAGCTCTTATATGTATGTATGTATGTATCATATGTTATGTCTTATCTTCTCTATTACAATTTCGACTATCCTATTTATCTTTCTGTCTGTCTATCTATTTGCTGTCTTCCTACCTCTCTCGTCTCTCTTTATCTGTCTATGTTTTGTTGAAGTAATGACATATATAAAAGGAAGCCAGAAGCCAGTACTGTTGTAAACTCGTATATTAATTCACCTTATAATATATATATTACAGTTCAGTGAGGGAATCCTGTACAAAATAGAGTCTCTCCCATCCTTCCCTATATTCAAACCAACAATTTATTATTATATACAACATGTAGAGTCTGAGTCTCAGTTTGTTTCCATTAGACCAGGATCAGTGATGCTATGGAATGTGTAATGGGAGTTGGCTCCAGATTGGACATTCCAGAATGTAAACGACAGCAGTTTGGATAGAGACCAGACGTTGCTGTTGGCCTGTCATGATTTTAAATGTTGAAATAATAAAAGTATTGGAATCTCTCCAGGTAATATAAGTTTGTGTTATTTGTGTTTCTAGATTTGATTACAGTCCGGGCACAGTCCTGCCATCCTTGTCCATTGTAGTGATTGGTGGGATCTTATCCCTTATTTATCTCAATAGTGATAAGCCTTGTACACATGTCCGTCTTGTCAATCTCCACCACAGGCGCGATGCAATAAAAAACGTCCCCTGACCGAAATGCATACACACCATGTGATTTATCACCAATGGTGTTTTGCCGATCGGACTGTGTCAAGGCTTTAGCTTTAGTCATAATTATGCGGGGTAATTTGTACTGTGATTGTTGGATTTTATTTCCTTATTTATCTCATAGGGACAGTCTATACAAGGGACAATAATTACAATGGCTGCCATTTATTGGATGGCAGAAACAAAGGCATCTACCTATCACGTCAAGCTATTTTCCCTTCCCCCCATGATCCTTCTTATCAAATTTTGATCAATACACTGGCCAAATACCTGAAGCAATAACCATTAACCCGCACAGTATTAAAACCTTCCCCCTGATTTTAATACTGGGAATCAAACTAATCAATTAACACTATTTTTATAAAGGTCAAACTGTACCCTACCCCCACATATGTCTCTCCATTATATCTATACCCCTCTCCCTTATTAGTATACCCTTCTCCCTTATGTCCTATACTTCCCCTATTCTTAGTCATCCCTCCCTTATGTCTATACCCTCTCCCTTATGTCTATACCCCCTCCCTATTGTCTATACCCCTCTCCTCTTATGTCTATACCCCCCCCTCCCCTTAATCGTAACCCCTCTCCCTTTGTCTATACCCCCTCTCCCGTTATGTCTTACCCCTCTCCCTAGTCATAACCCCCCTGCACTGATATCTATTACCCCTACCTCCCCTCTATATCTACTCCCCCCCCCTCCCTTATGTCTAGTACCCCTCCCTTATATCATAACACCCCTCTCCCTTATTACTATACCCCTCTCCCTTAGTGATAACCCCCGCTCCCCTTTAATGTCTATACCCCCCTCCCTTATGTCTATACCCCTCTCCCTTATTCATAAACCCCTCTCATTATGTCTATAACCCCCCTCCCTTATGTCTTATCCCTGCCCCTTATATCTATACCCCTCCTAGCTACCATCTATCCTCCATATCTTACCCCTCTCCCCTTATATCTATATACCCCTCTCCCCTTATAGCTAATACCCCTCTCCCTTATGTCTATACCCCTCTCCCTTATGTCTATACCCTCTCTCCTTATTTATACCTCTCCCTATTGCACCCCTCCCTTATGTCTATACCCCTCTCCTTATGTCTATACCCCCCCTCCCTTATGTCTACACACCCCTCTCCCTTATGTCTATACCCCTCCCTTCCTCCTTATTTCTATAAATACCCTCTCTCCTTATGTCTATACCCCTCTCCCTTATGTCATACCCCCCCTCCCCTCTATGATGTCTATAACCCCTCTCCCTTATGTCTCTATACCCCTCTCCCTTATAGTCATAACCCTCTCCCTTATGTCTTACCCTCCTTATGTCTATAAATACCCCTCTCCATTAGCGTCTATACCCCCTCCCTTATATCTATACCCCTTCTCCCTTATGTTCTATACACCCCTCTCCCTTATGTCTATACCCTCTCCCATAACTATACCCCTCTCCCTTATATCTTATATCCCCTCTCCCTTATGTCTATACCCCTCCACCCTATGTCTTAACCCCTCCCCATTGTCTATACTCCCCCCCTTATGTCTATACCCCTCCCCCTATGTCTATACCCTCTCCCCTATGTCTACCCCTCTCCCTTATAACTATTTCCCCTTTTTTATAAAGAAAACATACTGACCTAGCTGTTGCTGTCTGGCATTGTTTGCTAAAGTCTTTTATCTACTAGAACAATTCCGTTTGCTGCAGCTTTATACCCTTCTCACCCCAGAGATTATCCTTCAATTCCTTTAAAACTCATGAATTAATTCACCTCCTTTTTTATCAGTTACTCCATCTCCACACATATTATTTCAATCTTGTACCTTCTGCTATACCTGCACTTCCTCCTCCTCACCTCTTCCTGTGCAATATAGGGCCAACTAGCAGTGACAGGGTCTGTCCCACCCTAGGGAAGGCATCACCACACTTTACTGAGATCTGCACCCACTCTCGTGTACCAAGAAAAGCTGCAGCCACGTGTCTCTTTCGTCTTAATGATGAAATCTCATGTTCACGCACTGTTTACTTTCCCATTTTTCCTTCCTGCCAAACTAACATTGCTGCCTGGTTTGTAAATACTAAGACCACAACCCGAGTAACATCTCTATTCTCACCCACCCTTTCCACACAACATTACCATTTGCTACTGTCCCTGATCCATAGCACACATGGTACTATGGATCCGCTTTACAATGCCACATTATCCTGCATCCTGAAATCGGTGGTAACTGGGCATGGCTGGGACATAAAGAACTCATCGACTGCCATTAAATGATGCATTACTAGTCTGACTATGGGGATTATAAACCGAATGGTAATTCCACTGAGCATAGCCTGAACTCGCTGAGATAGGGGGTGGGGCAGTAACTGCAGGCTCTTTGTTACTGGGTACACAAAGGCAATATTTTGGTCAATTAAAAAATCGGTGGTACTTTTTTTGTTTTGTTGTCCATATATATATTATATATATATTATATAAAAAGTTTTTTACCATAAAAAATATCTGGGCTGATTTGATAATCAATCCATACCTGTTATCAGCGTTAATATTGATACAGTCTATGGCCCCCATTAGTGGGGAGCAACTATCTAAAAAAAAAACAAAATTGGAGGCGGCATGGGCACAGATCAGTTTTTATGCCCTGTGATTGGATGGTATGGATGACCTTAATTTTATGCCCAGTCAAATGGACAAAGTGGAAACCAATAGGGTCGCCTATCAAGGCTTTTTTTGCTCATTACTGTTCCACTTCGGAGAGATACATCTCTGGGCTTCCATTTTGATTCATATATAAAAGCATTCTTTTCCCGAGATCTGGCACTCGGCGTCCCTGTTTTACTGTTTCCTGTATAAATAGGGAGTAAATGTGTCAAGTTATTTGTTATATTTCCTATTAAGAACCAGACTGACAGGAAATGTATGAAATCACAATGGATTGGTTTTTAATTGCCCTTTTTCTCCAAGCTGTAGGTTCATGTACAACTACACGCATCTGCAAACCCATCACACACGTGTTAAATACATTTTTCCTTAATGTCACAACTGATTGGATTCTATGAGATATAAGTATAATATATATTGTACATAATAATAAATAAAGTCGTAATTGCTTAATTACAAGCAGGGAGATTCAATAAAAGTTCTTCTTATTAAAAATTCTTAATATATTAATTTTGCTCCAACAATCAGATGTTAGCTTTCAAATGTTAAATAAGATCTGATTGGTTGGGCCAAATTAGCACTATTTCTAACGTTTAAGAACTTTTATTTTTTGTCCCATTCCGATTAAATGGTTTCTTTTCTGCCACCTGCCATTTTGGGATTATCATTCTTGCGGTCCTCTTCCACGAATTTCCAATATGGCTGCTTTATAGGGCCATTGACGTCACAGCATAGCAAAGCATCATGGTCCTATTGGGGTTGGGTCGTGGGGCAGAACTCACCCTATGACCAATGTTTGACCTGTGGAACAGAGAGTATTTATCTCCAAAGTTTGGGTATAAAGATAAATAAAAAATAGAAAGGGGATATCACCATATTCCTTAGATTTGTCTTACCAAGGCCATACACAAAATGATAACGATTGTACGGTGCGGCCAACAAAATAAATAAATTATTACAATGCAGTTGCAGGCTTGGCGAGTTTCATCTTTATATGGTGTTAATGGCGCCATACTGCTCGATCTGAATAGAATAAGAGTCTTTATAGATGGTCGGTCCAATAAATTCTATGGTACATGGGGCCGTATAACGGCTGATAACAACAGTTAATGTATGACATCATCAATACGCAACGATAACGTATGTTATTAATCCAATAATGATAGTTAACCACTTATATGATCGTTAACACATTTATAATGATACCAACCCTCATTTTTATTTGGGCCGTTATTTAGCGATATAGATTGATGATATTGCCGGCCATTCTAAGCGTATATATTACGATATAGGCTTTAAGATGTAGGCCCTGGTTGTAAGGCCCTATTTATAAACCCACAGTATCAGACAATATCAACCACGGGTTACTAACTACCCCTAACAACATAGGGCGTAATGTACTGTATTGGTCTTTACAACCGGGTCATTATTTAACCAACTGGCAGTGCAAATCATTGTGTAAATAACAAATACAGCCCTAGAGCATTATTTTAAGACCTTGGTAAAGTAGGTATCTCAAAATAGCGATATCACACAACAGCCGGTCAAAATACCTCTAAGACATAAAAAACCACCTGCGTTGAAGATATCATACTGGCATGGTATTTATAACAGTATTTTATGACCGTGTTAAATCGATATGTTTCGATTGGGACATTATGGCGTTACTGATCCGAAGCTTTATAAATAGCGCCCTTGCGGAGATTCAATAAAGTTCTTATCATTAAAATGGGCTAATTTTGCCCTACCAATCAGATGTTATTTAACATTTGAAAGCTAACATCTGATTGGTTTGGGCAAATTAGCACCCAATTTTTAACAAAAAGAACTTTTATTGAATTATGTTGGTGTTTTGCTCCGTTGGAACTCCAGAATCCCTGTAATGTCTGTGGCCCTTTTATTGTCTGTTTTCTCTCTCCCCAGGTTTGGAATGTTCCACATGTCCCCTTTATGACAATGTCCTCTTCCCAATCTTGCATTTTAGGGCAGCACTAACATGCTCACTGATATTCGATCGTGTCACAGTAGCAGCCATCGTGTTCCTTGCAATTAGATACAAACATTGGAATCACATCGCCCTGAAAAGGTAACATAGGACATCAACGTAACGTTTATTCAAATGAGAAGGATGTAGAACATTTGGTTACCCGTCTTATTGCAGTTTGTACTGCTCAATCAGGAAATTTTAGAAATACAGTTGGGCAATGGTATGACTGTACGTTAATCGCTTATGGATCTGACCAACAGTCCCGGATCTGCAGGACAAGTCCCAACTTTTATCATTCATTCCCACTCCACCGGCAAGTGTCTGCAATGAAATGATTATAGACAAATAATAGAGTCTTTGTGTAGTCCCTTGTGATTTGGACAAGGAATCTTCGTAGAATTCAGTTATTTTTATATAAATGGAAACTGTGTAACTATTTGCCTGAAAAGTGTCTCGTAAATGTTTCTGGAAGGTTGGCCACTCTACTGTTGTTTAGGTTGTCGTAATATTCTCACTATTTTTGCCTTGTGCTACCATTTTCTGATTCGTTATTATAAATGTTCCAGACAGTGATCTGATTGGATAGAACGCCCGTCCTACATTTCAACAAAGACCTACTCACAGACACGCACTAATATAGTACCTACTATAATAAGTTTCAGACAGTGATCTGATTGGTCAAGAAGCCCGTCCTATCATTTCACAGACATTACAAACATCAACGCAACTAATTTAGTACCTACTATAATAAGGTTTTATGGCCCCCCCCGTGAAGTTGGAAGTTTAAAGAAAGGAAATAAAGGATAATGTTTTTTTTTTTTTCATTTTCCTGTTAAGATTTAAATTGCTGATTGATTTTCTGATTGGTTGGTCTCCACAGATCATCAGTCTTTTTATAATGCACGTATGAAGTCGTTATGGAGTGACGATACCAGATGGAGTCCTTACCCCCACTGTGGTCTTTATCCATACCATATTCCACGGCTTGGAGGGATGGTGTCTCCCTCTCCGTGTGGTTTGTTTCAAACAAATTTGGAAGGTGAGGAAATAACTCATGTATGGTGGTAGCATTGTCCTCTAACACAGTATAGGACATCATTACCAGTTGAGAGAAGCAAACATCATGGCAACTCTTTTTTAACTTTACCTTTAAATTTGAAACCGTCTTAGTATTTTGGTTCTATGTATATTTCTCTTATGTACATTACTATTTGTGTCGCTTAGGAAGAAATGCTATGCTGCTCGTAAAATGTAATTGCTGTATTAGAGAGAGCTTTCATAGGGTTTTCTAAGCTGGCCTGTCTCCAGAGAGATGCGATTATTGGACGTTTCATCATTGGGTATTCTGTTGGCCTCTGCACTGGTCAGTGCCCTTGTACTCGGGGACTGGCACCCACCTCGCTTCGTGGAGCTCTGGGAACTCTTAATCAGCTGGGAATTGTGGTGGGAATATGGTGGCCCAGGTATGTAGTTGGTGGCTTATAATGAAGTAGAAGGCTTTATTCACTAACGGAAACAATTAGATACATAAGATATGTCCTCCAACCTAAACTAGCCTATATCTTCACGTTCCTTTCCGTCTTCCCTTTGGGCCTTGTAGATATTTGGCCTGGATTCTATCCTTGGATCGGAAACTCTGTGGCCTCTCTTCTGAGTCTTACCGTTTTCGTATCGGCTATTCAGTGCGCACTTCTCCATTCTGCCCAGCAGCCCCCGAACCTGCTCATTTATTAAGGTTGAAATGAAAGTCAGAGAAAGTGAGTAAAATTAAGCATTTCCAGATAAACTGTCCTGAGTGGTGTGGCTCTAAACAATAAAACTCACACACTCACAGGGAAGATTGAAAACTAAAATGAATCGAACCTCGAAGAATTAAAGACCAACTTCCTACCTGAATTTCCATTCATTTCATTAGCGATCTGAGAGGGTCTAGGTAATGTTTAGTTTTTTTACTATTGATGTGCAAGCAGGGCTGCCTCTCTAATGGGCAAGGTGAAGCACATCACAGAGCACACCTGTAGGAAAGCAGCAGTTTTGATGGCAGAAAAAAAAATTCTGCCATCAATGAGCCTGTGGCACTTTCATTGCACAACAGAATGCAACTATGACTCTCCCCTTCCCTTCTGACTAGCAATTCATTTGATCAAAATCAATGTTTGTCAGCCCTGGAGATCAAAAATCAATGTTGGGCATCATTTACCAGTCACTGTGGGCATTATTTCCCAGTCATGTGTATAAAGCCTCTCCCACTTCTGGACAGCCACACCCCACTTCTGGACAAAGCATCACACCTTGTCAATTTAAACACCATACCCCTTCCGGTTGGCATGGCGAGGGGGGGGCACATTTTGGGTTTTTTTCCAGGTGCCAATAAGTCTAGAGACGGCCTGTGGGCAAGTCCATGTTGGGCAGGGTCCTGGGTATTCATCCCTGGTAAACACATTCATTTTCATCACTGATTAACTTATTTGCATCGGTTGTTTACATATGAAGGCGGAATGTGTATTGGACACAGTCCCAATTGGCTTGAAAAACATGAGGGTTGAGCAACAAGGACTGTGTAAAACTTTTAGCAACCAAACATTTGTAGCACACAAGCTTGGGGTGTAAGCCCCCCAAACGTTGTGTGCTACAGATGTTTGGTGTTAATGTTTTACACATTTAATCTTGTTGCACATCCTCCATGTTTTTTGAGTTACCCCTTTGGGTTTGAAAGATCTGCACCCATACATGTGAACGTGCATAGTGTTCCTAACTAGACATATTGGACACAATCGGGGAGATTCAATAAAAGTTTCTTACGGTTTTAAATGGTGCTAATTTTGCCCACCACACAGATCTTATTTAACATATAAAGATAACATCTGATTGGTTGGGCAAAGATACACCATTTTTTAACAAAAAGAACTTTTATTGAATAACCCTTATGGTCTCTGGTTGTTGAATTAAGATTTAGATGCAATCGGGGGCTTTTGGTACCATCCGGGGCCTAACAAGTTGCAAAACTTTAATGAAAAATTAGGAAATGTATTGCTTTTTCTTAGCTTCCACTTATACCTGACTGTATAAGGGTTCGGTCCCACTATGCGCGTTGCAATCCGCTTTCTCGTTTTGCGAATCGCAATGTTTTAAAATAGAAAGAAATTGTGAGATCAGTTACCACCTGTATAATTTGTGTTCCGAATCTGTGTGGTCCATTTTTTATCTGCATGCATGCACGACTTTTGGTCCATGTGTGACGACTTTGGTCCGTGTGTATGACTTTTTGGTCCGTGTGTGTCAGAATCGCCTTAAGGGGAACTTGGTCTCCAAACATGAAGACCAGATTCATACCTTTAAACAAGCCATCAACCACCTCTCTAACTGCTGCCCAGCCCAAAATATGAAGAAATCACTGATCATAAAGTTAGGTGGTGGGAGTTTTTGAATCTGCGGTCAGAATACTATTTCCTCCACATCTGCGGTTTGGCACATGCTCAGGGCATGACTGAAGGGTAGGAGGGGATGGGGAGAACAGCACGCCCACACACTAATTTTTTTTTATGCCTCCCACTTGCTGGCCTTTCCCAATCGTGGGCCTGGTCCCCTCCCCTTGCAGCCCCCTGTGGCCCTCCCACTCACAGACCTCTGTGGCTCCGCACACTCGCGGGCCTGGGGCCTGTCAATTTACCTAAAGTCATTTTGGACCACAGTTACCCTTTAATAATAGTCTATAGGAAAAACGAAAAAACAAACTTGTGTTTTGCAGGGTTTTTTTTTTGTCATTTCTCAGTGTTTCTTTGTTGAATTCCAAAACTGCACATGCAACGCAAATGGACTGGAAACGCGGACAAATTGCATGTCCTAAACACTCAATACGACAGCAAATCGCATATGCCAAAGTGGACCCTAAACCAAATGTCATTCTATGTCATAAGGCATTTTACATACAGGCAGATGACCATTGCCATCCCTGTACGTGGTAAACACATTTATAGTAACTTATTTCTTCTGTTAGTCCTTCAGAAACTTCGTGGCACTTTGGACGTGGCCAGTGACATCCGAGATGAAAGACTGAGAGTGCCCGATGGCTCAGGAGCAAACCATTTCCTTTGTAGACCTTTTCCGCTCCAGCCATTACGACAGCCCCTAACAATCGCCTTATTCTGCAACTTTCCCAGCAGTTCTCTGGAATCAATGCTGGTAAGTAACTACCATGCAGGGCTGGTTTTATGGGTGGTAGAGGTAGGTAGAGGGGCTTTTACCTTGGGTTCAAAGTCAACGTTGCTTTATTGTTTTTACTTCTCTTGCAATCTCGTTTTCTTCCTTCCTTTTCTTTGCAGGTTTTCTTTTATTCCACCATATATTTGAGAGACCGGCGTCGCAAATCCAGTCTACGCTACCACATCGGTACAGGAGTGGTGAACACGGTGTTTACCGTTGTGTCGTAAGTTTGATCATGTACATTGCTATCTATGTCCCATGTAACTAGCAGTTAAGCAAGTACAGATAGTGAGGAATCCTGGTTTTGAAACTCTGAACATTTAATTGAAAATCAAAGATTAAATTGCGAAATTTAATTCGAAAATCGAAAATTCCTATCGAAATTTCAAAAATGCTTAGAAAATGGGAAACATTCTGATTACATTAGATTTTCCGATTGAATCAGAATTCATTCCTCGGGACCGCTATCAAATGAAACTCACCAGTTTCGGTCATCTCTAGGACTGGAAGGTCATCATGTTAAAAATGGCACATATATATATATATATATATATATATATATATTAATATATATATATTATATATTTGGGTAAAATATATTTTTTTTTTAATGTACAACTTAAATCATACAGAAAATATCGGAATGTTTGTAATACTTTTTCCTTTAGAACGTCCAACAGATTATTTCCATTAGATGGAAACAGGACATGGGAATACAAAGGAGGAAGTTGGGTATTTTACGTGTCTGTAAATGACACTATGTGATGTTCAACATGAGTCTACACAAGGATTTTGTATGTACAGTAAGTGTGTTTTAAACATGGACATATTGATTTACCCATCCTTATCACTTAAGGAAATAACTTAATATACTAGAACCGTTGTCTATGTCCAGTGACAGTTACCACAGAATACATTATACTTTGTCAGTAAAAATATGGAATATGTATAGACTGACTCGTTCATGTTTTTGTTCAGTTGTTCCTTGTGAACGTGCTGGTATACGAACATTGCATCTCACTGGCTAGGCGGAATGTGCCGCGGTGCCCTCGTAATGACTGTTGCCCTCAGTCTTAAGGTAAGACCTTCTTTCTCCATCTGACACATCTCTTTTGTCACAGCCACAACCGTTTTCCAATGACTCCACATCGCATGTACTCTTGTCACCCAGAACACCTTCCCACCTTTTTCTTAATCATCATTTTCCTCCATGTTTTATAGGGAGGCTTCTACCTCCATACTCTTTCCATTGATAGTCCCAAAATTTTTGGCCACCTACATGTTTTCTCTCTTGTAATAGTAGGAATCTGTCTACCCATTTAATTATCTTTCCTATTGTACTCTTTATTTTCATTCTCTTAAACTCCGCCTATCTACTCCCATTGACCACAAGAGCACATGTTGACCACACCATTTTGTTGAATCTTTTCCAAGGTTCCCTTGCCTTTTGACATAAAGACATATGTAGAGGGGCATTAGAATGGGAGATCATAGCAATGTATGTGGGCTTGGTGTTTCTTATAATACAATTACTAGATGGACCCCCCAGTAGCTCTACCCAACTCATACTTTATACCTTCTACAGACGCACCACCATACTTGTATTTCTAACATGTCTCCTCATCCCCAATTTACTCTTCATGTCCTTTACAATCAACTTCTCCTCTACACATGTTGTACTTGTGTCATCCTAAAGCCATCTTCCATAAAAATATCAATCGTGTTGTCTTGCTCATTCCTTAACTAAATGTCATCTTTCCAACTTTCCATCTTTCCATCTTTTCAACTTTCCATCATTCCATCTTTCCAACTTTCCATCATTCCATCTTTCCAACTTCCATCTTTCTCCACTTCAACTTTCATCAACTTTCCATCGTTCCATCTTTTCCAACTTTCCCATCATTTCCATCTTTCCCTTTCTCAACTTTCCTCTATACCCCTCTCCTTATGTCTATAACCCCCCTCCCCTTAAATGTCTATACCCCTCCCTTAGCTATAACCCCTCTCCCTTATGTCTATACCCCCCTCCCTATGTCTCTACCCACCTCACCCCTCTCCCTATGTCTATATATACCCCTCTCCCTTATGTCTATACCTACCTACCCCTCTCCCTTATGTCTATACCCCCCTCCCTTATGTCTATACCCCTCCTCCCTTATGTCTATACCCCCTCCCTTATGTCTATACCCCTCTCCCTTATGTCTATACCATCCCCCCTGCCTGTAGTCTATACCCCTCCTCCCTTATATCTATCTATAACACCCCCCCCCTTATGTCTAAATACCCTCCCCTTATGTCTATACCCCCTCTCCCTTATGTCTATACCCCTCTCCCTTATGTCTATAACCCCCTCTCCCTTATGTCTATACCCTTCTCCCTTATGTCTATACCCCTCTCCCTTATGTCTATACCCCTCTCACTTATGTCTATACCCCCCTCCCTTATGTCTATATCCCTCTCCCTTATACTATCATATCTAAACCCCTCTCCCTTATATCTATACCCCTCTCCCTTATGTCCCTATAAACCCCTCTCCCTTATGTCTATACCCCTCTCCCTTATGTCTATACCCCTCTCTCCTTATGTATATACCCCCCTCCCCTCCTTATGTCTATACCCCTCTCCCTTATGTCTATACCCCCCTCCCTTATGTCTACACCCCTCTCCCTTATGTCTATACCCCTCTCCCTTTCTATACCATATACCCCTCTCCCTTATTCTCTTACCCCTCTCCCTTATGTCTTATATCCCCCCTCCCTTATGTCTATACCCCCTCTCCTATTTTATGTCTATACCCCTCTCCCTATGTCTATACCCCCCTCCCTTATGTCTATACCCCTCTCCCTTATGTCTATACCCCTCTCCCTTTATGTCTAATACCCCCCTCCCTTATAATCATATACCCCTCTCCTTATGTCTATACCACCTCTTCCTTATTCTAACCCTCTCCCCCTCATACTATAACCCCTCTCCCTATATCTATATACCCCTCTCCCTTATGTCTTACCCCCCCCCTATGTCTATACCCCTCCCCCTATGTCTATACTCCTCCCCCTTATGTCTATACCCCTCCCCCTATGTCTATACCCTCCCCCTATGTCTATACCCCTCTCCCCTTATAACTATTCCCCTTTTTTATAAAGAAAACATACTGCTAAGCGTTGCTGTCTCTGGCATTGTTTGCTAAAGTCTTTTATCTACTAGAACAATTCCTGTTTGCTGCAGCTTTATATACCCTTCTTCACCCCAGAGATTATCCTTCAATTCCTTTAAAACTCCATGAATTAATTTCACCTCCTTTTTTATCAGTTTACCCATCTCACACATATTATTTTTCATACTTGTACCTTCTGCTATCACGGGCACTTCCTCCTCCTCCCTCTTCCTGTGCAATATTAGGGCCAACTAAGCAGTGACAGGGTCTGTCCCACCCTAGGGGAAGGCATCACCACACTTTACTGAGATCTGCACCCACTCTCAGTGTACCAAGAAAAGCTGCAGCCACGTGTCTCTTTCTGTCTTAATGATGAAATCATCATGTTCACGCCACTGTTTACCATTTTTTTTTTCCTTCCTGCCAAACTAACATTGCTGCCTGGTTTGTAAATACTAAGACCACACCCGAGTAACATCTCTATTTCACACCCACCCTTTCCCAACAACATTACCAGTTGCTACTGTCCCTGATCCATAGCACACATGGTACTATGGATCCGCTTTACATGCAACATTATCCTGCACGAAGAATCGGTGTAACTGGGCATGGCTGGGACATAAGAACTCATCGACTGCCTATTAAAATGATGCATTACTAGTCTGACTATGGGAGTTATAAACCGAATGGTAAATTCCACTGAGCATGCCTGAACTCGCTGAAGAGTAGGGGTGGGGCAGTAACTGCAGGCTCTTTGTACTGGGTACACAAAGGCAATATTTTGGTCATTAAAAAAATCGGTGGTACTTTTTTGTTTTGTTTGTCCATATATATATATATATATATTATATTTATATAAAAAAAAGTTTCATAAAAAATATCTGGGCTGATTTGATAATCACCCTACCTGTTTATCAGGCGTTAATATTGATACATCTATGGCCCCCATTAGTGGGAGGCAACTATCTAAAAAAAAAGAAATCGGTAGGCGGGAATGGGCACAGATCCAGTTTTATGCTCTGTGATTGGATGGTATGGATACCTTAATTTTTATGCCCAGTCAAAATGGGACAAAGGTGGAAACCAATAGGGCGCCTATCAAGGACTTTTTTGCTCATTACTGTTCCACTCGTCGGAGAGATACATCTCTTGGGACTTCCATTTTGATTCATATATAAAAGCATTCTTTTCTCCCGAGATCTGGCACTCGGCGTCCCTGTTTTACTGTTTCCTGTATAAATAGGGAGATAATGTGTCATTTATTTGTTATATTTCCTATTAAAACACAGACGTGACAGGAATGTTAGAAATCACATGGACTTGGTTTTTAATTGCCCTTTTCTCCAAGCTGTAGGTTCATGTACAACTACACGATCTGCAAACCACACACACACGTGTTAAAATACATTTTTCATTTATG
The DNA here is from genome assembly GCA_019447015.1 of Hymenochirus boettgeri. Classification (NCBI taxonomy): domain Eukaryota; kingdom Metazoa; phylum Chordata; class Amphibia; order Anura; family Pipidae; genus Hymenochirus; species Hymenochirus boettgeri. The sequence continues at coordinate 8,713,641 of CM033475.1, read as the reverse complement.
TCACAACTGATTGGATTCTATGAGATATAAGTATAAATATATTGTACTATAATAATATAATAAAGTCGATAATGGCTTAAATACAAGCAGGGAGATTCAATAAAAGTTCTTCTTATTTAAAAATTCTTAAATTTATTAATTTTGCTCCAACCAATCAGATGTTAGCTTTCAAATGGTAAATAAGATCTGATTGGTTGGGGCAAAATTAGCACTATTTCTAACGTTAAGAACTTTTTATTTTTTTCCCCAGTCCGATTAAATGGTTTCATTTTCTGCCACCTGCCATTTTGGGATTATCATTCCTTGGCGTCCTATCTTCCCGAATTCCAATATGGCTGCTTATAAGGGCCATTGACGTCCAGCAGAAGCAAAGCATCATGGTCCTATTGTGGGTTTGGGTCGTGGGGCAACTCACCCATATGACCAATTTTTTGACCTGTGGAACAGAGAAGTATTTATCTCCAAAGTTTTGGTATAAAAGATAAATAAAAATAGAAAGGGATCACCATATTCCTTAGTATTGTCTTAAACAAGGCCATACCAAAATGATAACGATTGTACGGTGCGGCCTAACAAATAAAATAAATTATTAACAATGCAGTTGCAGGCTTGGCGAGTTTCATCTTTATATGGTGTTGATGGCGCCAATACTGCTCGATCTGAGATAGAAAGAGTTCTTTATAGATGGTCTGGTCAATAAATTCTCTGGTACATGGGGCCGTATAACGGCTGATAACAACAGTTAATTAATGACATCATCAATACGCAACGATACACGTATGTTATTATCCCATATGATAGTTAAAACCAATTATATGATCGTTAACCAGTTATAAAATGATACCAACCCTCAATTTTTATTTGGGACGTTATTTAGCGATATAGATTGATGATATTGCCCGCCGCCATTCTAAGCGTAATATTACATATAGGCTTTAAGATGTAGGCCTGGTTGTAAGGGGCCCTATTTATAAACCCACAGTATCAGACATAATCATCCACGGGTTACTAACTACCCCTAACATAGGGCGTAATGTACTGTATTGGTCTTTACAACCGGGTCTTATTTACATACACTGGCAGGTGCAAATCATTGTGTAAAATAACAATACAGCCCTAGAGCATATTTTAAGACCTTGGTAAAGTAGGTATCTCAAAATAGCGATATCACACAAGCACGGTCAAGAAATACCTCTAAGACATAAATACCACCTGCGTTGTAAGATATCAATACTGCATGGTATTTATTACAGTATTTTATGACCGTGTTAAATCGATATGTTTTCGATTGGGACATTATGGCGTTACTGATCCCGAAGCTTTATAAATAGCGCCCTTGCAGGGAGATTCAAATAAAAGTTCTTATCATTAAAAAATGGTGCTAATTTTGCCCTAACCAATCAGATGTTTTTTAACATTTGAAAGCTAACATCTGATTGGTTTGGGCAAAATTAGCACCATTTTTAACAAAGAACTTTTATTGAATTATGTTGGTGTTTTGCTCCGTTGGAACTCCAATGAATCCCTGTAATGTCTTGTGGCCCTTTTATTGCTGTTTCCTCTCTCTCCCAGTTTGGAATGTTCCACATGTCCCCCTTTATGACAATGTCCTCTTCCCAATCTTGCATTTTAGGGCAGACTAACATGCTCACTGATATTCGCTGTCACAGTAGCAGCCATCGGTCCTTGCAATTAGATACAACATTGGAGATCATCATGCCCCGAAAAGACAAAAGGACATCAACGGTAACGTTTATTCAATGAGAAGGATGTAGAACATTTTGGTTACCAGTCTTATTGCAGTTTGTACTGCTCAATCAGGAAATATTTAGAAAATACAGTTGGGCAATGGTATGACTGTACGTTAATCTCTTATTGAGATCTGACCAACAGTCCCGGATTCTGCAGGACAGTCCCACTTTTATCATTCAGTCCCACTCCACCGGCATGTCCTGCAATGAAATGATTATAGACAAATAATAGAGTCTTGTGTAGTCCTTGTGATTTGGACAAGGAATCTTCGTAGAATTCAGTTATTTTTTATATAAATGGAACTGTGTAACTATTTCATGAAAAGTGTCCCTAGAAATGTTTCTGGAAGGTTGGCCACTCTACTGTTGTTTAGGTTGTCGTGATATTCTACTATGTTTGCCTTGTGCTACCATTTTTCTGATTGTATTATCAAATGTTCCGACAGTGATCTGATTGGATAAGAAGCCCGTCCTATCATTTCACCAGACATTACATCAGACAGCACTATATATACCTACTATAATAAGTTTCTAGACATGGATCTGATTGGTCAAGAAGCCCGTCCTATCATTTCACAGACATTACATCAGACAGCACTCTAATTTAGTACCTACTATAATAAGGTTTATATGCGCTCCCCCTGTGAAGTTAGCAGTTTAAAGAGGAAATAAAGGAGATGAATGTTTTTTTTTTTCATTTTCCTGTTAAGATTTAAATTGCTGATTGATTTTTCTGATTGGTTGGTCTCCACAGATCATCAAGTCTTTTTATAATGCTACGTATGAACGTCGTTATGGAGTGACGATACCAGATGGGAGTCCTTACCCCACTGTGGTCTTTATCCATAGCCTATTACCCGGCTGGAGGGATGGTGGGCTCCCTCTCCGTGGGGTTTGTTTCAAACAAATTTGGAAGGTGAGGAAATAACTCATGTATGGTTGGTAATGCATTGTCCTCTACCAGGTATAGGACATCATTACCAGTTGAGGAGAAGCAAACATCACTGGCACTCTTATTTTAACTTTACCTTTAAATATATGAAACCGTCTTAGTATTTGGTTCTATGTATATTCTCTTATGTACATTACTATTGTGTCTCTTAGGAGAAATGCTATGCTGCTCGTAAATGTAATTGCTGTATTAGAGAGAGCTTTGAATGGTTTCTCAAAGCTGGCCTGGTCTCCAGAGATGCTGATTATTGGACGTTTCATCATTGGGTATTCTGTGGCCTCTGCACTGGCCTGATGCCCTTGTACATCGGGGACTGCGCACCCACCTCGCTTCGTGGGCTCTGGAACTCTTAATCAGCTGGGAATTGTGGTGGGAATATTGGTGGCCCAGGTTGTAGTTGGTGGCTTATAAGGAAAGTAGAAGGCTTTATTCACTAACGGAAACAATTAGATACATAAAATATGTCCTCCAACCTAAACTAAGCCTAATTATCTTCATCGTCCTTTCCTCTTCCCTTTGGCCTTGTAGATATTTGGCCTGGATTCTATCCTTGGATCGGAAACTCTGTGGCCTCTCCTTCTAGTCTTACCGTTTTCGTATCGGCTATTCAGTGCGCACTTCTACCATTCTGCCCAGAGAGCCCCCGATAACCTGCTCATTATTAAGGGTGAAAATGAAAAGTCAGAGAAAAGTGAGTAAATTAAGCAAATCTTCCAGATAAACTGTCCTGAGTGTGTTAGGAGCTCAGTAAACAATAAGAACTCACACACTCACAGTGGAAGATTGAAAACTAAAATGAATCGAACCATCGAAGAATTAAAGACCAACTTCCTACCTGAAATTTCCATTCATTTCAGCGATCTGAGAGGGTCTAGGTAATGTTTAGTTTTTTTACTATATGATGTGCAAGCAGGGCTGCCTCTCTAATGAGCAAGGTGAAGCACATCACAGAGCACACCCTGTAGGGAAGCAGCAGTTTTGATGGCAGAAAAAAAATTCTGCCATCATGAGCCTGTGGCACTTTCATTGCACAACAGAATGCACTATGACTCCTCCCCTTCCCTTCTGACTAGCAATTCATTTGATCAAAATCAATGTTTGTCAGCCCTGGATCAAAAATCAATTGTTGGGCATCATTTACCAGTCACTGTGGGCATTATTTCCCAGTCATGTGGTATAAAGCCTCTCCCACTTCTGGACAAGCCACACCCCACTTCTGGCAAAGCATCACCCTTGTCAATTATAAACACCATACCCCTTCCGGTGGCATGGCGAGGGGGGGCAGACATTTTGGTTTTTTTTTCCAGGTGCCAATAAGTCTAGAGACGGCCCTGTGTGCAAGTCCATTTTGGTGCAGGGTCCATTGGGTATTCATCCCTGTAAACACATTCATTATTCATTCACTGATTAACTTATTTTGCATCTGTTGTTACATATGAAGGTCAGAAAGTGTATTGGGACACAGTCCCAATTGGCTTGAAAAACATGGAGGGTTTGAGCAACAAGGACTGTGTAAACTTTTAGCAACCAAACATTTGTAGCACACAAGCTTTTGGGTGTAAGCCCCCCAAACGTTGTGTGCTACAGATGTTTGTTGTTAATGTTTTACACATTTATCCTTGTTGCACAATCCTCCATGTTTTTTGAGTTACCCCTTTGGGGGTGGTTTGGAAAGATCTGCACCCATACATGTTGAACGTGCATAGTGTTCCTAACTAAACATATTGGACACAATCGGGGAGATTCAATAAAAGTTCTCACTGTTTTAAAATGGTGCTAATTTTGCCCCAACCAAACCAGATCTTAATTAACATATAAAAGATAACATCTGATTGGTTGGGCAAAGATGCACCATTTTTAACAAAAAGAACTTTTATTGAATAACCCTGAGTGTCTCTGGTTGTTGGAATTAGAGATTTAAGCGATCGGGGGCTTTTTGGTACCTCCGGGCCTAACAAGTTGCACAAACTTTAATGAAAATTAGGAAATGTATTGCTTTTTCTTAGCTTCACATAATACCTGACTGTATAAGGGTTCGGTCCCACTATGCGCGTTGCAATCCGCTTTCCGTTTTGCGAATCGCAATGTATTTACAATGAATAGAAATTGTGAGAATCAGTACCACTGTATAATTTGTGTTCCGAATCTGTGTGGTCCTTTTTTATCTGCATGCATGCACGACTTTTGGTCCATGTGTGTACGACTTTTGGTCCGTGTGTGTATGACTTTTGGTCCTGTGTGTCAGAATCGCACTTTAAAGGGGAACTGTGGTCTCCAACATGAAAGACCAGATTCATACCTTTAAACAAGCCATCAACCACCTCTTTACGTGCTGCACAGCCCAAAATATGAAGAAATCACTGATCATAAAGTTAGGTGGTGGGAGGTTTTTGAATCTGCGGTCTAAATACTATTTCCTCCACTATCTGCGGTTGGCACATGCTCAGTGCATGACTGAAGGGTAGGAGGGGGATGGGGAGAACACACAGCCCCGCACTAATTTTTTTAATGCCTCCCACTTGCTGGCCTTCCCAATCGTGGGCCCTGTGTCCCCCCCCTTGCCCCCTCAGCCCCCTGTGGCCCTCCCACTCACAGACTCTGTGGCTCCGCACACTCGCTGGCCCTGTCTGTCTGTCTGTCTGTCTATCTATCTATCTATCTATCTATCTATCTATCTATCTATCATCTATCTATCATCTATCTATCTATCTATCTATCATCTATCTATCTGTCTATCATCTCTATATGTATGTATGTATGTATCTATATATGTATGTCTATCTATCTATTATATTTCTAACTATCTATTTATCTGTCTGTCTGTCTATCTATTTGCTGTCTGTCTAACTCTCTCTCTCTCTTTATCTGTCTAATGTTTGTTGAATAAAATGACATATATAAGAAGGAAGCCAGAAGCCAGTACTGTTTGTACCGTATATAATATACCGTATATAATATATATATATACAGTTCAGTGAGGGAATCCTGTACAAATAGAGTCAGTCTCCCATCCTTCCTATATTCAACCAACATATTTATTATTATTATAAAGCAATGTAAGGCTGAGTCTCAGTTGTTCCATGTAGACCAGTGATATCAGGGATGATGGGAATTGTAGATGGGAGTTGGCTGCAGATTGGACATTCCAGAATTAAACGAACATGCAGTTTGGTAGAGACCAGACGTTGCTGTTGGCTGATGATTTAAATGTTGAAATAATAAAGTAGTGGAATCTCTCCAGGTAATAAGTTTGTGTTTATTTGTGTTTCTAGATTTGATTACAGTCCGGGCACAGTCTGCCATCCCTGTGCCATTGTAGTGATTGGTGGATCTTATCCCTTATTTATCTCAATAGGGATAAAGCCTTGTACACATGTCCGGTCTTGGTCCAATCTCCACCAAGGCGGATCAATAAACGACCCCTGACCGAATGCATACACACATGCGATTATCAGCCAAAATGGGTGTTAGCCGATCGGACGTGTGTGCAAGGCTTTAGACTTTAGATATAATTATGAATGGGGGTATTTGTATAGTGATTGTTGGATTTTATTCCTTATTTATCTCAGTAGGGACAGTCTATACAAGGGACAATATACAATGCTGCATTGATTGGATGGCAGAAACAAAGGCATCTACCTATCAAGTTCAGCTATTTCCCTTCCCATGATGCCTTCTTATCAAATTATTGATCAAGTACAAGGCACAAAATACCTGAATCAATAACCAATTAACCCTCACAAGTATTAAAACCTTCCGCCCTGATTTTAATATGGGAATCAAACTAATCAATTAAACACTATTTATTAAAGGGCAACTGTACCCCCCAAAAATATGTCTCTCCATTATATCTATACCCCTCTCCCTTATATCTATACCCCTCTCCCTTATGTCTATACCCCTCTCCCTTATGTCTATACCCCTCTCCCTTATGTCTATACCCCTCTCCCTTATGTCTATACCCCTCCCCCTATGTCTATACCCCTCCCCCTATGTCTATACCCCTCTCCCTTATAACTATTCCCCTTTTTTATAAAAGAAAACATACTGCTAGCTGTTGCTGTCTGGCATTGTTTGCTAAAAGTCTTTTATCTACTAGAACAATTCCTGTTTGCTGCAGCTTTATACCCTTCTTCACCCCAGAGATTATCCTTCAATTCCTTTAAAACTCCATGAAATTAATTTCACCTCCTTTTTTATCAGTTACTCCATCTCACACATATTTATTTCATATCTTGTACCTTCTGCTATACACTGGCACTTCCTCCTCCTCACCTCTTCCTGTGCAATATTAGGGCCAACTAGCAGTGACAGGGTCTGTCCCACCCTAGGGGAAGGCATCACCACACTTTACTGAGATCTGCACCCACTCTCAGTGTACCAAGAAAAGCTGCAGCCACGTGTCTCTTTCTGTCTTAATGATGAAAATCTCATGTTCACGCACTGTTTACCCATTTTTCCTTCCTGCCAAACTAACATTGCTGCCTGGTTTGTAAATACTAAAGACCACAACCCGAGTAACATCTCTATTTCACCCACCCTTTCCCAACAACATTACCAGTTGCTACTGTCCCTGATCCATAGCACACATGGTACTATGGATCCGCTTTACAATGCCAACATTATCCTGCACGAAGATCGGTGTAACTGGGCATGGCTGGGACATAAAGAACTCATCGACTGCCTATTAAAATGATGCATTACTAGTCTGACTATGGGAGTTATAAACCGAATGGTAAATTCCACTGAGCATGCCTGAACTCGCTGAGATAGGGGGTGGGGCAGTAACTGCAGGGCTCTTTGTACTGGGTACACAAAGGGCAATATTTTGGTCAATTAAAAAATCGGTGGTACTTTTTTGTTTTGTTGTCCATATATATATATATATATATATATATTTATATAAAAAAAAGTTTAAACATAAAAAATATCTGGGCTGATTTGATAATCATCCAATACCTGTTATCAGGCGTTAATATTGATACATCTATGGCCCCCATTAGTGGGGAGCAACTATCTAAAAAAAAAAGAAATCGGTAGGCGGGAATGGGCACAGATTCAGTTTTATGCTCTGTGATTGGATGGTATGGATGACCTTAATTTTTATGCCCAGTCAAAATGGGACAAAGGTGGAAACCAATAGGGCGCCTATCAAGGACTTTTTGCTCATTACTGTTCCACTCGTCGGAGAGATACATCTCTGGGGACTTCCATTTTGATTCATATATAAAAGCATTCTTTTCCCGAGATCTGGCACTCGGCGTCCCTGTTTTACTGTTTCCTGTATAAATAGGGAGTAAATGTGTCAGTTATTTGTTATATTTCCTATTAAAGAACACAGACGTGACAGGAAATGTTAGAAATCACATGGGACTGGTTTTTAATTGCCCTTTTCTCCAAGCTGTAGGTTCATGTACAACTACACAGATCTGCAAACCAGCACACACGTGTTAAAATACATTTTTCATTATATGTCACAACTGATTGGATTCTATGAGATATAAGTATAATATATATTGTACTATAATAATATAATAAAAGTCGATAATGGCTTAAATACAAGCAGGGAGATTCAATAAAAGTTCTTCTTATTAAAAATTCTTAAATATTATTAATTTTGCTCCAACCAATCAGATGTTAGCTTTCAAATGTTAAATAAGATCTGATTGGTTGGGGCAAAATTAGCACTATTTCTAACGTTAAGAACTTTTATTTTTTTCCCAGTCCGATTAAATGGTTTCCATTTTCTGCCACCTGCCATTTTGGGATTATCATTCTTTGCGGTACTTCTTCCACGAATTTCCAATATGGCTGCTTATAGGGCCATTGACGTCACAGCAGAAGCAAAGCATCATGGTCCTATTGGGGGTTGGGGTCGTGGGGCAGAACTCACCCATATGACCAATGTTTGACCTGTGGAACAGAGAAGTATTTATCTCCAAAGTTTTGGTATAAAAGATAAATAAAAAATAGAAAGGGGATCACCATATTCCTTAGTATTTGTCTTAACAAGGCCATACACAAAATGATAACGATTGTACGGTGCGGCCTAACAAAATAAAATAAATTATTAACAATGCAGTTGCAGGCTTGGCGAGTTTCATCTTTATATGGTGTTGATGGCGCCATACTGCTCGATCTGAGATAGAAAGAAGAGTCTTTATAGATGGTCGGTCAATAAATTCTATGGTACATGGGGCCGTATAACGGCTGATAACAACAGTTAATGTATGACATCATCAATACGCAACGATAACGTATGTTATTATCCAATAATGATAGTTAACCAATTATATGATCGTTAACCAGTTATAAAATGATACCAACCCTCAATTTTTATTTGGGACGTTATTTAGCGATATAGATTGATGATATTGCCGCCATTCTAGCGATATATTACGATATAGGCTTTAAGATGTAGGCCTGGTTGTAAGGGCCCTATTTATAAACCCACAGTATCAGACAATAATCATACCACGGGTTACTAACTACCCCTAACAACATAGGGCGTAATGTACTGTATTGGTCTTTACAACCGGGTCATTATTTTACACTGGCAGGTGCAAATCATTGTGTAAAATAACAATACAGCCCTAGAGCAGTATTTTAAGACCTTGGTAAAGTAGGTATCTCAAAATAGCGATATCACACAAAGCACGGTCAAGAAATACCTCTAAGACATAAAATACCACCTGCGTTGTAAGATATCAATACTGCATGGTAGTTTATTACAGTATTTTATGACCGTGTTAAATCGATATGTTTCGATTGGGACATTATGGCGTTACTGATCCCGAAGCTTTATAAATAGCGCCCTTGCAGGGAGATTCAATAAAAGTTCTTATCATTAAAAATGGTGCTAATTTTGCCCTAACCAATCAGATGTTATTTAACATTTGAAAGCTAACATCTGATTGGTTTGGGCAAAATTAGCACCATTTTTAACAAAAAGAACTTTTATTGAATTATGTTGGTGTTTTGCTCCGTTGGAACTCCAATGAATCCCTGTAATGTCTTGTGGCCCTTTTATTGCTGTTTTCTCTCCCCAGGTTTGGAATGTTCCACATGTCCCCCTTTATGACAATGTCCTCTTCCCAATCTTGCATTTTAGGGCAGACTAACATGCTCACTGATATTCGCTGTCACAGTAGCAGCCATCGGGTCCTTGCAATTAGGATACAACATTGGAGTCATCAATGCCCCTGAAAAGGTACAAATAGGACATCAACGGTAACGTTTATTCAATGAGAAGGATGTAGAACATTTTGGTTACCAGTCTTATTGCAGTTTGTACTGCTCAATCAGGAAATATTTAGAAATACAGTTGGGCAATGGTATGACTGTACGTTAATCTCTTATTGAGATCTGACCAACAGTCCCGGATTCTGCAGGACAGTCCCAACTTTTATCATTCAGTCCCACTCCACCGGCAATGTCCTGCAATGAAATGATTATAGACAAATAATAGAGTCTTGTGTAGTCCCTTGTGATTTGGACAAGGAAATCTTCGTAGAATTCAGTTATTTTTATATAAATGGAAACTGTGTAACTATTTCATGAAAAGTGTCCCTAGAAATGTTTCTGGAAGGTTGGCCACTCTACTGTTGTTTAGGTTGTCGTGATATTCTACTATGTTTGCCTTGTGCTACCATTTTCTGATTGTATTATAAATGTTCCAGACAGTGATCTGATTGGATAAGAAGCCCGTCCTATCATTTCACAGACATTACATCAGACAGCACTAATATAGTACCTACTATAATAAGGTTTCAGACAGTGATCTGATTGGTCAAGAAGCCCGTCCTATCATTTCACAGACATTACATCAGACAGCACTAATTTAGTACCTACTATAATAAGGTTTATGGCGCCCCCCGTGTGAAGTTAGCAGTTTAAAAAGAGGAAATAAAGGAGATAATGTCTTTTTTTTTCATTTTCCTGTTAAGATTTAAATTGCTGATTGATTTTCTGATTGGTTGGTCTCCACAGATCATCAAGTCTTTTTATAATGCTACGTATGAACGTCGTTATGGAGTGACGATACCAGATGGAGTCCTTACCCCACTGTGGTCTTTATCCATAGCCATATTCCCGGCTGGAGGGATGGTGGGCTCCCTCTCCGTGGGGTTTGTTTCAAACAAATTTGGAAGGTGAGGAAATAACTCATGTATGGTTGGTATGCATTGTCCTCTAACCAGGTATAGGACATCATTACCAGTTGAGGAGAAGCAAACATCACGGCAGCTCTTATTTTAACTTTACCTTTAAAATATATGAAACCGTCTTAGTAGTTTGGTTCTATGTATATTCTCTTATGTACATTACTATTGTGTCTCTTAGGAGAAATGCTATGCTGCTCGTAAATGTAATTGCTGTATTAGGAGGAGCTTTGATGGGTTTCTCAAAGCTGGCCTGGTCTCCAGAGATGCTGATTATTGGACGTTTCATCATTGGGGTATTCTGTGGCCTCTGCACTGGCCTAGTGCCCTTGTACATCGGGGAGCTGGCACCCACCTCGCTTCGTGGAGCTCTGGGAACTCTTAATCAGCTGGGAATTGTGGTGGGAATATTGGTGGCCCAGGTATGTAGTTGGTGGCTTATAAGGAAGTAGAAGGCTTTATTCACTAACGGAAACAATTAGATACATAAGAATATGTCCTCCAACCTAAACTAGCCTAATTATCTTCATCGTTCCTTTCCTCTTCCCTTTGGCCTTGTAGATATTTGGCCTGGATTCTATCCTTGGATCGGAAACTCTGTGGCCTCTCCTTCTGAGTCTTACCGTTTTCGTATCGGCTATTCAGTGCGCACTTCTACCATTCTGCCCAGAGAGCCCCCGATACCTGCTCATTATTAAGGGTGAAAATGAAAAGTCAGAGAAAAGTGAGTAAAATTAAGCAATCTTCCAGATAAACTGTCCTGAGTGGTGTAGGAGCTCAGTAAACAATAAGAACTCACACACTCACAGTGGAAGATTGAAAACTAAAATGAATCGAACCATCGAAGAATTAAAGACCAACTTCCTACCTGAAATTTCCATTCATTTCAGCGATCTGAGAGGGTCTAGGTAATGTTTAGTTTTTTTACTATATGATGTGCAAGCAGGGCTGCCTCTCTAATGAGGCAAGGTGAAGCACATCACAGAGCAGCACCCTGTAGGGAAGCAGCAGTTTTGATGGCAGAAAAAAAAATTCTGCCATCATGAGCCTGTGGCACTTTCATTGCACAACAGAATGCAACTATGACTCCTCCCCTTCCCTTCTGACTAGCAATTCATTTGATCAAAATCAATGTTTGTCAGCCCTGGAGATCAAAAATCAATGTTGGGCATCATTTACCAGTCACTGTGGGCATTATTTCCCAGTCATGTGTATAAAGCCTCTCCCACTTCTGGACAAGCCACACCCCACTTCTGGACAAAGCATCACCCTTGTCAATTATAACACCATACCCCTTCCGGTGGCATGGCGAGGGGGGGGCAGCATTTTGGTTTTTTTTCCAGGTGCCAATAAGTCTAGAGACGGCCCTGTGTGCAAGTCCATGTTGGTGGCAGGGTCCATTGGGTATTCATCCCTGGTAAACACATTCATTATTCATTCACTGATTAACTTATTTGCATCTGTTGTTACATATGAAGGGCAGGAAGTGTATTGGACACAGTCCAATTGGCTTGAAAAACATGGAGGGTTGAGCAACAAGGACTGTGTAAAACTTTTAGCAACCAAACATTTGTAGCACACAAGCTTTTGGGTGTAAGCCCCCCAAAACGTTGTGTACTACAGATGTTTGGTTGTTAATGTTTTACACATTTAATCCTTGTTGCACAATCCTCCATGTTTTTTGAGTTACCCCTTTGGGTTTGGAAAGATCTGCACCCATACATGTGAACGTGCATAGTGTTCCTATACTAAAGACATATTGGACACAATCGGGGAGATTCAATAAAAGTTCTTACTGTTTTAAAATGGTGCTAATTTTGCCCCAACCAACCAGATCTTAATTAACATATAAAAGATAACATCTGATTGGTTGGGGCAAAGATAGCACCATTTTTAACAAAAAGAACTTTTATTGAATAACCCTGAGTGTCTCTGGTTGTTGGAATTAGAGATTTAAGCAGATCGGGGGCTTTTGGTACCTCCGGGGCCTAACAAGTTGCAAAACTTTAATGAAAATTAAGGAAATGTATTGCTTTTTCTTAGCTTCACATTATAAACCTGACTGTATAAGGGTTCGGTCCCACTATGCGCGTTGCAATCCGCTTTCCGTTTTGCGAATCGCAATGTATTTTAAAATAGAATAGAAATTGTGAGAATCAGTTACCACTGTATAATTTGTGTTCCGAATCTGTGTGGTCCATTTTTTATCTGCATGCATGCACGACTTTTGGTCCATGTGTGTACGACTTTTGGTCCGTGTGTGTATGACTTTTGGTCCGTGTGTGTCAGAATCGCACTTTAAAGGGGAACTGTGGTCTCCAAACAATGAAAGACCAGATTCATACCTTTAAAACAAGCCATCAACCACCTCTTTACGTGCTGCACAGCCCAAAATATGAAGAAATCACTGATCATAAAGTTAGGTGGTGGGAGGTTTTGAATCTGCGGTCAGAAATACTATTTCCTCCACTAATCTGCGGTTGGCACATGCTCAGTGCATGACTGAAGGGTAGGAGGGGGATGGGGAGAACAGCACAGCCCACAGCACTAATTTTTTTAATGCCTCCCACTTGCTGGCCTTTCCCAATCGTGGGCCCTGTGTCCCCTCCCCTTGCAGCCCCCTGTGGCCCTCCCACTCACAGACTCTGTGGCTCCGCACACTCGCGGGCCCTGGGGCCTGTCAATTTACCTAAAGTCATTTTTGGACCACAGTTACCCTTTAATAATAGTCTATAGGAACGAAAAAACAAACTTGTGTTTTGCAGGTTTTTTTTTTGCATTTTCTCAAGTGTTCTTGTTGAATTTCCAAAACTGCACATGCACGCAAATGGACTGGAAACGCGGACAAATTGCATTGTCCTAAACACCTCAATACGGACAGCAAATCGCATGCACAAAGTGGAACCCTAAACCAATGTCATTCTATGTCATAATGCATTTTACATACAGGCAGATGACCAATTGCCATCCCTGTACGTGGAAACACATTTATAGTAACTTTTTCTTCTGTTAGTCCTTCAGAAACTTCGGGCACTTTGGACGTGGCCAGTGACATCCAAGAGATGAAAGAGAGAGTGCCGCGATGGCTCAGGAGAAACCAGTTTCCTTTGTAGAACTTTTCCGCTCCAGCCAGTACCGACAGCCCCTAACAATCGCCTTATTCGCAACTTTCCCAGCAGTTCTCTGGAATCAATGCTAAGGTAACATACCATGCAGGGCTGGTTTATGGGGAGGTAGAGGTAGGTAGAGGGGCTTTTACCTTGGGTTCAAAGTCAACGTTGCTTATTGTTTTACTTCTCTTGACAATCTCGATTCTTCCTTCCTTTTCTTTGCAGGTTTTCTTTTATTCCACCAGTATATTTGAAGAAGCCGGCGTCGCAAATCCAGTCTACGCTACCATCGGTACAGGAGTGGTGTGAACCGGTGTTTACCGTTGTGTCGGTAAGTTTGATCATGTACAATGCTATCTATGTCCCATGTAACTAGCAGTTAAGCAGTACAGGATAGTGAGGAATCCTGGTTTTGAAACTTGAACATTTAATTGAAAATTCAAAGATTAAAATTGCGAAATTTAATTCGAAAATCGAAAATTCCTATCGAAATTTCAAAAATGCTTAGAAAATGGGAACAAATTCTGATTCAATTAGATTTTCCGATTGAATCAGAATTCATTCCTCGGGACCGCTATCAGAATGAAAACTCACCAGTTCGGTCATCTCTAGGACTGGAAGGTCATCATGTTAAAAATGGACATATTATATATATATATATATATATATATATATATATATATATCATTTATAATTATATATATTATATATTTGGGTAAAATAATTTTTTTTTAATGTACACGTAAATAAATACAGAAAATATCGGAAATGTTGTGAATACTTTTCCTTTAGACGTCCAACAGATGAATAATTTCCATTAGATGGAAACAGGACATGGGAATACAAAGGGAGGAAGTTGGGTATTTACGGTGTCTGTAAATGACACAGTATGTGAGGTCAACATGAGGTCTACACAAGGATTTTGTATGTACAGTAAGTGTGTTTATAACATGGACATATTGATTTACACATCCTTATCACTTAAGGAGAATAACTTAATATACTAGAACCGTTGTCTATGTTCAGTGACAGTTACCACTAGAATACATTATACATTTGTCAGTAAAATATGGAATATGTATAGACTGACTCGTTCATGTTTTGTTCAGTTGTTCCTTGTAGAACGTGCTGGTAGACGAACATTGCATCTCACTGGTCTAGGCGGAATGGCCGCTGGTGCCCTCGTAATGACTGTTGCCCTCAGTCTTAAGGTAAGACCTTCTTTCTCATCTGACACATCTCTGCCTACAGCACAACCGTTTTCCAATGACTCCACATCGCATGTACTTTGTCACCTCAGACACCTTCCACCATTTTTCTTAATCATCATTTTCCTCATGTTTTATAGGGAGGCTTCTACCTCCATACTCTTTCCATTGATAGTCACAAAATTGTTTGGCCACCTACATGTTTCTCTCTTGTATATAGTATAGGATCTGTCTACCCAGTTAACATTATCTTTCCTATTGTAATCTTTATTTTCATTCTCTTAAACTCTTCGCCTATCTACTCCCACTTGACCACAAGAGCACATGTTGACCACAACATTTTGTTGAATCGTTTTCCAAGGTTCCCTTGCCAGTTTGAACATAAAGAACATATGTAGAGGGATGACATTAGAATGAGGAGATCATAGCAATGTATGTGGGCTTGGTGTTTCTTTATAATACAATTACTAGATGGACCACCCCAGTAGCTCTACCCAACTCTTACTTTATACCTTCTACACGACGCACCACCATACTTTGTATTTCTAACATGTCTCCTCATCCCCAATTTACTCTTCATGTCCTTTACAACTCAACTTCTCCTCTACACATGTTGTACTTGTGTCATCCTAAAGCCATCTTCCAGAAATATCAATCTATTGTCTTGCTCATTCCTTAAACTAAATGTCATCTTTCCAACTTTCCATCTTTTCAACTTTCCATGATTCCATCTTTCCAACTTTCCATCATTCCATCTTTCCAACTTTCCATCATTTTCAACTTTCAACTTCCAATCTTCCATCTTCCAACGGTCCATCATGACCATTTCCACATTGCATCGTTCACAGCTGCCAACGTTCCTAATGCAATTTGCAACGGTCCAGCAGGCCAGCTGGCCAACTTACATCGGTACAGCGTGTGCATAAGTTCCATCCAGGTCCAGCATGCCATCTTTGCCAACGGTCCACATTCCATCTTGCCATCATTCCATCTTACAACGTGTCCCGGCCCGGGGCAGCAGGCAAGCGGGCCAACGGGACAGCTAGGCCAGCGGCCAGGGGAAAGAGGGACAACGGCCCTGGCCGGGCCAGCAGGCCAGCGGGCCACGGGCCCGGGCCAACGGGACAGGCGGGAAAACGGGCCAGCAGGCCAGTCGCGGCAACGGGCCAGCAGGACGAGGGCCAACGGGCCCGCAGGCCAGCGGGCCAAAGGGAAAGAAGGCCAGCGGGCCAGAGGGCCAAAGTCCTGCCTTTAAAACTTTAAGATCGCTTAAAAAATTTCACCTTCCAAACTTTCCAGCTTCCAACTTTCAATTAGGTCTTTTACCTCTAATCATTTCCACTTTCCTCTCGAAATGTTACTTCTAAAAAACACTGAATAGTGACTTAATGCCTCTCCATGTATCTAACAGTGACAGAATGCTGGGCAGGAGCTATGTGAGCATTGGGGCCTATCTATGTTTGTGGCTTTATTTGAAATGGGGCAGGGAACTATCACCTTGGTAATTCGAGTGAGTTATTAGCCAAGGTCCTCGGCAGCATAGAAATGGCATATCTAGCTGCTCCGAACTGACGGCAACTCCTGGTCGCGCGTTTTCCCCGACGCTGCAGTAAGTGGCAGAAGGTAGGGAAAGGGGTGAATGGAGTTGAGAGAAAAGGGGCGGGGGGGGAATGGGGCGGAAGCGATGATGGTGATTTGATACAAATCAAAAAAGCGGAAAAGAATTCATGTAAATATGTGAAGATTATTTATCCAATAATGAGAAACTATAGGGAGTACAGGCCAAGTAAAGACTAACTGGAAGTTTCATTCTACACTAAATGCAATGTGAGATTTTGAAGAGAGGTTTAATGGTTAATAGGCTTTCATGTGGGCCCCGGTTCCATAGATCTTACAAGAAGTATGAATCTGGGACCCTGTGGTTACAGGCCATGTCACTGCTTACTTAGGTTACTCTGTGGTTATTCTTGCTCTTTTTGGATGGGAATAGGAAATAGACTAGACACGGGAGTAAAGTACTGAGATGATAGTTCCCCCAACAAAAGTAAAGAATGGGGGAGCGCAATATATTGGGCTATTCCCTAACCATAAGTTGTAAAACTCCTCTGCAACCCCACAGATGATCAATGAAGATGACGACTCCGAAATCTGCTCCATCTTTCCATCGTTCCATCTTTCCAACTTTCCCTTCCCTTTCCATCATTCCATCTTTCCAACTTTCCCTTTCCAACTTTCCATCTTTCAAACTTTCCATCATTCCATCTTTCCAACTTTCCATCATTCCATCTTTCCAACTTTCCATCTATCTATATAAAAAGGGTCTATAAATCCTATACTATAACCCCGCTCCCTTATTTCGTATAAACCCCTCACCAACCTATGATCATATAAACCTACCTCCCGCCTATGTCTATACCCGCCACCCTGATGTCTATACCCCTCCCCCTATGTCTATTAACCCCTGCTCCCCTATGGTCTATAGAGACCCCTCTCCCCTTTATACTATTCCCCTTTTTTATAAAAGAAAACACCCACGCTAAGGCTGTTGCTGTCTGGCATTTTTGCTAAAAGTGCTTTTATCATACTAGAACAATTCCTTTTGCTGCAGCATTTATATACCGGCTTTCTTCACCCCAGAGATTATCCTTCAATTCCTTTAAACTTCCATGAAATTAATTTCACCTCCTTTTTTATCAGTTACTCCATCTCACACATATTATTTCAATCTTGTACCTTCTGCTATACACTGGCGTACATTCCTCCTCCTCACCTCTTCCTGTGCAATATTAGGGCCAACTAGCAGTGACAGGGTCTGTCCCACCCTGGGGAAGGCATCACCACACTTTACTGAGTCTGCACCCCTCTCAGTGTACCAAGAAAAGCCTGCAGCCACGTGTCTCTTTCTGTCTTAATGATGAAATCTCATGTTCACGCACGGTTTACATTTTTCCATCCTTTTCCTTCCTGCCAAACTAACTATTGCTGCCTGGTTTGTAAATACTAAGACCACACCCGATAGACATCTCTATTTTCACCCACCCTTTCCAACAACAATTACCATTTGCTACTGTCCCTGATCCATAGCACACAGGTACTATGGATCCGCTTTACATGCCACATTATCCGCATCCTGCACGAGATCGGTGTACCTTGGCATGGCTGGGACATAAAGAACTCATCGACTGCATATTAAAAATGATGCATTACTAGTCTGACTATGGGAGTTATAAACCGAATGGTAAATTCCACTGAGCATAGCCTGAACTCGCTGAGATGGGGGTGGGGCAGTAACTGCAGGGCTCTTTGTACTGGGTACCAAAAGGCAATATTTTGGTCAATTAAAAAATCGGTGGTAACTTTTTTGTTTTGTTATTCATATATATTATATATATATTTATATAAAAAAAATTTACATAAAAAATATCTGGGCTGATTTGATAATCATACCATACCTGTTATCCTGCGTTAATATTGATACATCTATGGCCCCATTAGTGGGGAGCAACTATCTAAAAAAAAAACAAGAATTGGAGGGGATGGGCACATATCAGTTTTATGCTCTGTGATTGGATGGTATGGATGACTCTTAATTTTTATGCCCAGTCAAAATGGGACAAGTTGGAAACCAATAGGGTCAGCCTATCAAGGCTTTTTGCTCATTACTGTTCCATTCCACGCGGAGAGATACATCTCTGGGGACTTCCATTTTGATTCATATATAAAAGCATTCTTTTCCCGAGATCTGGCACTCGCGTCCCTGTTTTACTGTTTCCTGTGATAAATAGGGAGTAAATGTGTCAAGTTATTGTGTTTATTTCCTATTAAGAACACAACTGTGACAGGAAATGTTGAAATCACAATGGTATGGGTTTTTAATTGCCCTTTTCTCCAAGCTGTAGGTTCATGTACAACTACACAGATCTGCAAACCAGCACACAACGTGTTAAATACATTTTTCTTATATGTCACAACTGATTGGATTCTATGAGATATAAGTATAATATATTGTACTATATAAATATAAGTCGATAATGGCTTAAATTACAAGCAGGGAGATTCAATAAAAGTTCTTCTTATTAAAAATTCTTAAATATTAATTTTTGCTCCAACAATCAGATGTTACTTTCAAATGTTTAAATAAGATCTGAGTTGGTTGGGCAAAATAGCACTATTTCTAACGTTTAAGAACTTTTATTTTTTGTCCCATTCCGATTAAATGGTTTCATTTTCTCCACCTGCCATTTTGGGATTATCATTCTTTGCGGTCTCTCTTCCACGAATTTCCAATATGGCTGCTTTAAGGGCCATTGACGTCACAGCAAGCAAAGGCATCATGGTCCTATTGGGGTTTGGGTCGTGGCGGAAACTCACCCTATGACCAATGTTTGACCTGTGGAACAGAGATGTATTTACTCCAAAGTTTTGGTATTAAAAGATAAATAAAAAATAGAAAGGGGATCACCATATTCCTTGATTTGTCTTAACAAGGCCATACACAAAATGATAACGATTGTACGGTGC
Source organism: Hymenochirus boettgeri (assembly GCA_019447015.1). Taxonomy (NCBI): domain Eukaryota; kingdom Metazoa; phylum Chordata; class Amphibia; order Anura; family Pipidae; genus Hymenochirus; species Hymenochirus boettgeri. The sequence continues at coordinate 8,693,940 of CM033475.1, read as the reverse complement.
GGCCTAACAAAATAAAATAATTATTAACAATGCAGTTGCAGGCTTGGCGAGTTTCATCTTTATATGGTTTGATGGCGCCATACTGCTCGTATCTGCATCGAGATAAAAGAAGAGTCTTTATAGATGGTCGGTCAATAAATTCTATGGTACATGGGGCCGTATACGGCTGATAACAACAGTTAATGTATGACATCCATCAATACGCAACGTAACGTATGTTATTATCCAATAATGATAGTTAACCACTTATATGATCGTTAACCAGTTATAAAATGATACCAACCTCTATTTTTATTTGGAGCCGTTATTTAGCGATATAATTGATGATTTCCGCCATTCTAGCGATATATTACGATATAGGCTTTAAGATGTAGGCCTGGTTTGTAAGGCCCTATTTATAAACCCACAGTATCAGACAATAATCTACCACGGTTTACTAACTACCCCTACAAACATAGGGCGTAATGTACTGTATTGGTCTTTACAACCGGGTCATTATTTTACAACTGGCAGGGTGCAAATCATTGTGTAAAATAACAATACAGCCCTAGAGCATTATTTTAAGACCTTGGTAAAGTAGGTATCTCAAAATAGCGATATCACACAACAGCACGGTCAAGAAATACCTCTAAGACATAAAAAACCACCAGTGCGTTGAAGATATCAATACTGCATGGTAGTTTATTACAGTATTTTATGACCGTGTTAAATCGATATGTTTCGATTGGGACATTATGGCGTTACTGATCCCGGCTTTATAAATAGCGCCCTTGCGAGATTCAATAAAAGTTCTTATCATTAAAAATGGTGCGAATTTTGCCCTAACCATCAGATGTTATTAACATTTGAAAGCTAACATCTGATTGGTTTGGGCAAAATTAGCACCATTTTTACAAAAAGAACTTTTATTGAATTATGTTGGTGTTTTGCTCCGTTGGAACTCCATGAATCTGTAATGTCTTGTGGCCCTTTTATTTCCTGTTTTCTCTCTCCCAGGTTTGGAATGTTCCACATGTCCCCCTTATGACAATGTCCTCTTCCCAATCTTGCATTTTAGGCAGCACTACATGCTCACTGATATTCGCTGTCACAGTAGCAGCCATCTGTGTCCTTGCAATTAGATACAACATTGGAGTCATCAATGTCCCTGAAAAGGTACAATAGGACATCAACGGTAACGTTTATTCAAATGAAAGGATGTAGAACATTTGGTTACCCAGTCTATTGCAGTTTGTACTGCTCAATCAGGAAATTTTAGAAATACAGTTGGGCAATGGTATGACTGTACGTTTAATCGCTTATTGAGATCTGACCAACAGTCCCGGATTTGCAGGACAGTCCCCACTTTATCTTCATTCCCCACTCCACCGGCAATGTCCTGCAATGAAATGATTATAGACAAATAATAGAGTCTTGTGTAGTCCCTTGTGATTTGGACAAAGGAATCTTCGTAGAATTCAGTTATTTTTATATAAATGAAACGTTGTAACTATTTCTGAAAAGTGTCCTAGAAATGTTTCTGGAAGGTTGGCCACTCTACTTGTTGTTTAGGTTGTCGTGATATTCTCTATGTTTGCCTTGTGCTACATTTTCTTTCTGATTGTATTATAAATGTTCCAGACAGTGAATCTGATTGGTAAGAAGCCCGTCCTATCATTTCACGACTGACCTCAGACCGCACTAATTAGTACCTACTATATAAGGTTTCAGACAGTGATCTGATTGGTCAAGAAGCCCGTCCTAATCATTTCACAGACATACAATCAGACATAGCACTAATTTAGTATACCTACTATAATAAGGTTTTTGGCGCCCCCCCGTGTGAAGTTGGAAGTTAAAAAAGGAAATAAAGGATAAATGAATGTCTTTTTTTTTCATTTTCCTGTTAAGATTTAAATTGCTGATTGATTTTCTGATTGGTTGGTCTCCACAGATCATCACGTTTTTTATAATGCTACGTATGAAACGTCGTTATGGAGTGACGATACCAAGAATGGAGTCCTTACCCCACCTGTGTCTTTTATCCATACCATATTCACCCGCTGGAGGGATGGTGGGCTCCCTCTCCGTGGGTTTTGTTTCAAACAAATTTTGGAAGGTGAGGAATAACTCATGTATGGTTGGTATGCATTGTCCCTACCAGGTATAGGACATCATTACCAGTTGAGAGAAGCAACATCATGGCAACTCTTATTTTAACTTTACCTTTAAATATATGAAACCGTCTTAGTAGTTTGGTTCTATTATATTTCTCTTATGTACATTACTATTGTGTCTCTTAGAGAAATGCTATGCTGCTCGTAAAATGTAATGCTGTATTAGAGAGAGCTTTCATTGGTTTTCTCAAGCTGGCCTGGTCTCCAGAGAAGCTGATTATTGGACGTTTCATCATTGGGGTATTCTGTTGGCCTCTGCACTGGTCAGGTGCCCTTGTACATCGGGGAGCTGGCACCCACCTCGCTTCGTGGAGCTCTGGGAACTCTTAATCAGCTGGGAATTGTGGTGGGAATATGGGTGGCCCAGGTATGTAGTTGGTGGCTTATAATAAGTAGTAAGGCTTTATTCACTAACGGAAACATTAGATACATAAGATATGTCCTCCAACCTAAACTACCCTAATTACTTCATCGTTCCTTTCCTTTCCCTTTGGCCTTGTAGATATGTTGGCCTGGTTCTATCCTTGGATCGGAAACTCTGTGCCTCTCTTCTGAGTCTTACCGTTTCGTATCTGCTATTCAGTGCGCACTTCTACCATTCTCCCAAGACCCCCGATACCACCTGCTCATTTTAAGGTGAAAATGAAAGTCAGAAAAGTGAGTAAATTAAGCAATCTTCCAATAACTGTCCTGAGTGGTGTGGACTCATTAAACAATAAGAACTCACACACTCACAGTGGAAGATTGAAAACTAAATGAATCAACCATCGAAATTAAAGACCAACTTCCTACCTGAATTTCCATTCATGTCATTTCACAGCGATCTGAGAGGTCTAGGTAATGTTAGTTTTTTTTTACTATATGATGTCAAGCAGGCTGCCTCTCTAATAGGCAAGGTGAAGCACATCACAGAGCACACCCTGTGGAAGCAGCAGTTTTGATGGGCAAAAAAAATTCTGCCATCATGAGCCTGTGGCACTTTCATTGCACAACAGAATGCAACTATGACTCTCCCCTTCCCTTCTGACTAGCAATTCATTTGATCAAAATCAAGTTTGTCAGCCCTGAGATCAAAAATCAATGTTGGCATCATTTACCATCACTGTGGCATTATTTCCCAGTCATGTGTATAAGCCCCCCACTTCTGGACAAGCCACACCCCACTTCTGGACAAAGCATCACACCTTGTCAATTATAACACCATACCCCCTTCCGGTGGCATGGCGAGGGGGGGGCAGCATTTTGGGGTTTTTTTCCAGGTGGCCAATAAGTCTATAGAGACGGCCTCGTGGGCAAGTCCATGTTGGTGGCAGGGTCCATTGGTATTCATCCCTGGTAAACACATTCATGTTTCATTCACTGATTAACTTATTTGCATCTGTTGTTACATATGAAGGTCGAAGTTGTATTGGACACAGTCCAATTGGCTTGAAAAACATGAGGGTTGAGCAACAAGGACTGTGTAAAACTTTTAGCAACCAAACATTTGTAGCACACAAGCTTTTGGGGTGTAAGCCCCCCAAACGTTGTGTGTCACAGATGTTGGTTGTTAATGTTTTACACATTTAATCCTTGTTGCACATCCTCCATGTTTTTTGAGTTACCCCTTTGGGTTTGAAAGATCTGCACCCCTATCATGTGAACGTCATAGTGTTCCTTACTAAAGACATATTGGACACAATCGGGGAGATTCAATAAAGTTTCTTACGGTTTTAAATGGTTGGCTAATTTTGTCCCCCAACACCAATCTTATTTAACATTATAAAGATCACTCTGATTGGTTGGGGCAAAGATAGCACCATTTTTTAACAAAAAGAACTTTTATGAATAACCCTAGTGTCTCTGGTTGTTGGAATTAGAGATTTAAAGCGATCGGGGCTTTTGGTACCTCCGGGGCCTAACAAGTTGCAAAACTTTAATGAAAATTAAGGAAAGTATTGCTTTTTCTTAGCTTCATCATATAACCTGACTGTAAAGGGTTCGGTCCCACTATGCGCGTTGCAATCCGCTTTCCGTTTTGCGAATCGCATTATTTTTAAAATAGTAGAAATTGTGAGATCAGTTTACCACGTGTATAATTTGTTTTCCGAATCTGTGTGGTCCATTTTTATCTGCATGCATGCAACGACTTTTGGTCCATGTGTGACACTTTGTCGCTGGTGGTATGACTTTGGTCCGTGTGTGTCAGAATCGCACTTAAAGGGGAACGTGGTCTCCAACATGAAAGACCAGATTCTACCTTTAAACAAGCCATCAACCACCTCTCTACGTGCTGCACAGCCCAAAATATGAAGAAATCACTGATCATAAAGTTAGGTGGTGGGAGGTTTGAATCTGCGGTCATAATACTATTTCCTCCACTAATCTGTCGGTTGGCACATGCTCAGTGCATGACTGAAGGGTAGGAGGGGATGGGGAAACAGCACGCCCACGCACTAATTTTTTTAATGCCTCCCACTGCTGCGTCTTCCCAATCGTGGGCCCTGGTCCCCTCCCCTTGCAAGCCCCCTGTGCCCTCCCACTCACAGACTCTGTGGCTCCGCACACTCGCGGCCCTGGGGCCTGTCAATTTACCTAAATCATTTTGGACCACAGTTACCTTTTAATAATAGTCTATAGAAACAAAAAACAAACTTGTGTTTTGCAGGGTTTTTTTTTTTGCATTTCTCAGGTGTTTCTTGTTGAATTCCAAAACTGCACATGCACGCAAATGGACTGAAACGCGGACAAATTGCATTGTCCTAAACACACTCAATACGGACAGCAAATCGCATGTGCACAAGGTGGACCCTAAACCAAATGTCATTCTATGTCATAATGCATTTTTACATACAGGCAGATGACCATTGCCATCCCTGTACGTGGTAACACATTTATAGTAACTTATTTTCTGTTAGTCCTTCAGAAACTTCGTGGCACTTTGACGTGGCCATTGACATCCAGAGATGAAAGATCGAGAGTGGCCCGATGGCTCAGGAGCAAACCGTTTCCTTTGTAGACTTTTCCGCTCCACTCATTACCGACAGTCCCCTAACAATCGCCATTATTCTGCAACTTTCCCAGCAGTTCTCTGGAATCAATGCTGTAAGTACCTACCATGCAGGGCTGGTTTTATGGGTGGTAGAGGTAGGTAGAGGGGCTTTTACCTTGGGTTCAATCAACGTTGCTTTATTGTTTTTAACTTCTCTTGACAATCTCGTTTCTTCCTTCCTTTTCTTTCAGGTTTTCTTTTATTCCACCATATATTTGAAGAACCGGCGTCGCAAATCCAGTCTACGCTACCATCGGTACAGGAGTGGTGAACACGGTGTTTACCGTTGTGTCGGTAAGTTTGTCATGTACAGTTGCTATCTATGTCCTCATGTAAATAGCAGTTAAGCATTACAGATATTGAGGAATCCTGGTTTTTGAAACTCTGAACAATTTAATTGAAAATCAAAGATTAAATTGCGAAATTTAATTCGAAAATCGAATTCCTATCGAAATTTCAAAAATGCTTGAAAATGGGAACAATCTGATTCAATTAGATTTTCCGATTGAATCAGATTATTCTTCCTCGGGACCGCTATCAAAATGAAACTCACCAGTTTCGGTCATCTCTAGGACTGGAAGGGTCATCATTTAAAAATGACATATATATATATAATATATATATATATATATATATATATATTATATATATTTATAGTTTGGGTAAAATATATTTTTTTTTTAATGTACAACGTCATAAATACAGAAAATATCGAATGTTGTAATACTTTTCCTTTAGACGTCCAACAATGAATATTTCCATTAGATGGAAACAGGACATGGGAATACAAGTGAGGAATGTTGGGTATTTACGTGTCTGTAAATGACACAGTATGTGAGTGTCAACTGAGGTCTACACAAGGATTTTGTATGTACAGTAAGTGGTGTTTAAACATGGACATATTGATTTACACCATCCTTATCACTTAAGGAGAATAATCTTAATAACTAGAACCGTTGTCTATGTCCAGTGACAGTTCACCATAGAATACATTATACATTTGTCAGTAAAATATGGAATATGTTAGACTGACTCGTTCATGTTTGTTGTTCAGTTGTTCCTTGTAGAACGTGCTGGTAGACGAACATTGCATCTCACTGTCTAGGCGGAATGTGCCGCTGTGCCCTCGTAATGACTGTTGCCCTCAGTCTTAAGGTAAGACCTTCTTTCTCCATCCTGACACATCTCTTGTCCTACAGCACAACCGTTTTCCAATGACTCCACATCGCATGTACTTTGTCACCTCAGACACCTTCCACCATTTTTCTTAATCATCATTTTCCTCATGTTTTATAGGGAGGCTTCTACCTCCATACTCTTTCCATTGATATTCCACAAAATGTGTTGGCACCTACATGTTTTCTCTCTTGTATAATAGTATAGGAATCTGTCTACACCAGTTACAATTATCTTTCCTATTGTAATCTTTATTTTCATTCTCTTAAACTCTCGCCTATCTACTCCCATTGACCACAAGAGCCATGTTGACCACAACATTTTGTTGAATCTTTTCCAAGGTTCCCTTTCCGTTTTAACATAAAAACATATGTAGAGGGGAAACATTGAGAATGAGAAGATCATAGGCAAGTGTATGTGGGCTTGGTGTTTCTTTATAATACAATTACTAGATGGACCACCCCAGTAGCTCTACCCAACTCATACTTTATACCTTCTACAGGACGCACCACCATACTTTGTATTTCTAACATGTCTCCTCATCCCCAATTACTCTTCATGTCCTTTACAACTCAACTTCTCCTCTACACATGTTGTACTTGTGTCATCCTAAAGCCATCTTCCATAAAATATCAATCTGTTGTCTTGCTCTCTCCTTAACTAAATTCTCTTTCCAACTTTCCATCTTTCCATCTTTCAACTTTCCATCATTCCATCTTTCCAACTTTCCATCATTCCATCTTTCCAACTTCCATCTTTCACTTTCCAACTTTCCCTCGTTCCATCTTTCCAACTTCTCATCATTCCATCTTGCCAACTTTCCATCGTTCCATCTTTCCAACTTTCCATCATTCCATCTTTCCACTTTCCATCATTCCATCTTTCCAACTTCCATCGTCCATCGTTCAACTTTCCCTTCCCTTTCCATCATTCCCATCATTCCATCTTTCCAACTTTCATCATTCCATCTTTCCATCTTCCATCTATTCCACTTTCCTTCCCTTTCCATCATTCCATCTTTTCAATCTTTCCACATTCATCTTTCATCGTTCCATCTTTCCAACTTTCCCTTCCCTTTCCATCATTCCATCTTTCCAACTTCTCCCTTTCCACTTTCCATCTTTCAACTTCCCCATCATTCCACCTCTTTCCATCCATATTCCATCTTTCCATCATTCCATCTTTCCAACTTTCCATCATTCCATCTTTCCATCGTTCCATCTTTCCAACTTTCCCTTCCCTTTCCAACTTTCCATCTTTCCAACTTTCCCTTTCCAACTTTCCATCTTTCCAACTTTCCCTTTAAGTCTTTTCCCTCTAATCATTTCCACTTTTCCTCGAAATGTTACTTCTAAAAACATTTGATTGACTTACTTCCTCTCCACTTATCTCACAGGAACAGAATCTGGCCTGGAGCTATGTGAGCATTGTGGCTATCTATTGTTTTGTGGCTTTATTTGAAATTGGGCCGGGACCTATCCCTTGGTTCATTGTAGCTGAGTTATTCAGCCAAGGTCCTCGGCCAGCAGCAATGGCCATATCTAGCTGCTCGAACTGGACGGCGAACTTCCTGGTCGCGATGTTATTCCCCTACGCTGCAGTAAGTGGCAGAATGTAGGGAAAAGGGGTGAATGGAGTTGGAAAGGGGCGGGGTTGGTAATGGGAGCGATGATACAAATCAAAAAAGCAGGAAAAGAATCTCATTGTAAATTATAGTGAGATTATTTATACCAATAATATAACTATAGGGAGTACTGTCCCATAATCCTCACTGGAATTTCATCTAACACTAAATTCAATGTGATATTTGTTGACAGAGAGGGTTTAATGGTTTAACTAGTCTGTCATTTGGGCCCCCGTGTTACATAGACTTGTATGAATCTGGGCCCCTGGTGTTTACTAGGCCCTAGTCACTTGCTTAGGTTACTCTGTGGTTATTTCTGCTCTTTTGTTGATGGAAAGGAATTAGACATAGACACGGGAGTACTGAGAATTATAGTTCCCCACAAAGTAAAGATATTGGGGGAGCTGCAATATATTGGGCTATTCCCTAAATCAGTGTAAAACTCCTGCAACCCAATCAGATTATCAATGGAGATGGACGAACTTCCGAAAATCTGAAATCGGAACCATTTAATGTCAATGGGGAGTATAAAAACCTGAATGGTCAAATAAAAGGAAAGAAAAAAGAGCAAAGGTAACTTACTGTACATGGTAACTTACTGTACATGGCAACTTACTGTACAATGCAACTTACTGTACATGGTAACTTACTGTACATGGCAACTTACTGTACAATGCAACTTACTGTAAATGGTAACTTACTGTAATGGTAACTTATTGTACATGGTAACTTACTGTACATGGCAACTTACTGTACATGGCAACTTACTGTAAATGGTAACTTACTGTACATGGCAACTTACTGTAAATGGTAACTTACTGTACATGGCAACTTACTGTACATGGTAACTTACTGTACATGGTAACTTACTGTACATGGCAACTTACTGTACATGGTAACTTACTGTACATGGTAACTTACCTGTAAATGGTAACTTACTGTACATGGCAACTTACTGTATATGGCAACTTACTGTAAATGGTAACTTACTGTACATGGCAACTTACTGTACATGGCAACTTACTGTACAAATGCAACGTACTGTACATGCCTCAACTTACTGTAAATGGTAACTTACTGTACCTGGCAACTACTGTACATTCTGTAATGGGCTTACGGTACATGGTAACTTACTGTAACAAAAAAAAACTAATAATACCAACTTCGCTGTAATGGTAACTTACTGTACATGGCAACTTACTGTACATTGTACCTTACTGTAAATGGTAACTTACTGTACATGGCAACTTACTGGTGACCATGGCAACTACTGTACATGGCAACTTACTGTAGAAATGGCAACTTAACTGTACATGGTGACTTTCTGTAGCATGGTAACTTACTGTATCATGGTAACAACTGTACTGGCAACTTACTGTAGCATGGTAACTGTACTGTAAAACTTATGTCTGGTAACTTACTGTAGATGGCTCTGGGACCTGGGAAATTGTCTGGGGAACACGTACAAACATCCATAACTTGAATAATGTCACTTCCTTCACACGCGTAATACTTTCAAGCTTCCGCATTCGATATTTATCCCATATTCAGAATCGAAGGTTCACAAAGTCAGTAAAAATCCAGAATCGAGGGTTAAGGAACAGTATTCTTTAAGATCCGTATTTAGGGATGTTAGTGTTAAATACCAACTGCTAGTGCTATATAACGTTCCTTATTTAACAAATAACCCCTGCTTATAAATACGGCCCAATGGTGGCAATGTCAGGAGTTGGTACATACACGGAGGCTGATGCAATACTCTGGCAGCGACCAATCACATGTATTCTAACTGCAGTAACCCAGTAACTAACATCTGATTTGTAAATAGCACAGGCAAACTGTTGACCTTTTTATGCATCAGCCCCTATATACGTTAACCTCAAGAACCAAACATGTCCACTGGGCTGATGGCAGGATCTTAGAGAAATCACAGATTTACATTGACATTTCCCATTGAATGACTGACCCATCTGATACATTCCTCTGCCATCTCCACGTCCCTTTCCCTGAACCCATTGGGATTCCTTATTTTAAAACACTTTCTATCCACAAAAAGGAGCCGGTCCATACGTCTTCCTCATCTTCTTTGGCCTCCTCATCCTGTTCTTTGTCTACACTTTCTTCAAAGTGCCAGAGACCAGAGGCCGCACATTTGAGGACATTGCAAAGCAGTTCCAAAGAGACGCCAGGACTGATAACGTGGAATTAAAGGGAATTAAAGCAAACGAAGAGCCCAAAGTATAATGGATGAAAGTTAACCAACCCCCGTGTCCACTAGAGATGTAATGTGGGTTCGAATTGAACCAAGTTTCCAATTGAATCTGAGGGTTTCGAAGTCCCGACGAAACTTTCGGAAGTCCCGAATTTCACAGAACCCGAATTTTTCGAATTTTCATCGAAAATCTAAAGTAGATAATTATCGAAAATCTAAAGTAGACGATTATCGAAAATCGAAAGTAGATAATTATCGAAAATCGAAAGTAGACGATTATCGAAAATCGAAAGTAGATAATTATCGAAAATCTAAAGTGACATTATCGAAAATCGAAGTAGACGATTACTAAATCGAAAGTGAAATTATCGAAAATCGAAGTAGAACAATTATAAACGAAAGTAAACGATTATCGAAATCGAAAGTAGATTAATTATCGAAAATCTAAAGTAGACGATTATCGAAAATCGAAAGTAGACGATTATTGAAAATCGAAAGTAGACATTATCGAAATCGAAGTAGACTATTATTGAATTGAAAGTATAATTATTTAAAATCGAAAGTAGAACGATTATCGAAATCGAAAGTAGACGATTATCGAAAATTCGAAGTAGACGATATTGAAAACGAAGTAACGATTATCGAAAATCGAAAGTAGACGATTATCGAAAATCGAAAGTAGATAATATCGAAAATCTAAAGTAGGCGATATTGAAAATCTAAAGTAGACAATTATCGAAAATCGAAAGTAGATAATTACTGAAATCTAAAGTAGACGATTATTGAAAATCTAAAGTAGACGATTATCGAAAATTGAAAGTAGACGATTATCGAAAATCGAAAGTAGAACGTTTATTGAAAATCGAAAGTAGACGATTATCGAAATCGAAGTAGCGATACGAAAATCGAAATTAGTAGACCGATTATCGAAAATCGAAAGTAGAGAGTATTGAAAATCGAACGTAGAAGATTATCGAAATCGAAAGTAACGATTATTGAAAATCTAAAGTAGACGATTATCGAAATCGAAAGTAGAAAGAACGATTATTGAAAATTCTAATAGAAACGATTAATCGAAAATCTAAAGTAGACGATTATCGAAAATCGAAAGTAGACGATTTCTGAAAATCGAAACTCGAATTTAATGGAATGAAAGAAACTCAACAGTTTTGAACATCTCTAGTGTCCACCTGTGTGACTATTTCTGTGAGAGCAGAAATTGAACCAAAGATTGAAGACAGACCTTGGGATTATTATCACTGGTTAATCAGAAACCCTTTTAAAGGTGTTTTATACAGTAACCAACAGTTGGAAAGCTCCTCCCTGACCTTCATTAACATATGTTCTCCAATGTCAGAGATGGAAGAATCAATCGTCAGTGACAATGACTGTGGGAGGAGCCAGAAAGAAATCAGTTACTACATAAGCAAAATGCTCCTTAAACCTGCTCCTTTGCAGAGTTTGGTGAAGGGTGGCATTTTACTTTAGACTGAAACCTATGACTAATAAATAGCATGCCCTGCAGAAAGATAGTTTAAGGTCTATAAATATGTAATAAAGGGGCCTATTAACAAAGCCATTATATTACAACTGTGGTGTAAAATACTGCAATGCAGTTCCAATGGCCAATACTGCATCATAGTAAAACTCGAGTCTCGTTATTTTACTAGGCGAATGGTATTTTACACCTCCTTATTAAACAGCATGATTATACTCAAGCAGTAACTAATTGCTTTTTGGCTCCACCCCAGGCAGTGTCATTGACACTTTTCCTATCTCTGACATACAGTAGGCAAGTATAGGTAATAAAGAGTAGGGCGGAGCCAGAAAGTTGTCAGTTACTGCATAAGTATAGTGTACTTTAATATCTTTAATGCATTCAGTCATCCCATCTTAAACCCCAATTACTGTTACATACATTTCAGAGTGCTTTACAGTTTTTTTGTTACAGTATTTAAGGTATTTTATTTTCATAAAATTATTATTATTTTTTACTACTGGAGTGATTTATTTTTTTCATGTTTTGTTGCCATTTTCATGTATAGGTTAAAGATTTGATAAGGACGATGCACACCAGAATACTGCACAAACGGATTTATTAAAAGATCGACTTTATTCCAGGGGTTTTTGACACCTGAAACAACTTTTAAATGCCGCCTATCGGCAGATGAGGGGTGACAGGTGAAGGGGGCGTGAAACATAGGCGTTGCTTGTGGAGGTGGGTAGGGTGAGCTGACTAACACTGAACTGGAGGGCTGACTGGTGCTGAAATGCGGTATTGCAGAAAGGACATTTTTTTTAACTGCCACCTTTTAAGTGTTCTGCATGGGCGCACCCTGAGTAAATGTTTCAGCTGGCTTCATGGTAGGGACACCCCTGCTTTGATAAAGTCAGTGCACACCAGAATGCTGCACAAATGGATCGAATAAAAAAATCTACTTTATTCGCACTGCGAGCTCCACCTGACGCGTTTTGAGCATCTCCCGCTCTTAATTGTAGGTGTGCAAAGGAGACGCTCGGAACGTGGAGCTCACAGTGCGAATAAAGCAGGGGTGTCCCTACCATGAAGCCAGCTGAAACATTTGCTCAGGGTGTGCACCCATGCGGAACACTTAAAAGGAGGCAGTTAAAAAAAAATGTCCAGGGCTGGATGCACCCGGGCAATCCCCCAAACTGGGTGAGTGAAGTTTTCTATTGGTTTGGTTGCAATAAAAATACTTATATACTTAAATACGGTATAAATCTGAAAAACAAAAACACTACAATTAATAATACAGTATTATTGCTGTACAGTATTTATTACTGTATAAATAAACTATACATACATACAATACTCGGATCACCACCCAATGAAAGTATCACATCCACTGGGCCACACTAATATGCACTTGGATCGCGATTGGATTATGCTTAAAAGTGCTTCAGTGTGGCCAGGCCCTGACTGTGGAAGGGGCCAGAGATCGTTCAGTTACTGCATGAGTATAGTGTCTCTTTTAGGGCCTCAGGGCCATTTTTAATAACCCATGGTATAGAATCTGATACGTGAGTTACCATGAAAGTGTAGCCATACAATACCATGCTGTGGTAGGTTACCTCAATGGAATTGTATGGGCAATTATACAATTACAACCTTGAACGTAATTGTGCGACGATGATCGTAATTTTACGTCCCTCAGTGAGCAGTGGCCTGTGTAGTGTTCAATTGTAGATACACTAAGAAAATCCAAAACAACTGTAGCCTAGGGGGAAAGTCAATAAACGTCGTAGCTTCCCTGACTGTGCTCCCACAATGCTGTAATAACAATGCTGTAATAACAATGCTGTAATAACAATGCTGTAATAACAATGCTGTAATAACAATGCTGTAATAACGTGGCGTTATATTACCAAGCAGCATCAGATAAACCGCGAAGAGGAGCGGAGGCTGTATGCCATGATTGAAAGGGGATATATTTATAAAGCCGCAGTATCGCTTTTTAGCGGTACCGCGCCTTTAACGGTCGGTATCGTAAATTTACGATTGTTAAACCGATCGGAGATTAATGATCCCCATAGAATACCATTGAATACCATACAATTAACTAACTGCTAAACTAATTGTTAAAAAGCGATACAGCGGGTTTATAAATATGGCCCAGAATGAAAGGAATCCTTACTGTATCAGTGTGCAAAAGGTTGGACATTAATATGACAGTAAAACTCACAGTAACCTTGGTGACGTGGATTTTGTCACAGTGCATTTTCCTCCTATAGTGTTACAATGGTGACATCGTTTAGTAACACACATTGTGACATTGTGTGTTGACATTTAAAAGGATGATATAACGGTTACAAAACATTAGGTTGACCATTCATCTCTTCCTGTTACCACCGTACGAGAACGTTCTAACTTCCGGGATTGGCAACTTTATGAACAAAGCTTTGTAGTTTCCCCAATGTTTCAGGTTGTGTGTATTGTGCAGTCTATTGCATGTGTTTAACACGGTATATCAAGCACTCTCAGGAGGAGGTAAAAGATTCTGTTTCTACAACGTAGTTTCAACATCATTTCAACTTATAGAATGGGTGTTCTCTTGCTTTCTAAGGACAATGTTACTACACAGCAGAATGACATCCCAATCACATACACAGTGGACAATCCCATCGCTGTTTGGGGGAAGACCAGGGGAGGTCCTCTGACATCTCTGCAGGGGAATTGGCTTCCAGCACTATAGGGGTTAAATACCAGTGAATTCGGGTGAGACCAATGGTGGATCAAGGTGGTAAAAACTGATAAAATAGTGCAAAACCTAATGCTGCCTGTACAACTTAGGCTGCACTAATTCCAAGAAAATTTGCAAAATGGAAATATCTCATCCACCGTAAAATTAGTGTAAACCCCGTTCTAATCCAATAGTACAAGGTGTAATACGAGATTTACACTCATTTCATTGGTTATCAGCCAAAAACATCACCCTCTGAATATCCCAAAATCTTCAACAAAAACCCAATGTTTTGGATCACTGCCTTGTCTAACGGTTATAACCGCAAAATATTAATAGGACAAAAGATCCCTAAAAAATTGATCCCTACCCAGAAACCTTAAATACCATTGGGACCCAGGATTTATTTGTAAATAGTCCAGTCAGGCAGGTTCTAGATCTCCAGATGTCATTGGGTAAATAGTAACAATATTGGGACAACCAAACACGAATACTCACAATGTTTCTTCTAGTTTCCTAGAAAGACTCCGTAGCAGGGGTGTTCCTAGGGTTTTTTACACCTGAAACAACTTTAAAATGGCGCCTATCAGCAGATGGGTAGCGGCATGTTAAGTGGGCATGGCTTCATCAGGGAACATAGGCGTGGGTTGTGGAGGTGGGTGTTTTGGGCTGACTTACACTGACTGGTGGACTGGAGGCCTGACTTAACACTAATAGGTGGACTGGTGCTGAAATGCAGTATTGGAGGAAGGAGGATTTTTTTAACTCACGCCTTCTGCAGGGGCGCGCCCTGAGCAAATGTTTCAGTTTGCTTCATGATAGGGGCACCCCTGCTCAGTAGGATCAAACACAGAAGGTCCTGGGTATCATTGTGTTGGGATGACCAAGTTGTGTCTAGGTCTGTTCATACGCCAGGATAAGTGCAGGTTTATATAAATGACCAACCTGCCCACATTCAAACCCTCCACATACAGGAATTCTATTAACCGCTGTGTAATTGTCCAACTCTCCAGGTCACGGATGGTCAGGATGGGAAGATGGGAGAGATCCAGTGAAATAAACAGATTGGTTCTATTTTTACTATGAGTTCAATGATATTCTATGAAATTCCACTGAGCTCTGATTTCCAATCACAATGTCTCGCAATTCCTCCTATTGCCTACAAGTCTCTTTTTTCTAACTTCAAGATGTTTACTACTACATACATTTCCTTGTGGTGTCCCATGTTCCTGGCTGTGTGCCGCCTTACAAAGACATCTACTCTACACGACTTTGGGGCATATTTATAAACAGCGTTAATTTCCACGGCCGAGTTTCCTGCCGTTTTAGCCAAAATCGATATTAATGAAATTTATTAAAGGGTGAGACCGGGGCGTGAAAAGTTAACGCCTCATTAAGATCGTATCAGTTACCACCCACCGCATGACCGCAGTGCCAGTACTCTTGCGGGAAGGGGAAGAGAGGGACCCGCTGGGAGGGGTGGAGGGACCCTCCAGTGGGCGCACTGACAAGTGCCTTTTGGAGATTAGGGTTACTGCATCTCGAACCGGCACCCCCCTCCCTGGCCCTATCAGGGCCCTTGTAGCACTTAAAAGTGCCCTTGCAGACATGAGGAGGGCAATTTGGGGCTTAAGGGGTCCCGCAGCTCTTAAAGAGCCCTTGGGTGGCGTCTCCTTTCTTCCATCCGGTGACACCAACTCTGCTGAGGCCACCAATCCTGAAAAGTTCCCCTGCGGCCGCCAGGGATACCTCCGGCCCCAGTGGCCTCAACCATGCTGATATCACCGGAGTCTTGATCCGCCATCTTCGTTCTTCACAGGTAGCGACACCAGCACCACTGAAGTGGCTCGTCTTTATAAATATGGTGAAAACTTTATTTTCGCTGCAGAGATGTGCAGCGGTATTAACGGCCCTTTATAAATCCGCCCCTTAAACTTTCTCCTGCCGCACATCCCCTCTCTGTCTCATTTACTCATCTCTGTTTGCCAGGAGTGGTCCCTCAATAAGTCTGAATCTAAACATGTAGCCTACATCTTAGAGCCCCAGCACATCATATAATTCTGCAGTTGGCACTGATACAATCACGCTCTGTTTTTTCTTTGGCTTACTCACTTTTTTGTATCTGTATTTAACAACTCTGCATCTGTATTTAAATTTGCTTATTCGACTCTTGACTGTATTTTATGTATTGTTGACTTGTGCAGCACTGATACATAACAATACATACCTACATCCACTAGATGGCGTGTTCAGTCCCATACTTGGCTTTCCATTCATTCTTAGGATTTATTTTAGAACCTAATCAGGCATTCTAAGGGGCATATTTATAAAAGAGCGAAAAGTAGCGAAATGTTTTCGCATTCGCTTTTCGCATGGGTTTTCGCCAAAAAGACAGTTAACGCTATTTATAAAGGTAGCGTTAACGAATGGCGAAACCGTTTCCGCGAGCTATCGCTAAACCCTTTTCGCCTAACTTCGCAATGTTAATTTTAGCGAAAAAGGAGCAAAAAGGCATAACGCGATTTATAAAAGAGCGAAAGGTGGTTTTTGCGTTAAAAAGAGCGAAAGATTAGCGCGACCCTGAAGGTGGTGAAAAGTCATTGTTTGAGCGAAAAGGCATTCTAATGGGTAATATGCCTTGAAAAAGCGAACGCGCATTAGAAGGGCGATCGCGCATTAGAGTGTAATATGCCTTGGAAAAGCGACATTAGAAAGGCGAATGCGCATTAGAATGTAATATGCCTTGGAAAAGCAACATTAGAAAGGCGATCACGCATTAGAATATAATATGCCTTGGAAAAGCGAACGCGCATTAGAAAGGCGAACGCACATTAGAAAGGCGAACGCGCATTAGAAAAACGTACGTACATTATAATGGAATATGCCTTGGAAAAGTGAACGCGCATTAGAAAGGCGAACGCACAGGGCGAACGCGCATTAGAAAGGCGAACGCACATTAGAAAGGCGAACGCACATTATAATGGAATATGCCTTGGAAAGGCGAACGCGCATTAGAAAGGCGAATGTGCAGTGCAAAAGAAAATTGTATTCCAATTGAGAAATTCTAAGAAGATTGACTAAATAAGACATGGCTGACTTCTTGGTAAATGTGAGGTGGCCATTTTGAACTTGACATCATTTTCTAGTGGGCTTTTCTGGTTTCGAATGGTTTTCACAATGCAGTCTTCTTAGATGCGTTAAGTTTTCGCTGCGATACTTTTCGCTCTTTATCGCGCCCGTTCGCCTTTTTCAGTGTGTTTTTCGCTTTTTTATAAATAAGGCGAAACGAAGCCCCAAATGGCGCTATTTTCGCTGCGATGTGCTGCGCTAATTATTTGGCGAAAAAGACAATCCTTTATAAATATGCCCCTAAGTCTTTCTTGTAGAATACATTTCTTGGCAGCTCCAGGGATTTACATAACCATGTACTGAATATCTACTAACGTATACAAATGTAGTCATGTTAACGCGCGCATCCCAAAAAGCTGTTCACTAAAGGACAGCTAGTTTTTTTGAAATTGTACGACCGTAATCGTAATTTTATGCATCAATACGTACAGTCGTAAAAACGTACCCGTTAAAGGCTCAGTATGAGTGAACTATGGATACCGCAAATTACCCAATTCATTCCCATCCCCTGTGTACCAGAGTATAGCATTTACACATGTTGCAGGGTTTTGAGCCTCAAAGATAAAATACACACGTGACCCAGCAGAAAACCAATAAAAACAAAGGGAAACAAAATGTTCATTTTATTAATTCCAAAAAGCTAGAACATCTGTTAAGCGGATGGAACTGTAGATAAAGTGAATTATGTTCATTCAGATCTTATCTTGAATTGCTCACTTTGTCTTCGTCTAGAAAAGAAAAAAAATGGAGGATAAACTCATAAAATGGAAACAATTAGAATTAGATTTTCAGTTTTCCAATTCCAGAATTGTGTTGAAAAAAATCTTAAAATCAGAATTTAAAGGGCATGTCCATCCCCAAAACTAAAATGTAACCCACTACTGGCCCCACTGTGTAGTGTTAAAAAATCCTTACCTTACATCTCTACTCTGTATGGTTCTCCTGCAGTGCTTGTCCAAAGTCCAGGAAATTGAACAGTAGGAGCTGTCTTCCTGTCAATATGTTTCTGCCTCTTCTCTAGCCTCGGGGGGTGGGGGAGGTAGCGTGACATGCGTAGGGGAGCCCTTTCCCCCTCTCTCTCCCACCCTCTAGATTCCTCTGTGGCTGCCTAGCATTAAAATCTTTTTCTGTAGTGTAGGGCACCACTGCCCTACCCCAACCACCATGTTAGATTACTAAAAAAAACAGCACAAACATACTTACAGCACTTCGCTCCTGTGATGCTCTGCATTGCTGGCAGCCACATCTGTCATTGGCTGCCTCTCAGCCAATCACAGATGCAGCTGCCGGTTCCGGACCCTGTTTGCAAGTTCCTGCAAACAGAGGACCGATCAGAGCATCACAGGAGCGAAGTAGAGTTCTGATGCTTTTTTTTAGTAATCTAACATGGCGGTTACGGGTGGGTAGGGTTGCCCTACGATATATAAAAAAAAGGGTAGAGATAACCTTTAAATAAATGGTGTTTTTAATAGATTCTAAAATGAAAAAAAAAAGATTGAGTAAAGTCACTTTTGGGGGCACTAACAGGCAAAATCAGTGTAAAACTTACGCTACCAATGTATTATCGGGTTAGTGTGGGCTTTTCACAGACTTTTGGAAATAGTTTCCACCTTTTAAATGGAGGCTCAACTTACCTGAAAAGGTATTATTGCATTAGAGGATCTTGGACAGGTAAGACAGTATGGCAGTACTTTCAGTTGGCTATAACATAACATGCTACATCAATACCAACTTTGTCATCAGGAAGCAGTAGTATTTACTAATACCCTTGATTCGCTTAGATATCCTACCAGCCGAGACTTGATAAAAACTCAACTTTATTAAAGGTAAGTTAAAATCAATAACTAAGTACAGTCGTCATATTGTGGGTTCAGTCATCAAATGTACAAACAAAACTTTGTGTGTGTTGGTAGTAGAGATGGCCGAAACTTAGTAGTTTCGTTTCATTTTCAAATTTCCGGATCTCGGGAAAATCCCGAAAATCCAAAACCGGAATGAATTTTTCGACCATTTTCGAGTCTCCGATCGTATTTTCAATAATTGTCGAAAGTACGGAGCTATTTTCGATAATTATCGAAAATAGCCCCGTACTTTCAATAATTATCGAAAATTGCTCTGTACTTTCGACAATTATTGAAAATACCTTCCGAAGACCCGAAATACGGAGGATCCATCCGGATTCGGACAGGTCTTTTGGATTTCGGAACCGAGGGGTTCCGTGTCAGATCCGGGTTTGTGTCGAACCCGGATCCCATCTCTAGTTGGTAGTAAAATCAAATAGCACGGAAATGCAGCATTCTATTGCAATTCGTGGATTTTCAAAAAATTCTAAAAATTTTTGAAATCTGCCCATTAAAGTCAATGGAAGTTAAAAAATCTGAAAATTCACCCTAAAATTAAGGTATAAATAGCAATGGTAACTTATTGTAAATGGCTCAGGGACCTGGGAAATGGTCTGGGGAACACGTATCAATGACCAAAACCTTTATAAAAACACGATCCAGTACCAGAAACATCATGTGATTCCTGTTTTCGGTGTAGTATTTTTAAAAAATTTTCAACATTTCTAGAAATTGCTAATTTACAAAATTTCTCGTTTTCCTTTTTTTTTTTTTTTACAAACAAATCTGCTTTGGAAACGGGTTCAGGGTCCATCTTTAATTGCCATGTGACCACATAGTATATAGACTGCAGTCAGTACGTTGGGATGTTAGTATAATGTTCTTACCAGAACTGCAGGGCGAGTTGTACTCTGCAATGGCGTGTTCATCTGTAAATAAAAATACATGGTATAAGTGTAATCGGTAATGTTTCATTTTTAATAATGAAATGGATGTTATAATGTTATTAATTCTGATTTGCCTGGTTCTGAGGTTCTTTTTTTAGTTTTTTTAGTTTTCTAACCATAAACAATACTGTATATTGACATATAAAGAAAAAGGGAGTATGTAGAATAATATCTCATTGGTTACCTACAAGATTATAATAATATATTATTATTATATAATATTATAGAAAGAAACGTTAAAATAATTTATAGAAGTTGGAAGCTTGTTCTGTCTTCCATTCTTTCCCCATTTCCAGTAGATAATCAGTTTCCTATACTTCTTTATATGTTTGTAAATTTTTGCCTCTTACCCGTCTCGTAATAATCAGACACCTTCACGGTGGCCGGTTTCAAGTTCTTGACCACAATGTCCTGTTCCACCAGGAAGGACAGATGGATTTCATCGCGTCCCAACTAAAGGTTGGAAAGAAAATGAAATAAGAAAGGAGCAGAGTATGTATATTTGTATATATGTATATAATTAAAACAAAATCTAAAAGATGAAATAGATCTAAATGTTAAGGTTGAAACAATTTGGGTGGAGCAGTGCTTGGGAAGATAGAGGGAGAGTAAATTAACTGTAGCTGTCTGTTACAAGCCCCAAAAAGCCAACTCATCTGGGTTGCAGGTTTGGTACAAGTTTTGGTCACAGGATTTTAAGTACCCTGACATAGATTAGAGTAAGGAAAATACCAGCACCTCAAAAGGTACCAAATTCTTAAATTTTCTTCATGAGTATTTTATTCTAATAACTCTGAGATCATTTTGGAGATGAAGATAATGGGAAGATTAAGGGCTAGGCCCCACTTATGCATTTTTTAAGCGTTTGCGCACGCGTTTTG
Organism: Hymenochirus boettgeri; assembly: GCA_019447015.1. Taxonomy (NCBI): domain Eukaryota; kingdom Metazoa; phylum Chordata; class Amphibia; order Anura; family Pipidae; genus Hymenochirus; species Hymenochirus boettgeri. Next base: position 8,672,741 of record CM033475.1, on the reverse strand, counting down.
CGTTCGCGAAAGCGCATGCGATTTGGTTATGATGGAAATCGCGGGAACGCAAAAATCCCTGCGATTTCCCATGCGCATGCGATTGTGCATCCGTTTCCGTTTTGGTAACGCATACGTTCACCATTTTTGGTGCGTTAACACATGCGTTGCCGTAACGGAAAACGGCAAAATCGCATGCGCAAAACGCACGCGCAAACTGAAAACGCACAAGAATAACGCAAACAATCGCGTGCGATAACGCTCACGGTTGCATGCGCGATTTAGTGCGTTGAAGTGGGGCCATAGCCTAAGGAAATAGTGATCATGATATAGTGTCATTTAATATAGGGAATAGTGACCATGATATAGTGTCATTTAATATAGTGTCATTTAATATAGGGAATAGTGATCATGCTATAGTGTCATTTAATATAGGGAATAATGACCATGATATAGTGTCATTTTAATATAGGGAATAGTGACCATGATATAGTGTCATTTAATATAGGGAATAGTGATCATGCTATAGTGTCATTTCATATAGGGATAGTGACATGAGATAGGTCATTTATATAGAGAACAGTTGACCGATCTTTAGTGTCATTTATATAGGGAACAGTGACCATGATATAGTGTCATAATATAGGGAATAGTGACCATGAATAGTTGTCATTTAATATAGAGAACAGTGACCATGATATATGTGTCATTTAAATATAGGGAATAGTGACCATGATATAGTGTCATTAATATAGGGAATAGTGACCGAATGTATAGTGTCATTTAATATAGGAACAGTGACCATGATATAGTGTCATTTAATATAGGGAATAGTGACCATGATATAGTGTCATTTAATATAGGGAATAGTGATCATGATATAGTGTCATTTAATATAGGGAATAGTGACCATGATATAGTGTCATTTAATATAGAGAACAGTGACCATGATATAGTGTCATTTTAATATAGGGAATAGTGACCATGATATAGTGTCATTTAATATAGGGAATAGTGACCATGATATAGTGTCATTTAATATAGGGAATAGTGACCATGATATAGTGTCACTTAATATAGGGAATAGTGATCATGATATAGTGTCATTTAATATAGGGAATAGTGACTATGATATAGTGTCATTTAATATAGGGAATCAGTGACATGATATAGTGTCATTTAATATAGGGAATAGTGACCAGATATAGTGTCACTTTATATAGGGAATAGTGTCATGATATAGAATTTAATATAGGAATAGTGACCATGATATGGTATTTAATGTAGAGAACAGTGACCATGATATAGTTGTCTTTAAATAGGGAATAGTGACCATGATATAGTGTCATTTAATATAGGGAATAGTGACCATGATATAGTGTCATTTAATATAGGGAATAGTGACCATGATATAGTGTCTTTAATATAGGGAATAGTGCCATGATATAGTGTCATTTATATAGGGAATAGTGACCTTATAGTGTCATTTATATAGGGAATAGTGATCATGATATAGTGTCATTAATATAGGGAATAGTGACCATGATATAGTGTCATTTAATATAGGGAATAGTGACCATGATATAGGTCATTTAATAAGGGAATAGCGACCATGATATAGTGTCATTAAATAGGGAATAGTGGACCATGAGATTAGTGTCGTTTAATATGGGAATAGTGATCATGATATAGTGTCATTTAATATAGGGAATAGTGACCATGATATAGTGTCATTTAATAAGGAATAGTGACCATGATATAGTGTCATTTAATATAGGGATAGGCGACCATGATATAGTGTCATTTATATAGGGAATAGTGACCATGATATAGTGTCATTTAATATAGGGAATAGCGACCATGTATTGTCATTTTATAGGGAATAGTGACCAGATATAGTGTCATTTAATATAGGGAATACGACCATGATATTAGTGTCATTTAATATAGAGAATGTGACCATGATATAGTGCATTTATATAGGGAATTGTGACCATGATATAGTGTCATTTAATAGGGATAGCGCCCATGATATAGTGTCATTTAATATAGGGGGAATAGTGCATCAGATATAGTGTCATTATAATAGGGAATGTGACATGATATAGTGTACATTTAATATAGGGAATAGTGACCATGATATAGTGTCTTTATTAGGGAATAGCGACCATGATATAGTGTCATTTAATATAGGGAATAGTGACCAGATATAGTGTCATTTAATATAGGAATAGCCATAATAGTGTCATTTAATATGGATAGTGACCATGATATAGTGTCATTTAATATAGGGAATAGTGATCATGATTAGTGTCACTTAATATAGGGAATAGTGACTATGGTATAGTGTCATTTAATATATGGGAATGTGACCATGATATAGTGTCATTTAATATGGGAATAGTGACCATGGTATAGTGTCATTTAATATAGGGAATAGCGACCATGATATAGTGTCATTTAATATAGGGATAGTGACCATGATATAGTGTCATTTAATATAGGGAATGTGACCATGATATAGTGTCATTTATATAAGGACAGTGACCATATATAGTGTATTTATATAGGGAATAGTGGACCATGTATATGTGGATTTTAAATAGGGAATAGCCATGATATAGTGTCATTTAATATAGGGAATGTGACATGATATAGGTGTCATTTAATATAGGGATTAAGCGACCATATCTAGTGTATTTAATATAGGGAATAGTGACCACGATATAGTGTTTTAATATAGGGAATAGTGACCACGATATAGTGTCATTAATATGGGAAGGAGTGACACGATATAGTCATTTTAATATAGGGATTTGGACCATGATATAGTGTTATTTAATATAGGGATAGTGACCATGATATAGTGTCATTTAATATAGGGAAAGTGACCATAATATAGGGAATAGTGATAATATGATATATAGTGTAATTAATATAGGGAATAGTGATCATGAGTATATAGTGTGATTTGAATATAGGGAATAGTGACCATGTATAGTTGTCATTTAATATAGGGAATAGTGACCTCGTATATAGTTGTCATTTAATATAGGGAATAGTGACCATGATATAGTGTCATTTAATATAGGGATAGTGACCATGATATAGTGTCAGTTTAATATAGGGAATAGTGACCATGATATAGTGTCATTTAATATAGGGAATAGTGACCATGATATATGTCATTAATATAGGGAATAGTGACCATGATATGTGTCATTTAATATAGGGAATAGTGACCATGAGATATGTCATTAATATTAGGGAAAGTGACCATGATATAGTTTCTTTAATATAGGGAATAGTGACCATGATATAGTTGTCCTTTAATATAGGAATAGTGACCATGATACAGTGTCATTTAATGATAGGGAATAGTGACCATGATATAGGTCATTTAATATAGGGAATAGTGACCATGATATAGTGTCATTTAATATAGGGAATAGTGACATGATACAGTGTCATTAATATAGGGAATAGTGACCATGAATATGGTGTCATTTAATATAGGGAATAGTGACCATGATACAGTGTCATTTTAATATAGGGAACAGTGACCATGATATAGTGTCTTTAATATAGGGAATAATGACATGATATAGTGTCATTTAATATAGGGAATAGGGATCATGATATAGTGTCATTTAATATAGGGAATAGTGACCATGATTATTAGTGTCATTAATATAGGGAAATAGGAACCATAATAGTTTCATTTATATAGGGAATAGTGACCATATATAGTGTCATTTAATATAGGGAATAGTGACCATGAATAGTTTCATTTAATATAGGGAATAGTACCAGATATAGTGTCATTAATATAGGGAAATAGTGACCATGATATAGTGTCATTTAATATAGGATAGTGACCATGATATAGTTTCATTATATAGGGATAGTGACCATGATATAGGGTAGTAATATAGGCAGATATAGTGACCATGATATAGTGTCATTTAATATAGGGAATAGTGGACCATGATATAGTGTCCATTCTAATATAGGGAATAGTGACCATGATATAGTGTGTCATTTAATATAGGGAATAGTTACCATGATATAGAGGTCATTTAATATAGGGAATAGTGACCATGATATAGTGTCATTAATATAGGGAATAGTGACCATGATAGTTCATTTAATATAGGGAATAGTGACCATGATATAGTGTCATTTAATAGATAGGGAATGAGTGACCATGATATAGTGACAATTTAATATAGGGAATAGGACCATGATATAGTGTTCATTTACATATAGGGATACTGACCATTGATATAGTGTTATTAATATAGGATAGTACCATGAATAGTGTGTCATGAATTTTTGATAGAGAACTAGTGACCATGAATATAGTGTCATTTAATTAGGGAAGTGACCAGATATAGTTGTCATTTAATATAGGGAATAGTGACCATGTATATAGTGTCATTTAATATAGGGAATGTGATCATGATATAGTGTCATTTATATAGAGAATATGGACCATGTATAGTGTCTCATTTAAATAGGGAACAGTGACCATGATATAGTGTGATTTTATATAGGGAATAGGACCATGATATAGTGTCATTTAATATAGAGGAGTAGTGACCATGATATAGTGTCATTTAATATAGGGACAGTGACCATGATATAGTGTCATTAATATAGGGAATAGTGACCATGATATAGTGTCATTTAATATAGGGAATAGTGACCATGAATAGTGTCATTATTATAGAATATGCCATGATAAGTGTCATTAATTAGGAAGGTGACCATGATATAGTGTCTTGTAATATAGGGAAGTGACCATGATATAGTGTCATTTAATATAGGGAATAGTGACATGATAAGTGTCATTTAATATAGGGAATAGTGACCATGATATAGTGTCATTTAATATAGGAAATAGTGACCATGATATAGTGTCATTTAATATTAGGGAACAGTGACCATGATATAGTGTCATTTAATATAGGGAACAGTGATCATGATATAGTGTCCATTTAATATAGGGAATAGTTGACCATGATATAGTGTCATTTAATATAGGGAATATGTGACCATGAATATAGTGTCATTTAATTAGAGGAAATAGTGACCATGATATAGTTCATTAATATAGGAAAGTGACCATGATATAGTGTCATTTAATATGGAATAATGACCATGATTATAGTGTCATTTAATATAGGGAATAGTGACCATGATATAGTGTCATTAATATAGGGAACAGTGATCATGATATAGTGTCATTTAATATAGGAATATGACCATGATATAGTGTCATTAATATAGGGAATAGTTGCATGATATAGTGTGCCATTAATATAGAGAATAGTGACCATGATATATGTCAATAATATAGGGAAACAGTGACCATGATATAGTGTCATTTAATATAGGGAATAATGATCATGTATATTGTCATTTAATATAGAGAATAGTGACCATGATATAGTGTCTTAATATAGGGAATAGTGACCGTGAGTATAGTGTCATTAATATAGGGAATAGTGACCATGATAAGTGTCATTTATAGGGAATAGTGATCCATGATATAGTGTCATTTAATATAGGGAATGGTGACCATGATATAAGTGTTATTTAATATAGGGAATAGTGATCAGGATATAGTGTCATTTAATATAGGGAATAAGTGACCATGATATAGTGTCATTTAATATAGGAATAGTGATCATGATATAGTGTCATTTATTAGGGAATAGTGACCATGATATAGTGTCATTTAATATAGGGAATAGTGACCATGATATAGGTCATTAATATAGGGAATAGGATCATGATATAGTGGTCATTTAATATAGGGAATAGTGACCATGATTGATTAGTTCATTTAATATAGGGAATAGGTGATCATGATATAGTGTCATTTAATATAGGAATAGTGACCATGATATAGTGTCATTTAATAGGGAATAGCGACCATTGATAGTTGTCATTTAATATAGGGAATAGTGACCATGAATAGTGTCATTTAATATGGGAATAGTGACCATGATATAGTGTCATTTAATTAGGAATAGTCAATATAGTGTTTTATATAGGGAATAGCGATCATGATATAGTGTCATTTATATAGGGAATAGTGATCATGATATAGTGTCACTTAATATAGGGAATAGTGACCATGATATAGTGTCATTTAATATAGGGAATAGTGACATGATATAGTGTCATTATTTATAGGGAATAGTGACATGTATAGTGGTCACTATAATATAGGGAATAGTGACCATGATATAGTGTCATTTAATATAGGGATAGTGCTATGATATAGTGCATTTCTATAGGGAATAGTGACCATGATATAGTGTCATTTAAGATTAAGACTTGCAACAGACAAAAGTGCACTGGGTTAACAAAAACTTTGAACTTTTGGAAATCTAATTTTATGCTGTTAAAGGAACACTAAACACATAAAAATGACTAAGTGCCATTCGTTTTCCATATTCACAGGGAGGTGAGAACGCTTATTCTCACCTCCCTTGAATAATATTACGCTCGGGGGACCAGGAACTTACCTATCCGCCGCTCACTCGCAGCCGCTCAGTCTCTGAAACAGCTGTTCTGTCCGTCGCCTGCCGCCCTACTTTTGAATTGGCGCGCATGCGCCCTAAGATAGGCGCGCTGGTCGGGACAGAGCGGCTGTCAAGACTGAGCGGCTGCGAAGTGGAGCGACGGGTAAGTAATTCCTGGTCCCCCGAGCTGAGCGTAATATTATTCACAGGGAGGTGAGAACGCTTATTCTCACCTCCCTGTGAATAATAGAAACGAATGGCACTTAGTCATTTTTAAGCAGCATTGGAGTTTACAGGTCCTTTAAAAGGGGATTTGTTCCTAGGTAGGGATGGCCGGTTCGCGGATCCGAACCCGGATCCGCCGCGGATTCATCCCGTTCACGAACGGCGGATTTTTCCGGATCCTCAAGTGGACCGGATTTTGCGAAGTTTGGACATCTCTATTCCTAGGTAAGGAAGCTGAACAGAAGGGGACCGCTTATAAAAGGTGTAATTATTACATTTCCAAATTTTTACTTGTAGTATGAGAAAACTCATAAAACAGTGGACATGGCCATTAGTAAAACCGTTTGGGAAAAAAATGAATTAAACGTTTTCATTTTCCAAATTCAAAATTCTGCACATTAAAGTCGGCACATTTAAGGCGCCATAAAAGTGTAAAACCCAAGCTTCCTAAAGTATTATCAGGTTAGCATGGGTTTTAACAACCTTTTGGAAATAATATTGTGCGCGCCAATGCAATACAGGCTCAGTGTAAAAGCCACACTATATTCTTTATACAACCTCCAATACTATGTTACTATGTAACTGTTATACAGACATTATGGGTAGGGTATAAAGGTTGGACTAGATGGACGTATGTCTTTATCCACCTCCAATACTATGTTACTATGTAACTGTTATACCGACATTTGGTAGGGTATACAGGTTGGACTAGATGGACGTATGTCTTTATACACCCCAATACTATGTTACTATGTAACTGTTTATACAGACTTAATGGTAGGGTATAAAGGTTGGACTAGATGGCAGTTCTTTATACAACCTCCAATACATGTTACATGTACACTGTTATACCAGACATTATGGGTAGGTATAAAGGTTGGACTAGATGGACGTATGTCTTTATACAACTCCAATACTAATGTTACTATGTAACTGTTTACAGACATTATGGTGGGTTATAAAGGTTGGACTAGATGACGTATGGTCTTTATACAATCCAATACTATGTTACTATGTAAACTGTTATACAGACTTAATGGTAGTGGTATAAAGGTGTGGACTAGATGCCTGTATGTCTTTATACACCCCAATACTATGTTACTATGTCACTGTTATACAGACATTATGGGTAGGGTATAAAGGTTGGACTAGATGGAACTATGTCTTTATACAACCTCCATACTATGTTACTATGTAACTGTTTTACAGACATTATGGTAGGGTATAAAGGTTGGACTAGATGAGTATGTCTTTATACACCTCCAATACTATGTTACTATGTGTAACTGTTATACAGACATATGGGTAGGGTATAAAGGTTGGACTAATGGATGTATGTCCTTTATTACAACTTCCAATACTATGTTACTATGTAACTGTTATAACAGACATTATGGTAGGGTATAAAGGTTGGACTAGATGGACGTATGTCTTTATACACCTCCAATACTATGTCTACTATGTAACTGTTATACAGACATTATGGGTAGGGTATAAAGGTTGGACTAGATGGACGTATGTCTTTATACAACCTCCATACTATGTCACTATGTAACTGTTATACAGACATTATGGGTAGGGTATAAGGTTTGACTAGATGGACGTATGTCTTTATACAACCTCCAATACTATGTTCCTATGTAACTGTTATACAGACATATATGGTAGGTATAAAGGTTGGACTAGATGGGACGTATGTCTTTATATCACCTCCAATACTATGTTCACTATGTAACTGTTATATAGACATTATGGTAGGTATAAAGGTTTGGACTGATGGACGTATGTCTTATACAACCCCAATACTATTTACTATGTACTGTTTATAACAGACATTTGGTAGGGTATAACGGTTTGGACTAGATGGATTATGTCTTTTATACAACCTCCAATACTATGTTACGATGTACTTATACAGACATTATGGTAGGGTCATAAAGGTTGGACTAGATGGACGTATGTCTTTATAACAACCTCCAATATATGTTACTATGTAACTGTTATACAGACTTATGGGTAGGGTATAAGGTTGTACTAGATGGACGTATGTCTTTCAAACCTCCAATACTTATGTTACCATGTAACTGTCTTGGTAGTGGGTAATATAAGGTTGGACTAGATGGACGTAATGTCTTTATACAGACCTCCAATACTATGTTACTATGTAACTGTTATACAGACATTATGGGTAGGGATAATAGGTTTGCTAGATGGACGTAGTCTTTATCCAACCTCCAACTATTGACCTATTGTAACTGGTTAGACAGAACTTATGTAGGCTAAAGTTGGACTATATGGACGTAATATCTTTATACAAACCTCCAAACTATGTTACTATGTAACTGTTATACAGACATTATGGGTAGGTATAAAGTGTTGGACTAGATGGACGTATTCCTTTATACAACCTCCAATACTAGTTTACTATGTAACTTGTTACGACATTATGGGTAGGGTATAAAGGTTGGACTGATTGGACGTATGTCTTTAACACCTCCAATACTATTTTACTATGTAACTTTTATACAACATTATGGGTAGGGTCATAAAGTTGTGACTAGATGGACGTAGTCTTTATACCAACCTCCAATACTATGTTACTATGTAACTGTTATACAACTTATGGGTAGGGTATAAGGTTTGACTAGATGGATGTATGTCTTTATATACAACCTCCATACTATGTTACTATGTAACTGTTACAACATTATGGGTAGGGTATAAAGTTGACTACATGATGTCAATGTCTTTACTACAACCTCCAATACTATGTTCCTATGTAACTGTTATACAGACATTATGGGTAGGGTATAAAGGTTGGACTAGATGGACGTATATCTTTTATCAACCTCCAATACTATGTTACTATGTAAACTGTTATCTCACATATGGGTAGGGTATAAGGTTGTCTAGATGGACGTAATGTCTTTATCCAACCTCCAATACTATGTTACTTGTAACTGGTATGGGGTAGGGTATAACGGTGGACTAGAGGACGTATGTCTTTATACAACTCCAATACTATGTTTACTATTAACTGTATATATAGACATTATGGGTAGGGTATAATGGTGTACTAGATGGACGTTATGGTAGGTAATAATACGGTCCTATTATTACACCCAATCAACATGTACGACAACTAGAGGATTGCTATGCGTATGTCATCACTCCTCTTTCTGTAACTGTTAGACAGACTTATGGTAGGGTATAGGTTGGACTAGATGGACGTAAGTTCTATCAACCTCCAATACTATGTACTATGTTAACGTTATACGATCATTATGGGTAGGGTATGAAAGGTTGGACTAGATGGACGATGTCTTTTACAACCTCCAATACTCATGTTACTATGTAACTGTTTATACAGACATTATGGGTAGGTATAAAGGTTGACCTAGATGGACGTAATGTCTTTAATACAACTCAATACTATGTTACATGTAACTGTTAAACGACATTATGGGTAGGGTATAAGGTTGGACTAGATGGACGTATGTCTTTATACAAACTCCAATACTATATTACTATGTAACTGTTAAACAGACATTATGGGTAGGGTATAAAGGTTGGGCTACTTCCATTACTATGTTACCCCAAATTTAAATCTTCTTAATGAAAACAGAATAACAGTACATGGATATTTCTTTCTTGCAGCCAGGTTTAAAGCAATAGAAATATCATAACCATTTGCTAGTGGTTTATGAAAACAAGACAGGTGGGTCTAAATGACTTTTTGCTGAACATATCCTCCCTAACTGCAGATAAAATAAAAAGGATATTCTACGAAGCAGATCTGGATTGTCTCCAGGGCACTATAGGACCCTGCCTAGGATCAAATAAACTTTATGGTAAAGTTAAGCAGTTTCTACCTGGCTCCATCAGTTTAAATCATTGTGTGTAGAGGAAAGTAGAAATTTGTCCTATCAAAAAGGCAACTTCATGTCAGCTGATTAATGCATCATACAGTTTAAAGGGCATGTCCACCCCCAAAACTAAAATTTAACCCCTTACTGGCCACATCAAGTAGTTTAAAACAATCCTTACCTTAATTCCTGTCAAAATAGTTCCCTGCTGTGCCCCTCCAAAGTCAGGAAACTGCTGTGTAGGAGCATGTGTGGACTCAGCGGTGCTGAGAATTCCTCAACTCATCAAGGTTGAGCATGCTCAGTGCAGCCTCCCTGCCTCTCAGCCAATCACGGACGTGGCTGCCGGTTCCCGCCCCTGCTTCAATTCCATGCAAGCAGAGGGCCTGAACACTGCAGCGGAGGAGAGAGGCAGGTAAGTAAGAATCGGGGGACTTTCTAACAATTATATTAATGCAGTTAGGGCTGGGGGAGCATGCCCTACCACATATCAAAAGTTAAATTTTGGGGTGGACATGCCCTTTAATATCTGGCTGTTTGCAGGCAAAGATACGTGTAGAATTCTTTGTTGACAAAAAAACAAAACCAAAAAAGTGGGTAGATGGATAATTAAAGATCCTGACCTCGTCCAGGTACAAGTTGACCACATCAGTTTGGATTTCACTTCTCTTACTAGATTGATCTTCTCCAGCTGTCAGAAGGAGACAAACACTTTTCAATAAAAACCTCAAATACACATAAGGAGCAAATTCAACTCAGGATGAAAGGGAAATAGACTAATAATGTCCTAATAATCCGCTTATTCACCATCAATTTTGCTACCAATATCATAAAATAATGAAAGATCAAAAATATTACTATATCCAGAAAAAACAAACCAGCATTGAAATTCTACACACCAGGACTGGTCAGGAACAGGCTGATACTTTTTACCTTTATGGAAAACGATGGGAAACAAAAAAAATTCAGCCTCTTAAAATAAGAAGAAGGAAACCAAAATCCCACCTCCTGGGTGGTGAGATGCCAAAGTGCCACTCATGAAGCATCTGACAGTTGGATGCTGGCTTTATGACATACATATCCTGCATGACTATTTTCCCCCATCTTGTGCGTTTTAAACAAGCGTAGTACTGTCAAGCATTTAGGAGCGTGGTAATATAACAGTTCACTCTCATAGAAAATAACCACAAGGAGGCGGTTGGTATGATTTCTTACTTCCCCGGGTTAGGCACTACAAATCCCCCAACAGCTTTTGGGAGTGTCTGGCAGTTGTATGTATGTGTTTAGTATGTATAGTTTTTTATATAGGCCACTGGGGTCTCTGCACTAAATGTACTTGGGGACCAGCGCTGTACATTATAACAATACAGATTATACAGTATGTATGTATATGTTTATTTAATAGCGGCACGGGGGTACACAGCGCGTACATTTATAACAATACAGATTATACAGTATGTAGTATATGTTTATTTTAATAGCGTCCCTTGGGTACACAGCGTCTGTACATTATACAATACAGATTATACAGTATGTATGTATATGTTTATTTATATAGCGCCACTTGGGGACGCAGCGCTTGTTAATTACAACAATACAGATATACAGTTGTTATGTATTTATGTTATTTATATAGCGCCACTTGGGACCAGCGCTGTACATTATAACAATACAGATTATACAGTATGTATGTATATGTTTATTTATATAGCGCCACTTGGGTACACAGCGCTGTACATTATAACAATACAGATTATACAGTATGTATGTATATGTTTTTTTTATATACGCCACTTGGGGACACAGCGCTGTACATTAAACACTACAGATTATACTATGTATGATATGTTTATTATATAGCGCCACTTGGGTACACAGCGCTGTACATCTATAACAATACAGATATACAGTATGTATGTATGTTATTTTTATAGCGTCACTTGGGGGACACAACGCTGTACTTATAACAATACGATTATACAGATTATGTATATGTTATTTATATAGCGCCACTTGGGACGCAGAGGCTGTCATATAACAATACAGATATACAGTATGTATGTAATGTTTATTTATATAGCGCCACTTGGGGACACAGCGCTGTAACATTATAACAATACAGATTATACAGTATGTATGTTTATGTTTATTTATATAGCGCCACTTGGGGTACACGCGCTGTACATTATAAAATACAAGATTATACAGTATGTATGTTTATGTTTATTTATTTTATATAGCGTCATTGGGTACACACAGCGCTGTACATTATAACAATACAGATATACAGTATGTATGTATATGTTTATTTATAATAGCGCACTTGGGACACAGCGCTGTACATTATAACAATACAGATTATACAGTATGTATGTGTATAGTTTTTTTATAGCGCCACTGGGGACACAGCGCTACATTATAACAATACAGTTATCAGTATGTTATGTATATGTTTATTTATATAGCGTCACTTGGGTACACAGCGCTGTAACTATAACAATACAGATTATACAGTACGTATGTATATGTTTATTTATATAGCGCCACTTGGGTACACAGCACTGTACATTAAACAATACAGATTTATACAGTATGTATGTTTTATTTATATAGCGCCACTGGGTACACAGCGCTGTACCTTATAAACAATACAGATTATACAGTATGTATGTATATGTTTTATAGACGCCACTGGGGGACACAGCGTGTACATTATAACAATACAGATTATACAGTATGTATGTATAGTTTATATAATAGCGCACTTGGGGACACAGCACTGTACATTATAACAATACAGATTATACAGATGTATGTAATGTTTATTATATAGCGCCACTTGGGGGACCACAGCACTGTACATTTAACAATACAGATTATACAGTATGTTGTATATGTTTATTATATAGCGCCATTGGGACAACAGCACGTACACTTATAAAAATACAGATTATACAGTATGTTTGTATTATGTATTTATTATTAGCGCCACTTGGGGACACAGCGCGTACATGATAACAATACAGATTATACAGTATGTATGTATAGTTTATATTTATATAGCGCACGTGGGACACAGGGTGTACATTATAACATACCAGATTATTACAGTATGTATGTATAGTTATTATATAGCGCCACTTGGGGACACAGCGCTGTTACATAACAATACAGATTATACAGTATGTAGTAATGTTTATTTAATATGCGCCACTTGGGGCACAGGCTGTACATTATACAATACGAATGATACAGTATGTATGTATATGTTATTATATAGGCCACTTGGGTACACGCGCTGTACATTATAAACAATACAGATTATACAGTATGTATGTATATGTTTTTTATATAGCGCCACTTGGGTAACAGCGCTGTACATTATAACAATACAGATATACAGTATGTATGTATATGTTTATTTATATAGCGCCACTTGGGTACACAGCGCTGTAATTATAACAATACAGATATACAGTATGTATGTATATGTTTATTATATAGTGCCACTTGGGGACACAGCGCGTACATTAAACACATACAGATATACAGTATGTATGTATATGTTTATTATATAGCGCCACTTTGGGTAACAGCGCTGTACATTATAACAATCAGATTATACAGTATGTAGTATATGTTTATTTATATAGCCCACTTGGGAGCAGCGCTGTACATTATAACAATACAGATTATACAGTATGTATGTATATGTTATATATAGCGCCACTTGGGGACAAGCGATGTACATTATAACAATACAGATTATACAGTATGTATGTATATGTTTATTATATAGCGCCACTTGGGGACACAGCGCGTACATTATAACAATACAGATATACAGTATGTATGTATATGTTTATTTATATAGCGCCACTTGGGTCACAGCGTGTACATTATAACAATACAGATTATACAGTATGTATGTATATGTTTATTTAAGCGCCACTTGGGTACACAGCGCTGTACATTTATAACAATACAGTATACAGTATGTATGTATATGTTATTATATAGCGCCACTTGGGACACAGGCTGTACATTATAACAATACAGATTATACAGTATGTGTGTATAGTTATTTAATAGCGCCACTTGGGGACACAGGTGTACATATAACAATACAGATATTACAGTATGTATGTATATGTTAATTTATATAGCGCCACTTGGGTGACACAGCGCTGTACATTATAACAATACGATATTATACAGTATAGTATATGTTATTTATTATAGCGCCACTTGGGTAAACAGCTTGTACATTATAACAATACAGATTATACAGTATGTATATGTTATTTATTAGCGCCACTTGGGTACCACAGCGCTATACATTATAACAATACAGATTATACAGTATGTATGATATGTTATTATATAGCGCCACTGGGGTACACACGCGATGATACATTATAACAATACAGATTATACAGTATGTATGTATATGTTTATTTATATAGCGCCACTTGGGAACGCAGCGCTGACATTATAACAATACAGATTATACGATGTATATATGTTTTATTATTAGCGCCACTTGGGACACAGCGCTGTACATTAAACAATACAGATTATACAGTATTATGTATATGTTTATTTAATAGGCCACTTGGGTACACAGCGCTGGACATTATATACAATACAGATATACAGTATGTATGTATATGTTTATTTATATAGCGCACTGTGGACCAGCGACTGTACATTATAACAATACGATTATACAGTATGTATGTATATGGTTTATTTATTAAGCGCCCTTGGGACACAGCCTTACATTATCACAATACAAGATTATACAGTATGTATGTATATGTTTATTTATATAGCGCCACTGGGTCTTGCACATTGATTGGGACACAGCGCTGTACAATTATAACAATACAGATTATACGTGTGTATGTATATGTTTATTTATATAGAGCCACTTGGGTACACACGCGCTGTACATTATAACAATACAGATTATACAGTATGTATGTATGTTTATTATATAGCGCCACTTGGGGACGCAAGCGCTGGTAATAAACAATACAGATTATACAGATGTATGTATATGTTTATTATATAGCGCCACTTGGGGACACAGGCTGTACTATAACAATACAGATTATTATACAGTTATGTATGTATTTTTATTTATATAGCGCCACTGGGGGACACACGCGCTGTACATTATAACAATACAAGATTATTACAGTATGTATGTATATGTTTATTATATAGCGCCACTTGGGGACACAGCGCTGTACATTATAACAATACAGATTATACAGTATGTATGTATATGTTTATTATATAGCGCCACTTGGGACACAGCGCTGTACATTATAACAATACAGATTATACAGTATGTATGTATATGTGTATTTATATAGCGCCACTGGGGACACAGCGTGTACATTATAACAATACAGATTATACAGTATGTATGTATATGTTTATTTATAGCGCCACTTGGGGCACAGCGCTGTACATTATAACAATACAGATTATACAGTATGTATGTATATGTTTATTTATATAGCGCCACTTGGGGACGCAGCGCTGTACTTAACAAACAGATTATACAGTATGTATGTATATGTTTAATATAGCGCCACTTGGGGACACAGCCTGTACATTTAAACAATACAGATTATCCAGTTGTATTGTATGTTTATATATATACGCCACTTGGGGAACACAGCGCTTACATTATAACAATACAGATTATACAGTTATGTGTTATGTTTATTATATTAGCGCCACTGGGGACACAGCAGCTGTACATTATAACAATACAGATTATACAGTATGTATGTATATGGTTATTTATATAGCGCCACTTGGGGACACAGAGCTGTACATATATACAATACAGATTATACAGTATGTATGTATATGTTTATTTATATAGGCCACTTGGGACACAGCGCTGTCATTATAACAATACAGATTATACAGTATGTATGTATATGTTTATTATATAGCGCCACTTTGGGTACACAGCGCTGTACATTATAACAATACAGATTATACAGTATGTATGTATATGTTTATTTATATAGCGCCACTTGGTACACGCGCTGTACATTATAACCATACAGATTATACAGTATGTGTATATGTTTATTTATATAGCGCCACTTGGGACACAGCGCTGTACATTTATACATACAGATTATACAGTATGATGAGTTATATTTATATAGCGCCACTTGGGGACACAGCGCTGTACATTATAACAATACAGATTATACAGTATGTATGTATATGTTTATTTATATAGCCGCAATTGGGGACACAGCGCTGTACATTTAAACATACAGATTATACAGTATTAGTATAGTTTATTTATATAGCGCCACTTGGGGACACAGCGCTGTACATTATAACAATACAGATTATAGTATGTATGTTATAGTTATTTATATAGCGCCACTTGGGGACACAGCGCTGTACATTATTAACAATACAGATTATACAGTATGTATGTATATGTTTATTTATATAGCGCCACTTGGGGACACAGCGCTGTACATATAAACAATACAGATTATACAGTAGGTATGTATATGTTATTTATATAGCGCCACTTGGGGACACACGCGTGTACATTATAACAATACAGATTATACAGTATGTATGATTGTTATTTATATAGCGCACACTGGGACACAGCGCTGTACATTATAACAATACAGATACAGTATGTATGTATATGTTATTTATATAGCGCCAATTGGGTACACAGCGGTACATTATAACAATACAGATTATACAGTATGTATGTAATGTTTATTTATATGCGCCACTTGGGGACACAGCGCTGTACATTATAACAATACAGATTATACAGTATGTATGTATATGTTTATTTATATAGCCCACTTGGGGACACAGCGCTGTACATTTAAACAATACAGATTATACAGTATGTATGTACATGTTTATTTATATAGCGCCACTTGGGACACAGCAGCTGTCATTAAACAATACAGATTATACAGTATGATGTATATGTTTTTAATAGCAGCCTGGGTACACAGCGCGTACATTAAACAATACAGATTTACAGTATGTATGTATATGTTTATTTTTATAGCGCCACTTGGGGACACAGCGCTGTACATTATAACAATACAAGATATACAGTATGTATGTATATTTTATTATATAGCGCCACTTGGGGACACAGCGCTGTACATTATAACAATACAGATTACAGTATGTATGTATATGTTTATTTATATAGCGCCACTTGGGGACACAGCGCTGTTACATTATAACAATACAGATTATACAGATGTATGTATATGTTTATTATATAGCGCCACTTGGGGACACACGGTGTACATTATAACAATACACAGATTATACAGTATGTATGTATATGTTTATTTATATAGCGCCAATTGGGTAACAGCGCGTACATTAAACAATACAGATTATACAGTATGTATGTATATGTTTATTTATATAGCGCCACTTGGGTACACAGCGCGTACATTATAACAATACAGATTATACAGTATGTATGATGTTTATTTATATAGCGCCACTTGGGTACAGCAGCGCTGGAAATTTAACAATACAGATTATACAGTAGTATGTATATGGTTATTTATATAGCCCATTGGGGACACAGCGCTGTACATTATAACATACAGATTTACAGTATGTATGTAATGTTTATTTATATAGCGCCACTTGGGGACACAGCGCTGTACATTATAACAATACAGATATACAGTATGTATGTATATGTTTATTATATAGAGCCACTTGGGTACACAGCGCAGTACATATAAACAATACAGATTATACAGTATGTATGTACATGTTATTTATATAGCGCCACTTGGGGACACAGCGCTGTACATTAAACAATACAGATTTATACAGATGTATGTATATGTTTATTATAGCGCCACTTGGGGACACAGCGCTGTACATTATAACAATACAGATTATACAGGGTATGTATATGTTTATTTATATAGCGCCACTTGGGACACAGCGCTGTACATTATAACAATTACAGATTATACAGTATGTATGATATGTTTTTATATAGCGCCACTTGGGGACACAGCGCTGTACATTATAACAATACAGATATTACAGTAGTATGTATATGTTATTTATATAGCGCCACTTGGGGACACAGCGTGTACATTATAACAATACAGATTTACAGTATGTATGTATATGTTTATTTAATAGCCCCACTTGGGGACACCGCGTGTACATATAACAATACAGATTATACGTATGTATGTATATGTTTATTTATATAGCGCCACTTGGGGACACAGCGCTGTACATTATAAAAATACAGATTATACAGTATGTAGTATAGTTTATTTTATAGCGCCACTTGGGTACACAGCGCTGACATTAAACATACAGATTATACAGTATGTAGTATATGTTATTATATAGCGCACTTGGGTACACAGCGCTGTAATTATAACAATACAGATATACAGTATGTATGTATTGTATTTATATAGCGCCACTTGGGACACAGCGCTGTACATTATAACAATATCAGATTATACAGATGTATGTATATGTTTATTTATATAGCGCCACTTGGGCACAGCGCTGTACATATAACAATACAGATTTTACAGTGATATATGTATATGTTATTTATATAGCGCCACTTGGGTACACAGGCTGTACTTATAACAATACAGATTATACCGTTGTATGTATATGTTATTTATATAGCGCCACTTGGGGACACAGCGCTGTACATTATAACAATACAGATTATACAGTATGTATGGATATGTTATTTAATAGCGCCATTGGGGACACAGCCTGTACATTATAAAATACAGATTATACAGTATGTAGTATATGGTTTATTTTATATAGCGCCACTTGGGTGACACAGCGCTGTACATTATAACAATACAGTTTTACAGTATGTATGTATTATTTATTTATATAGCGCCACTTGGGTACACAGCGTGTACATTATAACAATACAGATTATACAGTATGTATGTATATGTTTATTTATAAGCCACTTGGGGACACAGAGCGCTGTACATTATAACAATACAGATTATACAGTATGTATGATATGTTTTATTTATATGCGCCACTTGGGTACACAGCGCTGTACATTATAACAATACAGATTATACAGTATGTATGTATAGTTTATTTATATAGCGCCACTTGGGGACACAGAGCTGTACATTATAACAATACAGAATCATACAGTATGTATGTATATGTTTATTTATATAGCGCCACTTGGGTAACACAGCGCTGTACATTATAACAATACAGATTAAAGTATGTATGTATATGTTTATTTATTAGCGCCACTTGGGACACAGCGCCGTAACATTAAACAATACCGATATACAGTATGTATGTATATGTTATTATATAGCGCCACTTGGGTACACAGCGCTGTACATTAAACAATACGATTATACAGTATGTATGATATGTTATTTATATAGCGCCACTTGGGACACGCTGTAATTATAACAATACAGATTATACAGAGTATGTGTATAGTTTGATTTATATAGCGCCACTTGGGGACCCAGCGTGTAATTATAACAATACAGATTAACAGGATGTATGTATATGTTTATAATAGCGCCACTTGGGGACACCAGCGCTTTACATTATAACAATACCGAGTTCTACGTATGTATGTATATGGTTATTATTAGCGCCACTGGGGACACAGCGCTGTACATTATAACAATACAGATTATACAGTAGTATGTATATGTTTATTTATATAGCGCCACTTGGGGACACAGCGCTGTACATTATAACAATACAGATTATACAGTATGTATGATATGTTTATTTATATAGCGCCACTTGGGGACCAGCGCTGTACATATAACAATACAGATTATACAGTATGTTGTATATGTTTATTATATAGCGCCATTGGGGACACAGCGCCTGACATTATAACAATACAGATTATACAGTATGTATGGATTTAGTTTATTTATAGCGCCACTTGGGGACACAGCGCTGTACTTATAACAATACAGATTATACGTATGATGTATGTTTATTTATATAGCGCCACTTGGGACACAGCGCTGTACATTAAACAATACAGATTTACAGTATGTTGTATATGTTTATTTATATAGCGCCACTTGGGGACACAGCGTGTACATTATAACAATACAGATTATACAGTATGTATGATATGTTTATTATATAGCGCCACTTGGGTACACAGCACTGTACTGTAACAATACAGATTATACAGTATGATGTATTGTTTATTTATATAGCGCACTTGGGAACAGCTGTACATATAACAATACAGATTATACAGTATGTATGTATATGTTTATTTATAAGCGCCACTTGGGGACACAGCGCTGTACATATAACAATACAGATTATACAGTATGTATGTATATGTTATTTAATAGGCCACTTGGGGACACAGCGGTTACATTATAACAATACAGATTATACAGGTATGTAGGTATGTTTATTATATAGCGCCACTGGGGGACACAGCGCTGTACATTATAACAATACAGATTATACAGTATGTATGTATATGTTTATTTATATAGCGCCACTTGGGGACACAGCGCTGTACATTATAACAATACAGATTATACAGTATGTATGTATATGTTTATATAGCGCCACTTGGGGTCTCTGCACTGTACAATGTTATAATACAAAATGTTGTACAAGGTGGACAAAAAATATAATACACAAATAATTATTTACATATATAAGTAACCAAGTGCTATGTGACACAAGGAAAGAGGTCCGTGCCCGTAAAGCTTATTAATCTTGTTAGGTGGGTAACAAACAGTTAGAAACTTGAGCAGTGTTAATTTAAATGTAGTATGCTGGTAACTCTGAGAGGAGGGTCCCTCAACACCTCAATGTAGATAGAATCTATCACAAATAATCCACTAATTAAAACAACAGTATGTATATAATAAACTTCTGTATAGTACCAATTAAGAAGGATATAAACATTTATAAAAATGTATATGTTCACACATTTTAAAGAACATCCTTTTTGATTGGTACTATATAGATTAAAGGGACAGTTCAGTGGAAATGATCAATATTTGTTAAATTGTTAGTTTGTGTGATGCCTTCTTAGTTATTCTACATATTCTCTTCCATTTGAGAAATCAGTTGATTTCATTCCCTTTGCTGTTCCCTGCTGTTGACATTAGTGAGCTGACATTTCAGGTTCTAACGGTCCTTCTTCCCAGAATGCACCACATCCTTGGAATGTTCCTAACAGTAATTTCTACTGATTGGCTGTTGAATCGGTCAAACATGCTCAGATCTCTACTGAGCAACTGAATCAACCCAGGGACTGGGTCAAGGGCAAGACCATAACGGTCTCTACTAGGGGTCCTGCAAACAGGAAGTCAGTATTTCAGTTGTATTTATTTATACACAGACACAATGCTGAATGGGCAGATTAAGGTCATTGGGATGGAAAAATACTGCTCTTTTTTCTGAAAAGTAAATGTATTTGCACTGAACTTCCCCTTTAAGTATATATATACTCTTGAGATTAGATTTAAACCTATCCAGTGGAACAGAATTCCAGTGGATGGGAACTACAATAGAGGTTTAAGATGAGAGAAGGCGGAGTAAGTGGGGGGACTGTACAGGAGATGGTTTTGTGATGAGCGGAGGGTACTGGCAGGAACATATGGGGAGTCTAGAGAAGAAATATAAGAAGGAGCATCACAGTGAAGGGATTTATGGGTTAAGAGGAAGATTTTATACCAGCTTATTAGTTGCCCATTAAATAAAACCTCTAGAAATACTTGCACTAAAAAAAACCAAAAAACAATTACCCAAATGTGGAGAACTGATACTTACTTCCCTCACAGAGCTCTTCACTGGGATAAACCCAGACAGCATCTTGACTTCAATCAGCGCCATGTTGGATTTCTCCCTAGGTCCAGTATATCTACATGAACAGAGAGTAAAGGTCTGGGATTGCTGTGCAATATGAGGATGAACAACAATTTAATAAGTCATTTAAGGATTTCAAATGAATATCAGTAACAACAAGGAATGGAAATCCGACAGCGACATGTTTAATAAATAATAAAATATCCCATATGCCTAAAATAGGCCTTAATCAATGAATAATGTGTCCCTGTGCCATTAATAAAGATGGAGCATAGAATATCTGACCACACATTACATCACTGATTTCTGTTGGTAATATTTCAAGGTTTCTGGAGAAATTACACTTTTCATCCCTCATATTAAAACATAATGGGGAGGCCAATGCATATCCATAAGAATATGTGCTCTTAAGAGATTGACAATAACTTTATTTATTGCACAACTATCACAATGGATTCCATCCTATCTTGTTGTTAGTAGGATAGACGGGGTACGCAGCTGGCCCTGGAGGTGTTCCTGGTAGGGTCTTGAAAACTAGTGCCCATCAACTAGCTGTGGGTTTTTTTACCCTTAAATTTTTAACCAAACAAACAGCAAAAAAACCCTTTAAGAAATAGTAAACCCCAATTTTGTTCAGAGTATAGAAAACGTAATAGTTTTCACCAAGTTAGTACACCCTAAAAACAAATGAAAACTAATTCATATATAACCGGCTGGGCAGCCCAATTTTATTTTATATAGTGGATAATGCACCCCCAACTGTAAATTATAAGGATATTAGAAGTCACCGAGGAGTTCTGTGACCATATAAAAGCACGAGGCCGCAGGCCGAGTACCTTTTATACAGGGCACGGAACTCCAAGGTGACTTCTAATATCCCTATAATTTACAGTTGGGGGTGCATTATTTATTAAAACCTACCCCTTTGTGGCTTCTGGTTTCCTTCTCCTCCTGGAACTGTAAGATTATAAGGCTATAATCTTACAGTTCCTCCCATAGAAATCCACTACAGGGGTAGGTTATATTTTTATAATCAATTTAATTACTCTTTTCCCCATCAAAATAGTAGCCTTAAACAATAAAGACATTATCAGTATAAAATAGTACCTCACAAACTTAATTTAAAGAAATGTATTCAGCTTGATTCATTAAGGGGTCCGTTTCACCCAGATAGGATCCTGGAGCTTGGTCTTAAATAAGATCCAATCTGGGACTTAAGCAAAATGGATCCCCTAACAAATCAAGCTCAATCCATTTCTTTTAATTGGTTGGAGTTTATGAAGTAATGTTTTATATTGATGAAGTCTTTGAATTATTGTTTCAGGCTACTGAAATGAGCAATTCATTTGATTTTAGGAATATAAATTTGGGTTGGCCAACTGGTTATATACAAATTTGTTGTAATTCGTTTTTAGGGTGTATGAACCGTTACACTTTTTTAAAATTGGTGACAAACCATTACATTTTGTACACAAAATTGGGGTTTATTATATCTTAAAGTTTATTTTTGGTTGGTTCATATTTAGGCTCTTGATTATAGAATGCTAACAATTTAGCCTTGTAACTAATCCTTATGTCAAGCAATTGCCCTTGATCTTTTTAATCAATCGTGTATTATTCCACTACCGAAAATGACTCATGCGAAAGAGCCTAAGGATTACAGACCTGTTGTAACATCTTTGACAGCGAAAATTGATCATCTGAAAGTTTACATTGCACCATCTGTCGATCAATTACAATTTGCCTACAAACCAAACAGAACAACTGAGGACTTTATGAACTTGATCAATCATAAGTGCCTGTCCCATCTACAAAGTTCCATTGGAAATTGACTCAACCCAAACTTGGTTCCGAATTGGATTTTATGGATCTGTACGGACTCAGACTTTTCAGATTTTGTTTTTTTTTTAACTCGCGTAACTTTCCCCCGATAATAATAAAACAAATGGTTGAAGATTTTCGAATTCAGAATTAAATTTGCACAATTTATTGAATTCTTGGAAATGATCATTAATAGAGATGGCCGAACTTTCAAAAGTTCGGTCCGTTTTCGAACTTTCAAACTATATGGAAAGTTCGAAAGTTTGAAAACGGACCCATTAAAGTCAATGGGAGTCATAAATCAATAGAACCAGAGCCTGCTAGCAGAGCTGCACTCCCTCCAGCATTTTCTCCAGAAAACACCACACACAATCACACCCAGGCTGTCTGCTAAATAGTCCACCTGTGGACTTAACTGGCTAAGAATCCCACCCACTCTTCCTAGCCAGACTCCAGGGCCCTGCTAACTGGGTAAATTAAACACCTCACTACATAACTCCATTTTAACTTCCCCTGGAGCCTCAGCGAAGCCATAACTGCAGCCTGGGTGGTATATACACTCCATCTACAACTACAGTTGCCCCTGTCACAACATGTACAATGGAGATTTTTTAGTACAATTAACACACCATTTATTGTGTAATTTTTCGTAATTTAGAAAATTTTCGAAAATACGTATTTAAGAAAATACGAGAAAAATCCGCCGTTCGCGAACAGGATAAATCTGCGGCGGATCCGGGTTCGGATCCACGAACCGGCCATCCCTACTATTCTGTGCTGGGCCATACGTTGATGCAGTAGCTGTTTGGTCTCCCCACATACAAATCAGAGCATTCTTCACTGCACTGCATATATGATGTCGCTTTTCTTGTGTTTCAGTATTGGGTCTTTCGGATGTCCCAAATAGAGGTGGGGGGGGGGTTCGACACCAACTGTCTGCCATGTACAATGCTGTTTTGACACCTTACTCTGGGCATTCCTATAACACCTCTTAGCCACTATCCAATCACGCCCTTAACACTTGGCTGTGATATGCTAATTGGGATTTTCCAGGGTACATAATTGCCACAGATTCTTGTACAAGTCATTCTGAATTGAGAAAGCCAGTCGGATGTCTAGCGAAACGTCTTCAAGAACTAAACTTCAAGTCCAGTTGATCTAATTGAATACAACAGATATACCATGACCTGGATGAATGAGAACCTTCACAAGCATATTGCATTTGTGGAATTTTAACAATTTGCAAACATTCCATTTGCAGTATTTTCATGAATATTCCATGGTGTTCTGAATTACGATCACTGCTTTTGCAATATTGCTTCGGACTATTCAATTTGTGGTATTTCGTGTTATAAAAATTCCATTAGTGGTATTCTCAATTAAGAACATTCAATTTGCAGTATTCTTGCTTCTAAACATTTTAATTACAGTATTTTGCATTTCTGAATACTCTAGTCTTGTTAAGGGAAATTTTGTTGGCAGAATTCTTATTTGCAATCATTCCAGGGCTCTCTATTGTGAAAATTTGACATGCAGAAATCTCATTTATTAACATTCTACATTCTTGATTGACAGTTTGCAAGAAATATATCCCTAACATAGGGCGCAGGGATGCATGGCAGATATAGGAAGTGGGTAAAGGGTTAGTTGGGGGTTAGTTAGAACGTAGGTGTTAAATAATTGTGGCAGGAATGGGGGAGGTCAAGGCAGGGAGAGAGTGAGTGACAGAAGGTTTGATGTAGCAAGAATAATGAAGGAGACGACTGAGAGGATAAATGAGGAAAGGGAATAGAAGGGTTAGACAGACTAGAATAGCAAGGACATTGATTCAGGCTCTAACCTTGATCATTGATTCAGCCTTCTACCTAAAGAGCTTTGCGCTTGTAAGGGCGACATTTCCAGTTTTTTTCAGAACTGTGCTTCCTAAACACAGTCCTCCTTCCATCAGCATTGACCCCAAGAGCAGCAGAGTGCAGAAGTGTAGGTCCCGGCTTCGCACTCCAATGACATCATCAACATTGGCGATGTACATTCCAGGGGTGGAGCTTCACTTTCTACATCATCTGCCATGCCTGTTTGCAAGAATGTAATTAGTATTTTAACGTGCAAGCAATCCTTTTTATGGGAATCTAGTTTCTGAACATTATTTTTCATATCTGAACATTTTAGTTTATGAATATTCCGTTTTGCTTCTGAACATTCCCTTTGTGGTATTTTGTGTTCTTAACATTCGATTAATGGTATTCTCTCACTTGTGAACATTCCATTCTCAGTTTTGGTGATTTTAGACATTCCATTAACAGTATTTTGCATTTCTGATACAGTAATTCCATTCTAATTTGGCAGCATTATATTGGCAGAATTTCTTTGCAAGCATTCTAGAGCTTTCAATTGCAAAAATAATACCTGCAGAACTCTCATTCATAAACATTTCACATTTGGGCAATTTTGTGTTCTAAACATTTCTTTAGTAGTATTCTCAATTGTGAGCATTCCGTTCACATTATTTTTGCTTTTGAATAGTATTTTTGCCACTTGGCAAGCAGTGTCAGCGACAACAGCAAAAGCCAGCAAGATATTGATTGTCTTGTATAAAGGGTTTTGAATTCAAGGGAGGAAAATATTATTCTCCCTGTTTACAAAGCAATGATAAAGCCTCATTTGGGAAATTCGGTGCTGTTTTGGAATCTCATGTAGAAAAAAAGACATCATGGAAATGGAAACGGTTCAGAAAAGGGCAACAACAACTAAATTAATAAGGGGACTGAGGGAGCTTGAATATGATTACAGATTGGATAAATTGCACAAAAATAGTCCAAATCCTGGGCACTCTTGTATTTTCAAAACAATTTGTATTTATTATGTCAATGTTTTGGTGCTACATTGTGCACCTTCAGGGTATCCTGATGAAGGTGCACAATATAGCACCAAAACTTTGACATAATTAATACAAATTGTTTTGAAAATACAAGAGTGCCCAGGATTTGGACTATTTTTGTGCATTTTTATATATACCTGGAGGCACCTGTTGGAAAAGCAGAAATAATGTACTGGGATTAATATATATTTAAGATTGGATAAATTGCAATTATGCACACTAGAGAAAAGGCGCTTGTGTGGATATATGTCATTACAGTCTCAAAAGTTATGTCAAATTTCATATTATTAGAATGTATTTCATCCAAGCATACTGCATATAAAATGTGTCTCTGTACATCGCCTCCGGTCCCCCACCTCTGGCTCCTTGCAAGGCTTCTCCGGAGTATGTTGGATATTTTGGGTTGCGCTTACATGCACATGTTCATATTCAGAAACCCGTGATCATTTCCAAAATATTCAGTTCCTAAAATGCTTCTTCCATTGGTTGGGTTTTTTTGGCACCAAATGCAAATGCCTTTCAGCCTACATGATTCCCTGCTTGTTTTTCTTGGGGCTTTGATTGGTTCTGATCCCCTTTTTAAGGTTTCTGCTTTTAGTCCATTGTTGCCTGATATAGCTTGTGGTTTCCTGGTTTCCAATTTCTCAGATTGTTTGCCGCCTGCCCTGGCCTTGGACCATGACCTGGCTTCTCTTTTTCATGACCCTTTTGAGACTGTGTTCCGCTGATTAACTAACATGTTCTCACTTTGGCTCCGTCCCTAACTTCAATTTTGGTTTACGATTTTGTACCACACTTCTGGTTTTGTCCTGTCCACTTGTTGCATTCCAGGTTTTTTCAAGTATCCTCAGCACAGATACTTTACACGTTTAGTACAGGGGGCAACTGTGTCTGGAGAGGCACTACAACCCTTCTGGCAAACAGGGGCTTGTCTATTGGAGAAATAACTGGTGTTAGATTGGGGTATCTGTGCTGAAGGGATACACGGAGACTCCAGGATGTATGTGTGTTTATGCATACTGAATAAGTTTGTGTTGATTGACAAATTCATCTGAAATAATTAAGACAGACACAATGGTTAAAGTTAACCTATCAGAAATATGCTTTAAAATTAGAAAACAAAACATCACTTATTGTTGAATTCACATGTGCAATCTGCTTAAACAAGCTCTGAAACTACATCTTCATGTAACACAAATTAAGATGGAGAGACCAGGAACAACCGTCCTTTTGAACTGTCAATGAATAAAGTATCTGAGCTAATGCTTTAAAACAGGAAAAGCCGTTACATTGCTGGAAATCAATAGTGGGTTTCAGCTTCTGTATAGAGTTTAAAATTAAAAAGCAGCTAACCAACAGGCTTACAGATAACAAAAACATCAACCGCATCAACTAGCCATTAATAAAATATTTAATTCCCAGACCTTAAACATCTGCAGGATAACCGACATTCTTCTCAGTCCATTGGGAGAGAGAAGAAACAAAGCAACAAATGTATAGATCCTGATTTTTATTAATGTGTTCCCCTTTATTATAAAAATACATTTTACTGTATGCTATAGATTTTTCCCCACAATACATCTTTAGGGTTTATTTTTTACTGTGTTGGTTTTGGCCATCCATTGGGATATATGGCAGAATTTTGGTGAGTCTAGTTTCAAACCGAACATGGTTTCAAGGCAGAACTGTGGACTTGTTGAAAAATTGATCCGAAGGCTGGAACTTTGTGGAATTTCAATGATATTGGTGTTAAATTTAAAAATGTGGTGTTACCATTTGATGTTAAAAATAAAAATTATGCTTTAATTGGGCTTAAAGTGGACTTTCAGTTCCATTAAATTTAATCACATTCTGTAGAATGAAACTCACTGGTTTTGATCAACTTTTGTGCCCCTGGCTTGCCTGGAAGCTGTGATTAAAATTGAAATATAATTTCAGTGTATCTATGGTATTCAGTTTGATCAACTGGAATCAATGTTTAGTTCTTGAAGACATTTTGCTAGACATCCGACTGGCTTTCTCAATTTAGAATGACTTGTACAAGGATCTTTTGCCAATTAATACCATAGAATGTTGCTTCAGTTAGCATGTAGTTGTAAGAGTTTTACCTGATTCCATTGCAGAGACCAACTGGTAATCATAGACACTGGGGAGCAGGGTCTAAGTGTGACCAGGTTTTTACCAGAGTCCCTGATGGTCACACCAGGTTGTGGCCCCCAGTACCTGCAAGTGACGAGTCGAGGGAGATGGTAGAAACTGAGCCAGAAATCCGGAAGAGCAGCAATGGGCACAGGAAGCAAGCATAGCATAGGAACAAGGCACTGGGACAGGTTGAGGAACAGGGAAGATCAGGAAGCTAGAGTAGGAACAAACAACCAGCACTGGTCCTCTCCACTTCCTGACTTTTAAAATCTTGCTCCATGCCGGTGCGTGCGTACATCCATGCGCCCAGCCAAACAGCCGTGCATTTGCACATGCGCACAAACATTCGAGTGCACTCCCACCAGATGTCGTGTGCATGCACGCCCATGCATGCCCACTGGAATGTCTGACCAGATAAGAAGCGATCCTGACAGCTGTATACCGGAAAGGTCTCAGGGACCTCCTGAATTAAAGGTGTCAATAGCAAAGATGTTATGAAACTCATCAAAATTGCATGACATGTGGCGATAGATTTCAACCCAAGGCTTGTTTTTTTTTTTTTTTTTTAGTTTGGCATAAGTGGATTCCTTCACACTTCTTTAGAGTAGAGATGGGCGAACTTTCGAAAGTTCGGTCTGTTTTAGAACTTTCGAACTATATGGAAAGTTCGAAAGCTTGAAAACGGACCCATTAAAGTCAATGGGAGTCAAATAGTTTCGAAAAGTTCTAATGAAATACAATTAAAATATCAATGGTAACTTATTGTAAATGGCTGTGGGACCTGGGAAATGGTCTGGGGAACATGTTTGAATATCCAAGACATTCTAAAAATCAATTTTACTCTCACTCAAGCTATTTTCGAGCTCGTTCGCGCCTAGGTATCATATACATTTTACTCGCGGATTTGATTCTCGAGTATAGGCTTGAATGGACACTTTACTTGTAGATTCGTTGTTCATGCCTAGATACCATGGACATTTTACTCGCAGATTTGATGCTCGCGTATAGGTTTTAAGGGACACTTTACTCGCAGATTCGATGCTCACGTTCCCACCTAGATACCATGGACATTTTACTCGTGGATTCGATGCTCGCGTATAGGTTTTAATGGACACTTTACTCACGGATTCGATGCTCGCGTTCGCGCCTAGATACCATGGACATTTTACTTGTGGATTCGATGCTCGCGTATAGGTTTAAATGGACCCTTTACTCGCAGATTCCATGCTCGCGTATAGGTATAATAGGCTTTTTACTCACACATTCGAACGATCGAACAATCAATATTTATCGAAAGTCCGGAAATATCTGGATCCGGGATAGTTCGAGAAGTCTGAATTAGTTTGAATTCAAATAGTTTGGCTCGAACTCGGGTTCGAGTTTGAGTTCTGGTCCATCTCTACTTTAGAGCTGATTTCTTCTTTGATTAAGATGTTAAAGAACAACTATACTCAACTCTCTCCCGCTCCACTCACACATTGTATTGTAAACAGGATGAACACCTAAACTGCTAGTTTATCACCCCTGGGTTCTTAATAGTTAAAGGGCAATTATAGTGAGAAAATTGTTTTTTTTTTATTTCTTCTAATGTATCCTATAAGTCATCCCATCCACCAGGGTACCTTTAGTTTCTTTAAATTCTACATAGTCCCCGAGATATAAGCCTTTGAATATGCTGTGATTTGTAGGAGCTGCTACACCTCATCTGTCACTCAAAGGCACACACCCACACAATCCAAAGCTCCCCTGCAGTACTGTCACACACTCTCTCACCCACACTATAAGTACCATGTGCAACATATAGTCAAATGCTGTAGTGCTAAACACAATCAATAAACCATTAACCCAGCAATATGAGCATAACACACTATAAAACAGCCCCTCCCCCCAAAAAAAATCTTATATACATACATACAAAACCAGTGACTCAAATGGAACACTAATACAGTATATATAATACAGTAATACAGACTATATACCAAACAAGACACACAGTGCAATCTATGAAATATATAGACTAAAGCAACTGAAATGTAACAGGACAACAAGCAGTGTCACTGTTTTTGTGAAGGTCTCACTACAAGCTGCTGTTACACTGACTCTCTCTTCAGTGATTATGATCTCAGCTAAGCAGGGGGAGAGATATGAACTTTAGGTAAAAAGTAAATAACAATTAGCAAAGTTAGAGAACAGGCAGAGTTCAGTAACTTACTTGTAAAGAATCTCAGCACCACTTGTCCTCCTCTCTCCCCCTCTGCCCCTCCCTTCAGCATATTGCTACTTTATTCCACACTTTGATTGCTTGCAGTCTAGCTCTGGAAGGGAGGGGTCAACAGGATGTCAGCACTTCATTTAAAGTCCTTTCAACTGACAATGCTCGGACTCTGTATACAGCCCGTCACTGCTTGAGGGGGAGTAGACAGAGAGGGGAGGGGGACTACACAGCTTGGTACAAACTTCTGCCAGTGTGAAGAAACGAAGCCACACAGAAACATGAAAGTAAGGCAGCTTATACTAAGTGATCTATACATTGTATACAGACAAAGTTTTTTTTTCACTATAGTTTCTCTTTAAGCTACTTTAGTTAGTAAAAAAGTTAGTATAGTATTTGAGAATGTACAGTAACATAAATATAGCATAGCACATCACCTTAAAATTCCCAGGTATGGCCACACTCTATTGTGATGCTAACAGGAATAATACATGATATTTTAGCAACCAGGGAAAATAGACTACCCCTCACAACAGAAAACTGTGTAAAAGCACAAACCTTGTATACCCATATAAGAATTTAAAAAATTACCCATATATTATTGTGTATATATACACAGCACTTTACAATTCCATGTATACATTTACCCTCCCCCAAAGAGTTTACAATCTATACACATTTATTTGACACATACAACCTATCAGTATCTCTTTATGATTGTAGGGGAAACGAGAGAACTTGGAGGAAACCAATGCAAGCACAGAGAGAACATACATCTCCTTAAAGATGTGTTCAAGCGTAGATTTGAACTCAGGACTTCAGCACTGCAAGGCATCAGTGCTAGCCACTGAGCTACCGCACTGCCCAAATAACCATAAAAAACCCACAATTAATCTAAAAACATTAAAATCTGATGTGAATGTAAACATGTAATTGTAAAGCGCTATAGAAGATGTTGGCGCTATATAAATCCACAATAATAATAATAATTTTGTGATTTTTATATATGGGTAATAGGCAATAAAGTTTGACATTTTACAGGTATTCTTATATGAGTGTACAAGGTTTGTGCTTATACACAGGGTTCTGTTGATAGTATTTTAGATTTAATAAAGACATTTGTCCATCTAGTCCAACCAACTTAGCAATACCAGAAAAGAATGTATCAGTACTGACCCCTATACAGGAGCGCTCGGGAACCCCCTACCGAGCAGAACTCAAAAGTGAGAATGAGGATATCCCTGAAGTCACTCCCATTTTCACGACAATGGTACCGGGCCCCCCTTCCGCTAAAGTAATATAGATAAAGTGCAACCTGTATACACCATAAAAAACGCAATGGCTAAAAACATATAAAACAGTTTAATCCCACAATATACAAACACAATATACAATGAATATAGCCGGCCGGCTCTATTAGGTAAAAAATCTGAATAAAATTCTATAAAGAGACTATTCCACCGTGACAAGCCCCCATAAGTATACAGAGCATATGTATGCAAAGCAAATATAAATAATATACTATGTAAAAAATGCAGAGCGGATAAAAAGTGTGGACTCCAAAGTGGCAGTTGCAAAGAATTAAGCTGGTTCCTAAAGAGTCCATATAGCAAGGGACATGTATATAATAAAAAATAGTCAATAAAAGAGAGCAAGTGTGCACACTAAAATTCCCGGAGGTGGTATAGTACTATAGTGTTTCGATATACATCACCGCTCTTCACACAAACTCTCTCCCCGTATTGAGTTAATCCCGATTTCCCCCGGACACAGGTATCAAGCGTCCGTGGCCTTTCTGCACTTGGGAAGTCACAGGAAACTTTAGCCCACACAATATTTCAGTCAGCGCTGTAGTGGGATACTTGGGGCTCGTAGTGGTATGCGGTTAAAGGATCCCGTCCTGTCGATATCAGACCACCTCCTACTTCCGGTGTTCAGTCACTATAACGCGTTTCGCTCGTCAGAGCTTCCTCAGATTCAATCGTCTTTTTTGTACACAGGATTCCAAAACTGCACCTCATATTCCAAATTAGGCCTTACCAATGCTTTGTAAAGAAGGAGAATAATATTTTCTCTAAGAATATGTAGATTTGCACGTTTCGCTGCCAGGTGGGTTGGTTGGGTCTTTCCTCCTAACTGCTCCGTTCCCAGCAGTATTAGTTACAAATAGCAAAATTAAGGAAGGGGTGCCACACAGGAGTGCTGCCTAAACAATATGTTTCAATCCCCAAATCGATCTTTGTCAAGTGATCATCACTTGACAAAGATCCGTTTGGGGATCGAAACATGTTGGAATAAAAACTCTTTGTTTATGCAGCACTCCTGTGTGGCATCCCCTTCCTTTTTTTTGCTATTTGAGAATAGTATTTTCTCCATTGAATCCATACCTCTCTTTAGACAAGACAATATCTTGCTGGCTCTAGCTGTTGCTGCCTAGCACTGCTTGCTACAAGTTAATTATCATTACCAATCAATTATCAATACCCCAAGATCCTTTTCTAACAGAGATTCACTCAACACAGAGCCATGTGTAGTATAAGCAGCACAAGGATAATTTAGTCCAAAATACATCATCTTACATTACAAATTGCCTTCACTGCTATAGTATTCTATGTATCCCTCTCTCCCCGTTGGCATTTTAAATTATAGGGTAACTGTAGTCTCCATACTTTTCAAACAAGCCTAGTATGATGTCTTTAGCTGTTGTCAATCTAAAGTTACAGCCTTGCAAGTTTTCTTTACTCTGCCCTGTCTCTTTGTCTCAGTGACAGGCATGTGAGCTGTGTCATAAGTCCTGTCCACAAGGGTGCTTCACTAATGAGGCAGAGTGAGATATTTGTCCCAGGCGGCTCCTCTAAGTTAAAGAGAGAGGTTGCAGGGAAATTATATTTAAAAAAAAAACTGCCTCTGTAAAACAAAAACAAAAAAATGCGCATGTTGGGATTCCTTGGGGGGCACCATTCAAGTGCCCCATTGCCCATTCAACACCCCTATTGGAGTTGCCCAAAACTGATGTAGGAATTGCTGATAATTAACCCCTGTAATACTGGATTGTATATGCAGCCAGTTCAGTATCTGCTATAGTAAGCTGTCATGTGCTAACAGCTTACTTTGGATCAAAAGAGATCCATTCACAAATAAAGTAGGAGATTTCTATCCTGGTGGTCGAGTAGAGGTATTGAACTGTAGAGTTGGACTAGAACTCGAACTCAAACCCGAGTTCGAGCCAAACTTATCGAGTTCGAACAGACTCGAACTTCTCAAACTATCCCAAACCAGGATTTCTCGGACTTTCGAACTTTCGATAATAATCGAATTCGAAAATCGAATGATCTTCGAATTGTTTATGGGATAATTATCGAAAAGGTTTGAATAGTTTATGGGATAATTATAAAAAATTGAATGCGGGAGCTCAAAGTACCGCATGTGAGAATAAAATCATTTCTCAGGTCCCAAAGCCATTTAGTTACCATTGATATTATTAGTAGTAGTCAATATGGATTTATGACAAATAAATCATGCCAGACAAATTTAATTGGTTTTTATGAAGAAACGAGTAAGAATTTAGATTCAGGCACAGCAGTGGATGTGGTATACTTGGATTTTGCGAAATCTTTTGATACTGTGCCACATAGGTGACTAATGTATAAACTGAGGACTGTTGGCCTTGAAGAAAACATTTGTGCATGGATAGAGAATTGGTTATTGGATCGCAATCAGAGAGTGGTGGTAAATGGAGCTACATCTATGTGGGCTAAAGTTCAACACGGAGTGCCTCAGGGTTCTGTACTGGGGCCGCTTCTGTTTAACCTGTTTATAAATGACTTAGAAGAGGGTATTGAGAGCAAGGTCTCAGTGTTTGCTGATGACACTAAACTATGCAGAGTTTCGGAAACTTCAAATGATATGCAAGTGCTGCAAGCAGACCTAGATAGATTATCAAAATGGGCAGCAGAATGGCAGATGAGATTCAATGTTGATATATGTAAGGTGATGCATTTGGGATTTAATAGTCCCTGTGCCACCTACACCATAACTAACTCTGTGTTAAGTGCATCTGTAATGGAAAAAGATTTGGGGGTTCTGGTAGATAACAGACTTAGCTGTAGCAAACAATGCCAGGTAGCAAAGGCTAGAGCTAGCAAGATATTGTCTTGTATAAAAAGGGGAATAGATTCAAGAGAGAAAGATATTATTCTCCCTTTTTACAAGGCACTGGTAAGGCCTCATTTGGAATATGCAGTGCAGTTTTGGAATCCCATATACAAAAGGGACATCTTGGAAATAAAAGCAGTTCAGAGAAGAGCAACTAAATCAATAAGGGGAATGGAGAGGCTTGAATATGCAGGCAGATTAGACAAGTTAGGGCTGTTTACATTGGAGAAGCGACGTTTGCGTGGGGATATGATAACCTTATACAAATATATTAATGGACCATACAATGAAATCTCTGGTGCATTGTTCACTAATAGGTCATATCAGACGACTCGTGGACATCCTTTAAGGTTGGAAGAAAAGAAGTTTCATCTTCAGGTCAGAAAAGGTTTCTATACAGTGAGAACGGTAAACCTGTGGAACTGTCTTCCAGCAGATGTTGTAATGGCAAGTTCATTAAATAGTTTTAAAAAAGGCCTGGATAAGTTTCTAAAACTAAAAAAATATTGAGAATTACTGGTATTAATGCATATAGATCTGGTTGATCCAGGGATACTTTCCGATTGCTGTTTGGAGTCAGGAAGGATTTTTTTTTTTTTGCCTTCTTCTGGATCAACTGTTAGGTAGGGTTTAAAAAAAAGGGAAAAAAAGATGATGAATATGTTGGACTTGATGGACGCATGTCTTTATTCAACCTCAATAACTATGTTACTATGTTACTATATTTTAATTATATTTCATTAGAACTTTTCAAACTATTTGACTCCCATTGACTTTAATGGGTCAGTTTTCGAACTCTCAAACTTTCCATATAGTTCGAAAGTTTGAAAATGGACCGAACTTTTGGAAGTTCGGCCATCTCTATTGAACTGTGATCAGCTTTTTGATCAAAGTTCAGCACCTGCTATAGTAAGCTGTCATGTGCTGATGGCTTAGTATAGTATTTGTGAATGGATCAAAGAGATCTTTTCACAAATAGGGCAAGAGATTTTTTTACCCTGATGGACAAATGGAGGTATTGAACTGTGATCAGCTGTTTGATTACAGTTTAGTACATGCTATAGTAGGTTGTCATGCACTGACAGCTTACTGTTGTATTTGTGAATTGAGCAAAGAGATCCATTCACAAATAAAGATTTTACTAGTGAAAGACCTACATTTTTTTTAAAGGCACAGAACAATATTAGGTGATCAGTTCTGATCATTGAAGTACAAAATAAAACCTTATTACACACTTATACACACATTTGTTCTTTTTTTTTTTTTTTTACAATAAAATGATGATCAGTGAAAAAAAACCTGCCCTTTTCAGAGCTGCACAAAAACCGCACATTCTGCACAAAAGTCTCTGGAGAATAATCAAAGTAAACACAGATTAGACATCTGACGATTTTAAGGGAAACTGAGCCTCACTTCACATTTCATCCTAAAATTAGTGTAAAACCAATACCAAAATGTTTCGGAGGATGTAGATTCCCCTTCCTTAGGTAAGGAAGGGGAATCTACATCCCCCAAAACGTTGTATGTCTTTTTGCTGAATAAAAACACTGGAAATGAAATAGTGTGCTCCTCCAACTTTTTTTGCATTGGGCACTTACTTTACCATTCTCTGTGTGGGGCACTTATATTATAATCCTATGTGGGGGTCATTTCTATTACAATTCTCTTTATCTTTACTTTACCCATTATTCACCAGTGTCTCTTTCAGTTATTCAACTGTTCCTTTGACTTTTATTCTCTAGCTTACTAGTTATCTGCTTTCTTTCAGCCGCCTATCCATTTAATTAGCTATCTAGCTATCTAGCTATCCATCTCTCTCTCTCCCCTCAAATTTATAGCAATACTAAAAATACATTATCCCAGTGTGAAAAGTGACCAATAAACTGTAATTTAAAATGCAGAATTTACTATAAATTGCTTCCAGGTATGAGTAAATACATGTGAAGTTTCTGAAATACAATATTTTTTGGGATGTGACAATGCTTTTTAAATAACCATTTAAGACATTGGTAAAATGTATTCTGTTTTTAAAATTTTTGACTGATAGCATTTATTTCATACAAACGCTTTTAGTAAATCAGTGTGAATGACGTTTCTTGGTTTATCAAGAAAACATATTTGTTTCATCAAGGGAATCACTGAAGAAAAACCAGTTCCAGAAGGCTATCTATAATACAGTATGTAAAAAAAGTTTTTTAGACAGCAAAATAATGATTGAGACACAATGTACAGTAATTGCGTTTTATTTCAGAAAGCTTTTGAATCAAACACTGTGGAACATTTACAATCCTCTTTTCATCTTATGATGTTGTTGTTCTGTACTGTGGTTTCATCAGATTTTAATGACTTTAAAATCACAATGTGTTCTTTGTGATCTGAAGACTTTGCCTCACTTCCAAGGCCTACATTCAATTCCGACTTTACTTTGGCACAGTTTCATTTCCTGTCTTAGGAATTTGCTGTGCTCCTTGACTTTCTTTTCTTAGTCTGGTGTCAGGAGGTTGCAATTTGTTTTTGGAAAAGTCCAAAATCAGCAAATAGGCTAAAAAAAACCACCATATCCTTTTGAAGTGTATATTTTATAAATTCTGTTCTCCAAAAATAGCAAATTTATTCTTGTA
The DNA here is from genome assembly GCA_019447015.1 of Hymenochirus boettgeri. NCBI lineage: Eukaryota > Metazoa > Chordata > Amphibia > Anura > Pipidae > Hymenochirus > Hymenochirus boettgeri. The sequence goes on along the minus strand of CM033475.1, from coordinate 8,634,396 downwards.
ATATTATAATAACAGCCTGGATGTAGCTAGATAAAAAAAAAATCTTCTTTAGAATAAACACATCAATAAAACGAATGCCTTACTGCTATTCACTGACAAGCCAAATTTGGAATCGTGAACTGATTCAATTATACATGTCTCATGGATTTTAATTTACAAAATGTACTCAATATGCAAGCTGATTTGGATGCATATGAGTATTATCAATTCAGATTAATTTATGCAAAGAGATTTGCTATTAATGATACCAGTTCAAGATTTAGATGAATTGATTCATTCGTTTTGCTTGCAACTGACGTTCAATGGAAATAAATAATAAGTATCTAACCAAACTGCTGGCTTTAAAATCTGTCATCAGAGGTTTACATTTTCTGCTCCATAAAGGTCACTTGCCAAGCAAGGCACTCTTTCCTACAGCTAACAGATATATAAATAAATATAGAAGGGTGTATGATGGAAACATCTGAAATAAAGTAGCCACATCCAAAGCTTGGTTATAGTCATTTTATTCAATCAGTACAAACTGTATAACAAAATCCCACATAAAATGCTCTGCACTTTTTAATCCATTGAAGGAACAATTAGCCCTGCTTACCGTTATAGGCTCCGAATTGTGCTTACTGTAGGTATGAAAGGAAACTAAGAGCTTCATCTCACAGAGACAGTGACACATATTGTGCAAACTATTTTCCCTTTTCTATATTTAAATTTTACTAAAAGTCAACCAACACATATTGCTATTTAGTAAAAGATATTGTACCTTGATTATTTACATTTTGTTCAGAAACGGCTTTAAAAAAGTCGGAAAATCGAACCCCGGCTTATACTCGGGTTATTCACCTCACTCCCTCTGCAATTCTGGCTGCCGCTCGCTCCCCGCATTCACTGACATCACTACTCTGCACCTTTTTCACTTCCGGCACCAAGTAATGATGTCAGGCGGCGTGCATTCAAAAGGAGCGGCAGCCAGATTGCAGGCTTTTTACCGGTACACAAAATTGTTCTGGGTCAATTTCTCCTCCACTGAACTGGGGGTGCAGGGTGCCACTGCAGATGTTTAGAAATTACAACTCCCAGCTACTAAAGCATGCTGGGAGTTGCAGCATACAGTAATAGCCAAATCCAGTATGGCTGTTACTGTATGGGAATTCTGCTATCCATTTAAAGGGCAACTAAAGCCTCAAAACAATACAGAATCAGTAGGCAATAGTGGTCATAATTTCAACCCTCTCTGTAATAATACTTTTCTAAGGGGCATAATTATAAGTATAATATTTTCCAAATAGCATTGTAAAGTACTGACCATGTTGCTAAATACTTATTCTACAAAGTATTCTGCAGCCGTGCAGTATAGTCTATAGATAGTATAGTATAGTATTTGAGGTTGAATTAAGATATATATCCATCCAGTCCAACCCATCTAGCAATATCCTCATTTCCTGGCTAACTGTTGATCCAGAGGAAGGCAAAAAAACCCACCAAATTTATGAAGGGGAAAAAAATTCCTTCCTGACTGGAAGGCAATCGGAAATTTCCCTGGATCAACTCTATAGATATCTACCACAGTCTTTATTAACTTTTCCAGTATTTTTGTGGAATGTCATCACTTGGGCCCTGACCCTGTTCCCCACCTTGGCTCTCCTCTCTCTGGACCCTCTATCTTGACTTGGCTGATGATGTTCTGACTTTGACATAGATCAGATAAGTGTATGACATTCCACTATTGGGTCTTATATTGCATTACTATCCAGTGATGGAGGGCTGCACTCACATTATGCACTTATTGGCTAGGGAACTCTGTTTTCATACTGTATATATTGCTTTTTAAAATGTTTTTAACATATATGTTCACACTTAACCCCGGTCTGTCTTCGAATAAAGAGTTGTATATAACTTATTTTATGTGCGGTACCTTCTTTCCCTTTAGAGTCTATGCTTATATGTTTCTTTTTGGTTCCTGCACCATAGCTCACTGTGAGCCTTACTACCCTTGTCCTGTGCCTCAACACATCCCATATTGATCCCCATACATCATGGTCACACCTCCAAACATGCCCAAGTCCCCAAACATTATGTCCATGCCCCCAAACATCACAGGCACACCCACAAACACCACGCCAATATCCCCAAACCCATGCCACAAAACATCATAGCCATGCCCCCAATTGGTACGTCCAAGCCCATGTTTCAAACAGCATGGCCATGCCCCCAAACATTGCAAATACAGCACCTTGGGCCCTATTTATAAAAGATCGGTATCGTTATCGTAAAATACCGATCGTTATCGTAAAATAACGACCAGGTTTTTACCGATAACGACCGTTATTTACCGATAACGACCGTTATTTACCGATATCGTGAAATACCGATCGTTATCGGTAAATACCGGCCGTTATTTACCGATAACGACCGTTATTTACCGATAACGGTCGTTATTTACCGATAACGGTCGTTATTATGTAAGATCGGGAGAAGCGGTTCCGGCAGGATCAAAGGAACATCGGGTGAGCGCTCGGTCGGGTAAGTAAAATCTTATAGATGTATGGGCACCTTTAGGCTTCCTTTCTTCTATGTATTGATTCTTGTGTTTTTAAACACAGTTTTAATTTTATAATATGAGTATATTAAGTATATTATTTTTGTTATAATGACAATCCATCATAAAAGGGCATGTCCACCCTTAAAACTAAAAATGAATGACGTGTCAGTTATCTAACCCAACTGCTATTTTTACCAGTTAGTTACATGTATTTTGATAAGTTCTATTCCTTTCTGGCAAAGGTATCCACCTCCTCCCTCTGCTCAATGAGCTTTTTATAAACTTGAGCATGTGCAGAGGAGAAACAGCTCTGTAATATTCATTCATCCAGGTCATGGTATATCTGTAATATTCATCCATCCAGGTCATGGTATATCTGTAATATTCATCCATCCAGGTCCTTATAACACTTACAGAGTATACAGTATGTTGTATATGTTTATTTATAAAGCGCCACTTGGGGACGCAGCGCTGTAACATATAACAATACAGATGTATAACAGTATGTATGTATATGTTATTATATAGCGCCACTTGGGTACACCGCAGCTGTCATTATAACATACCAAGATTATTACAGTATGTATGTATATGTTTATATAATAGCAGCCATTGGGTACACAGAGTGATACATTTCATTAACCCTACAGATTATACAGTTATGGATGTATATGTTATTTAATAGCCCATTGGGCCACAGCGCTGTACATTTAACAATTACAGATCATACAGTATGTATGTATAGTTCTTATATAGCGCCACTGGGACGCCCGCGCTGTACATTATAACAATAAAGATCATACAGTCTGTATGTATAGGTTAGTTATATAGCGCCCATTGGGTACACAGCGCTGTACATTTTTATAACAATACAGTATACAGTTGTGTATGTAGTAATGTTTATTTATAAGCGCCAACTTGGGTACACAGACCATGCTCCTGTACACATTATAATAAAACACTACAGATTATAACAGTATGTATGTATAGTTTATTATATAGCGCCACTTGTGTGGACGCCAGCGCTTTTGTACATTATAACAATACAGATTTGACAGTATGTATTGTATATATGTTATTACATAGCGCCCACTTGGGTTACGCACGCTTGCTGTACATAAACAAACAGGTTATCAGGATGTAGTAGTATGTTTGTTATATAGCGCACACTTGCGTACACAGCGCTTTATGTTAATTATAACCAATACAGATTATTACAGTATTTTGGATGTATATATTTATGTATATAGCGCCACTTGGGTACACAGCGCTCTGTACTTATAACAATTACAGATTATACAGTATGTATGTACTATGTTTATTTATATAGCGCCACTTGGGGAACACAGCGATGTTACATATAACAATTACAGATTATACAGTATGTATGTATAGGTTATTATATAGAATACTGTTTGCTTGCATGCTTCCCCCACACCTGGGGACCCTCCACGCTTCCCAAGAGTCACCCGCGGTACCAACGCCGTCCTTAATAACCTACAGATATTACAGTATGTATGTATATGTTTATTTATTATAGCGCCACTTGGGACACGCGCTGTACATATTATAACAATACAGATTATACCTAGTTATGTATGTATATGTTATTTAATAGCCACGGACACAGCGCGGACATCGACGACAGCGACGCAGACGTTACAGAGTTCAATCCGTGGTAAACAATACAAGGATTATTACAGTTGTATGTATATGTTTATATTACATAGCGCCCACTTGGGGACACAGCGCTTGTACATTATAAACATGACAGAGTATACAGTTATGTATGTATAGTGTTTATTTATAAGCGCCACTTGGGAAAAGCGCGTTGTACATTTATAAACAATACAGATATATTATACAGATGATATGTATTATGTTATTTACATAGCGTCTAGTGGTGCGAACCAAACAGGCGCAAGTACATATAATTATAAACAATACAGATTATACAGTATTGTATGTTATATGTTATTTATATAGCACCACTTGGGAAAACCAAGCGCTTTGGACTTTACTAACAATACGAATTAAGATATGTATGTATATGTTATTTATATAGCACAACTGGGGACACCAGCGTGTACATTATAAACAATACAGATTATACAGTATGTATGTATATGTTTTATTACCACTAGCGCCAACTTGGGGACACAGCGCTGTACATTTAAACAATACAGGATTATACAGATGTATGATATGTGTATTATTAGCGCCACATTGGGGACCACAGCGCAGTGTATAATTATAAACAATAAGTTGTACAGTGTATGTTATGTTTATTTATATAGCCCAACTTGGAGGACACAGCGCTGCTACATTATTAACAATACAAGATTATACAGTATGTATGTATATGTTGTAGTTTATATAGCGCACTTGGAGTACACAGCGTATGTACATTATAACATACAGATTATAACAGTATGTATGTATATGTTTATTTATATAGCCACTTGGGGACACAGCGCTGTACATTATAACAATACAATTATACAGTATGTTTTATATGTTTATTACGATAGCGCCACTGCTTGGGGACCACAGCGCTTGTACATTATAACAATACAGATATACTCCAGTCTGTATGTCTATGTTTATTGTACATAGCGCCACTTGGGGGACCACAGCCGCAGATTACTATTTATAACCAATAACAGAATTATACAGATGTAGGTATATGTTTAGTTACATGCGCCACTTGGGACAACAGCGTGTGCATCGATAAACAATACAGATTATCGCAGGTATGTTTGTATATGTTCTTGTATTATAGCGCCCACTTGGGGACACAGCATTTTACTGCGTACAATTATAACAATAAGATATACAGTATGTATGCTATCATGTTATTTATATAGCGCACATGGGTACACAGCGTTGTACATCTTTAATTAACATCACAGATTATACAGTATGTAAAAGATATGTTTATTTACATAGCGGCACTTGGGGGACACAGCGCTGTTGTACATTTATAACAACTAGAATTATTTACAGAGATGTATCTGTTTATTACATAGCGCCACTTGGGGACACAAGCGCTGCTACAATATACAATTACAGATTATACAGTCATGTAGGTATTTGTTAGTTTTTATATAGCGCACACTTGGGGACACAGCGCTGTACATTATAACAAACAGATTATAATAGGTATGTATATGTTTATTATAGCGCCACTTGGGGTCTCTGAACTGTACAATGTTTATAATACAAAAATGTTGTACAAGGTGGACAAAAAATCTAATAACCACAAATAATTATTAAACTATAAAGTAACCCACAGTGCTATGTGACACAAGGAAAGAGGGGTCCCTGCCCGTAAAGCTTCATTAATCTTGTTAGGTGGGTCAACAGAAAGACGCGAGTTAGAAACTGAGCAGTGTTTTTAAAGTAGTATGCTGGTACTTGACGAGGGAGGGTCCAAACACCTCATGTATGTAGAAAGAATCTAAAACAAATAATCCACTTAATTAAAACAAACAGTATGTATAGAATAACTGTCTGGTATAGTAACAATAAGAGAGATATAAACATTTATAAAATGTTAGTATGTACACAACATTTGAAGAACATCCTTTTGATTCTGGACTATATAGATATTAAAGGGGACCAAGTTTAGTGGAACTGATCAATTATTTGTTAAATTGTTAGTTTGTGTAATGCTCTTCTTAGTTATTCACATATTCTCTTCCATTTTGAAAAAAATCAGTGATTTCATTCCCTTTGCGTCCCTGCGTGAATTAGTGAGCTGGACATTTCAGGTTTTAAAACGGTCCTTCTTCTTCCAAGGTATTGCAACCATTCCTTGGATAGTTTCCTAACATCATTCTACTGATTGGATGTTGGGTGGGTCCAAACATGACTCAGACTCTACTAGCAACTGAATCAACCAGGGACTGGGGTCAAGGGCAAAAGACCATAACGGTCTCTCTAGGGTCCTGCAAAACAGGGAAGTCAGTATTTCAGTTGCATTTATTTATACACAGACACAATGCGAATGGGACCAGATGAAGGTTCATTTGGGATGGAAAAAACTGCTCTTTTTCTGAAAGTATATGTATTAGCACTGAACTTCCCCTTAAGTATATATATACTCTGAGATTAGATTTTTAAACCTATCCATGGAACAGAATTCCAGTGGATGGGAACACAATAGAGGTTTAAGATGAGAGAAGGCGGGTTGTAAGTTGGGGGACTGTACAGGAGATGGTTTTGGGATGAGCGGAGGGTACTGGCAGGGACATAGGGGAGTCTAGAGAAAGAAATATAGAAGGGCATCACAGTGAAGGGATTATAGGTTAGAGGAAGATTTTATACCAGCTTATTAGTTGCCCATTAAATAAACCCTAGGAAATAATTGCACTAAAAAAAACCAAAAAACAATACCCAAATGTGGAGAACTGATACTTACTTCCCTCACAGAGCTCTTCAATGGGATAAACCCAGACAGCATCTTGACTTCAATCAGCGCCATGTTGGATTTCTCCCTAGGTCCAGTATAATCTACATGAAACAGAGAGTAAAGGTCTGGGATTGCATGTGCAATATGAGGATGAACAACAATTTTAATAAGTACATTAAGGATTTCAAATGATATCGTAACAACAACGAATGGAAATCCGACCAGCGACATGTTTAATAATAATATAAAATATCCCATATGCCTAAAATAGGCCTTAATCAAGAATAATGTGTCCCTGTGCCATTAATAAAGATGGAGCATAGATATTGAACACACATTACATCATTGACTTCTGTTGGTAATATTTCAAGTTTCTGGAGAAATTACACTTTTCACCCTCATATAAACATAATGGGGGGCCAATGCATATCCATAGAATATGTGCTCTTAGAGATTGACAATACTTATATTGCCCAACATCACAATGGATTCCATCCTATCTTGTTGTTAATAGGATAGACAGGGGGAAAGCAGCTGGCCCTGGAGTTGTGTTCCTGGTAGGGTCTTGAAAATAGTGCCCATCAACTAGCTGTGGGTTTTTTTCCCCTTAAATTTTTAACCAAACAAACAGCAAAAAAACCCTTTAAGAAATAGTTACCCAATTTTGTTCGAGAGTATGAAAAACGTAATAGTTTTCACCAAAGTTAGTACACCCTAAAAACAAATGAAAACTAATTCAAATATAACCGGCTGGCGCAGCCCAATTTTATATAGTGGATAATGCACCCCCAACTGTAAATTATAAGGATATTAAAGTCCCACCGAGGAGTTCTGTGACATATAAAAGCACGAGGCCGCAGGCCGAGTACCTTTTATACAGGGCACGGAACTCCAAGGTGGAATTCTAATATCCCTATAATTTACAGTTGGGGGTGCATTATTTATTATAACCTCCTTTGTGGCTTCTGGTTCCTCTCCTCCTGGAACTGTAAGATATAAGGCTATAATCTTACAGTTCCTCCCATAGAAATCCATACAGGGGTAGTAGGTAATTTTTATAATCAATAATTACTCTTTTCCCATCAAAATAGAGCTTAAACAATAAAGAAATTATCAGTATAAAAACGTACCTCACACTTTTAAAGAAATGTATTCAGCTTGATTCATTAAGGGGGTCCGTTCACCCAGATAGGATCCTGGAGCGTGGTCTTAAAAACGATCCAATCTGGACCTAAGCAAAATGGATCCCCCCTAACAAATCAAGCTCAATCCATTTCTTTTTAATTGGTTGGAGTTTATGAAGTATGTTTTATTTTATGATGAAGTTTTTGAATATTGTTTCAGGCTACTGAAATGAGCAATCATTTGATTTTAGGATATAAATTGGTTGGCCCAACTGGTATATATCATTTGTTGTTGTAATTAGTTTTTAGGGTGTATGAACCGTACACTTTTTTAAAATGGACCAAACAATTACATTTTGTTACACAAACATTGGTGGTTTTTATATATCTTAAAGTTTATTTTTGGTTGGTTCATATTTAGGCTCTTGATTATAGAATGCTAAATTTAGCCTTGTCAACTATCCTTATGCAAGCAATTGCCCTTGTCTTTTTAATCAATCGGATTATCCACTACCGAAAATGACTCGTGCGAAAGAGCTAAGGATGTACAGACCTGTGACATCTTTGACAGCGAAATTGATCATCTGAAAGTTTTACATTGCCACCATCTGTCGATCAATTACAAATTTGCCTACAACCAAACAGAACAACTGAGGACCTTATGAACTTGATCAATCATAAGTGCCTGTCCCCTCTACAAAGTTCCATTGGAGATGTGACTCAACCCAAACTTGGTTCCGAATTGGATTTTATGGATCTGAACGGACTCAGAACTTCGCATTTTGGTTTTTTTGAACTCGCGTAACTTTCCCCCGATAAATATAAACAAATGGTTTGAAGATTTTCGAATTCAGAATTAAATTTGCACAATTTATTGAATTCTTGGAAATGATCATTAATAGAGATGGCCGAACTTTCAAAAGTTCGGTCCGTTTTCGAAATTTTCAAAACTATATGGAAAGTTCGAAAGTTGTGAAAACGGACCCATTAAAGTCAATGGGAGTCAAATAGTTCGAAAAGTTCTAATGAATACAATTAAAATTCAATGGTAACTAATGTAAATGGTGTGGCGACCTGGGGAAATGGTTGGGAACACGTTCCAATATCCAGGATCTCAAGTTTACTCTCATTAACGATATGTCGAGCTTGTTCGCGCCTAGGTCCATGGACATTTACTCGCGGATTCGATGCTCGGGTATAGGCTTTAATAGACATTTTCTCGCGGATTCGGTGCTCGTCGTTCGCGCCTAGATACATGGACATTTTTACTTGTGGATTCGATGCTGCATATAGGTTTTAATGGACACTTTATCCGCGGATTCGATGTCGTGTATAGGGTAAATAGGATTTTTAACTCGCACATTCGAACGGTCGAACATTCGATATTTATCGAAAGTCCGAAAATTCGAATAGTTCGGCTCAAACTCAGGTTCGAGTTCTAGTCCATCTCTAATCATTAACCCTCGATTTCGTATATGGGAGGTTTACACAATTTGTGAAACCTTGGTTCTGTATAAATTGGAGGATTTGTAAACTTTCGATTCCATGCATGGGAGGTTTACCTCAGTGACTTTCATGGGTCGGATTTCTGAATATCCGAAATCGGAATGCATTGTACAAGTTCGACCATCAGCATCCTATAGCATTCCCATAGGGAAGATAGTAAGTAAATTACATATGATTGATTTGGACAGGTTTCTCTGTAGATGGATTGATGTTTTTTTCTCTGGTACAACTGAATAATCCTGATTCTACCCCTAGAATTACCAACATTGGAGTACCTCAGGGTTGCTTCCTTAGCCCTTTCTTTTTATAAGTACTTTCCATCAGATTATGTCACTTTATCAGATAAAAATCATCTTATAAAATATACTGGTGACACAACCTTGTTAGGGATTATCAATGGTAATAACGAGGCAGATTATTGTGCAGTGGTTGTGTCTATGGCGGGATGGCTTGGGGCAAATCATTTCTATTATTAATGTAAATGAAACAAAAGGAGTGATAATAGAGCCACTTGTTATAATCCTATCACCATCAGGAATTGGAGAAGGTCGATAGTTTCAAATTTACCTGACCTCGGATTTATCATTTTCTGGAATACATAAGGGGTATCTCCTGCCATTTTACTTCATTGTGATAGGAACATGATTGAAAGCATCATAAGTAATAATTTTCTGGGCTGCTAGGACGGTTATGCAATCAGGATTAAGAAGCTTGTGATTAATAGGGATGGCATAGAGCTCGAACTCGAAACCCGAGTTCGGCCGAAAGTTCGAGGTTCGAAGGACCCGGACTCTAGAACTATCTCGGACGGACTTTCGTATATTCCGGACTTCGATGATTTATCGAATGTTCGACGCGAGCAAAGTACATGGTATCTAGGCGCGGAAAATCGAATCTGCGAGTAAAGTCTCCATTAAAGCCTAATAGGCGAGCATCGAAACTGCGAGTAAAATGTCCATGTTACTACGAACGTCTGAAAGCGAAAGCTCGAAAGTAGCGCGGGGAGAGTAAAATCGATTTTTACGAAAGTCTGGATATTGGAACATGTTCCCCAGACCATTTCCCAGTGTCCCACAGCCATTTACATTACGTTACCATTGATATTTTAGTTGTATTTGACTCGAACTTTCGAACTATTTGCCTCCCATGACTTTAATGGGTCGTTTTCGAACTTTCGAACTTTCGAACTTTTTACAATAGTTCGAAGTTCGAAAACGGACCGAACTTTCAATAGTTCGACCATCTCTAGTGATTAAGCAAGTACAACATGTTGTTTGTGTTCAGTTTCCTACTACTGATACCTTATTTTCTAACCGTAGTAGTAGCAGGTTAAGAGAGGTTATTAGGACCCCTTTCACCCCAACCATTATGATTATCTGCTCCTATCCAGAAAACAATTCAGGAATTTTTATTGTAAAACTAACCGTTTAAGGAAAAGTTTTTATCCATCTGCTGTGTTTTTTTAAAAAATCCTGATCCGTAAACATGAGCCCTATTTAGCCCACGGTATTGAGTGTTAGTGTTAATGTATAGCCGCGGTTGTACATTTACGGCAGTGGTCGTATATTTGTGAACACTCGGCCGTACAATGCCATGGGGTTGAGAACTACTGCAATGTTAATGTATAGGCAATCGTACAATCATGAACGCAATCGTACAGTTACAACGTGGTAACGATCATTAAAGGGCCATATCGCTATTTTGAGATACCGCGCCTTTATAAATACGGCCCCATAGACCATTTCCTTACTTGTTTACTTATTTTAAGAACAATAGGAATTTCACTGACTCGGTACAATGCTGAGTTATGAATTTCACTAAGTACTGTAACCAGAAATTGAACCTTGAATCGATGTCACTGCTTCCTTGGTTTCCATGGATCCGATTGGTTTCGGAAATCCCATTCGAATAAACTTGAATTGCAATTTTTCGATTTTTGAAAACAATAATTAAATTATTATTTTTTCAATCATAAGAGTAAAATGGTGATGAATGTGGTATGTAGTTGCACAAATAGTAATAAAAATAAAGTCTCACTTGGTAGTAATATTTATCCTTAGTACTCTGGGACATTGCTCTGCTGTATCTCAGCTTCTATGCGAATGTTGCATCACTTCTAGGTGGGGGGACATTGTCTTAGGACGGTCTGTGCGGGAAAGACACATGGAACTGAATCAGATATGAAATCTAAGAGTAGAATGAAATGTATCAAGAGAGTTTCCCTCACCGGACATACACACAGCCGGACCTGTGGTGGACACGTGTAGTCTCCGGAATGTCCGGCAGTGATGCCGTTTGTAGCAGGAGACGGTTAGTGTGATCTAGATGGAACTGTTATGGAACCCGTCTTGGAGGTGACTGTTACTTCGCATTCCCCTTGTCACTGAATGTGGCCTCGGCATATGTAGCAAGAGCCTGGAGAGCCACAACGGTGTCCTGGGAGATAAGTGCAAAGTGACAAAAATGTGTCAGGACCTTTATATAATGTCAGATTTATATCACTAAGAAATATTTTTTCAGTGAATTTCATTAATGTGAGTCCATTGAAAGATATACGAGAGAACATGTAAAATGTTTCCATTCAGTTTTTATGAATATTTTTCTGTCTGATCACCAGGTCCTTGCACGTCTAATGGACATTGTATCCCCAGAACTGTAGGTTTGGATGTCTGGACTAAGGTCTGATGAAGGAATGTAGAATGGAACCAAGTAGAGGAACCTTGTTCATCTGATCGTTTGGGGGACAATTATTTGGTTCTGTTGAGTAATCTTTCTCCTGGGGTTATTGTGATTCCACTTGGCCAGCAGAGGAAGTAACGGTCACTCTAAGACCAGGTAGTCCCAATACCATAGAACAGGGCTTCTTAACGGTGTGCCTCCAGATGTTTTCTAAACTACAACTCTCAGCATTCCCTGGCTTCCCTTTGTAGTTTAGGAGTAAGTAATATAAGGGAATGTTATTGGAAATTGAATTGATATTTACAGAGAAGATTTAATAATTTTAAAGGGACAGTAAACTCCCCTAAAGCCAAAAAAAAGAACTATTTGCCATTCGTTTGTACTATTCACAGGGAGGTGAATAATATTACGCTCGGGGGACCTGGAACTTACCTTACCGCCTCTCCATTCGCAGCCACTCCTTCACTGACAGCCGCTCTGTCCCGACCGCGTGCCCTATCTTAGGCGCATGCGCGTCAATACAAAAGTTGAGGGGCGCGCGAGTCGGGGAGAGGAGAACATCTTGTTCTTGAAGGAGCGGTGCGAGTGGAGCGGCGGGGTAAGGCAAGTTCCAGGTCCCCCAAGCGTAATATTATTCACAACGCTTATCTCACCATCCCTGTGAATAATAGAACAAATGGAAAATAGTTATTTTTGGCTTTAAGCCGTTCCTCTTAAAAAATCCGTGTGAAACCCACATTAACCCGAAGTAATATCACATTAACATGTGTTTTAAACGGACTTTAGGGCAAATGTTTTTGGAAATATTCAACTTCAGTTACTATGTTAATATGTAAAGGTTTGAAAGGGACGTTTGGGAGAATCAGAATCTTAAAATTATTTTGGACAGACAAAGGCTGAAGTCTGATCTTCGTTGTATTTCACATTCGTGTCCCCATGTTCTAGTCTCGTGATTACCTGTGTAGATGAAAACCCCCGTATGGTTTTGCTGTTGCTCAGCCAATGACAATCTCAGAAGCTTTGGCAGGTCCTTTTTGGGGCGGGAGAGCAGGGCTAGCAGCACCTATGAGGTTAACTACACCCCGCTGAGGGAGCCGATACCATATGGGACATCAGAGGGCGCTGTGACAGGTTTACGCTCCAGTGTAGTTGTCTATCTGTAGAAAGAGTACACGACCATAAACATGTATTTATGAGGTTTATAAGGTTGGACATGTCTCATGATTTCATTTAATCTATCAATCAAATTCCCAACACGCTTTATTATTTTGCTGCATCTTTTTAAAAGCATAAAACCTCACAAAATGACAATCATCGCAGATATAACTGAAGTGTGACACCACTGATATGAGGAGGTACCATTTTTTCACTGCTTTCTCCCCAGTTTGTCCATAACATGTCTGTGAGTTCAGTGTCTCCACTCAGAGCGAAAGTGTAGGCCATCAATGCCTGGGTGTACACACTGCTCACGTCTTTAGCGGCCTTCCTCAGGCAGGATAGAGCATCACTAACCAGAGGGTCCTACAGAGAGAAAGGCCAAGTCAATGTAAAGTGAACAGGGTAACAAGGTAGAAAGGAAATAAAACACTTTAGTTTTGAAGGACATTTGTTAATATAATTATTGTCATTGACCATTAAATGACATCTTGTGGTTGCTGGTTCACTTGGAGACTTGGAACAATATTCCCCTTTGCAAAATACTGTAATTCAGAGTGTTGTGGTAATACAAGATAGTCCAAAGGTCTATACTTACGCAGTGCCACTAACATTCCCTTCCTGATCTCTTATTCATGAGAAAACACACAACTGCTATTGTATGATTGCACTAGAGAGAGTTTAACGCAAATGGTTTGTTGAGGCCAAAAGAAAGTAGGCCGGAACCTGTACACTGAGCTGAAGTCCTTTAAACTTTGAGTGTTTCTTTGCACATGAATTTCAAGGTAGGAGTACAAAAAGTTATTTTGTGCAACTTACACCCTTCAACTTTACCCATTGTATGTGATTGAGTTCAGAGTTAGTAAAGGTGCCATACACCTCATAAGATTTTACTTACCCGACCGAGCGCTCACCCGATGTTCATCGCTGCATGCCGAACCGTTCTCCCGATCTTACATGCGACCAGGCATGCGATCGCAAACCCATCATTTGCGATCGCATGTCGGTCGATGTTAAGATCGGGAGAAGCCGGTTCGGCAGGATCAAAGGAACATCGGGTGAGCGCTCGGTCGGTAAGTAAAATCTATAGATGTATGGGCACCTTTAGGCTTCCTTTCTTCTATGTATTGATTCTTGTGTTTTAAAACACAGTTGTAATTTTATATATGAGTATATTAAGTATATTATTTTGTTTATAATGCAATCCATCTAAAAGGGCATGTCCACCTTAAAACTAAAAATGAATGACGTGTCATTATCTAACCCAAATGCTATTTTACCAGTTAGTTACATGTATTTTGATAAGTTTCTATTCCTTTCTGGCAAAGTGTATCCACTCCTCCTCTGCTCAATGAGCTTTTATAAACTTGAGCATGTGCAGAGGAGAAAACAGCAGTCAATCATTGGTTGTGATGTCAGTTGTTCCACATCCTTGATTGACTGCATGGAGGGAGGGGGCAGTTGTTGTTCTGCCAGAATGGGGACAATAATTATCCTTATATATCTGGTTAGTAATACAGGTAATAATGGTGCAAAATATATCATTTGGGGGTGGTGGGGGCAGGTAACTGGACATATTACAGCTATATACAATGAACCTTGATGAATGAATAGTTACAGATATACCAGACTGGGATGAATATTACAGATATACCATGACCTGGATGTGAATGAATATTAAGAATACCATGACGGATGGATGAATATTACAGATATACCGTGACCTGGATGGATGAATATTACAGATATACCGTGACCCTGGATGGATGAATATTACAGATATACCGCTGGACCGGATGAATGAATATTACAGATATACCATGACCTGGATGGATGAATAATTTACAGATATACATGACCGGGATGGATGAATATTACAGATAGTATGACATGGACCTGGATGGATGGGAATATTACAGATCTAACATGACCTGGATGGATGAATATTAACAGATATAACCAT
>CM033475.1:8576551-8618804 GCA_019447015.1 Hymenochirus boettgeri | reverse complement strand
GTCAATCATTGGTTGTGATGTCAGTTGTCACATCCTTGATTGACTGCATGGAGGGAGGGGGCAGTTTGTTCTGCCAGAATGGGGACAATAATTATCCTTATATATCTGGTTAGTAATACAGGTAATAATGTGCAAAATATATCATTTGGGGTTGGGGGCAGGTAACTGACAATATTACAGATATACCATGACCTTGATGAATGAATATTACAGATATACCTGTGAACCGAACATGGTTCTCTTTGCCCCCAATATCTTCATTCTGCAATATGGATAAGACTCATCAACTGAACCAGGAGATCAGAGCAAAGCCAAAACGTTCCTAGAAAGCGGTGAGAGATCCTGATTATCTTATGTTTCTCCCCTTGTGTTCCCTCATGTGCTCACCACACTGCCCCTTCTTCGTTTATATAGAAATGAATTCATTTTTCTTTAACACTTTTGCTCTCCCACATATTTTACCCAAAATGAACTTTAAAGCATTGGCATAAACCAGACATTTAGATTTACAAACTGCCTGTAAAGTTTTAAAGGATATCCACCCCTGAACAAACTTTTATGTTTTGCTTATTGTGCCCAATATCCCTTATTGCTGAAAAGTGCCCCTAAATCTACCTGCAGCCCTCGTTCCTCGGTTGTCTTCTACCCAAGTTCCGTGCCTTTTCCCTGCATGGAAGCTGCGAAGTGTCTGGACAGGCAGCGGTGCCTGTGATTGGCTGAGACATGGAAGCCGGGCAGAAGACAGAGAACTGGGCTAATAAGTACTTTTCAGCACACGTGAACCTCTCACGGTTGAGGTTTTGGGGAACAATAAGGCAGGATACAAAAGTTGGTTTGGGGTGGACATACCCTCTAGCCTGGTACACACAGGTTAGTTTTTACTTATTTTCCTGACTGACAGATTACCATTCAACAACCTGATCTTTAAAGGGAATATCCAACCCCAAAACAACATTTGGTATTGTGATAAAGAAGCCTCTGAACCCTAAGATTGATATATTCACACTGCCCAAAACTGCACACAAAGCTAATTATTCAGCCCAATCCCTCATCAGATACTAGCAAACTTCTTCTGGTTGAGCTGGATTCACAGCTAGATGTATGATGTCATGGACAATAACTAATGAGTTACCTGGAGGCTTGTCCATTGAGAGCAGTGGGAAAACTCATCTGAGCATATGTGAAAGCTCTGAGCTTAACCTGCTTTCGATAAATTGCCTGCAGGGATCTGGGCATGGTGAGGATAATGATCTTAAGGATTTAGGGGCTTCCTATCAGAATATATTATTATATTATTATTATTATTATGGATTTATATAGCGCCAACATCTTCCATACACAGGTAATACAAAATCTGAGTAAACAGAGTGATGAGTGATGAGTTTCTTACAGCAATACCATGATACAATTGACCCTGCCCAAAGAGCTTACAGTCTAGAGGATATGAGTGAGACATAAGGTTGCGGGAGTCGGTAGAATATCAAATGTCATTTTGGGGGTGGACGAAAATGGAACGAAATCCGTACCCTCTGATTAATTTTTGTCCAATGGTCTGACTGTAGATGATGTTTAATGAAATTAAATATCATGAGCGAAATGATTACTATAGGAGGTACCTAGAGATAATGGATATGAAATTGTTCAGGGTACCAAAGGGAGCTGACGTACAAACATGATGACGGATCGTACAGCGCATTGGAAGAGGGATATAGAGGGAAACACATGGTAAGTGACTGTATACAAGTGTTTTTGTATTAACCATTTGTTTGTTGCAAGAAGGGTGCAAAAACTGGCTGAAATTCGGAATGATTACTCCTACCTCCTAACTAGGGATGGCCGGTTCGCGGATCCGAACCCGGATCCGCCACGGATTTATCCCGTTCGCGAACGGCGGATTTTTCCGGATTTTCCACCTTCCGAACCGGATTTCTTGTATTTCGAAAATTCTCGAAAATACGGGAAACTCGTAAATTCTAAATTTTCGGAAATACAAGGATTTCTCTTATTTCCGTACATACGTGTTTTTGAAAATTTACGAAATTACGAGGATTGCTCGTATTTTCGAAATACGTATTTTTACGAGTACGCGTATTTTCGAAATTTTCGAAATTCCGCGATGTTTCGAAAATACGAGAAATCTCGTAATTTCAAGGATATTTTTCCTTTTAACGGGTCCTCTCGCGGATTTTCGAATTTTCGGATTTTTTCGAAAATTCGCGGATCTCGAGGGACCGGATTTTGCGAAGTTCGGACATCTCTACTCCTAACATCATTTATTATGGAGTTACAGCAGATACAGTTTTCATTTGCCAGGTTAGTCCTGGACTATTCCTGTATTAAAGATAGTGCTGAAGCCAGGAGGAAGACAATATTAAGAGGTAGGAATTACAAGTCCTATATCCCTGTTCAAAGTACTTTTCATTTAAATGTATTTGAAAAAACCTTTATACACACAATAGTTATCCCATAAAGCTAACCATTACAGTTGCTGCATGCTTTAATTTGCCATCTTGGAATAAATATTGTGGGTGTGAACAAAGAATTCTATGTATCCCCATGGCAAGATTCACCATGAAAACCTTCCCCATTTGTAAGATGGAGATAGGGCAGTCTCTTCCAGTAGCTAATTACCAACATGTCCACCATATGCTCTTAACCTACATAGACTGATCCAGTAGACCAGACATAGTCCCTCCCTAGGGCACATACAATTAGATATTTCACCAGACAAATGAAAACTACTCATGAATAAAGATGGAGGGTTAAAATTTATAGACTGGTGGGAATTGGTGAAATGGGCATTTTGGCAGAAAGGAGCTTAACTTTTATCATACATTTTATATTTTCTTACTTTTCAAAGGGCATGTCCAACCCCAAAACTAAAATGTAACCCACTACTATTAGCCCCACTGTATAGTTTAAAGAAATCTTATCTACATCTCTGCTACTTATGGTTCTCCCGTAGTTCCTATTCCAGGAAAGTGAGAGTAAGAGGTGTTTCCTCCCACCCTCCTGATCCCTCCCTGTCTGCCCTTCACCTAGTGTAAAATGGTTTATACATAATGCAGGGCATCCCTTCCCACCCCCAACCGTTATATTACATTTCTAAAAAAAAGAAACCAAACTCTACTGCTCCCGCGGTTTCTCTATTGCCAGCAGTGCGATGGTGCCCGGCAATACACTACAGATCTAGGTCCAGCCCCTGTTTACTAGTTTACTAGTATGGCCAACATTATGTAAAAATGAATAGGGGAGATACCCTTAAATAACCAAATATTATTAAGAGTTTTTAACCATTTTTTAAAGATGGATCTTCAGAGATCTTTCAGAAAAAGATTACTAAACAACAAAGCTTACAGCATTCCATAAAAGCTAAAAAAAAAGATGCTTGGAAACGATTCAATCACTTTATCACATATAGTAGTACTCTTCTAAAAACCAGGTTCTTTTCTCCATCTCCATAGGTTAACGGCATTTGTGGTGAAGTCCTTCAACAAAAGCTCGTCCCTACATCTTTATAGATGGAACTCATTAAACGATTCCTCACTTGGTTAAAGAAGAACCAAAATGAAAGCGGATGTTTCCGGAGTGTGGGAAAACTCTTCAATAATGCCATGAAGGTACAATGGCAATGTAGATACTTTAAATGAACCTCTTCTGTATGGGAAGTGATTGTTTCCAAACCTTTTGTGGAGACCATAAAGACAAGTGTATGTATCTTTTGTATCTTTTTTACAGTATATGTAGTTAAAATGAAGTAGTACACTACATTTCAACACAAGTGAATATTTATTAAGCAATAGGATACGTTTTGGGGGATATGCTGTCCCCTTCCTCAGGCTGTATCTTGTCATGAGGGTCATGAGGATTGCACCTACTTATGGAGGCAATTGCCATTCTAGTGTGCTTGAGTGAACTCTTCTTTGGTTTAACTTTTGTTACAGGGCGGAGTAGACGATGAAATCCTCTATCGGCCTATGTGACCATGGCTCTTCTGGAGTCTGGGGTTTCTTACAGGTAAATAGTATCAATATTGTCTTCATATATCTATGTATCTAGGTTGGCTAGATACCACCTACTTATTTAATTGAGGCATACACTCTAAAACAAGGCCCCCAATGTACTTGTGGAATGTACATGAAAGCCTTAATATGTCTATCTATATTAGACATCAAGATATAACAATTATCATCATACTTATGAAGGTTCTCATTCATCCAGGTCATGGTATACCTGTAATATTCATTCATCCAGGTCAGGTATATCTGTAATATTCATCCATCCGGTCATGGTATATCGTAAAGATCCATCCAGGTTCACGGTAAATCTGTAATATTCCTCCATCCAGGTCAGGTATATCTTAATTCAGTATTCCATCATCCATCCATGTCATGGTATTCTGTAATATTCATCCATCCAGGTCATGGTAATCTGTTAATATTCATCCCATCCAGGTCACGTAGATTGTAATATTCATCCATCCAGCATGTATATCTGTAATATTCATCATCCGAGTCATGGTATATCTGTAATATTCATCCATCCAGGTCATGGTATATCTGTAATATTCATTCATCCTGGTCCCGGTATATCTGTATATTCATCCATCCAGGCACGGTATATCTGTAATATTCATCCATCCAGGTCACGGTATATCTGTAATATTCATCCATCCGTTCATGTGTATTCTTAATATTCATTCATCCAGGTCATGGTATATCTGTAATATCCATCCCAGGTCATGGTATATTGTATATTCATTCATCAAGGTCATGTATATCTGTAATATGTGTCCAGTTTACCTGCCCCCAACCCCAAATGATATATTTTGCCCATTATTACCTGTATTACTAACCAGATATATAAGGATAATTATTGTCCCCATTCTGGCAGAAACAACAACTGCCCCCTCCCTCCATGCAGTCAATCAAGGATGTGGAACAACTGACATCACAACCAATGATGACAGCTGTTTCTCCTCTGCACATGCTCAAGTTTATAAAAGCTCATTGAGCAGAGGGAGGAGTGGATACACTTTGCCAGAAAGGAATAGAACTTATCAAATACTGTAACTAACTGGTAAAATAGCATTGGGTTAGATAACTGACAACGTCATTCATTTTTAGTTTTAAGGTGGACATGCCCTTTTATGATGGATTGTCATTATAAACAAAATAATATACTTAATATTACTCATATTATAAAATTACAACTGTGTTTTAAAACACAAGAATCAATACTAGAAGAAAGGAAGCCTAAAGGTGCCCATACATCTATAGATTTTACTTACCGACCGAGCGCTCACCCGATGTTCCTTTGATCCTGCCGGAACCGGCTTCTCCCGATCTTAACATCGACCGACATGCGATCGCAATGATGGGTTTGCGATCGCATGCCGGTCGACATGTAAGATCGGGAGAAGCGGTTCGGCAGCACGATGAACATCGGGTGAGCGCTCGGTCGGGTAAGTAAAATCTAGAGGTGTATGGCACCTTTACTACTCTGAACCAATCACATACAATGGGTAAAGTTGAAGGGTGTAAGTTGCACAAATAACTTTTTGTACTCCTACCTTGAGTCATGTGCAAAGAAACCCTCAAAGTTTAAAGCACGTCACGCTCAGTGTACAGGTTCCGGCCTACTTTCTTTTGGCCTCAACAAACCATTTGGTTAAAACTCTCTCTAGTCAATCATATCAATAGCAGTGTGTGTTTTCATGAATAAGAGATCAGGAGGGAATTGTGTAGTAGGCACTGCAGTACGTATAGACCATTTGGACATCTTGTATTCCAACATCTGAATTACAGTATTTTGCAAAGGGGAATATTGTTCCAAGTCTCCAAGTGAACCAGCAACCACAAGATGTCATTTAATGGTCAATGACAATAATTATATTAACAAATGTCCTTCAAAACTAAAGTGTTTTATTTCCTTCTACCTTGTTACCCTGTTCACTTTACATTGACTTGGCCTTTCTCTCTGTAGGACCCTCTGGTTAGTGATGCTCTATCCTGCCTGAGGAAGGCCGCTAAAGACGTGAGCAGTGTGTACACCCAGGCATTGATGGCCTACACTTTCGCTCTGAGTGGAGACACTGAACTCACAGACATGTTGATGGACAAACTGGAGGAGAAAGCAGTGAAAAATGGTAAATCCTCATATCAGTGTGTGTCACACTTCCAGTTATATCTGCGTATGATTGTCTATTTTGTGAGGTTTTATGCTTTTAAAAGATGCAGCAAATAATAAAGCGTGTGGGAATTTGATTGATAGATTAAATGAAATCATGAGACATGTTCCAACCTTATAAACCTCATAAAATACCAATGTTTATGGTCGTGTACTCTTTCTACAGATAGACAACTACACTGGGAGCGTAAACCTGTCACAGCGCCCTCTGATGTCCCATATTGGTATCGGGCTCCCTCAGCGGAGGTGGAGTTAACCTCATATGTGCTGCTAGCCCTGCTCTCCAGCCCCAAAAAGGACCTGGCCAAAGCTTCTGAGATTGTCAATTGGCTGAGCAAACAGCAAAACCCATACGGGGGCTTTTCATCTACACAGGTAATCACGGAGACTAGAACATGGGGACACTGAATGTGAAAATACAACGAAGATCAACTTCAGCCTTTGTCTGTCCAAAATAATTTTAAGATTCTGATTCTCCCAAACGTCCCTTTCAAACCTTTACATATTAACATAGTAACTGAAGTTGAATATTTCCAAAAACATTGCCCTAAAGTCCGTTTAAAACACATGTTAATGTGATATTACTTCGGGTTAATGTGGGTTTCACACGGATTTTAAAGGAACGCTAAAGCCAAAAAATAACTATTTTCCATTTGTTTCTATTATTCACAGGGAGGTGAGAATAAGCGTTGTGAATAATAGGACGCTTGGGGGACCTGGAACTTGCCTTACCCGCCGCTCCACTCGCAGCCGCTTCCTTCGAACAAGATGTTCTCCTCTCTCCGACTCGCGCGCCCCTCAACTTTTGTATTGACGCGCATGCGCCTAAGATTAGGCACGCGGTCGGGACAGAGCGGGCTGTCAGTGAAGGAGTGGCGCGATGGAGAGGCGGTAAGGTAAGTCCAGGTCCCCCGAGCGTAATATTATTCACCTCCTGTGAATAGTACCAACGAATGGCAAATAGTTCTTTTTTTTGGCTTAGGGGGTTTACGACTGTCCCTTTAAAATTATTAAATCTTCTCTGTAAATATCAATTCAATTTCCAATAATTCCCTTATATTACTACTCCTAACACAAAGGGAGCCCGGAATGCGAGAGTTGTAAGTTTAGAAAACATCTGGAGGCACACCGTTAAGAAGCCCTGTTCTATGGTATTGGGACTATCTGGTCTTAGAGTGACGTTACTTCCTCTCTGCGGCCAGTGGAATCACAATAACCCCAGGAGAAAGATTACTCAACAGAAACCAAATAATTGTCCCCCAAACGATCAGATGAACAGGTTCCTCGTACTTGTTCCATTCTACATTGCCTTCTCAGACCTTAGTCCAGACATCCAAACCTACAGTTCTGGGGTAACAATGTCCATTAGACGTGCAGGACCTGGTGATCAGACAGAAAAATATTCTAATAAAAACTGAATGGAAACATTTTACATGTTCCTCTCGTATATCTTTCAATGGACTCACATTAATGAAATTCACTGAAAAATATTTCTTAGTGATTAAATCTGACATTATATTAAAGGTCCTGACACACTTTTTGTCACTTTGCACTTATCCTCCCAGGACAACCGTTGTGGCTCTCCAGGCTCTTGCTACATAGCCGAGGCCACATTCAGTGACAAGGGGAATGCGAAGTTAACAGTCACCTCCAAGACTGGGTTCCATAACAGTTCCATCTAGATCACACTAACCGTCTCCTGCTACAAACGGCATCACTGCCGACATTCCGGAGACTACACGTGTCCACCACAGGTCCGGCTGTGTGTATGTCCGTGAGAAACTCTCTTGATACATTTCATTCTACCTTAGATTTCAATCTGATTCAGTTCCATGTGTCTTTCCCCACAGACCGTCCTAAGATCAAATGTCCCCCCACCTAGAAGTGATGCAAACATTCGCAATAGAAGCTGAGATACAGCGAGCAATGTCCCAGAGTACTAAGGATAAATATTACTACCAAGTGAGATTTTATTTTTATATACTATTTGTGCAACTTCATACCACATCATCACCATTTTACTTCTTATGATTGAAAAAAATAATATTAATTATTGTTTTCTAAAAATCGAAAAATGCAATTCAAGTTTATTCGAATGGATTTCCGAAACCAATCGGATCCATGG
This sequence comes from Hymenochirus boettgeri, assembly GCA_019447015.1. NCBI lineage: Eukaryota > Metazoa > Chordata > Amphibia > Anura > Pipidae > Hymenochirus > Hymenochirus boettgeri. The sequence goes on along the minus strand of CM033475.1, from coordinate 8,610,490 downwards.
AAACCAAGGAAGCAGTGACATCGATTCAAGGTTCAATTTCTGGTTACAGTACTTAGTGAAATTCATAACTCAGCATTGTACCGAGTCAGTGAAATTCCTATTGTTCTTAAAATAAGAACAACAGTAGAAATGGTCTATGTGGCCGTATTTTAAAAGGCGGCGGGTATCTCAAAATAGCGATATGGCCCTTTAATGATCGTTACCACCGTTGTAACTGTACGATTGTGTTCATGATTGTACGATTGCCTATACATTAACATTGCAGTAGTCTCACCCATGGCATTGTACGGCCGAGTGTCACAAAATATACGACCACTGCCGTAAATGTACAACCGCGGCTATACTTAACACTAACACTCAATACCGTGGGCTAAATAGGGCTCATGTTTACGGATCAGGATTTTTTAAAAAAAACAACAGCAGATGGGATAAAAACTTTTCCTTAAACGGTTTAGTTTTACAATAAAAATTCCTGAATTGTTTCTGGATAGGAGCAATAATCAATAATGGTTGGGGTGAAAGGGGTCCTAATAACCTCTCTTAACCTGCTACTTACTACGGTTAGAAAATAAGGTATCAGTAGTAGGAAACTGAACACAAACAACATGTTGTACTTGCTTAATCACTAGAGATGGTCGAACTATTGAAAGTTCGGTCCGTTTTCGAACTTTTGAACTATTGTAAAAGTTCGAAAGTTCGAAAGTTCGAAAACGACCCATTAAAGTCATGGGAGGCAAATAGTTCGAAAGTTCGAGTCAAATACAACTAAAATATCAATGGTAACGTAATGTAAATGGCTGTGGGACACTGGGAAATGGTCTGGGGAACATGTTCCAATATCCAGACTTTCGTAAAAATCGATTTTACTCTCCGCCGCGCTACTTTCGAGCTTTCGCTTTCAGACGTTCGTAGTAACATGGACATTTTACTCGCAGTTTCGATGCTCGCCTATTAGGCTTTAATGGAGACTTTACTCGCAGATTCGATTTTCCGCGCCTAGATACCATGTACTTTGCTCGCGTTCGAACATTCGATAAATCATCGAAGTCCGGAATATACGAAAGTCCGTCCGAGATAGTTCTAGAGTCCGGGTCCTTCGAACCTCGAACTTTCGGCCGAACTCGGGTTTCGAGTTCGAGCTCTATGCCATCCCTATTATTCCCAAGCTCTTATCCTGATTGCATACACCGTCCTACCAGCCCAGAAGATTTTGCTTATGATGCTTTCAATCATGTTCCTATCACAATAAGTAAAATGGCAGGAGATACCCCTTATGTATTTCCAGAAAATGATAAATCCGAGGTCAGGTAAATTTGAAACTATCGACCTTCCTCCAATTCCTGATGTGATAGGATTAATACAAGTGGCTCTATTATCACTTCCTTGGTTTTCATTTACAATTAATATAGAAAGTGTTTGCCCCAAGCCATCCCGCCATAGACACAACCACTCACAATAATCTCCTCGTTATTACCATTGATAACCCCAACAAGTTGTTTCACCAGTTATTTTATAAGATGATTTTTATCTGATAAAGTGACATAACGGATGGAAAGTACTTATAAGAAGAAAGGGCTAAGGAGCAACCCTGAGGTACTCCAATGTGGGAATTCTAGGGTAGAATCAGGATATTCTTTGTACCAAGTAAAAAAACATCAATCCATCTACAAGGAAACCTGTCCAAATCAACATATGTAATTTACTTACTATCTTCCCTATGGGATGCTATAGGATGCTGATGGTCGAACTTGTAAAAGCATTCCGATTTCGGATATTCGAAATCCACCATGAAAGTCATGAGGTAAAACCTCCCATGCATGAATCGAAAGTTACAAATCCTCTCCAATTTATACAGACCAAGGTTTCACAAATTGTGTAAACCTCCCATATACGAAATCGAGGGTAGATTAGAGATGGACTAAACTCGAACCTGAGTTTGAGCCGAACTATTTCGAATTTTCGGACTTTCGATAAATATCGAATGTTCGACCGTTCGAATGTGCGAGTTAAAAATCCTATTTACCCTATACACGACATCGAATCCGCGGATAAAGTGTCCATTAAAACCTATATGCAGCATCGAATCCACAAGTAAAAATGTCCATGTATCTAGGCGCGAACGCGAGCACCGAATCCGCGAGAAAATGTCTATTAAAGCCTATACCCGAGCATCGAATCCGCGAGTAAATGTCCATGGACCTAGGCGCGAACAAGCTCGACATATCGTAATGAGAGTAAACTTGAGATCCTGGATATTGGAACGTGTTCCCATACCATTTCCCCAGGTCGCCACACCATTTACATTAGTTACCATTGAATTTTAATTGTATTCATTAGAACTTTTCGAACTATTTGACTCCCATTGACTTTAATGGGTCCGTTTTCACAACTTTCGAACTTTCCATATAGTTTTGAAAATTTCGAAAACGGACCGAACTTTTGAAAGTTCGGCCATCTCTATTAATGATCATTTCCAAGAATTCAATAAATTGTGCAAATTTAATTCTGAATTCGAAAATCTTCAAACCATTTGTTTATATTTATCGGGGGAAAGTTACGCGAGTTCAAAAAAACCAAAATGGAAGTTCTGAGTCCGTTCAGATCCATAAAATCCAATTCGGAACCAAGTTTGGGTTGAGTCACATCTCCAATGGAACTTTGTAGAGGGGACAGGCACTTATGATTGATCAAGTTCATAAGGTCCTCAGTTGTTCTGTTTGGTTGTAGGCAAATTTGTAATTGATCGACAGATGGTGGCAATGTAAAACTTTCAGATGATCAATTTCGCTGTCAAAGATGTCACAGGTCTGTACATCCTTCAGCTCTTTCGCACGAGTCATTTTCGGTAGTGGATAATCCGATTGATTAAAAAGACAAGGGCAATTGCTTGCATAAGGATAGTTGACAAGGCTAAATTTAGCATTCTATAATCAAGAGCCTAAATATGAACCAACCAAAAATAAACTTTAAGATATATAAAAACCACCAATATTTGTGTAACAAAATGTAATGTGTTTGGTCCATTTTAAAAAAGTGTACGGTTCATACACCCTAAAAACTAATTACAACAACAAATGATATATACCAGTTGGGCCAACCAATTTATATCCTAAAATCAAATGATTGCTCATTTCAGTAGCCTGAAACAATATTCAAAAACTTCATCATAAAATAAAACATACTTCATAAACTCCAACCAATTAAAAAGAAATGGATTGAGCTTGATTTGTTAGGGGGGATCCATTTTGCTTAGTCCAGATTGGATCGTTTTTAAGACCACGCTCCAGGATCCTATCTGGGTGAACGGACCCCCTTAATGAATCAAGCTGAATACATTTCTTTAAAAGTGTGAGGTACGTTTTTATACTGATAATTTCTTTATTGTTTAAGCTCTATTTTGATGGGAAAAGAGTAATTATTGATTATAAAAATTACCTACTACCCCTGTATGGATTTCTATGGGAGGAACTGTAAGATTATAGCCTTATATCTTACAGTTCCAGGAGGAGAGGAACCAGAAGCCACAAAGGAGGTTATAATAAATAATGCACCCCCAACTGTAAATTATAGGGATATTAGAATTCCACCTTGGAGTTCCGTGCCCTGTATAAAAGGTACTCGGCCTGCGGCCTCGTGCTTTTATATGTCACAGAACTCCTCGGTGGGACTTTAATATCCTTATAATTTACAGTTGGGGGTGCATTATCCACTATATAAAATTGGGCTGCGCCAGCCGGTTATATTTGAATTAGTTTTCATTTGTTTTTAGGGTGTACTAACTTTGGTGAAAACTATTACGTTTTTCATACTCTGAACAAAATTGGGTAACTATTTCTTAAAGGGTTTTTTTGCTGTTTGTTTGGTTAAAAATTTAAGGGGAAAAAAACCCACAGCTAGTTGATGGGCACTATTTTCAAGACCCTACCAGGAACACAACTCCAGGGCCAGCTGCTTTCCCCCTGTCTATCCTATTAACAACAAGATAGGATGGAATCCATTGTGATGTTGGGCAATATAAGTATTGTCAATCTCTAAGAGCACATATTCTATGGATATGCATTGGCCCCCCATTATGTTTATATGAGGGTGAAAAGTGTAATTTCTCCAGAAACTTGAAATATTACCAACAGAAGTCAATGATGTAATGTGTGTGTCAGATATCTATGCTCCATCTTTATTAATGGCACAGGGACACATTATTCTTGATTAAGGCCTATTTTAGGCATATGGGATATTTTATATTATTATTAAACATGTCGCTGGTCGGATTTCCATTCGTTGTTGTTACGATATCATTTGAAATCCTTAATGTACTTATTAAAATTGTTGTTCATCCTCATATTGCACATGCAATCCCAGACCTTTACTCTCTGTTTCATGTAGATTATACTGGACCTAGGGAGAAATCCAACATGGCGCTGATTGAAGTCAAGATGCTGTCTGGGTTTATCCCATTGAAGAGCTCTGTGAGGGAAGTAAGTATCAGTTCTCCACATTTGGGTATTGTTTTTTGGTTTTTTTTAGTGCAATTATTTCCTAGGGTTTATTTAATGGGCAACTAATAAGCTGGTATAAAATCTTCCTCTAACCTATAATCCCTTCACTGTGATGCCCTTCTATATTTCTTTCTCTAGACTCCCCTATGTCCCTGCCAGTACCCTCCGCTCATCCCAAAACCATCTCCTGTACAGTCCCCCAACTTACAACCCGCCTTCTCTCATCTTAAACCTCTATTGTGTTCCCATCCACTGGAATTCTGTTCCATGGATAGGTTTAAAAATCTAATCTCAGAGTATATATATACTTAAGGGGAAGTTCAGTGCTAATACATATACTTTCAGAAAAAGAGGCAGTCTTTTTTCCATCCCAAATGACCTTCATCTGGTCCCATTCGCATTGTTGTCTGTGTATAAATAAATGCAACTGAAATACTGACTTCCTGTTTTGCAAGGACCCTAGAGAGAACCGTTATGGTCTTTTGCCCTTGCCCCAGTCCCTGGGTTGATCAGTTGCTCAGATAGAGATCTGAGTCATGTTTGCCCACCCAACATCCAATCAGTAGAAATGAACTGTTAGGAAACTCCAAGAATGGTGCAAATACCTTGGAAGAAGAAGGACCGTTAGAAACCTGAAATGTCAGCTCACTAAATTCACGCAGAACGCAAAGGGAATGAAATCACTGATTTTTTTTCAAATGGAAGAGAATATGTGAATAACTAAGAAGGCATTACACAAACTAACAATTTAACAAATAATTGATCCTTCCACTAAACTGCCCTTTAATTATCTATATAGTACCAGATCCAAAAAGGATGTTCTTCAAAATGTGTGTACATATACATTTTTATAAATGTTTATATCCTCTTATTGTTACTATACCAGACAGTTTATTTATACATACTGTTTTTTAATTAGTGGATTTATTTGTTTTAGATTCTTTCTACATTGAGGTGTTTGGACCCTCTCTCTCAAGTACCAGCATACTACTTTAATATAACACTGCTCAAGTTTCATAACGACATACGCTTCTTCGTTGTACCCACCTAACAAGATTAAGAAGCTTTACGGGCAGGGACCCCCATCTTTCCTTGTGTCAACATAGCACTTGGGTTACTTCATAATTAATAATTATTTGTGGTATAGTTTTTTGTCCACCTTTTACAACATTTTGTGTAGTATAACATTGTACAGTTCAGAGAACCCCAAGTGGCGCTATAATAAACATATACATACCTATTATAATCTGTATTGTTATAATGTACAGCGCTTGTCCCCCAAGTTGCGCTATATAATAGAATAACAATACACTACATGATGTATAATCTGTATTGTTATATTGTAGCAAGCGCTGTGTCCCCAAGTGGCGCTATGTAATAAACAGATAACATACATCTGTAAATACTTTATTGTTATAAATGTACAAAGCGCTGTGTGCCCCCAAGTTGCCGCTATGTAAATAAACATATACTACATACTGTATAATCTGTGATTGTTATTTAACATGTACAACGCGTGTGTACCCATGTTGCGCTATATAAAAAACAATACATACATACTGTATATCTTTATTGTTTATATGTAACAGCGAAACGCTGTGTCCCCAGTGGCGCTATAATACTAAGACATTACACAACATACAATGGAATAATCTGTATTGTTTATATGACAACGCTTGTCCCAAGTGGCGCTATGTAACTAAACATATACCATACATCTGTATAATTCTTTATTGGTTATAAATTGTTCTGCGGCTGTGTCCCCAATGGCGCTATGTACATAAACATAGACATACATACTGAGTATATCTGTATTGTTATACATGTAGCAGCGCTGTGGTCCCCAAGAGTGGCGCTATCGTAAATAAACATATACAATGACATACTGTATAATGTATTGTTATAGATGTCACGCTGTGTCCCCAAGTTGGTCTATATAAATAAACTAATACATACATACTGTTATAATCTGTATGTTATAATGTACAACGCTGTGTACTCCAAGTGTCGCTATATAAACTACAACATATACATACATACTGTATAATCTGTATTGTGTAATAATGTTAGCAGCGCTGTGTCCCCTCCAAGTGGTGCTATATAATAAACATACATACTAACTGTATCAATCTGTATTGTTTATAATAGGTACACTGCGCTGTGGTCCCCAATTGGCGCAATAAATACACATATCATAACAATCTGTATAATCTGTATTGGTTTAAATGTACACCGCGCTGTGTCCCCAAGTGGCGCTAGTGGGTAAATAAACATATACATACATACTGTATAATCTGTATTGTTTATAATGTACAGCGCTGGTGTCCCCCAAGTTGTGCTAGATAAATAAACATATACATACATACGTTAATATCTGTATTGGTATAAATGTCCAAACGCGCTTGTGTCCCCAAGTGGTGCTAATATAAATAACATATAACATACAATACTGTATAATCTGTATTGTTTATTAATTAGTACTTAGCAAGCCTGTTGTCCTACCCATGATGCGCTATGTAATAAACATACATACATATCTACTGTAAATACTATCTGTATTGTTTATAATGGTACAGCGCTTTTCCCAAGTGGCGCTTATAAATAAACACATATACATACATAACTGTATATCTGTCATGTTTATAAATGTCACAGCGCTTGTCCCCAAGTTGGCCGCTCATGTAAATAAACATATACATACATACTTGTAATATCTTGTTGTTTACCCACGGAGATAATCTGTACACGCTTGCGTCAGTAGTCTCACGTTCCACGCATGTGTCGTTGGCTTTAAAATAACATATACATACATAACTAGTTATAATCTGTATTGTTATAATAGTACAGCGCGTGTCCCCAAGTGGCGCTATAATAAATACATATACATACATACTGTATATCTGTATGTTATTAAGACGCGGCGTGGGTACGCGGGCTCTTTTGGGAAACTGGAAAGGTCCCCAGGTGGGGAAGCATTGCAGCGCCGGCGTAATATAATAACACTATATACATACATACTGTATAATCTGTAATTGTTATAACTGTAACATCGCTGTGTTCCCCAAGTGGCGCTATATAAATAAACATAGATACATTACATACTGTATAATCTGTAATTGTTTATAAGAGTACAGACGCTGTGTACCCAAGTGGCGCTATATACATAAATATATACTCCAATACTGTATAATCTGTATTGTTATAATTACATAAGCGCTGTGTACGCAAGTGGCGCTATATAACTAGAACATACTATACATCCTGATAACCTGTATTGTTTATGTACAGCAAGCGTGCGTAACCCAAGTGGGCCTATGTAAATAACAATATACAATACATACTGTAAATCTGTATTGTTTATAATGTACAAAAAGCTGCTGCGCACAATCAAGTGGGCGCATATATAATAAACATAACATACTACTGTTTATAATCTGTAGTGTTTATATTGTTAAAATGTGTACAAGGACATGGTCTGTGTACCCAAGTGGTCGCTATATAAATAAACATACTACATACACAACTGTATACTGTATTGTTATAAAAATGTACAGCGCTGTGTACCCAATGGGCGCTATATAACTAACCTATACATACAGACTGTATGATCTTTATTGTTATAATGTACAGCGCGGGCGTCCCAGTGGCGCTATATAAGAACTATACATACATACTGTATGATCTGTAATTGTTAAATGTACAGCGCTGTGGCCCAATGGGCTATTAAATAACATATACATCCATAACTGTATAATCTGTAGGGTTAATGAAATGTATCACTCTGTGTACCCAATGGCTGCTATTATATAAACATATACATACATACTGTAATAATCTTGGTATGTTATAATGACAGCTGCGGTGTACCCAAGTGGCGCTATATAATAACATATACATACATACTGTTATACATCTGTATTGTTATATGTTACAGCGCTGCGTCCCCAAGTGGCGCTTTATAAATAAACATATACAACATACTGTATACTCTGTAAGTGTTATAAATGAATATTACAGATATACCATGACCTGGATGGATGAATATTACAGATATACCGTGACCTGGATGAATGAATATTACAGGTATACCATGACCTGGATGAATGAGAACCTTCATAAGTATGATGATTAATTGTTATATCTTGATGTCTAATATAGATAGACATATTAAAGGGCTTTCATGTACATTCCACAAGTACATTGGGGGCCCTTGTTTTAAGAGGTAATGCCTCAATTAAATAAGTAGGTGGTATCTAGCCAACCTAGATACATAGATATATGAAGACAATATTGATACTATTTACCTGTAAAGAAACCCCAGACTCCAGAAGAGCCATGGTCACATAGGCCGATAGAGAGATTTCATCGTCTACTCCGCCCTGTAACAAAAGATTAAACCAAAGAAGAGTTCACTCAAGCACACCAGAATGGCAATTGCCTCCAATAAGTAGGTGCAATCCTCATGACCCTCATGACAAGATACAGCCTGAGGAAGGGGACAGCATATCCCCCAAAACGTATCCTATTGCTTAATAAATATTCACTTGTGTTGAAATGTAGTGTACTACTTCATTTTAACTACATATACTGTAAAAAAAGATACAAAAGATACATACAACTTGTCTTTAGTGGTCTCCAGCAAAAGGTTTGGAAACAATCACTTCCCATACAGAAGAGGTTCATTTAAAGTATCTACATTGCCATTGTACCTTCATGGCATTATTGAAGAGTTTCCCCACACTCCGGAAACATCCGCTTTCATTTTGGTTCTTCTTTAACCAAGTGAAGGAATCGTTTAAATGAGTTCCATCTATAAAGATGTAAGGACGAGCTTTGTTGAAGGACTTCACCACAAAGGCCGTTAACCTATGGAGATGGAGAAAAGACCTGGTTTTTAGAAGAGTACTACTATATGATAAAAGTGATTGAATCGTTTCCAAGCATCTTTTTTTAGCTTTTATGGAATGCTGTAAGCTTTGTTGTTTAGTAATCTTTTATTCTGAAAGATCTCTGAAGATCCAAATACTTTAAAAATGGGTTAAAAACTCTTAATAATATTTGGTTATTTAAAGGGTATCTCCCCCTCTATATCATTTTTACATAATGTTGGCCATACCTTCCGACCCCAACCGCTTATATTAGATTTCTAAAAAAAGAATCCGAACTGTACTTACAGACCCTCGTTCCAATGGCACTCTGATCCGGCTCCCCACTTGCCGGAACTAGTAAACAGGGACAGGACCTAGATCTGTAGTGTATTGCCAGGCAGCCAATCGCAGCTGCTGGCAATAGAGAAAGCCGCGGGAGCAAGTAGAGTTTGGTTTCTTTTTTTTAGAAATGTAATATAACGGTTGGGGGTGGGAAGGGATGCCCTGCATTATGTATAAACCATTTTACACTAGGTGAAGGGCAGACAGGGAGGGATCAGGAGGGTGGGAGGAAGACACCTCTTACTCTTCACTTTCCTGGAATAGGAACTACGGGAGAACCATAAGATAAGGATTTCTTTAAACTATACAGTGGGGCTAATAGTAGTGGGTTACATTTTAGTTTTGGGGTTGGACATGCCCTTTGAAAAGTAAGAAAATATAAAATGTATGATAAAAGTTAAGCTCCAGTCTATGTAGGTTAAGAGCATATGGTGGACATGTTGGTAATTAGCTACTGGAAGAGACTGCCCTATCTCCATCTTACAAATGGGGAAGGTTTTCATGGTGAATCTTGCCATGGGGATACATAGAATTCTTTGTTCACATACCACAATATTTTATTCCAAGATGGCAAATTAAAGCATGCAGCAACTGTAATGGTTAGCTTTATGGGATAACTATTGTGTGTATAAAGGTTTTTTCAAATACAGTTAAAATGAAAAGTACTTTGAACAGGGATATAGGACTTGTAATTCCTACCTCTTAATATTGTCTTCCTCCTGGCTTCAGCACTATCTTTAATACAGGAATAGTCCAGGACTAACCTGGCAAATGAAAACTGTATCTGCTGTAGCTCCATAATGAAATGATGTTAGGAGTAGAGATGTCCGAACTTCGCAAAATCCGCTCCGCTCGAGGATCCGCGAATTTTCGAAAAAATCTGAAAATTCGAAAATCCGCGAGCAGACCCGTTAAAAGGAAAAATATCCTTGAAATTACGAGATTTCTCGTAAAATACGCATTTTCTCGTAATTTCGTAAATTTTCGAAAATACGTATGTACGGAAATAAGAAAAATCATTGTATTTCCGAAAATTTTCGAAATTACGAGAAAACGTGTATTTTCGAAAATTTTCGAATTTACGAGATTTCCCGTATTTTCGAGAATTTTTCCGCGGTTCGGAAGTTCGGAAGGCGGAAAATCCGGAAAAATCCGCCGTTCGCGAATTGGATAAATCCGCGGCGGATCCGGGTTCGGATCCACGAACCGGCCATCCCTAGTTAGGGGGTAGGAGTAATCATTCCGAATTCCTGCCATAGGTAATTTTTATTTTTAAATTAAATTAAGTTAAATTAATAAAGTTAAAATTTAGTGTACAGTTATCCTTTAATAGACACATTTATATTTTCTGCTAGAAGCAACTCTAGATCTCTAGTGCATAAGTATGAGTTTTTGCACCCTTCTTGCAACAAACAAATGGTTAATATAACACACTTGTATACAGTCACTTACCATGTGTTTCCCTCTATATCCCTCTTCCCGAATGCGCTGTACGATCCGTCATCATGTTTGTACGTCAGCTCCCTTTGGTACCCTGAACAAATTTCATATCCATTATCTCTAGGTACCTCTCTATAGTAATCATTTCGCTCATGATATTTAATTTCATTAAACATCATCTACAGTCAGACAATTGGACAAAAAATTAATCAGAGGGTACGGATTTTCGTTCCATTTTCGTCCACCCCCAAAATGACATTTGATATTCTACCGACTCCCGCAACCTTATGTCTCACTCCATATCCTCTAGACTGTAAGCTCTTTGGGCAGGGTCAATTGTATCATGGTATTGCTGTAAGAAACTCATCACTCATCACTCTGTTTACTCATATTTTGTATTACCTGTGTATGGAAGATGTTGGCGCTATATAAATCCATAATAATAATAATAATAATAATAATAATATTCTGATAGAGAAGCCCCTAAATCCTTAAGATCATTATCCTCACCATGCCCAGATCCCTGCAGGCAATTTATCGAAAGCAGGTTAAGCTCAGAGCTTTCACATATGCTCAGATGAGTTTTCCCACTGCTCTCAATGGACAAGCCTCCAGGTAACTCATTAGTTATTGTCCATGACATCATACATCATAGCTGTGAATCCAGCTCAACCAGGAAGGAGTTTGCTAGTATCTGATGAAGGGATTGGGCTGAATAATTAGCTTTGTGTGCAGTTTTGGGCAGTGTGAATATAACAATCTTAGGGTTCAGAGGCTTCTTTATCACAATACCAAATGTTGTTTTGGGGTTGGATATTCCCTTTAAAGATCAGGTTGTTGAATGGTAATCTGTCAGTCAGGAAAATAGAGTAAAAACTAACCTGTGTGTACCAGGCTTAGAGGGTATGTCCACCCCAAACCAACTTTTGTATCCTGCCTTATTGTTCCCCAAAACCTCAACCTTGAGAGGTTCACGCTGCTGAAAAGTACTTATTAGCCCTAGTTCTCTGTCTTCTCCTCGGCTTCCATGTCTCAGCCAATCACAGGCACTGCTGCCTGTCCAGACCCTTCTGCAGCTTCCATGCAGGGAAAAGGCACGGAACTTGGGTAGAAGACAACCGAGGGAACGAGGGCTGCTAGGTAGATTTAGGGGCACTTTTCAGCAATAAGGGATATTGGGGCACAATAAAGCAAAACATAAAAGTTTGTTCAGGGGTGGATATATCCTTTAAAACTTTACAGGCAGTTTGTAAATCTAAATGTCTGTTTTATGCCCAATGCATTTTAAAGTTCATTTTGGGTAAAATATGTGGGAGAAGCAAAAGTGTTAAAGAAAAATGAATTCATTTCTATATAAACGAATAGAAGGGGCAGTGTGGTGAGAACATGGAGGGAACACAAGGAGGAGAAACATAAGATAATCAGGATCTCTCACCGCTTTCTAGGAACGTTTTGGCTTTGCTCTGGATCTCCTGGTTCAGTTGATGAGTCTTATCCAGATATTGCAGAATGAAGATATTGGGGCAAAGAGAACCATGTTCTGTTCACCGCATCCGTACGGCATGGCCAGGAGACGGTCCAGGTTCTGCATGGCGGTTCCCATCAGGTCTCCTGTAGACAAGGAAATCCAATAGAAATGGAAAATAACCGTCTCGGGATATGAATTACAGAACATCAATGACGAATGGTTAGAAATATTAGTGGTTGAATTTATTAGTTGTGGGAAATGTTGCCAGAAATGAAATCCCAGTCACTGTGCATCCCAACTTCACGGTTATTCAATAGAGTTTGATTCACTAACATCAGTAACTACATTTCAATTCTTTTGTTCCTTTCACTTATAATTGATGGGACTGGCTGGATACAGTGTGACGGAAAGGTTGGTCCGAGGTTGTTCTAATTATAAAGTGAAAGTCATATTATCACTATTGTACAAGGTTCATTGTAAGGTCATCTCAGCTGTCGATACATGGTCATTGCCACATTGGCATAGGTGCCATTCTTGTTAAGTCTAAAATTATGGAAATCCGGTGGCAAGACGGAGTCGCCCATTAAAATACACAGAGTTCTGGTTAAAATGTGCACCAAAATATGGGCCATTGGTGCCTTTCATTAATGCCAACACAATTTGGGCTGTAGGAATAGAACTAAGTTACCAAACCAAAACATCTTACCCAAAACTGTCACATAGGCTCTCTCGGAATCTGGTAGAATATTTTCAGGAACTTTCAATGCTATTTCCTCTGGTTTGGAATGTTCTACAACAAAACAAATGAAAAAACAATGATACCCACAGATTGCGTGTGGTAGATGGAGAGAATATTCAATGTGATGTAACAGATCATTTAATAAATAAATTAGAAAGTTTTAATTAGATGTTTCATTGGTGGTTTAAAGAGTAGATGGTTTTGTGTCGAACAGTTTCCAAAACGAACCTGGTATAATTTTGCAACTGCTGAAAATCAGAAGTTGGAACTTTGAAATATTGGAAATCACATTGAAAATTTGAAAATTTCCATTCAAAAACTAGGAAAGCGCAAAATTTTTTAAAATTCTGCTTCAATTGCGTTTAACATTATTTTTGGATTTAGTTAGTTCTGGGACAGCAGAGAAGCTTTGTAGGGAAATGTAGTGGACTGGTGGGATTTAAAGCTAAAGGGTATATCCACCCCCCAAACTAAGGCAGGGGAACGAAGGCTGGTAAGTACATTTGGGGACAGCTGAGTGCTATAAGCCTGGTGAGGTCGAGGTTTATTCTTTTCTCAATGGTAATGAACTGGAGTAGCGAATATGTAGGTTTTTTTTTTTCAACCAACAGATCAACATATGAATTTAAGACTTAGCATTTACTAATGGCAATTTAAAAGTGTATCCGTGCAAATATATGACCAATCTGCTGGAGAAAGAGGATTCCATCAGCTGAGTTTAATAGTGGCCATATGCAATCTGAGATTCCAACACAATCAATATCAATATATATCGATCTGTACAGCGGATATTTCTCCCTGATTGATTATTTAGCCCTTTGAAAACCTCACAGGTGCCCCTGATTTACCAACATATCAGATCATTCTAACTAAGGCTGGATACACACGAAGGGATTTTTGACCCCAACTGACCGTTTGCCACTAGCGATCAGTCGGCCGGGACGAATCACTGGAAAGGATAACGCAGGATAGGTAGTGATTTGCTGGCATGTCTGATTGCCTGTTTGTCTGGGCGGCTTCATTAAAACCTGAGGTCTAGGCCACACCTTTACATTTTAAGGGTGAGGCCACATGAGCGCGTTTTTCACGTGTTTGGCGTCCGTACATGCGCCAAAACGTACATGCGATTGCGCGTCCGTTCACGTTTTGGTAACGCGTTTTTGGTGCGTTAACGCATGCGCAAAATGCACGCGCAAATGCAAAACGCACAAGAATCGCGTGCGATAATGCTTACGATTTTTCGTGGGATTCCTGTGCCTTGCAGTGCAGCCTCAGCCTAACATGCAATCTGATTGCGGAATAAAAAGCGCACGCTAGTGTTGGTCAATTGGACTGGCCACACCAGGTGCGCTGGGGCACGTTGCAAAGCCACACTGAGCACGCGATATTCATGTGCGTTGGATACAGATACAGATTGGATACCAGTATCAGAAAAAGATAATAGGTCCAGAAGAAGGAGAATAGTGAAATGGTCTTTGGCTTTTTGGAGATCATTATTAATCATTAAATAAATACTACAGTACTACAGTCATTGTAAAATAGTGACAGTTTATATGTATCTGACCCACCCACACCTTACCTTCCCCATCCTGGGTGCAGAGGAGAGAGCTGTATGAATTCTCGATTAGGACTCCCCCTGGCTTCAAACAGAAATAAATAAAATGGTAGAACAGTGTATGAAAATGTATCATCTTCCATTCACATTACGGCGCACACATTATTCTACCTACTCTGGGGATGGGTAATGAACAGGCTGCAGCCTCTGTGAGCTTGTAAAATTGCTCATACATACCATGGAAGAAACAGCTGGGAAGAAGATCAGGAGATGGGGGGAGGTTTTTAATGAAGCATTTTATGAATTTTAGTGTTGGGGTGAATTTGCCCTTTAAATATCTGCAATAGTATATATCTTAATGAATGATGGACAGTAGGTTTTGAGGAGGCGGCTTAAGGATCAGATTTATGAATGATGTCAGCTGTCCCCGAGCCACAGGTCAAACCAATGATATTAATATATCATGAGATACATGTTGACAGGTTGGAACAAATGCTGTGCCCTTGGGCAAGTTTGAGGTGCATTGTTTGCCTTCAACATGTTCCCCATGATACAGTAAAATGAATGGTTTGGCAATATGACTATGATATGATAGAACAATTAGGTTATATCTTACACTCCCGTTGCAGGTTGCAGTGGGATAATAGTGGTGATAGTGGACATTCATGTAAGGTTCCCATATTCAAATGTAATCAGTTTGCACCTCAGTCAACACGCCGACACAAAGATTATAAGGGTTATGTACCGAGAGCCGGTATCACTCTCTGTTGACTCCTCTAGGCAATGCACTGAGCCGATAATGGCACTCGGTGCATAGTGAATGGGGTTTTCCCATTCCGAAACTTTTCAGTCCTAAAGAGCCATTTTCGTACACAGCTTGTGGCAGTTGCGTGACACAGTTTTTGCGTACTGCCACAAACGCCATGAGTTATGTCTTAAAGACACGTTTACCCTTGGTACACGGGTTAACGTGACTTTAAGATGCAAAAAGCCATTTACAGCTCTCCGTACACAGCTCTGAATATATTCTGTATGAGCAAAATTAAAGATGGAATCTCATGGGAGACTTACCTGTACGATCAATGGTTTAATCACAGTGTCTGTGCTCCCCTGCTTAGGTACAATAGGAACTTCATTATGGCACAAGTCTTGGGTATTCAGAGCCTCTGTCCTCACAGTGATATTCACCTCTCCTAGTGAGATAAAAAAAAATGAAAATATTTCAAAGTGATTATGGTTAGAGATGTCCGAACTTCGCAAAATCCGGTCCGCTAGAGGATCCGCGAATTTTCGAAAAAATTTGAAAATCCACGAGCTGACCCATTAAAACCTATTAAAATGAAAGTTCGGCAAAATCCGTTTTTCGAAAATACGAGGATTCTTCGAAAATACGGACCCGAAAATGTGGCTTGCTCCGTCCAAAAATGTGAAAAATCCACGGGGGGAGGAGTGTGGAGGGTGTGCAGGGGGAGGAGTGTGGAGGGTGTGCAGGGGGAGGAGTGTGGAGGGTGTGCAGGGGGAGGAGTGTGGAGGGTGTGCAGGGGGAGGAGTGAGGAGGGTGTGCGAGGGGAGGGCACTTACCTATTTAGGATTGTGATATTCCAAGATGGCGTGATGTAAATATTACAGAATTACCATGACCTGGATGGATGAATATTACAGATATCACAATGACCTGGATGGATGAATATTACAGATATACCGTGGACTGGATGGATGAATATTACAGATATACCATGGACCTGGATGAATTGAATATTACAGATATACCATGACCTGGATGGATGAAATTACAGACTCTACCGTGACCTGGATGGATGAATATTAAAGATATACCATGACTGATGCATGAATATTGCAATCTACCGTGACCGGATGGATGATATGACAGATTATTACCATGACCTGGATGGAAGCATATTACAGATATACCATGACCTGGATGGATGAATTATACAGATATACCATTGACCTGGGATGGAATGAATATTACAGATATACCATGACCTGGATGAATGAATATTACAGATATACATGACTGGATGGGAATATTACCGATAACGACTGGAAGGATGATATTACAGATATACCATGACCTGGGATGGATGCCATATACCGATATACCGTGACTGGATGGATGAATATTACGATATACCGTGATCTGGATGGATGAATATACAGATATACAAGACTGGATGGATGAATATTACAGTATACCGTGACCTGGATGGATGAATATACAGATTATACCGTGACCTGGATGAATGAATAGTTACAGATATACCATGACCTGGATGGGTATGAATATTACAGATATACCATGACCGGATGAATGACTATTACAGATATACCATGACCTGGATGGATGGATATTACAGATATACCATAACCTGGATGGATGAATTTTACAGATTACCGTGACTGGGATGATGAATATTACAGAATACCCTGGACCTGGATGAAATGTAAATTACAGATACCGTGACTTGGATGAATGAAATATTACAGATATACGTTGACTTGATGACAAGAATATACAGATTATACCTGACCTGGATGAATGAATATTACAGATTATACCATGACCTGGATGGATGAATATTACAGATATATACCGTGACTGGATGAAGAATATTACAGGTATACCATGACCTGGATGAATGAGAACCTTCATAAGTATGATTATTAATTGTTATATCTTGAATGTTCATATAGATAGACATATTAAAGGGCTTTCATGTAATTCCACAAGTACATTGGGGGCCCTTGTTTTTAAGACGGTAATGCCTCATTAAATAAGTAGGTGGTATCTAGCCAACCGATACATAGATATATGAAGACAATATTGATACTATTTACCCTGCTAAAGAAACCCCAGAATCCAGAAGAGCCATGGTCAACATCGGGCCGATAGAGAGATTTCATCGTTACTCTCGCCCTGTAACAAAAGATTAAAACCAAGAAGAGTTCACTCAAGCCACCAGAATGGCAATTGCCTCCAATAGTAGGTTGCAATTCCTCATGACCCTCATGACAAGATACAGCCTGAGGAAGGGGACAGCATATCCCCCAAAACGTATCCTATTGGCTTAATAAAATTCACTTGTGTGGAAATGTAGGGTACTACTTCATTTAACTACATATACTGTAAAAAAAGATACAAAAGATACATACAACTTGTCTTTAGTGGTCTCCAGCAAAAGGTTTGGAAACAATCACTTCCCATACAGAAGAGGTTAATTTAAAGTATCTACATTGCCATTGTACCTTCATAGGCATTATTGAAGAGTTTTCCCACCACTCCGGGGAAACATCCGCTTTCATTTTGGTTCCTTTAAACCAAGTGAAGGAAGTCTGTTTTAAATGAGTTCCATCTATAAAGATGTAAGGAACGAGCTTTGTTGAAGGACTCACCACAAGGCCGTTTAACCTATGGAGATGGAAAAAAGACCTGGTTTTTAGAAGAGTACTACTATAGATAAAAGTGATTTGAACGTTTCCAAGCATCTTTTTTTTTAGCTTTATGGAATGCTGTAAGCTTTGTTGTTTAGTAATCTTTTATTCTGAAAGATCTTGAAAGATCCAAATACTTTAAAAATGGGGTTAAAACTCTTAAAATATTTGGTTATTTAAAGGGTAATTCCCCCCTTATCATTTTTACATAATGTTGGCCATACCTTCCGCCCCACGCTTATATTAGATTTTAAAAAAAGAATCCGAACTGTACTTACAGACACCTGTCAATGGCACTGATCCGCCCCCCACTGCCGGAACTAGTAAACAGGGACAGGACTAGATCTGTAGTGTATTGCCAGGCAGCCAATCGCAGCGCTGGCAATAAGAGAAACCGCGGGAGCAAGTCGAGTTTGGTTTCTTTTTTTTTTAGAAATGTAATATAACGGTTGGGGGGGGAAGGGATGCCCTGCATTATGTAGTATAAACCATTTTACACTAGGTGAAGGGCAGGACAGGGAGGGATCAGAGGGTGGGAGGAAGACACCTCTTACTCTTCACTTTCCTGGAATAGGAACTACGGGAGAGAACCTAAGATAAGGATTTCTTTTAAACTATACAGTGGGGCTAATAGTGGTGGGTTACATTTTGAGTTTTGGGGTTGGACATGCCCTTTGAAAAGTAAGAAAATATTTAAAAATGTTAGATAAAAAGTTAAGCTCCAGTCTATGTAGGGTTAAGAGCATATGGTGGACATGTTGGTAATTAGCTACTGGAAGAGACTGCCCTATTCCATCTTACAAATGGGGAAGGTTTTCATGGTGGAATCTTGCCATGGGGATACATAGAATTCTTTGTTCACATACCACAATATTTTATTCCAAGGTGGCAAATAAAGCATGCACAACTGTAATGGTTAGCTTTATAGGATAACTATGTGTGTATAAAGGTTTTTTCAATACACGTTTAAAATGAAAAGTACTTTGAACGGGATATAGGACTTGTAATTCCTACCTCTTAATATTGTCTTCCTCCTGGCTTCAGCACACTATCTTTAATACAGGAATAGTCCAGGACTAACCTGGCAAATGAAAACTGTATGCTGTTAAGCTCCATAATGAAATGATGTAGGAGTAGAGATGTCCGAACTTGCAAAAATCCGCTCCGCTCGAGGATCCGCGAATTTTCGAAAAAATCTGAAAATTCGAAAATCGCGAGCAGACCCGTTTTAAAAAGGAAAAATATCCTTGAAATTACGAGATTTCTCGTAAAATACGCATTTTCTCGTAATTTCGTAAATTTTCGAAAATAATTATGTACGGGAAATAGAAAAATCATTGTATTTCGAAAATTTTGAAATACGAGAAAACGTGTGGGTTTTGTATTTTCGAAATTTTCGAATTTACGAGATTCCCGTATTTTCGAGAATTTTCCGCGGTTCGGAGTTCGGAAGGCGGAAAATCCGGAAAAATCCGCGTTCGCGAATGGATAAATCCGCGGCGGATCCGGGTTCGGATCCACGAACCGGCCATCCCTAGTTAGGGGGTGGAGGTAATCTTCCGAATCCTGCATAGTATTTTATTTTAAATTAAATAAGTTAATTAATAAAGTTAAATTTAGTGTACAGTTATCCTTATAGACAATTTTATATTTCTGCTAGAAGCAACTCTAGATTCTGTGCAAAGTATGAGTTTTGCACCCTTCTTGCAACAAACAAATGGTTACTATAACCACTTGTATACAGTCACTTACCATGTGTTTCCCTCTATATCCCTCTTCCCGAATGCGCTGTACGATCGTATCATAGTTGTACGTCAGCTCCCTTTGGTACCCTGAACAAATTTCATATCCATTATCTCTAGGTACCTCGCTATAGTAATCATTTCGCTCATGATATTTAATTTCATTAAACATCATCTACAGTCAGACAATTGGACAAAAAATTAATCAGAGGGTACGGATTTTCGTTCCGTTTTCGTCCACCCCCAAAATGACATTTGAATTCTACCGACTCCACAACCTTATGTCTCGCCCCATATCCTGTAGACTGTAAGCTCTTTGGGCAGGGTCCTCTTCCATTGTATTACGGTATTGCTGTAAGAAACTCATCACTCATCACTCTGTTACTCATATTATGTATTACCGTGTATGTAATAGTTGGACTTGTTAACAGTTTACCTGTATGTAATGTAGCATGTAATGTAAAGCGCCAGGAAGAGTTGGCGCATATAAATCCATAATAATAATAATAATAAAATAATATTCTGATAGAGAAGCCCCTAAATCCTTAAGATCATATCATTCACCATGCCCAGATCCCTGCAGGCAATTTATCGAAAGCAGGTTAAGCTCAGAGCTTTCACATATGCTCAGATGAGTTTTCCCACTGCTTCAATGGACAAGCCTCCAGGTAACTCATTAGTTATGTCCATGACATCATACATCATAGCTGTGAATCCAGCTCAACCAGGAAGAGTTTGCTAGTATCTGATGAAGGGATTGGGCTGAATAATTAGCTTTGTGTGCAGTTTGGGCAGTGTGAATATACAATCTTAGGGTTCAGAGGCTTCTTTATCAACAATACCAATGTTGTTTTGGGGTTGGATATTCCCTTTAAAGATCAGGTTGTTGAATGGTAATCTGTCAGTCAGGAAAATAGAGTAAAAACTAACCTGTGTGTACCAGGCTTAGAGGGTATGTCCACCCCAAACCAACTTTTGTATCCTGCCTTATTGTTCCCCAAACCTCAACCTTGAGAGTTCACGCTGGAAAAGTACTTATTAGCCCTAGTTCTCTGTCTTTCTCTCGGCTTCCATGTTCTAGCAATCACAGGCACGCTGCCTGTCCAGAACCTTCTGCAGCTTCCATGCAGGGAAAAGGCACGGAACTTGGGTAGAAGACAACCGAGGGAACGAGGGCTGCTGCTGTAGGTAGATTAGGGGCTCACTTTCAGCAATAAGGGATATTGGGGCACAAAAAAGCAAAACATAAAAGTGTTCAGGGGGGATATATCCTTTAAAACTTTACAGGCAGTTTGTAAATC
Source organism: Hymenochirus boettgeri (assembly GCA_019447015.1). Lineage (NCBI taxonomy): Eukaryota > Metazoa > Chordata > Amphibia > Anura > Pipidae > Hymenochirus > Hymenochirus boettgeri. The sequence continues at coordinate 8,589,086 of CM033475.1, read as the reverse complement.
TAAATGTCTGTTTATGCCCAATGCATTTATTAAGTTCATTTTGGGTAAAATATGTGGGGAGAAGCAAAAGTGTTAAAAAAAAATGAATTCATTTCTATATAAACGAATAGAAGGGCAGTGTGGTGAGCACATGGAGGGAACACAAGGAGGAGAAACATAAGATAATCAGGATCTCTCACCGCTTCTAGGAACGTTTTGGCTTTGCTCTGGATCTCCTGGTTCAGTTGATGAGTCTTTCCAGATATTGCAGAATGAAGATATTGGGGCAAAGAGAACCATGTTCTGTTCACCGCATCCGTAGGCATGGCAGGAGACGGTCCAGGTTCTGCATGGCGGTTCCCATCAGGTCTCCTGTAGAGAAGGAAATCCAATAGAAATGGGAATATACCGTCTCGGGATATGAATTACAGAACCATCAATGACGAACTGGTTAGAAAATTAGTGGTTGAATTTATTAGTTGTGGGAAATGTTCCAGAAATGAAATCCCAGTCATGTGCATCCAACTTCACGGTTATTCAAGTAGAGTTTGATTCACTAACATCAGTCTACATTTCAATTCTTTGTTTCCTTTCACTATATTTAATTGGGACTGGTGGATACAGTGTGACGGAAAGGTTGGTCGAGGTTGTTCTAAATATAAGTGAAAGTCATATTATCACTATTGTACAAGGTTCATTGTAAGGTCATCTCAGCGTCGATACATGGTCATATGCCACATTGGCATAGGTGCCATTCTGTTAAGTCTTAAATTATGGAAATCCGGTGGCAAGACGGAGTCGCACCATTAAAATACACAGAGTTCTGGTTAAAAATGTGCACCAAATATGGGATTGGGTGCCTTCATTAATGCCAACCACAATTTGGGCTGTAGGAATAGAAACTAAGTTACCCAAACCAAACATCTTACCAAAACTGTCACAAGGCTCTCTCGGAATCTGGTAGAATATTTTCAGGAAATTCAATGCTATTTCCTCTGGTTTGGAATGTTCTACAACAAAACAAATGAAAAAACAATGATACCCACAGATTGCTGTGGGTAGATGGAGAGAATATTCAATGTGATGTAACAGATCATTAAAAATAAATTAGAAAGTTTTAATTAGATGTTTCATTGGTGGTTTAAAGAGTAGATGGTTTTGTGTCGAACAGTTTCCAAAACGAACCTGGTATATTTTGCAACTGCTGAAAATAGAAGTTGGAACTTTGAAATATTGGAAATCACAATTGAAAATTTGAAAAATCCATTCAAAAACTGGAAAGCGCAAAATTTTTTAAAATCTGTTCAATTGCGTTTAACATATTTTTGGATTTAGTTGTAGTTCTGGGACAGCAGAGAAGCTTTGTAGGGAAATGTAGTGGACTGGTGGGATTTAAGCTAAAGGGTATATCCACCCCCCAAACTAAGGAAGAAAGAAGGCTGGTAAGTACATTTGGGGACAGCTGAGTGCTATAAGCCTGGTGAGGTCGAGGTTTTATTCTTTTCTCAATGGTAATGAACTGGAAGTAGCGAATATGTAGGTTTTTTTTTTTCAACCAACAGATCAACATATGAATTTAAGAACTTAGCATTTTCTAGTGGCAATTTAAAAGTGTATCCGTGCAAATATATGACCAATCTGCTGGGAGAAAGAGGATTCCATCAGCTGAGTTTAATAGTGGCCATATGCAATCTGAGATTCCAAACACAATCAATATCAATATATATCGATCTGTACAGCGGATATTTCTCCCTGATTGATTATTTAGCCCTTTGAAAACTACAGGTGCCCCTGATTTACCAACATATCAGATCATTCTAACTAAGGCTGGATACACACGGAGGATTTTTGACCCCAACTGACCGTTTGCCATAGCGATCAGTCGGCCGGGACGAATCACTGGAAAGGATAACGCAGGATAGGTAGTGATTTGCTGGCAGTCTGATTGCCTGTTGTCTGGCGGCTTCATTAAAACCTGAGGTCTAGGCCACACCTTTACATTTTAAGGGTGAGGCCACATGAGCGCGTTTTTCACGTGTTTGGCGTCCGTACATGCGCCAAAAGTACATGCGATTGCGCGTTCCGTTCACGTTTTGGGATAAACGCGTTCACCATTTTGGTGCGTTAACTGATTGCGGTAATAAAAGCGCACGCTAGTGTTGGTCAATTGGACTGGCCACACCAGGTGCGTGGGGCACGTTGCAAAGCCACATGAGCACGCGATATTCATGTGCGTTGGATACAGATACAGATGGATACCAGTATCAGAAAAAGATAATAGGTCCAGAAGAATGAGAATATTTGCTTTGGCTTTTGGAGATATTATTAATCATTAAATAAATACTACAGTACTACAGTCATTGTAAAATAGTGACAGTTTATATGTATCTGACCCACCCCCACAACCTTACCTTCCCCATCTGGGTGCAGAGGGAGAGAGTATGAATTCTCGATTGGACTCCCCTGGCTTCAAACAGAAAAAATAAAATGGTAGAACAGTGTATGAAAATGTATATCTTCCATTCACATTACGGGACGCACACATTATTCTAACTACTCTGGGATGGGTAATGAACAGGCTGCAGCCTCTGAGTTGTAAAAATTGCTCATACAACCATGGAAGAAACAGCTGGGAAGAAGATCAGGAGATGGGGGGAGGTTTTTAATGAAGCATTTATGATTTTAGAGTTGGGGTGAATTTGCCCTTTAAAAATCTGCAATAGTATATATCTTAATGAATGATGGACAGTAGGTTTTGAGGAGGCGGCTTAAGGATCAGATTTATGAATGATGTCAGCTGTCCCCGAGCCACAGGTCAAACCAATAAATTAATATATCATGAGATACATGTTGACAGGTTGGAACAAATGCTGTGCCCTTGGGCAAGTTTGAGGTGCATTGTTTGCTCAACATGTTCCCCATGATACATAAAATGAATGGTTTGGCAATATGACTATGATATGATAGAACAATTAGGCTATACTTCACTCCCGTGCGTTGCAGTGGATAATAGTGGTGATAGTGGAATTCATGTAAGGTTCCCATTTAAAGTAATCAGTTTGCACCTCAGTCAACACCGCCGACACAAAGATTATAAGGGTTATGTACCGAGAGCCGGTATCACTCTTGTGACTCCTCTAGGCAATGCACTGAGCCGATAATGGCACTCGGTGCATAGTGAATGGGGTTTTCCCATTCCGAAACTTTTCAGTCCTAAAGAGCCATTTCGTACACAGCTTGTGGCAGTTGCGTGACACAGTTTTTGCGTACTGCCACAAACGCCTGATTATGTTGACACTTTACATTGGTACACGGGTTAACGTGACTTTAAGAGCAAAAAGCCATTTACAGCTCTCGTACACAGCTCTGAATATATTGTATGAGCAAAATTAAAGATGGAATCTCATGGGAGACTTACCTGTACGATCAATGGTTTAACACAGTGTCGTGCTCCCCTGCTTAGGTACAATAGGACTTATTATGGCACAAGTCTTGGGTATTCAGAGCCCTCTGTCCTCACAGTGATACACCTCTCCTAGTGAGATAAAAAAAATTAAAAATATTTCAAAGTGATTATGGTAGAGTGTCGAACTCGCAAAATCCGGTCCGCGAGGATCCGGAATTTTCGAAAAATTTGAAAATCCAGAGCTGACCCATTAAAACCATAAAATGAAAGTTCGGCAAAATCCGTTTTTCGAAAATACGAGGATTCTTCGAAATAAGGACCAGAAATGTGGCTTGCTCCGTCCAAAAATGTGAAAATCCACGAAATTTTAATTATGAGGATTTCTCGTATTTTCGAAAATACGGGAAAATAAGTACGACAATCCTCGTAATTTCGAAATTTTTGAAAACACGGTTCGAAAAAGTTCGGAAGGCGGAAAACCGGAAAATCCGCGATATCCGCCGTTCGCGAACGAGGGTAAATCTATTAAGTCTTTGGGTCCATCTCATGGTGTGCCATCTGGGAAACTTGGATGTTACAAATGTAATGGTTGCCAAGCATTGCCGCCATATAATGGTGGTGTGGTATGGATTCCCCTCCCCCACCCCACAGTGGGCACACAGACTATCGTGTTTAAGTACTTTTGTAGTTTCATCATCATATGCCCTGTGGATTATATTATGTCGGAAAGACCACCACCACAGTGAGAGATAGAATGGCGAATTAAACATAGACAATCATTGAGACAAGTATTATTTATTTATACATTGTATTTATGTACTGTTCACTTTATGGTCTGTGGGTGGAGCTTTACTAGGGATGGTGATTGGGGGAGGAGTGTGGAGGGTGTGCAGGGGGAGGAGTGAGGAGGGTGTGCGGGGGGAGGGCACTTACCTATTTAGGATTGTGATATTCCAAGATGGCGTATCCTGATGACGGCCTGTACTAGGCTGAAACGCGTAGATCGCTTCGTGAAGTTATAATAAAGTATATGGATTTGAAGAAGCCCCATGGAGTGCAAGTTACTGGTACGTCTTTAATCAGCACTGACGTTACTTTCCTTCCAAGACTTTCAGTGTCCGTGATAACGATGCGCAGTGCAGCCCGGGAGACCCGGATGTGTTTCTTACGAGTCATAGGAAGGGGTCTCTGCACTGTGCATCGTTATCACAGACACTGAAAGTCTTGGAAGGAAAGTAACATCAGTGCTGATTAAAGACGTCCAATACCGTTTTACTATATGTTTTACATGGAAATAAGTGAAATGCTTAAAGGGTATGTCCACCCTTTAAACTGACTTTGTGCCATAATATAGTTATTGGTCCCCCAGCCCCAACCGCATTACTATTAGAGCAAGAAAATCCCCCGATCATTACTTACCTTACCTCTCTCCTTCGCCGCACAATCCCGGCCCTCTGCTTGCATAGAACTGCAAGCAGTGGGCGGGACCGGCAGCCACGTCCGTGATTGGCTCCGAGGCAGCCAGTCACGGACGCGGCTGCCGGTACTGTAGAACGGCGAAGGAGAGAGGTAATGTGCATGGCAAACTTCGCCGGAGGAGAGACAGGAGGCAGAGTCCTATATGGTCAGGGAAACTTCGGGGTGTAATATCCTTATATTACACTGTAGGGGGTGCATTGTCTCTTATATAACATTGCTGGTCAGTGATAGTGTGGGAATTTTGTAATATTACAGTACCCAAATCGTTAATGGTTGGTGATGATAGACTGGGTAGTATGGTGACATATGGACATCGTGAATCTTTACATTGTCTACGTGTGACCCTACCAGTTTGAAGCTTTCAGGTTCCAGTAGGAAGGTTTTACTCTGCGTCGCACATAGAAAGCTGGTGTACGGACAGTCATCGCATGATGGTTCCTGCTCTAACTCCTCGAAGGCTGCAGGGTGGTCTGGACCTGAGGAACAGAATAATTTAAAAGCATTACTGTTCTCTAAAGATCCCCAGAGGGAAATTGCAAAAACAAGCTTTTGCTTTTTACTATCTATCTATCTATCTATCTATCTATATACTATCTATCATACTATCTATCTATCTATCTATCTATCTATCTGGTCTGTCTGTCTGTCTGTCGGTCTATCATCGATCTGTATCTATCTATCTATCTATCATCTATCATTATCTATCTAATCTATCTATCTATCTATCTAATATCTGTATTCTGTTCTATCTATCTATTTATCATCTATCTATCTATATATAATTATCTATCTATCTATCTATCTATCTATCATATCTATCTACTTACTATCATCTATCATCTATTTATCTATTTATCTATCTCTCATGGGATGGCATAGAAACTTGAACTCGAACCCGAGTTCGAGCCGAACTGTTCGAGTTGAACGGACCCAGACTTCTCGAACTATCTCGGACAGGACTTTCGAGATTTCCCGGACTTTCGATGGTTTATGAATGTTCGAGAACGTCGAGCATCGAATCCGCGAGTAAAATGTACATGGTATCTAGGCGCGAACATCGAATCTGCGAGTAAAGTCTTCCACAGCCTATACGCGAGCATCGAATCTGCGAGTTAAAATGTCCATGTTACTTCGAATGTTCGAACGCGAGAAAACTTGAAAAATAGGGGTGTGAGAGTAAAATCGATTTTACGAAAGTCTGGAATTGGAACATGTCCCAGACCATTTACCAGTCCACAGCCATGTACATAAGTTACCATTAATATTTTAGTTGATTTGACTCGAACTTTTCGAACTATTTGCCTCCCATGACTGTAATAGGGGTCCGTTTTCGAACTTTCGAACTTACAATAGGTTAAACGTCAAAAACGGACCGACTTTCAAGACGACATCTCTATCTATAGACGTCGACACATCGTCGACGACTAGGATCGAGGAGCGGGAGCAGCGAGCGAGCGAGCGAGCGAGCGAGACTGAGCGAGCCGAGCGAGCGAGCGGCAGCGAGCGAGCGAGCGAGCGAGCGAGCAGAGACTAGAGAGCAGCGAGCGAGGAGCGGAGCGAGCGGAGCTAGCGAGCGAGCGGAGCGAGCGAGCGAGCGAGCGAGCGAGCAGCGAGCAGCAGAGCGAGAGCGAGCAGACGAGGAGCGAGCGAGCAGCGAGGCGTAGGAGGGAGGGGCGAGCGTACAGGGCAGCGAGCGAGCGAGCGAGCGAGCGAGCGAGCAGAGCGGAGCAGCGAGAGAGGGAGAGCGAGGTAGCGAGCGAGCGAGCGAGGCGAGCGAGCGAGCGCGCAGCGAAGCGAGCGAGGAGCAGCGAGCAGCGAGCAGCGAGCTAGACGAGCGAGCGAGCGAGCAGCGACGAGCGAGGGAGCGAGCGAGCGAGGGCGAGCAGCGAGGGCGAGCGAGCGAGCAGCGAGCGAGCGAGCGAGCAGCGAGCGAGCGCGGGAGCGAGAGCGAGCGAGCGGAGCGAGCGAGCAGCGAGCGAGCAGCGAGGCGAGCGAGCGTAGCGAGAAGCGAGCAGCGAGCGAGCAGCGAGCGGCGTGAGCACAGCGAGCGAGCGAGCGAGCAGCGAGCGAGCGAGGCGAGAGCGAGCGAGCAGGAGCAGCGAGCAGGCGAGCGAGCTAGCGAGCAGAGGCGAGCAGCTAGAGCGAGCGAGCGAGAGCGAGCGAGGAGGAGCGAGCGAGCGAGCGAGAGAGCGAGCGAGCTAGCGAGGAGCGAGCGAGGCTAGCGAGGCGCGAGCAGCGAGCGAGCGAGCAGCGAGCGAGCGAGCGAGCGGAGAGCGTAGCGATCACGGGCAGGCGAGCGAGACGAGCGATGCGAGCAGCGAGCGAGTCGAGCGAGCGAGGCAGCGACGAGCGAGCAGCGAGCAGCGAGCGAGAGCGAGCGAGCGAGCGACGCGAGCGAGCGAGCGACGCAGAGCGAGCGAGCAGGCAGGACACAGCGACGGGGGAGCGAGCGAGCGAGCGGAGCGAGCGAGCGGAGCAGCGAGCAGCGAGCAGCGAGCGAGCGAGCGAGGAGCAGCCAGCGAGCAGCGAGCGAGAGCGAGCGAGAGCGAGAGACGAGCGAGTAGCGAGCGGAGCGACGGAGCGAGCGAGAGCGAGCGTAGCGAGCGAGCGAGCGAGCGAGCGAGCGAGCGAGAGCGAGCGAGAGGCGAGCGAGCGAGCGAGCGAGCGAGAAAGGCAGAGAGCCAGCGAGCGAGCGAGACGAGGAGGAGCAGCGGGAGCGAGCTGAGCGAGCTGAGCAGCGAGCGAGCGAGCAGAGCAGCGATCAAGCGAGCAGCGAGTGCAGGCAGCGAGCGAGCGAGCGAGGCTATCGAGCGATTCGCTAGCATCGGTCGATCGAGCGAGCGAGCGAGCGAAGCGAAGCAGCCTAGCAAGCGTAGCGAGAGGGCGAGCAGCACAGAGCGATCTAGCGAGCGAGGACGAGGCGAACGAGCGAGGCGAGAGATCAGCAGCGAGCGAGTCAAGCGATCGAGCGACGACTATGTGCAACTAGAGCGATCAGCGAGATCTATCTAATATCTATCATCGATCGACAATCGAAGCGAGGCTACGATCTTCTACTATCTATCTAGCTAGCATATCGATCTAGCAAGTCTATCTTATCGATCATCGCACTAGATACGATCTATAGCTATCTAGCTATATATCTTCTATTGTCATTTACAAATTCTATTGCTATCCCCCTCAATAAAGGGTCAGTAACCTGTCAGGAGTACTAGTATCATAAAGTGCTAAAATAAAGAACATAGCTGTCATCCCCACATGTTGGTGGCTGGGTAGTATAGAATAGTCAGTGGTAAATACTCTCACCATAAATTTCCTCTCTACTCCCCCCCCTCACCCACCTCTACATTGCAATAATCACCATAGATATTCCACACAAATTCCCAGACATCCTATTACTTACCAAATAAAGACCCATTACTAGTCCAATCATATGACCAATCTCACTGTTAAATCAGGACACAAAATGGACCACGAAGAAAAACGGAGGCGGTTTCCGTAGAAGTTGATTGAATGTCCGGTCGGTCGCACGTTCTCAGGGTTGTTTTCCCTGTATTTTAAGTAATAACGATTAGAATGAAGGGAAAGAAACATTGACCAGTCCCCTTATACGTGTTTCAGTGTTTAAACACGGAGGCTTTAGAGTGAAGGATTCTCCCCGGACCACGGAGTACGGCAAAGCAGCAGATCCACAAAGAACGGCTGGAAAGCTCGAAGGAGGGCTGGTGCGGAAGTACCAAACCCACGGGTCCCATACAGAAAGCTCCAGCATTCCAGTCTGTGATGGTGTCTGGGACTGTGGGATGGAGCTCTGTGCTACGGAATCTCTGGAGAATAAACAGCAAGAGACAGATAAATTGAAATAGAGAGGAGAAAAGAGAAGGACAAGTAGTCAAGTAGGTAAGGTTTTTACACTAAAGGTGCCTGCATGAAGGATAAGGTACCAAAATATCAACATGCTCTCTAAATGTTCTGAAATCTTGCTATGGTTTCCCATTTAGGCCAAGGTATCATTTCAAATAACCTGCAGAGATGACCTTGAACTAAAAACTTTTTAAAATTTGTACCAGAAAATCTAAATGTGTTTGTCTGATCAGTGTGCGAACACTCTATCTGTTGTATTCAATTAGATCAACTGGACTGAAGTTTAGTTCTTGAAGACGTTCGCTAGTCATCCAACTGGGGTTTCTCAATCAGAATGACTGTACAAGAATCTGTGGCATATGTACCCTGGAAAGTCCGAAATGACAGACAGGTGTTAGGACCTTCTGAATAGAGATGGACTAGAACTCGAACTGAGTTCGAGCCAAACTATTCGAGTTCGATGACTCGGACTTCTTGAATTATCCCGGACCCGGATTTTCGATATTTTCTGGACTTTCGATAAATATCGAATGTCGAGGCATGCGAAATGTGGAGTAAAAATGTCTATTATACCAATACGCGAGTAAATATCGAATATCGAATCTGCGAGTAAAATGTCTATTAACCAATACACGAGTAAATATCGAATTAAACGAATATGTGAGTAAAATGTCTTATTATACCAATACGCGAGTAAATATCGAATATCGAATCTGCGAGTAAAATGTCCATTATACCAATACGCGAGTAAATATCGAATATCGATCCGCGAGTAAAATGTCTATATACCAATACGCGAGTAATACGAAATATCGAAATCCGCGAGTTAGTAAATGTCTATTATACCAACGCGAGTAATATCGATATCGAATACGTGAGGTAAAATGTTTATACAATACGAACCATAAATATCGATCAGCTAGTTAAATGTCTTATTATCCAATACGCGAGTAAATATCGAATATCGAATCTGCGAGTAAATGTCTATATACCAATACGCAAGTAAAATACGAAATATCGAATCCGCGAGTAAAATATCTATATACCAATACACAAGTAAATATCGAATATCGAATCCGCGAGTAAAATGTCTATTATACCAATACGCAGTAAATATCGAATATCGAAATCGCGAGTAAAATGTTATTATACCAATACGCGAGTAAAAACCCAATATCGAATCCGTGAGTAAAATGTTTATTATACAATACGCGAGTAAATATCGAATTACGAATCGCTAGTAAAATGTCTATTATACCAATACGCGAGTAAATATCGAATATCGAAACGCAGTAAAAAGTCTATTATACCAATACGCGAGTAAATATCGAATATCGAATCCGCTAGTAAAATGTCTATTATACAATAGTGCGGTAAATATCGAAATACGCCTCGTAGTAAAATGTCTATATACCAAACGCGGTAAATATCCAATATCGAATCCGTGGTAAAATGTCTATATACCTATACGCAAGTAAATATCGAATCCGCGGTAAAATGTCTATTATCCAAACCGAAGTAAAACGAATACGATCCGCAAGTAAAATGTCTATTATACCAATACGCGAGTAAATATCAAATTATCGAATCCGCGAGTAGTCATTCATGGGACAATATCGAATGTTCGAATGCTAGAGCTCGAAAGTAGCACCGTGAGAGTTAAAATCGAGTTTTTCTAAAGTCCTGGATATTGGAACATGTTCCCCAGACCATTTCCCAGGTCCACAGCCATTTAACATTAGTACCATTGATATTTAATTGTATTTTTCAAACTTTCGAACTATTTGAACTCCCATTGACTTAAGGGTCCCGTTTTCGAACTTTCCATATAGTTTGAAAATTCGAGTACGGACCGAACTTTCGAAAGTTCGGCCATCTACTTCTGAATGCAAGGTGTGGATGCACCTGCATTCAGGGTGTGGGGTACCTGCCCAGGGTAAGGTGTCAAAAACACCATTGTACATGGCAGACAGTATGTCGAACCCCCCCCACCTCTAACGTGGCTGTCCTATGCTTACTGAGACTTTCCAGGGCAATTAATTGCCAACATATCTCTGTACAAGTCATTCTGAATTGAGAAAGCCAGTCGGAGTTGAACGAAACTTCTTCAAGAACTAAACTTTAAGTTCAGTTGATGTAACTGAATACACAGATATGCCATGACCTGGATGGATGAATATTACAGATATACCATGACCTGGATGGATGACTATTACAGATATACCATGACTGGATGGATGAATATTACCGAGTATACCATGACCGGATGGATGAATATTACAGAATACCTGACTTGGATGGATGAATATACAGATATACCATGACCTGGATGGATGAATATTACAGAATACCAGACCTGGATGGACGAATATTGACAGATATACCATGACCGATGGGGATGAATATTACAGATATACCATGACTGGAGGATGATATTACAGATATACCATGACCCTGGATGGAATGAATATTAAAGATATACCATGACCTGGATGGATGAATATTACAGATATACCATGAAACCGGATGGATGAATATTACAGATATACCGTGACCTGGATGGATGAAATTACAGATATACCATGACCTGGATGGATGAATATTACAGATAACCATGACCTGGATGTGATGACTATTACAGATTATCCATGACCTGGATGGATGAATATTACAGTATACCATGACCTGGATGGATGAATATTACAGATATACCATGACCTGGAGTGGATGAATATATACAAATGGATAACCATGCACCTGGATATGAATATTACAATATACCATGACCTGGATGGATGAATATTACAGATAGCCTGAACTGAGGAGTGCTACAGCATAACCAGGGAACCCCTTGAGGTGCCTCAGTCGGTGTGGTACCTTGCCAGGGTAAGCTGTCAAAAACACATTGTACATGGCGACGGTGATTGTCAACCCCCCCACTCTAAACTTGGCTAATTGTCCTATGCTACTAGACTGTTACCAGCGGCAATTAATTGCAACTATTCTTGTACAAGTCATTTGAATTCGAGAAGCCAGTCGGATGTTGAACGAAACTCTTTCAAGAAAACTAAAATTTAAGTTCAGTGATGATTGCTAAATGAATACAACAGGATCTCTGCCATGAACCTGGATGGAGAAGTAAAGTATACCATGACCTGGGATGGATACTAATACAGATATACCATGGACCTGGCGGATGAATATTAAGATATACCATGACCTGGATGGCTATGGAATATGACAGATAGACGTGACTTGGCTGGATGATATTACAGAGAGTCTACCATGGACCCTGAGGGATGAGGATTACGATATACCATGACCTGGATGATGATATTACAGATATTACGTGACCTTGGAGGGGGTGACTATTTACAGATAAACGTGCGGGTGGATGATGAATTATAACAGATTAGCCATGGACCCAGATGGATGACTATTACCCGATCCGATATACAAGCCCGGATGGATGTAGATACAGATTATACCAGGCCTGGATGGGTGAATGATTAAAACAAAAAACAGATATACCGTTTGGACCTGATGGAGAAAGTTACAGATATACCATGACCTGGATTGGTTCGTGCATTGATATACTACAGATCTATCATCTATCTATCTATTATCTATCTATCTATCATCTATCTATCCATCTATTATCTATCTATCATCTATCTATCTATCTATCTATCTATCATCTATCTATCTATTATCTATCTATCTATCATCTATCTATCCATCTATTATCTATCTATCATCTATCTATCTATCTATCTATCTATCATCTATCTATCTATTATCTATCTA
>CM033475.1:8554671-8571354 GCA_019447015.1 Hymenochirus boettgeri | reverse complement strand
ATGAATATTACAGATATACCATGACCTGGATGAATGAATATTACAGATATACCGTGACCTGGATGGATGAATATTACAGATATACCATGACCTGGATGAATGAATATTACAGATATACCATGACCTGGATGAATGAATATTACAGATATACCATGACCTGGATGAATGAGAACCTTCACATGTGTGCACAATTACTATTCAGGTCAAATATTTAGGGCAACTGAGAAACAAATCATGAAAGAGTGATGAAAGAATCCAAATGTTTTATAGGAATCTACGTGTTTTTCTTAATCATTGTCCAAGTTAACATCATTCCCACCAAGAGTTGTTTTTTGTGTCTTAGTCACTCACCCCACAGGTGCCAATTCCCATATCCAGGTTTCCGGAAAATACGTTCGGACTATTTCAACTGCTTCAGGCATTTTAGCCGTTTCAGAAACAGCATTTGGTGTTTCGCCTAAAGGCAATCCTAAAAAAATCAAATTCAATCAAATTAATTTTTTTACTTGTTTTCTCACATTTGCCTTCGTCAAATTCTGGTGCATAAAATAATATATGGTCATAAAATAATATTTTTTGTAAAGATATATTTACTGCAAAACTGTCTTACAGCAGATGTGGTAATGGCAAGTTCATTAAATAGCTTTAAAAGGTATCTTCACTGGTTAAAACGACTTTGTGCTATTCAGTTTTATTGAAGAACGGGAGGTTTAGGAGCTGTGTCTAACCTCCCATTCTTCAATAACACCTGCAGGAGCCGGGAACAAAGGCAAGGCGCTTATCTCCTCCGACGCTTCCTCTAACAGGTCCCAACGCACTTTGCAATCTATGTGCATGTTGTGGCAGCTCACAGCAACAGAAAGACATAGCAAAGGGTATGAAATCAGTTGATTTTTCAAAGTGGAAGAGATTATGTAAACTAACTAGGTATATGTGATATAAATTAAAGAAAAATTATATATGATATGTGATATAAAGAATTTGAAAAAGAATTATATTTTCCACTGAACTTTCCCTTTAAGATTGGGCTGGATACGTTTCTAAAATTCAAAAATGTGGAAAATGACTGGTATTAATACATAGACTGCAGGGATTTGTTGTTAGGTAAGAATACTGAACAGAAGTGAACTGATTTTAAAGGGGTGTGAAACTGTTACATTTCTAAATTTATAAGAAAAAGAAAATGGCTTTAAAAATTTAAATCAGATGGAACAGAAGAGGCGTAGAAGAAGTATAAAAGCTGTAATAAGTAGTGCAAGAAAGTAATAAAACTAGCTAAAATAGAAAATTAAATACGGATTGACGAACAAAGCAAGTCCAACCCCAAAATGTTTGAGGACTGACAATTTGGGACCATGAAATAATGGGGTCAAGATGGTTATAGAGGATGCCAAAAAGGCGAATGTGCTAAACCATTTCCCCCCTCTGTATATAGAGAATCCTAGTCCTTATAGCAGGGACTGTAATAATATGAAGGAGAACTTTTTTTTTTTTTTAGTTTTTTTTCAGTGTAGATTGGAGGTTTATTAAGACATTGTCCATTAGTCCAACCTTTATATCCTACCCATAAATGTGTGTATACATTAATAGTAAACATAGTATTGGTGGTTGGATAAGACATACCTCCATCTAGTCCCAAACCTTATACCCCTAGCGACCATAATGTTGTTATAACAGTTACATAGTAACATAGTATTGGAGGTGTATAAAGACATTATGTCCATTCTAGTCCAACCTTTATACCCTTACATTAATGTCTGTAATAAACAGTTACATAGGTAACATAGTATTGGAGGTTGTTATAAAGACATATGTGCATATATTCAACCTTTTATACCCTTACCAATAATGTCTGTCTACAGTTACATTCAATAGTGAGTGGAGGTTGTATTAAGACATAGTCCATCTAGTCCAACTTTATACCCTACCCCTCTGTCATTTCTAACAGTACATAGTAACATAGTTGTAGGTTGTACTAAAGACATACGTCCATATAGTCCAACTTTTATACCCTACCCATAATGTCTATCTACAGGTACATAGTAACATGATTGGAGGTTGTATATAAAGACATAGGTCCCATCTAGTCCAACCTTTATACCCTACCCATCATGTCTGTATTAACAGTTACATATAACATAATATGGGTGGTTGGATTAAAGACATATGTCCATCTCGTCCACCTTATTACCCTACCCATATGTCGGTATAACAGATTACATAGTAACTAGTTTTGGAGGTTGTATTAAAGACATACGTCCATATAGTCCAACCTTTAGACCCTACCATATGTTCGTTATTAACAGTTACATAGTAACATAGTATGGAGGTTGTCTAAAGGACATATGTCAATCTAGTCCAACCTTTATACCCTTATCCATAATGTACTGTATAACAGTTAATAGTAAATGTATTGGAGGTTGTATAAAGACATAGTGCATCGAAAGTCAAACCTTTATACCCTACCATAAGTCTGTCTAACAGTTACATATAACATAGTAGTGGGAGGTTGTATTAGACATATGTCCATTAGTCCACCGTTTACCCTACCATAATGTCTTTCTAAACAGTTACATAGTAAAATAGTATGTAGGTTGTATAAAGACTTACGTCCATTAGTCAACTTTATACCCTCCCCATCTGTCTACTAAAAGTACAGTCGTAAATGATGGAGTAGAGGTGTATAAAGACATACGTTCCATCTAGTCCAACCGTTATACCCTAACCATAATGTCTGTATAACTGTTTTACATAGTAACATAATATGGTGGTTGGATTAAAGGACATATGTCCATTAGTCAACCTTTAGACCCTACCCATATGTCTGTAAAACAGTTTACATAGTAACATATATTGGAGGTGTATAAAGACTTACGTCCATCTAGTCAACCTCTTATACCCTACCTACCCATAAGTCTGTAAAAAGTTACATAGTAAAATAGATTGGAGGTTGGTTATTAAGACATATGTCCATCTAGTCCAACCATTTAACCCTACCATAAGGTCTGCGTATAACAGTTAATAGTAACAAGTATTGTGGTGGAATAAAGACATAAGTCCAGTATCAAAAGATTTCGCAAAAATCCCCAGGAGCTTACCAATTAACTGCTGGGCCTGAATCTAAATTCTTATTCACTATTATAAAACCAATTAAATGTTGATCATGATCTATTTTCATAAATCATGATGAATATACTATAAGATGAAGCTCTGGAGACAAAGTCAAGCATAGGATCCAGTAACAACGTTTCCATCAATTCCCTACCCCTGATGTTCGGCGTAATCAGGTCTATAGTTACCAGATGTGAAAAACTACCTTTTTGAATATTGGTATTCATGGCCTTTTCCCAATCAGCGGCACATCCCAGACCAAAATGAATCTGAAAAGATGAGAAACAGTGGTCTAGTAGAACGAACTGGGACATAGTAACATAGTATGGAGGGTGTATAACGACATCCATCCATTTAGGTCCAAACCTTTATACCATACCATAATGCTGGAGAACAGTTACATAGTAATTGTATTGGATGGTTGTATTAAGACATATGTCCATCTAGTCCAACTTTATATCTACCCATAATGTCTGATAACAGTACCTAGTAACATAGTATTGGTGGGTTGGATAAGGGACATACGCCATCTAGTCCAACCGTTATACCCTATCCATAATGTCTGTCAAAATAACAGTTACATAGTACATAGTATTGGGTGTATAAAGACATATGTCATCTGTCCAACCTTTTATACCCTACCCATCCTGGTGTATAACAGTTACATAGTAACATAGCTTGGTGGTTGGATAAAGACAATAAGGTCCGGTTTCAAAACGTTTCGCAAATCCCAGTATCCCCATCACTGCTGTGCCGGAATCTAAATCTACTCACGTATTCATAAAAACCCAATTTTAAACATTTGTCTGGCATGATATAATTTTCATTATATCCATTTGGACGACTACTATAAGTGAGCTCTGGAGACAAAAGTCAAGCCTATGATCCCGTAACAAAGTTTCCATCACCTTCCCTACCACTGATGTTAGGCTTACAGGTCTATAGTTACCAGATTGTGAACAACTACCTTTTGTGAATATTGGGATTATGCATGGCCTTTTCCCAATCCAGCGGACATCCCAGACAAAATGAATCTGAAAAGATGAGAAACAGTGGTCTAGATAGAACTGAAAGACACAGAGACTGGGGAATGGTGGGGAACGTTACATAGAACCAAAACTTATTTTAAAACTGTCTTTCCTCACGATTGGGCTGTTTTCGAGCTTCTGCATTCTATTTTCGAGAATTAACGAAATCAAGCATTACTTTTGAGGATTATTTTCGCGTTTTCGATTTCAATAATCGTCTACTTTTGACTTTCAACAAAAATCGAAAATTCTTAAAATCCGGGAGCTTGAAAAAGCCAAATTACTGTTGTTTCTATTTCTTCTTATTCTTCTCTTTTTCTTCTGCCGTTTTATTTCTTCCTTTTTTTGGGACCGTATCTCCTCGCCACAGTGTTTTGAGCTAGAGACATGAAATTCGGTACAGACATGCGGGCATATAGGAGAAGTTGCTATCTGTAGCTAAGGAATCCACGGAAGCATTACCAGCGTTCTCGGCGAATTCGGGAATTTTTCCCATTGGACTATAATGGGGAACAATCCTCAAATGTGGATAATATTTCAAAACAGTTTTTTTTCATGGTCATTAATTACAAATGGTTATACCCCCAACCCCCACACAGACCCTGGTACACCCAACATACTGACCTACCTTTCCATTCTAATGGAAGCCATATTTGAAGGGACACTAAAGTTAAAAAAAAACTAATCTAGATCTTATCCCTCAATAAAAGATAGTTTATGGTGATAAACACACAAAAGACATACCCCTCAACCAGGTACCCAGGTAACACACCTACTGATTCTACTAACCATAACCGGGCAGCCCATACAACGGGTAACTAAAGTAAAAAAAACAACTAATTTAGATTTATCCTCAATAAAAAGATAGTTTTATGGTTATAAACACAAAAAAAAGACATAACCCTCTTCAACCAGACAGGTACAACACCTACTGATTAGCGTTAACCATTACCAGTGGCCAGCACATACTTAAAGGGAACTAGAAAGTAAATTAACTTATTAGGATGTATTCTCAATAAAAGATAGTTTTATGGTTATAAACACCAAAAACAACATACCCCCTTCAAACCAGACCCAGGTACACAACACCTACTAATCTACTAATTCATTAGGTCGGAGCCATACTTAAAGGGTACTAAAGTCCAAAAAACTAATTTCGATTTATCCTCAATAAAATCTAGTTTTATGGTTTGTCAACACAAAAAAGACATACCCCCCTCAACCAGACACAGGCACAACTACTGATTTACTGATCCATTTACGGTGGCAGATCATACTTCAAGGGAACTAAAGTCAAAAAACTTAATTTTGATTAATAATAAAAAAGGTTTTTTTTTTAACCCCCACGGGGACAGTCTTACATAACCCTATTGACCTACCCCTCCATTAATGTTGCAGCCATGCTAAAGGGGTTAACTTAAAGTAACAAAAAAAAACAATTTTGACCAATCATCAAAAAAGTTTGTTTTTTTATCCGCAACCGGACACGGTACACACACCTTTGATCTATGATCCATTACTGGGCAGCCATACCTAAAGGGTAACTAAAGTAAAAAAACATTGTTTGACCAATCATCAAAACCGTTTGTTTTTGTAACCCCCAACCCAAACACAGGTACACCACACCCCTACTGATCTCCTTATACATTACTGTGCAGCCCTCATACTTAAAGGGTAACTAAAGTCAAAACCTTTTTTTCACCAATCATCAAAAGAAGTACAGAGAGATTCAAAAACGTTTCTTATCATTGAAAATGGTGCTACTTTTGCCCCAACCAATCAGATGTTAGACTTTCTGATGGATTAGATCAAAATTAGCACCACTTTGGGCTGGGTACACACAAAACGTTTTTTTGTCACCAAACAAGGTTCACTGCAAACTCATCATTCCCAGTATTGAGTTTAAAAATCTGCGCACACCCACATATTCCCCTTCCAAATGCAAGCACTTCAAGCCAAATTCAAAGTTTATACTTAAACTTTCCCTTTCTAGTGATATTAACTTATCTAATTGTGTTTTGTACCATATCCTCCGTCAGCCCAATGTGAATATCATCCATTTATTACCCTTCATATTATTACAGTCCCTGCTATAAGGGACTAGGATTCTCATAGTGAATACAGATGATTTCCCTCATTATACCTTCCTATTATTACAGTCCCTGCTATAAGGATAGCATTCTCCTATGTGTTACAGAGGAATATCCCTTCATTATACCCTTCATATTATTACAGTCCCGCTATAAGGATTTAGGTTCTCTATAGTGTATAAGATGAATATTCCTCATGTTATCCCCGTTCATATTATTACAGGTCCCCGCTATAAGGAATAGGATTATCTATAGTGTATTACAGAGTGAAATCACTCATTTATACCCCTTCATATTAATCAGTCATGCTATAAGGGACTAGGATCTCTATAGGGTATACAGAGTGATATATCCCTCATTTATACCCTTCATAGTTATCTACAGGCCCCGCTATACAGGACTAGGATTCTCATAGTGATACAGAGTGAATATTCCCATTTTATAACCCTTCATCTTAGTTACAGCCCCGTATAAGGACTAGGATTCTCTATAGTGTATACGAGTGAATAGCCCCATTTGATACCCCTTATATTATCACACGTCCCCGCTATCAGGACTAGGATTCTCTATCAGGATACAGAGTGAATATTCCTCATTTATTACCCTTCTATTATGACAGTCCCCGCTTAAGGACTTAGGGGATCTTAGAGTGTATACAGGAGTGGAGATTCTCCCTCATTCTACCTTGTATTATTACAGGCCTGCTAAAGGACTAGGATTCTCTAAGTGTATACAGAGTGAATATCCCTCATTTCTACACTTTATATTGTTACAGTCCCCGCGATAAGGACTTCGGATTTTCATAGCGTACACAGAAGTGAATAGTCTCATTATACCTTCATATTATTACGTCCCTGCGATAAGGGACTAGGATTCTCTAGTAGTGGAACAGAGTGAAATATTCCTCATTTAGACCCTTCATATTATTACAGTCATGCTATAAGGGATTAGGATCTCTATAGTGTATACAGAGTGAATATTCCTCCTTTATACCCTTCATATTATTACAGTTCCATGCTATAACGGACTTAGGATTACTCTATAGTGCAAACGGAAGTGAATATTCATCCATTCTCCCGTCATATTATTACAAGCCTGACTATAAGGGACTTAGGGGATTCTCTATCGTTTTATACAGAGTGAAGATCCTCTTATACCCTTCAGATATTACAGTCCCATGCCGCGATAAGGACTAGGATCTCTATAGTGTATCCCGATAGTTGACTATCCTCAGTTATACCCTTCGTATTATTACAGTCCCCGCTTTATAAGGGACTGGATTCTATTAGTGAATAAAGAGTGAATAGTGCATCATTTATACCTTCATATTATTACAGTCCATGTATAAGGACACTAGGATTCTCTATAGTGTCTACAGAGGGAATCCCCTCATTTTCCCTTCATATTATTACGGTCCCGCAGTTATACGGACTAGGGATTCTCTATAGTGTATACAGAGTGAGTGAAGATTCCTCCATTTATTACCCTCATATTATGACAGTCCCTGCTTATAAGGACTAGGATTCTCTATAGTTATACCGAGTGAAGCCCTCTCCATTTATACACGTATTTATTCAGTCCCTGCTATAAGGACTAGGGATGTTATTAGTGTATCAGAGTGATATAGTCCTCATGTATACCCTTCATATTATTACAGTCCCCGCTTATAAGGACTAGGATTCTCCTATAGTGTATACAGAGGAATATTCTCATTTATACCTTGATTTATTACAGTCCCGCTATAAGGACTCGGATCGCTATAGTGTATACAGCGTGAATGTCCCTCATTAATACCCTTTGTATTATGTACAGTCCCTGCTATAAGGACTAGAGCTCTATAGGTATACAGAGTGAATATCCCTCTTTATACCCTTTATATTTACAGTCCGGTTTTTTTTTTTCTTTTTTCTGCTATAAGGACTAGGATTCTTATAGCGTACACAAGAGGAAATTCCTCATTTATACCCTTCATATTTATTACAGGCCCTGATAAATGATTAGGATTCCTCTATTAGATGATATACAGAGTGATATTCCTCATTTATACCCTCATATTATACAGTTCCCGCTATAAGGACTAGGATTATCTTATAGTGTATACAGAGTGAATATTCATTTATCCCTTCAGATTATTACAGTCCCGGCTATAAGACTAGGATTCTCTATAATGAATACAGAGTGAATATTCCTCATTTATACCCTTCATATTATTACAGTCCCCGCGATACGGACTAGGGATTTCGTCTATAGTGTATACAGAGTGAATATTCTCATTTATACCCTTATATATTACAGTCCCTGCTATAAGGACTAGGATTCTCTATAGTGTATACAGAGGACTATCCTCATTATTACCTTTCATATTTATTACAGTCCCCGCATAAGGATAGGATTCTCTCTGTGTATACAGAGGAATCTTCCTCATTTATACCCTTCAATTATATACCGTCCCTGCGATAAGACTAGGATTCTCTATAGTGTTATACAGAGTGAAATATCCTCATTTTATACCCTTCAATTATTACAGTTCACTGCTATAAGGTACTAGGATCTCTATAGTGGAATACAGAGTGAATATTTCCTCATTTATAACCATTCATATATTACAGGTCCCTGCTATAAGGACTAGAGGATTCTCATAGTTTATGATCAGAAAGGGAATATTCCTCATTTAATACCCGTCATATTATTTTACAGTCCCCATGCCTATAAGGACTAGGCTTTATCTATAGTGTACTACAAGGGGCGTGAATATTACTCATTTATACCCTTCAATATTAAGTTCCCAACGCTATAAGGAATAGGATTCTCTAGAGTGTATAAGAGTGAAATTCCTCATTTTATTCCCTCTTCATATGATACTAGTCCTGCTTATAAGGACTAGGATTTCTAAGTTATTACAGAGGGAATTATTTTCTCATTTATTACACTCATATTATTACAGTCCCTGCACTTAAGGTAGGATGTCTATAGTGTATACAGAGTGAATAGCCTAGTTATACCTTCATATTAGTTAAGTCCCGCTATTTATAAGGATAGCGATTGTCTAGTGTAACAGAGGAATATTCCTATTTATACCTTCAATTATTACAGTACCGGCTTAAGGCTAGGATTCTATATGGGTTAGACAGAGTGAATATCCCCATTTATACCCTCATATTATTACATGTCCCTGCTATAAGGACGAGGATTGTTGTAGTGTATACAGGAGTGAAATTTTCCTTCATTTATACACATTCATATTATTACAGTCTGCTAAGGACTAGGATTGTCTCATAGTGTATACCGAGTGAATATTCTCATTTATACCTTAATATTATTACAGTCCCTGCTATAAGGACTAGGATTTCTCTGATGTGTATACAGAGTGCAGATCCCGTCATTTATACCCTATATTATTTAAAGTCCCTGCTATAAGGACTAGGATGTCTATAGTGTGATACAGAGTGAATATTCCTCCTTATACCTCATATTATTACAGTCCCTGTTTATAAGGACTAGGTTCTCTATAGTGTATACAGAGTGAATATCCTATTTATACCCTTCATATATCAGTCCCTACTATAAGGCTAGGATTTCTTATAGTGAATACAGAGTGAAATTTCCTCATTGATTTACCCTTCATATTATACAGTACTGCTATAAGGACGAGGATTCTCTATAGTGTATACAGCAGTGAATATTCCTCATGTATACCAGTCATATTATTACAGTCCCCGCTATAGGACTAGGATTCGTTATAGTGTATACAGCGGGAATATTCTCACTTATACCCTTCTTATTATTACAGTCCCTGTTAGAAAGGACTAGGAGTCTTATCGTGGTTACAGAGTGGAATATTCCTCATTTTTCTGATACACTTCATATATGCAGTCCCTACTTAAAGGACTAGGATTGTCCTATAGTGTATACAGAGTGAATATTCCTCATTTATCCCTTCATATTATACGTCCCGGCTATAAGACTAGGATTCTCTATAGTGGTATAAAGAGTGAATATCCCTCTTTATACCCTTCATATTATTACAGTCCTGCTATAAGGACTAGGATTCCTATAGTGTATACAGAGTGACTATCCCTCATTTAATACCCTTAATTATTACAGTCCCTGCTATAAGGACTAGGATTATCTATAGTGTTAACAGAGTGAATATCCTCATTTCACCCCTCTTTATATTATTAAGTCCCTACTATAAGGACTAGGATTCTCTATAGTGAGACAGAGGGAATATTCCTCATTTATACCTTCATATTATCAGATCCCTGCTATAGGACTAGGATTTTCTACTAGTGTAACAGAGTGAATATTCTCATTTATTACCCTTCATTTATTACAGTCCCCGCTATAAGGAATAGGATTCTCTATAGTGTTGACAGAGTGAATATTCCTCTTTATACCACCCTTAATATATACAGTCCCTGCTATAAGGACTAGGATTCTCTATAGTGTTACGAGTGAATATTCCTTATTTATACCCTTTATTATTACAGTCCCTGCTCTAAGGAATAGGATTCTCTTATAGGTATTACAGAGTGAAATCCCTCATTTATACCTCTCCTATTATTACGGTCCCCGCTATAAGGACTAGGATTCTCTAGAGTGATACAGAGTGAATGTCTCATTTTACCCTTCATATTATACACCCCGCTATAAGGACTAGGATAATAGATTAGTGGATACAGAGTGAATAATCCCTCATTGTATACCCTTCATAGTATACAGTCCCTGCTATAAGGACTAGGATTGCCTATAGTGAATAAGAGTAATATCCCTCATTTATACCTTATTTATTACAGTCCCTGCTATAAGGAATAGGATTCTCTATAGTTAGTGAATACAGAGTGAGATCCCCATCATTTATACCCTTCTATTTTACAGTCCCGCTATAAGGACTAGATTCTCATGGTATAAGCGTGAATTATTCCTCATTTATACCATCATATTATTACAGGTCCCTGTTATACGGACGAGGATTATCTATATAGTGTATACAGAGTGAAATCCTTCAATTATATGCCCGGCATATTATTACAGTCCACGCAGAAGGACTAGGATTTTCATAGTGTATACAGAGTGAATATCCTCATATTACCTTCATATTATTACAGTCCTGCTATAGGAATGGATTCTCTATGTGAATACAGTGATATTCCTCATTTAACCCTCCATATTTAGTACAGTCCTGGCTATAAGACTAGGATTCTCTATAGTGAAGACAGAGGAATATTCCTCATTTATACCTCATATATTACAGTCTGCTATAAGGGTACCTAGGATTATTTATAGGGTATACAGAGTGAATATTCCTCATTTATACCCCTTGTCATATATTACATGTCACTGCTATAAGGACTGGTTCTGATAGTGAATACAGAGTGAATATTCCTCATTCTTACCTTATATTATTACAGTCCCTGCTATAAGGACTAGATTCTCTATGTGAATACAGGAGTGATATTCCTCATTTATACCTTAATATTCTTACAGTTCACAGCTTAAGGACTAGATTCTAGATGTGATATACCAGAGTGAATATTCCTCATTTATACCCTCATATTATTACAGTCCCTGTCTATAGGACTAGGATCTCTTTAGTGTATACAGATGTCAGATCTTCCATTTCATACCTTCTACTTATTCAGCCCTGCTATAAGGACTAGGATTCTCTATAGTGAATACAGAGTGAATAGTCCTCATTTATACCCTTTCATATTATTACAGGTCCCCGCTATAAGGATAGGTTCGCGATAGTGTATACAGAGTGAATATTCCTATTTATAACCCTTCATTATTATTACAGTCGCCCTGCTATAAGGACTAGGATTCTCTATGGGTGTTGTATCCGAGTTGAAATATCCCTCAATGATACCTTCATATTTACAGGCCCTGCGATAAGGATAGGATTTCATAGTGGAATACAGAGGTGAATATTCCTCATTGATAACCCTTCATATTATTACAGTCCCTGCTATAAGGACTGGGATCTATATAGTGTATACAGATGAAATTCCTCATTTATACCCTTCATATTATTACAGGTCCCTGCTATAAGGACAGGATTGTCTATAGTGATACAGAGGTGAATATTCCTCATTTATACCATTCATATTATTAAGTCCCCGCTATAAGGACTTAGGATTCCTATGTATACAGAGTGGAATCTCCTCATTCTACCCTTCATATTATAGCAGGTCACCTGATATACGGACTAGAATTCTCTATTAGTGTATACAGAAGGTGCAATATTAATCATTTATACCCTTCATATTATTACAGTCCATGTATAAGGCTAGGAGTGTCATTAGTGAATACGAGTTAATATTCCTTCATTTCTTACCCTTGTACATTTTTTACAGTCCCTGCTATAATACTAGGATTCTCTCGTGTATACAGAATGAATAGTCCTCATGATACCCTTCATATTTCCAGTCTGCTTACGGGACTAGGATTCTCTTATCAGTGTATACAGCTGTGACTCTTCTCCTGCTACCCTTCCTATTCTTCCCGTCCTGCTTATCAGGATAGGCTTCTCTCTACGTGTACCCGCGTGATCTTCTCCTTGTCCCCTTCATCTTATTACAGTCTGCTATCCGGACTCGGCTTCCTCCTTCTCGGATACCGCGTGAACTTCCTCCTTTCTTACCCTTCTCTTCTCCCGTCCCTGCTATCCGGCCTTCGGCTTCTCTCTAGGCCCCCGCGTGCCTATTCCCCTCCCTTCCCCCTTCCCTTCTTCCCCCGTCCTGCTCTCACCCTACTGACGCACATCTCGCACTGTGTCTCTTCGGTATCCAAGCGGTACTCTCCTCTTTTTTACTCACCACGGCTCACCTTCTCTTCTCAGTCCCCTGCTCCCGCAGTCCGCCTGCTCGAGAGGCGTGCGAAGACGTTCAGGATGTACTAGCCTCTTGTTTTCAGCCAGAAAACCCATCATATTCTTCCAGTCCACGTCCGAAGGAATAGGTTCTGAATATGTGTATACAGAGTGACTATCTCAGTTTTCCCCTGTGTGTTTTCTTCCGTCACCGGTTTTCCCGAGCCACCGCGCTGATCCGCCCGCGACTGCGTGATAGTATGTGTCTACGAGTGCATCCGTCCTTTCTACCCTTTTATTATTAAGTCCTGGGAGGAATTCGCGAGTAACAGGAGCTCGGCTTCTCTTAAGTGTCTACAGCGAATAGACATATCCCTCCTTTATCCAATTCATATTTATTGCAGAGGTGGAAGTCTTCTCTACGGCCTAGGATTCTCTATAGTGTGACCGACAGCAGGAGGGCGGGAGTATATTCCTCTGATTTATACCCTTCGTATATTACAGTCCCCGGCTAAAGGACTAGGATTCTCTATAGTGAATACAGGTGAATATCCCTCATTTATACCCTTCATAATATACAGTCCTGATTAAGGACTAGGATTATTATAGTGATACAGAGTGAATATTCCTATTATACCCTTCTATATTACAGTCCCTGCTAAAGGACTAGGATTCTCTATAGTGTATACAGAGTGAATATTCCTCATTTATACCTCATATTATTCCAGTCCCTGCTTATAGGACTAGGATTCTTATAGTGTATACAGAGTGAATATTCCTCATTTATCCCCTTCTAGTATTACAGTCCCTGCGATAAGGACTAGGATTCTCTATAGGTTATTACCAGAGTATGAAGATTACCTCATTTAGACCCTTCGTATTATACAGTTCCCCGCTATAAGGACTAGGATTCTCTATAGTGATACAGAGTGATTATCCCTATTGATACACCTTCATATTATTCCATTCCGCCGTATAAGGACTAGGATTTCTACTATGGGTATACAGAGGGATATTCCTATTTTACCATTATATATACAGTCCATGCTATAAGGGATAGGATTCTCTATAGTGTATACAGAGTGAATATTCCTATTTATACCTTCATATTAGTCAGTCCCAGCTAGAAGACTAGGATTCTCTATAGGATACAGAGTGAATATCCCTCATTTATTACATTCATATTATTACAGTCCCGGCATAGTAAGGACTAGGAATCTCTATAGTGTATTACGAGTGAATATCCCTCATTTATACCCGTCCCATATTATTACAATCCCATCTATAAGGATAGATTTCTATAGAGTATACAGAGTGAATATTCTCATTTACCTTCATTATTATACAGTCCCGCTTATATAGGACTAGGATTATCTAAGTGTATACAGAGTGAATATCATCATTTATGACCCTTCATATATTACATCCTGCATAAGGATAGGATACTCTTAGTGAATACCAGAGTGATATTCCCTCATTTTACCCTCAATTATAACAGTCCCTACTATAAGGACTAGATTCTCTATAGTAGTGTGGTACAGAGTGAATATCTAATTTATACCCTTTCATATTATTACAGTCCCCGCTATAAGGACCTAGGATTCTCTTAGTGTAATGACAGAGTGAATATTCCTCATTTATACCTTCTCTTGTTACAGTCCCTGATATTAAGGACTTGAAGGATTCTCTATAGTGTTATACAGAGTGACTATTATCAGTTATACATTCATCTATTTACAGTCCATGCTATAGGACTGGATTCTCTCTAGTGCTATTACGAGTTGAATATTCCTCATTTGTACCATTCATATTATTACAGTCCCGCTATAAGGCATAGGATTCTCTTAGTGTTAACAGAGTGAATATTCTTCATTTATACCTCATATTATTACATTCCCTGCTCTATAAGACTTAGGATTCTCTATAGTGTATACAGAGTGATATCCCTATTATACCCTTCAGATGTTACAGTCCCTGCTATAAGGACTAGGATTCTTATAGGAATACAGAGTGGAATATTCCTCATTTATACCATTACATATTTAAACAGTCCCTAGATAAGGATGGATCTCATAGTGTGTACAGAGTGCATATCCTCAATTTATACCCTTAATAGTATTACAGTCCCGCTATAAGGACTGGATTCTCTATAGTGTATACAGAGTTGAATATTCCTCATTTATACCCTTCCTCTATTACAGTCCCTGCTATAAGGACTAGGATTCTATATAGGTATACAGAGGACTATTCCTCATTTTATACCCTTCATTTATTACAGTCCCGCTATAAGGACTAGGATTCTCTAAGTGATACAGAGTGACTATTCCTCATTTACCCGTCATCTTTATTACAGTCCCGGTGCTATAAGGACTATGATTTCTCTATAGTGTTATACAGAGTTAATATCCTCATTTGCTACCATTCGATTATGACAGTCCTGCTATAAGGACTAGGATTCTCTATAGTGTATAAGAGTGAATCTCGCCTCATTTATACCCTTCCACAGTATTACAGTCCCCGCTAAGGACTAGGTTCTCTATAGTGTATTACAGAGTGAATATTCCTATTTATACCACTTCATATTTTTACAGTCCCTGCTTAAGGACAGGATTCTCATAGGGTATACAGAGTGAATATTCTATTTATACCGTGCATTTATTTACCGGTCCTGCTTATAAGGACAGGATTTCTCTATAGTGTATACAGAGTAATATTCCTATTAACCCTTCACATTATTACAGTCCCCGTCTATAGGACTAGGATTCTCTATATGTATACAGTAGTGAAATTCCTCATTTATACCTTAATATATTACAGTCTGTTATAAGGACTAGGTTTCTATAGTGTATACAGAGTGCATATTTCACATTATACCCTTATATTGGTCAGTCCCTGATATAAGGACTAGGCTCTCTATAGGGTATACAGAGTGAATATTCCTCATTTTTACCTTCATATTTTTCCAGTACCTTGCTATAAGGACTGGATTCTCATAGTGTCTATACAGAGTGAATATCCCTCATTTATACCTTCGTATTATTATGCCCGCTTAAGGGATAGGATTCTCTATAGTGGATTGGAACAGCGTGATATTCCTATTTATCCCTTCCTATTATTACAGTCCCTACTATAAGGACGGATTTTAAGCGTTATACAGGAGTGAATATCCCTCATTTATAACCCTTCATATATACAGTCCCTGGCATAAGACTAGGATTCTTATAGTGTTACCAGTATGATATCCTCATTTATACCCTTCCATATTACAGTCCCTGATATAAGGACTAGCGCTTCTATAGTGTATACAGGGGAGTGAATATCCCTCATTTAGACCTTATAGTATTACGTCCCCGCTAGAAAGGACTAGGATTCTCTATAGTGTAACAGAGGTGAATAGTCCGTATTTATACCCTCATATTATTAGAGCCTGCCTATAAGGGACTAGGATTCTCTTAGTGTGTTACAGAGTGAATATTCCTTCCTTTTACCCTCATATTATTTACAGTCCCCGCTATAAGGACTAGGATTCTCTATAGTGTAATACAGGTGAATATCCGCATTTATACCTTCGTATTATTACAGTCCCTACTATAAGGACGAGGTTCTCTAAGTGGTATACAGATTGAATATCCCTCAATTTATA
>CM033475.1:8428007-8554334 GCA_019447015.1 Hymenochirus boettgeri | reverse complement strand
TGGTGTTTTGTACCATTCCTCCGTCAGCCAATGTGAATTTCCTCATTTATACCCTTCATATATTAAGTCCCCTGCTTATAGAACTAGGAATTCCATCATATAGTGAATACAGAGTGAAATATTCCTCCTCATTTATCCCCTTCATATTATTACAGTCCCTTCTATAAGACTAAGCATTCTCTATAGTGTATACAGAGTGGAATATACCTCATTTAACCCTTCATATTATGACAGTCCCCTGCATATAAGGACATAGGATTCCTCTATAGTGTATACAAGATTGAATTTCATTTTATACCCTTCATATTATTACAGGCCCCGCTATACGGGACTAGGAAAATTCTCTATAGGTGTTATACAAGAGTGATATCCCTTCGTTATACCCTTCCTATTATTCAGTCCCTGCTATAAGACAGGATTCTCTATAGTGATACAGAGTGAAATCTCCCTCCATTTATACCCTTCCCATTTATTCCAGTCCCCCCCGCTATAAGGACACTAGGAGTTCTCTATAGTGTGTATACAGAGTGAATATTCCTCATTTTAATACCCCTTCATATTATTACAGTCCCCGCTATAAGGACTAGGATTCTCTATGTGTATACAGAAGTGAATATCCCTCATTTATACCCTTTCATAGTATCACCAGTCCCCGCTATAAGGACTAGATTCTCTATAGTGTATCCGAGTGGAATATTCCTCATTGTATACCCTTTCCTATTATTACAGTCCCCGCTATAAGGGAACCTAGGATTCTCTATAGTGTATACAGAGTGAATATCCTCATTACTTACCTTTGTATTATCCCGTCCCCGGCTATAAGGACTAGGATTCCTCTTATAGTGGTTATATCCTAGTGGAATATCCCCCCCTCCATTTATACCCCTTTATATTATACAGTCCCCCCGCTAATAAGGACTAGGATTCTCTATACGTACACAGAGTGGAATCTTCCTCATTTATACCCTTCATATTATTACAGTCCCTCTATAAGGACTAGGAATTCTCTTAGTGGGTATACAGAAGTGAATATTCCCTCATTTATATACCCTTCATATTCTTACATTCCCTGCTTAATAAGGACTAGGAATTCTCTATGTGTATCATGAGTGGATGTCCTCATTTATACCCTTCATAGATACAGTCCCTGCTATAAGGACTAGGATACTCTATAAGTGAAAACGGAGGAATATTCCTCATTTATACCCTTCCATATATTACAGTCCCCTGCTATAAGGACTAGAATTCCTCTATATTAGGTAATACAGAGTGAATATATCCTCATTTATAACCCGTCATATTTATTCCAATTCCCTGCTTAAGGACTGATTCTCTATGTTATACCGAGGGACTATTCCCTCCATTTATCCCCTTCGTATTAGTACAGTCCCCGCTATAAGGACTGGATTCTCTATGATGGGTAATACCAGAGTGGAATATTCCTTCATTTATTACCCTTCATATTATTTACAGTCCCTTCCTATAAGCCTAGATTCTCTATAGTGTAATCAGATGAAAATATCCCTCATTTAACCTTCATATTATTACGTCCCCGCTAATAAGGCCTAGGATTCCTCTATGTAATACAGAGTGAATAATTCTCATTTATCACCCTTCATATTATTTACAGTCCCCTGCTTAAGACTAAGGATTCTCTTAGTAGTGTATACAGCAGTGAATATTCCCTCATATTATACACTTCATATTATTACATCCCCCTGCTATAAGGACTCGGATTCTCTATAGTGTATACAGAGTGGAATATTCCCTCATTTATACCCTTCATATTAAAATACAGTCCCCCCCGCGTATAAGGAGCTGGAAAAATTTCTCTATAGTTTGTATAAAGTGAATTATTCCTCATTTTATACCCTTATAATTATTACGTCCCCGCCTATAAGGACTTAGGATTTTCTCTATAGTGTTAAAATACAGAGTGAATGTCCCTCATTAATACCCTTTGTAATTATGACAGTCCCTGCATACGGAACTAGGATTCTCTATCAGTGGTCATACAGAGTAAATATCCCTCATTTATCCCTATTATATTATTACATTCCCCCCGCTCTAAGGACTAGGATCTCTATAACAGCCGGTACACAGATTGAATATTCCTCATTTATACCCTTTTCCCTATATATTACAGTCCCTGCCTATAATGGACTAGGATTTGTCTCTATAGTGGTAATAAGAGGTGAATATTCCTCCATTTAACCCTATCCGATATTAATTACAGCCCCTCTATAAGGACTGGAATTCTCCCTATATCGGGGTGAAACAGAGTGATTTCCTCATTTATACCCTTCTATTATTCAGTCCCTGCTATAAGGAACTCGGTTCCCTTCTATAATTAATACAGAAGTGAATATTCCTCATTTATTAACCCTTTCATATTATTACAGTCCCCGCTATAATGACTAGGAGATTCTCTATATTGGTATACAGAGTGAATATTCCTCATTTATACCCTTTCAATTATTACAGTCCCCTGTACTCAGGACTAAGGATTCTCTATAGTGGTATACGAGTGAATATCCCTCATTTCTCCCTTTCATATTATTAACCGTCCCCCCGCTAATACGACCTAGAGTCTCTATATGTATACAGATGAATATTCCTCATTTTATACCCTTCATATTATTACAGTCCCCTGCATAGGGACAGGAATTCTCTATAGGTGTATACAGAGTTGAAATATTCCTCATTTATACCCTTCCTATTATTACATTCCCTGCTAAAAGGACTAGGATTCCTCTAATAGTGAATACAGAAGTGAATATTTCCTCATGATACCCTTCATATTATTACAGTCCCTGGCTCATAAGACTCGGATTTCTCCTTATAGTGGTATACAGAGTTGAAATATTTGCCTCATTTATCCCTTCATATTATTACAGTACCCCGCTATAAGGAACTAAGGATGTCTCTTATAGTTACAGCGTGAATATGCCTCATTTATAACCCTTCTATGATTTACAAGTTCCCCCGCTATAAGGGACCTAGGATTTCTCTATAGTGTATACAGAGTGAATATTCCTCATTTATTCCTTCATATTATTACATTCCCTGCTATAAGGAACTTAGGAAAATCCTCTATCTGTATACAGAGTTGAATATGCCTCCTTTATACCCTTTCATAATTATTCGTCCCCTGGCAAAATACAAGACTAGAATGGTCTATAGTGTCATAACGAGTGAATAGTCCTCATTTATACCCTTCATTTATTACAGTCCCTGCTTAAGGCCTAGGATTGTCTATAGTGTTACAGAGTGAATATTCCCTCATTTTTACCCTTCATATTATTGACGTCCCTGCTATAAGGACCTAGGGAAGTCCTCGATAGTGTATACAGAGTGGGAATATCCCTCATTATACCCCTTCATATATTACAGTCCCTGCTTACGGTACATATTGTCCCTATAGTGGTTAATACAGAGGAATATTCTCAATTTACCCTTCATAAATATCCAGCCCTGCTATAAGGAGCCTAGTGTCTATGTGGTAACGAGTGAAATATTCCTCATTTTTATTCCTTCATATTATTACAGTCCCCCTGCCTATAAGGACTAGGATTCTCTTATAGTGGTAATACAGAGTGAATATCCCTTCATTTTAGGACCCTTCATATTTAGTAACAGTCCCCCCTGCTTATCAGGACTAAAAGGATTGTCTATAGTGGTATCAGAGTGAATATTTACTCCATTTATTACCCTCATATTAATTACAGTCCCCCTGTTTATAAGAACTAGGATTCCTCCTATAGGGTAATTCCGAGTGAATATTCCTCTTTATAACCCTTCCATATTAGTACAGTCCCTACTATAAGACTAGGGATTCATTCTATCTGGAAATACAGAGTGAATATTCCTCATTTATACCCTTCATATTATACAGTCCCTGCTATAAGACGAGGATTTCTCTATAGTGTATACAGAGTGAATATTCCTCTTTATTACCCTTAATATTTTTTCCAGTCCCCGCTATAGACTAGATTCCTCTATAGTGTAATACAGAGTGAATATCCTCCATTTATACCCTTCAATATTATACAGTCCCTGTTCTCAGGACTAGGATTCTCTATAGGTATACAGAGTGAATATTCCTCATTTTATACCCTTCATATTTATTACAGTCCCTACTATAGGACTAGGATTGTCCCAATAGTGTATACAAGGAAATATGTCCTCAGTTATCCCCGTCCTATTCTTACAGTCCTGCTATAAAGTACTAGGAATTCCTCTATAGGTATACAGAGTGATAGCCCTCATTTTCTAACCCTTCATTTTATTACAGTCCCCTGCTTATAATGACTAGGTATTTCTATAGGTAATACAGAGTTGAAATATCCCTCTTATACCCTTCATATTATTCAGTCCCCTGCCTATAAGGACTAGGGTTCCTCTCAATATTGTATACGAGTGAATATTTCCCTCTTTATACCCTTCATATATATTACAGTCCTTAACTATAAGGAACTAGGATTTCTTCTAGTGAATTACAGAGTAATATTCCTCATTTAATACCCTTCCATATTATACAGTCCCTGCTTAAAGGAACTAGGATTCTCTATGTGGCATACAGAGTGATCATTCCTCATTTTCACCCTCATATTAATTACATCCCCGCTATAAGGACGAGGAATCCTTATTTGTATACAGAGTGAATAATGTCCTCATTTTTACCCTTCATATATTACAGTCCCTGCTTATAAGGACTAGATTCCTCTATAGTGTATACAAGAGTGAATATTCCCTGTATTTTATACCCTTCAATATTATTACAGTCCCTGCCTATACGGACTAGGATTCGCTATGTGGTATACAGAGTGAATATCCCTCATTTATACCCTTCATATTATTACAGTCCCCCGCTCATAAGGACTAGGATTTCTATAGTGTAAAATACCGAGTGAATATTCCTCATTATCCCCTTCATATTATTAAAGTCACCCCGCTATAAGGACTAGATTATCTATAGTGTATACAGAGTGAATATTCCTCATGTATACCCTTCATATTATTACCAGTCCCTGCTATAGGACAGGAAATTTCCTCTTAGTGAAATACAAGTGTAATATCCTCATTTATACCCTCCATATTTAATTTACAGTCCCTGCTTTATAAGGGACCTAGGAGTCTCCTATAGTGAATACAGATGTGAATATCCCTCCATTTATAACCCTTTCATATTATTCCAGTCCCCGCTAATAAGAGGGGGGACTAGATCTCTATAGTGGGGCCGAATTTAATACAGATGAATATTTTCCCTCCATGCGATGTTTATAAACCCTTCAAATATTATTTACAGTCCCGGCTATAAGGACTAGGATTCATCTATAGTGTTACAGAAGTGGAAATATTCATCATTTATACCCTTCAATATTTATTACAGTCCCCTCTATAAAGGACCTAGATTCTCTTAGTGTTATACAGAGTTGAAATTCCTCATTTCTACACTCATAAATTAATTACAGTCCCTGCTAATTTAAGGACTAGGATTCCTCTATATTTGAATACAGAGTGAATATTCCTCATTTATACCCTCCATATTATTAAGTCCCCTGCTAGACGGGACTAGGATTCTCTATAGTGAATACAGGTGGAATATTCCCTCATTTATAAACCCTTCATATTTTTTTTAATTACAGTCCCTGGCTATAAGAACTAGGATTTTGTTAATCTATAGTGTATACAGAGTGAAATTTTCCCTCATTTAGACCCTTCATATTATCCAGTCCCTGCCGATAAGACCTAGGAATTCTCTATAAGTAATCAGAGTGAATATTCCTCACTGTATACCTCTATTAATTACAGTCCCTTGCCCTAGAAGGACTAGGTTCCTCTATATGAATCAGAGTGAAATATTCCTCATTTATACCCGTCATATTATTTACCAGTCCCCAGCTATAAGACTCGGATTCTCTATAAGTGTAAATACAGACGTGAATATTCCTCATTTTATACCCCTTTCATATTATTACAGTCCTGCTATAAAACAGGACTAGGATGTCTCTATAGTGTACAATACAGAGTGAATATCCCCTCATATAACCCTCATATTATTACAGCCCCTGCTTATAAGGACTAGGATTCTCTTAGTGGATAACAGAGTTGAATATTCCTCATTTAATAACCCTTCATATTATTACATCCCCCGCATAGAACTAGGGATTCCCTCTATAGTGGGTTATACAGAGTGAATATTCCTCAATTTTATACCCTTCCAATTATTACGTCCCTGCTATAAGGACTAAGGATTTCTTCTTATGGTGTATACAGAGTGATATCCCTCAATTAATACCCTTCCATATTATTACAGCCCCGGCCTATAAGGACTAGATTCTCTAATAGTGAATACCAAAAAAAAAAGAGTGCATATTCCTCATTTATCCCCCTTCATATTATGACAGTCCCCTGCTATAGGGAACTAGGATTCTCTATAGGTATACAGAAGTGAAATATTCCTCCAATTTATACCCCTTCATACTTATACAGTCCACTGCTATAGATAGGATTTGTCCCTATAGTGCATAATACAGAAGTGAAGATTCCTCATTATACCACCCTTCAGATTTTACAGTCCCCGCTATAAGGACTAGATTTCCTCTATCGTTTTACAGAGTTGGAATATTCCTCATTTTCATCCCTTCATAATATAACAGTCCCCGGCTATAAGCTAGGATTCTCTATAGTGTATACAGAGTGTATTCCTCATTTATACCTTCAAATATTATTACAGTCCCCTGCTTATAAAGGACTAGGATTGGTCTATAGTGAATCCAAGATTGAATATTCCCTCATTTTATACCCTTCATATTATGACAGTTCCCCTGCTATAGGCACTAGGATTCTCTATATTGTTATACATAATGAATATTCCTCATTTATACCCTTCATATTAATTAACAGGCTGCTATAAGGGACTAGGATTCTCTATTGTCATACAGAGTGATATTCCTCATTTAGACCACTTCATATTATTACAGTCCCTGCTATAAGGACTAGGATTCTCTATATTGTATACAGAGTGGAATATTCCCTCATTTATACCCTTCAATATTTATTACGTCCCTGCTAAGGAACTCAGGATTTCTATAGTGTATACAGAAGTTGAATTTCCTCATTAATACCCTTTCATATTAAATTACAGTCCCTGCTCTAAGGAACTAGGATTCTCTATAGCTTAATACAGAGTGAATATTCCCTCATTTATACCCCTTCATATTATTACAGTCCCGCTATTAAGGAACTAGGATTCTCTATATTTATAACAGAGCGATATTCCTCATTATATTATACCCATTCATATTTTACAGTCCCTGCTATAAAAAGAAAACACCACAAAAGAAGATTCTCTATAGTGTTCACAGAGCGATATCCCTCATTTTATCCCCTTCCATATTATTACAGTCCCTGCTATAAGGACCACTCGGATTCTCTCTATAGTTTGGTACAGGTGATATTCCTCATTTATACCCTTCATATTCTTACCGTCCCCGCTATCAGGACTAGGATTCCTCTATATGTATACAGAGTGAAATATCCCTCATTTAATAACCCTTTATATTATTACAGTCCCCGCTATAAATATTGGAGACTAGATTTCTCTATAGTGTAATACAGATGAATAATTCCGCATTTATTACCTTCATAGTATTACAGTCCCTGCCTAATAAGACTAAGGATTCTCTATAGTGGGTCTACCGAGGAATATTCCCCCCTCATTTATACCCTTTCGTATTATTACAGTCCCCGCTAAAGGACTATGAAATTTCTCTATAGTGAATACGAGTGAAATATCCCTCATTTAGACCCTTCATATGTATTACAGTCCCTGCCATATTAAGGAACCTGATTCTCTAATAGTGGTAATACAGAGTGATATCCCTCATTTATACCTTCATATTATTACAGTCCCCTGCTATAAGGACCTAGGAAATTCTCTATAGTGTATACAGATGAATATTCCTCATTTATACCCTTCATATTATTACCGTCCCCTGCTATAAGACGATTCCTCTATAGTGTCTAACAGATGAATAATTCCTCATTTATACCCTTCGTAAAATTATTACGCCCTGCTATAGGCCACTCTAGGATCTCTCCTATCGTCTATTAGCGTTTTATGATACAACTCTCCTTGGGATTTATTCCCCTCATTTATACCCTTCGTAATTATTCAGTCCCCGCTATAGGACTATGATTCCCCCTATAGGGGAATACAGAGTGATTATCCCTCATGTATAACCCTTCATATTATTACAGTCCCCGCTATAAGGACTAGGATTTCGTCTATATTGTATTATCAAGTGAATATTCCTCATTTATACCCTTCATATTATTAGCACAGCTCTCTGCTATAAGGACTAGGATTCCTCTATAGTGTTAATACAGAGTGAATATCCTCATTTATCCCTTCATATTAATTTTCCAGTCCCCGCATCAGGACCTACGGATTCTCTATAGTGTTATACAGATTCAAATATCCCTCTTTATACCCTTCATATTTATTAGATAAAGTTAATATCAACTAGAAAGGGAAAGTTTAAGTATAAAATTTGAATTTGGCTTGAAGGGCTGCATTTTGGAAGGGAATATGTGTGTTTGCTGCAGATTTTAAAACTCAATAATGGGAATGATGAGTTTGCAGTGAACACTTGTTTGGGACAAAAAAAACTTTTGTGTGTACCCAGCCCAAAGTGGTGCTAATTTTGATCTAATCAATCAGAAAGCTAACATCTGATTGGTTGGGGCAAAATTAGCACCATTTTCAATGATAAGAACTTTTATTGAATCTCTCTGTATCTTTTTGATGATTGGTGAAAAAAAATGTTTTGACTTTAGTTACCCTTTAAGTATGGCTGCCACAGTAATGTATAAGTAGATCAGTAGGTGTGTGTACCTGTGTTGGGTTGGGGGTTAAAAAAACAAACTTTTTTGATGATTGGTCAAAAATGTTTTTTTACTTTAGTTACCCTTTAGGTATGGCTGCCACAGTAATGGATAAGTAGATCAATAGGTGTGTGTACCTGTGTCCGGTTGCGGTATAAAAAAACAAACTTTTTTGATGATTGGTCAAAATTTGTTTTTTTTACTTTAGTTACCCTTTAGGCATGGCTGCAACATTAATGGAGGGGTAGGTCAATAGGTGTATGTAACTGTGCCACGTGGGGGTTAAAAAAAAAACCTTTTTTATTATTAATCAAAATTAATTTTTTTGACTTTAGTTACCCTTTAAGTATGGCTGCCACAGTAATGGATAAGTAAATCAGTAGGTGTGTGTACCTGGGTCTGGTTGAGGGGGTATGTCTTTTTTGTGTTTACAACCATAAAACTATATTTTATTGAGGATAAATCTAAATTAGTTTTTTTGACTTTAGTTACCCTTTAAGTATGGCTACCACCATAATGAATTAGTAGATTAGTAGGTGTGTGTACCTGGGTCTGGTTGAGGGGGTATGTCTTTTTTGTGTTTATAACCATAAAACTATCTTTTATTGAGAATAAATCTAAATTAGTTTATTTTTACTTTAGTTACCCTTTAAGTATGGCTGCCACTGTAATGGTTAAGTAGATCAGTAGGTGTGTGTACCTGGGTCTGGTTGAGAGGGTATGTCTTTTTTGTGTTTATAACCATAAAACTATCTTTTATTGAGGATAAATCTAAATTAGTTTTTTTTTACTTTAGTTACCCGTTAAGTATGGCTGCCACTGTAATGGTTAAGTAGATCAGTAGGTGTGTGTACCTGGGTCTGGTTGAGGGGGTATGTCTTTTTTGTGTAACTTAGTATTGAGTTTGTATAAGACATACGTCGTCTAGTCCAACCTTTATACCCTACCCATAATGTCTGTATAACATTTTCCATAGTAACATAGTATTGGAGGTTATATAAAACCTAACATCCATCTAGTCCAACCTTTATACCCTACCCATAATGTCCCTGTAGAAGAGTTACATAGTAACATAGTATTGAGGTTGTATAAAGTACATACTTCCATCTAGCCACCTTTATACCCTCCCATAAATGTCTGTATTAACAGTCAGCAGTAACATAGTCTTGGAGGTTGTATAAAGCATACGTCCATCTAGTCCCAACCTTTATAACCCTACCCAAATGTCTGTATACAGTTACACAGTACATAGTATTGAGGTTGTATAAAACATACGTCCATCTAGTCAACCTATACCCTACCCATAATGTCCTGTATAACAGTTTACATAGTAACCTAGTATTGGGGTTGTATAAAGAATCGTCCATCTAGTCCAACGTTATACCCTAACCATAATGCTGTATAACGTTACATAGTAACTAGTATTGGAGGTTTATAAAGACATACGTCCATCTAGTCCAACCTTTACCCCTCCCCATAATGTCTGTAGAACTTTTAGCTAGTAACATAGTATTGGAGGTTTATATAAAGACATACCGTCCATCAGTCCCACATTTATACCCTATCCTAATGCTGTATACCAGTTTACATAGTACCAATAGCATTGGATGTTTATACAAGTACTACGTCCATCTAGTCCAACCTTTATACCCTACCCATAATGTCTGTATAACAAGTTACGCACATTAAATAGTATTGGAGGTTTTTGGTATAAGACACACGTCCATCTAGTCCACCTTTATCCCTACCATAATGTCTGTATACGCGTTCACAGTAACGATAGTATCGGAGGTTATATAAAGACACACGCATCTAGTCCAATCCTTTATACCCTAGCCCCATGTCTGTATAACAGTTTACTATTAACATAGTATTGGGGTTGTTAAAGACACACGTCCATCTAAGTCCACCTTTGATACCCACCCATAATGTCTTAAATAACAGTTACATAGTAACATGTTATTGGAGGTTATATAAGACACACGTCCATCTAGTCCGACCTTTATACCCTACCCATAATTTGCTGTATAACAGTTACTAGTAACATAGTATTGGTAGGTTGCTATAAAGACCATACGTCCATCTAGTCCAACTTTATACCCTACCCTAATGTCTGTATAACATTAACATGTAACATAGTATTGGAGGTTGTATAAAGACTACGTCCATCTAGTCCAACCTTTATTACATTACCCATAATGTCCTGTATAAACAGTTCATAGTAAACCAAGTATTGGAGGTTGTATAAATACATCGTCCATCTAGTCCCAACCTTTTACCCTACCATAAGGTCTGTATAACAGTTACATAGTAACATAGTGAATTGTGAGGTTGTATAAGACATACGTTCCACCTAGTCCGACCTTTATACCCTACCCTAATGTCCTGTAGAACAGTTCATAGTAACAAGTATTGGAGGTTGTATAAAGACATACGTCCATCTATCCCCAACCTTCTACCCAACCCATAATGTCTGTATAACAGTTTTACATAGTAACCTAGTTTTGGAGGTTGTATAAAGACCTACGTCCCCCTAGTCCACCTTTATACCCTACCCTAATGTCTGTATACAGTTAACTAGTAACATATAATTTGGATGTTGTATAAAGACATCGTCCATCTAGTCCCAACCTTTATACCCTACCCATACTGTCTGTATAACAGTACATAGTAACATAGTATTGAGGTTGTATAAACATACGTCCATCTAGTCCAACTTAACCCTACCCATATTCTGTATAACAGTTACATATTAACATAGTATTGGAGGTTTGTAAAGACCTACGTCATCTGCCAATCCTTATCCCTACCCATATTTTCCTGTTAACCGTTACAAGTAACATAGTATTGGAGGTTGTATAAAGACATCCGTCCATCCTAGTCCAACCTTTATACCCTACCCATAATGTCTGTTACAGTTACATAGTAACATAGTATTGAGTTGTATACGACATACGTCCATCTAGTCCAACCTTTATACCCTACCCATAATGTCCTGTATAACAGTTACACATTATTTTTTTAAAAAAAAAAAAAAAATAAAAAAAATAAAAAAAAAACAAACAAATTTAAAAACAAAAAAAAAACAAAATAAAATAAAAAATAACAAAACAAAAAACCACAAAAACAAAAAAAAAACACAACTTCCACCCCTCTTACAACCACACCCCCAGTCCCCTAGTATATGGCGTTGTCTACCGCCCTCCGTCCCTCTCGTCTCCCCTGTACTACCCTCCCCATCATGTCTGTCATCCCAGTTTCCCTCGTCCCATATTTTGGCGGTTGTATAAGACTACCGTCCATCCAGTCTTACCTTTATTACCCCTACCTATAATGTCTGTTAACAGTTACATATGTAACATAAGTATTGGAGGTTTATATAAAGACATACGTCCATCTAGTCCAACCTTTATACCCTACCCATAATTGTCTGTATAACAGTTTACATAGTAACCTAGTATTGAGGTTTGTATAAGACCCTACGTCCATCTAGTCCACCTTTATACCCACCCATATGGGTCTGTATAACATTACATAGTACCATAGTAATTGGAGGTTGTATAAAGACATACGTCCATCTAGTCCATCCTTTATACCCTACCCATAATGGCTGTATAACAGTTACATAGTAACTAGTATTGGAGGTTGTATAAAGACATACGTCCATCTAGTCCAACCCTTTATACCCTACCCATAATGTCTGTATAACAGTTTACATAGTTAACAAGGTATTGGAGGTTGTAATAAAGATATACGTCCATCTAGTCGCACCTTTATACCCTACCCATGATGTCTGTATAACATTTACATCTTAACATAGTCATTGGAGGTTGTATAAAGACATACGTCCATCTAGTCCAACATTTATACCCTACCCATAATGTCTGTATAACAGTTTACATAGTAACATAGTATTGGAGGGTGTATAAAGACATACTTCCATCTATCCGACCTTTATACCCTACCCATACTGTCGTATAACAGTTTTTACATAGTAACTACGTATTGGAGGTTGTATAAAGACATACGTCCATCTAGTCGCAACCTTTATACCCTACCCAAATTGTCTGTATAAACAGTTACATAGTAACATAGTATTGGAGGTTGTATAAGACATCTCCCTCTATCCAACCTTTATACCCTCTCATAATGTCTGATCACAGTTTACCAAGTAACATAACAAGTATTGGACGGTTGTATAAAGACTACGTCCATCTAGCCCACCTTTATACCCTACCCTAATTCTGTATACCCGTTACACAGTAACATATTTGGTAGTTTATAGACATACATCCTCTAAGTCCAACTGTAATACCCTACCCATAATGTCTAGTCTAACAGTTACATAGTCAACATATGATCGGAGTTGTATAAAGACATACGTCCATCTAGTCCCAACCTTTATCCGCCTCCCCATAATGTTCTGTATAACATTACATAGTACCATAGTATTAGAGGTTGTATAAAGACATACGTCATCCGTCGCAACCTTTAACCCTCTACCCATAATGTCTGTATAACAGTTACATAGTATTGGAGGTTGTATAGACATACGTCCATCCAGTCCAACCTTTCTACCCTACCCATAATGTCTGTATAACAGTTCCATGTACATAAGTATTGGAGGTTGTATAAAGACATACGTCAATCTAGTCCAACCTTGTACCCTACCCATAATGTCTGTATACTAGTTTACATAGCAACATAGTATTGAAGTGTAATAAGACATACATCCATCTAGTCCAACTTTATACCCGACCCATAATGTCTGTATAACAGTTTACATAGTAACAATAGTATTGGATGTTTATAAAGACATACGTCCATCTAGTCCACCTTTATACCCTACCCATAATGTCTGTAATACTATTACATACAACATAGTATTGGAGGTTGTATAAAGACATATGTAACTGTTATACAGACATTATGGGTAGGGTATAAAGGTTGGACTAGATGGACGTATGTCTTTATACAACCTCCAATACTATGTTACTATGTAACTGTTTTACAGACATTATGGGTAGGGTATAAAGGTTGGACTAGATGGACATATGTCTTTATCCAACCACCAATATTATGTTACTATGTAACTGTTATACAGACATTATGGGTAGGGTATAAAGGTTGGACTAGATGGACGTATGTCTTTATACAACCTCCAATACTATGTTACTATGTAACTGTTAGATAGACATTATGGGTAGGGTATAAAGTTGGACTAGATGGACGTATGTCTTTATACAACCTACAATACTATGTTACTATGTAACTGTTAGAAAGACATTATGGGTAGGGTATAAAGGTTGGACTAGATGGACATATGTCTTAATACAACCTCCAATACTATGTTAATATGTAACTGTTAGACAGACATTATTGGTAGGGTATAAAGGTTGGACTAGATGCACATATGTCTTTATACAACCTCCAATACTATGTTACTATGTAACTGTTATACAGACATTATGGATAGGGTATAAAGGTTGGACTAGATGGACATATGTCTTTATACAACCTCCAATACTATGTTACTATGTAACTGTTATACAGATATTATGGGTAGGGTATAAAGGTTGGACTAGATGGACGTATGTCTTTATACAACCTCCAATACTATGTTACTATGTAACTGTTAGACAGACATTATGGGTAGGGTATAAAGGTTGGACTAAATGGATGGATGTCTTTATACACCCTCCAATACTATGTTACTATGTAACTGTTAGGCAGATATTATGGGTGGGGTATAACATTTGGACTAGATAGATGTATATCTGTATATAACCTACAATACCATGTTACTATGTAACTGTTAGACAGACATTATGGGTAGGGTATAAAGGTTGGACTAGATGGTCTTTATTCAACCTCCAATGTTTCTATGTAACTATATGAAAGCTTACACATCCAGACCCTTTTGTTAGGGTTGCTACCTCATCCCTTTAAATGAAAGGCAAGATGGGTTATTTTGCAAAGACAGAAATACATATATTATGCTGTATCATATGTTGAGAGCTAAAAGTTAAAGGAATTTACACTGAAAAAAATTACTTTGCCTTATTTCAATCTATAAATTAATACATGTAAGAAAAAATTACTGCATGACTTTAATCAAGTACTTGTTTTGCTCAAGCTCTATCCCCCAGTCCACCAGCCCCCTTCCAGACTATCTGACTCTCGATGAGGGCAAGCATGCTCAGTATTCCCAATGAGGCATCATTCGGAGAGGGAATTTCCCTACATGCAGTTCATGTACCAACTGTCACTTTTCCAACTACAGCAAAATTATACTTAACACAATTTTTATGATAATAAGACACTTGATTGACAGCTGACATATAAGATGGTTTAGATTGGATATCTAAACAGATCAACAAAAAAATGGTACAATGATAGTTGGG
This sequence comes from Hymenochirus boettgeri, assembly GCA_019447015.1. NCBI lineage: Eukaryota > Metazoa > Chordata > Amphibia > Anura > Pipidae > Hymenochirus > Hymenochirus boettgeri. Next base: position 8,539,038 of record CM033475.1, on the reverse strand, counting down.
ACAAATGATAGTTTCCAGTAATGAACAGTTAAAATAAAAATCCTCGGTGTACATATCCTTTAAAGTCCATAAAATGTAATCTTTGTTATATGAAGGGCACATTTTCAAAATCAAAAGCAGTGTCTCATTTCTTAAAACACTGCTGGTGAAACAACTAAAAATTGCTGATTAAACATTCTCTTACATTTCAATATTTGGGAATATTCTGGCTGTTACTGTTTGCTTTGTGCCCTCTAAATCCAGCGGTGAGAACCACAATTGCTGGGGTTATCTCATTGGATAGAATATACATGTGCTTTCTCTAAAGATAACCGTTACTGTAACTCTGGGATGACTTTGGAGGACCGAAGCGTATTTCACAGATTCACCAGAAATCAGACTTTTTGGATTTTTCTGACCTGCGTTATTGTTTTAGAATTTTTTTTGATATTTCTAGAAATTTCGTCTTTAATTTTCCAATTTTTTGCCAATTTTCCAAATTTCGAGAAATTTTTCAAATACTACGCGGAATGGCAAAACAGGGAGTGTATGAAATTTCCTGTACTGGACAGTGTTTTTGGGCAATGATACATGTTTCCCAGACCATTTGCCAGGTCCCTGAGCCATTTGAAGTAAGTCACCATTGCTATTTTTAAACATTTTCATTTTAGGTCGAACTTTCAGATTTTTTAACTCCCATTGATTAATGGATTGGCTTGTAGGTTTTCGAATTCATGGATTTTTTCAAAAATACAAGAATTTGCAAGCGGAATGGATTTCAGTGAGTTCGGCCAACTCTATGAGCAAGAACAAAGAATAGGCCGCAACTTCCGGATCTTGATGGAAAGAACTTTATTCAGACACGTCCCATATAAAGCACACGAGGACCCAGCATCCAAGCGATTTTGGGGAACACCCCCTTAGTCACCCCTTAGGTTCCATGACTAAGGGGGTGTTCCCCGAAACGCGTTGGATGCTGGGTCCTCGTGTGCTTTTATGATGAACGTGTCTGAATAAAGTTTCTTTCCATCAAGATCCGGAAGTGCGGCCTATTCTTTGTTACTTGTGTATTGATTAGACGGGGTCTGGGATCCGCACCCGGCCCTTGTGGAATTGCTGTCCCCCCTCTCCCGACTTTCCACCTTGGAGCAGGCTTGGAGCGGCCATTTGTTTGTATACAGACCAACTCTAATGAGCATTAAGAAAGAAGGCCAAGAAAAAGAGAGAGTAAAAGAAATTAGTCCCAAGAGGACAAAGCCTTTGCATTGTAAGTTTTGCTATAGTTTGTGTTACTGTATAGGTGTGAGGTGTTTTAGTTAAAAAGGTCTTTCCTACTTTTACCTCCTATAGAAATACCATGTCCTGGAAGTCCAGGAAGTCCAGGAAGTCCAGGAAGTGCATTGAGCCCAGGTTTACGAAAATAAAAAGGACCGTGACAATTCCGAGGTCCCTTAATGTCGGCACTGGTTATTATCTTCAGCTTCATATTCTGCAGTTAAAGAAAACACTTAATAGGATATAATAAGTATTATTTCCTAGTATAAAGAGAATCTCTCAAAAAGTTACCTGAAAAAGGCTGTACACATCAACATAATCCGGTACATGCCAAGGTGGTGGAAGGTAAGGTCTGGAAAGTAAAGACGGTCTATTGGAAAATGAAGGAATCAGTTCATGTGGACAATAATCTTCAGCTTCATGGACCCGAAAGTCATAGTTTCCATTTTCATGAAAGGGAAAGAGATTGTGAATCTGCAAAGACAAATCCCATTGGGTAAAATGCTACATAATGTGGAAAACAGATATACCAAATAACCAAATAAAAAAATCAACTGAAAATACAATAAATATATATGTATGAAGGTTTCCAGACATCAAGGTCACTGTGTATCTAAAAGCAGGACAGGTGATGAAGAAGAAGAGTAACAGTCCCAATAGGCTTGGGTCAGATATTTCAAGTCCCTGCTGTAGACATAAGACCCTGTTGTAGAGATAAGACCATCTGTAGATATAGAACCAGTCTGTAGATATACAATCCATTTGTAGACATAAGACCCATCTGTAGACATAATACACATCTGTAGATATAGGATTAATCTATAGACATCTGTAGATATAGGACCCATCTGTAGACATAAGTTCCTGCTGTAGACATAAGACCCTACTTTAAACATAAGACCCATCCGTGGATATAGGACCCATCTGTAGACATAAGACCCTTCTGTAGACAAAACACTCATCTGTTCTGTTGAAAATGGATCCATTCTGTGACATAAGACCTTCTGTTACGACATAAGGACACCTAGCCTGTCAGACTCATATGGACTCTAGTTCCCTCATTTCAGCTATCAGTAGAATAATCCCCGTCTTCGTGCCGATTATGAGACCTTAGATGTAGCTATAGCACACCACCCCCTAATACAGTATAGTATAGTATATAGTATAGTACAGTGTACAGTATATTGTAATACAGTATAGTATAGTATATAGTATATTATAATACAGTATAGTATAGTATATAGTATAGTACAGTGTACAGTATATTGTATACAGTATAGTATATTACAGTGTACAATATAATATAATACAGTATGGTATAGTATAGTATATTGTATAGTATTGTATAGTGTACAGTATAGTATAATACAGTATAGTATAGTATAGTACAGTATAATATAATACAGTATAGTATAGTATAGCATAGTATATAGTATAATACAGTGTACAGTATAGTATAATACAGTATAGTATATAGTATAGTACAGTGTATAGTATAATACAGTATAGTATAGTTTAGTACAGTGTACTGTATAGTATAATACAGTATAGTATATAGTATAGTATAGTATAGTACAAGTAACACTGTACTAAACTATACTATACTGTATTATCTATACCTGTACCTATACTATTACTATACTGTATTATACTATACTGTACACTGTATTATAACTATATACTATGCTATACTATACTATACTGTATTATATTATACGTACTATACATACTTAACTGTATTATACTAACTGTACCCTAACAATACTATACAATATACTATACTATACCATACTGTTTATATTAATACTGTAATAACTACTATACTGTATACAATAACTGTACACTGTACTATACTATATACTATACTATACTGTATTAATAAATACTATATACTATACTATACTGTATTACAATATACTGTACACTGTACTATACTATATACTATACTATACTGTATTATAATATACTATACTATACTGTATTACAATATACTGTACACTGTACTATACTATATACTATACTATACTGTATTATAATATACTATATACTATACTGTATTACAATATACTGTACACTGTCTATCTATATACTATACTATACTGTATTACAATATACTATACTATACTGTATTACAATATACTGTACACTGTACTATACTATACTAATATATGTATTATAATATACTATATACTATACTGTATTACATATACTGTACACTGTACTATACTATATACTATACAACGTATTATAATTACTATACTATAACTGTATTACTATACTGTACACTGTACTATACTATACTATACTATACTGTATTACAATATACTGTACACTGTACTATACTATACTATACCATACTGTATTACAATATACTGTACACTGTACTATACTATATACTATACTATACCATACTGTATTATATTGTACACTGTAATATACTATAATGTATTACACTATACTATACACTGTACTATAATATATACTATACTATACTGTATTACAATATACTGTACACTGTACTATACTACACTATACTATACTGTATTATAATATACTATATACTATACTATACTGTATTACAATATACTGTACACTGTACTATACTATATACTATACTATATTTGTGAGGGGATGTCTCAGCCCTGCTGGTATAATTACAGTAAATGTCTTTCTTCTTTCCCGACAGACCATAATGGAGACCACGGACAATCGTCAGCATTATGGTCGGCTGGATTTGGCCCCTATACATTAGCGATTTTAGGTAAATCCTGTTATGGACCAATGGGATTTACCTAATATCTATAATGTGTATGGCCACCTTTAGACTATTGAGCGCAACACTAGACACTCAAACTTATAAGTGCACAACCCTAGTTTTATACCTTGTATTAAACTGTGTTATTAAATGTCTATATTGTGCATATATATATAATATAGTGCAATAATAAGAACCAGGCGATTATGATAGCGTGTGTCTAATAATAATTTGTGTTTGGTTACAGGCCCGCACACACGAACAGGAAGGAACCCACAATATTCCCGACACAATTCGCCCCAAATATGGATTTGCAACTGTGAAATTAAAGCCTTTCTATTCCCGCGGTAAAAGCTTTCTGAAACTGCACTCCCTGCAGGGGGAGCTCCTGTGCGAGGGACAACAGGAAGTCAGGGTGGAATACATTATCCAACGCACAGAATTGGGGACAGAGGCAAAGAACATGGACTTACACTACATGGTAAAGTGAATTATCACTGTACAGTACAAATTAACTGATTGGATATATTTATATCATTAGGAATACGGAACTGAACACAGACTTGTTGGTTTTTACAGATTGTACAATCTATAGTTAGGGTTTGTGCACAAGCAGGGCCGTCTCTAGACTTTTTGGCACCTGAAAAAAAATCCAAATGCTGCCCCCTTGCTGCACCGCCAGAAGGGGTGTGGTTTTATAATTGAAAGTGGTGATGCTTTGCCAGGAAGTGGTGTGCTTATACACATGACGGTAAATGATGCCCCAATGATTGGTAATGAGCCCAACATTAATTTCTCATCGCAGGCGAACAATTTTTTTGTTGTTTTCTGGCATCAAAACTGCTGCCTCCTACAGGTAGTGCTCTGTAATCTGCTTCACCTTGCCTCATTAGAGAGGCAGCCCTGTGCACAAGGACCGAAACGTAAAGTCAGGGCTAGGCCACACTGCCGCGTTTTAACACGTGATCCGATTGCGTGTTAAAAAGCACACCTTAGTGTTGGCCAATAGGCGTGGCCACACTAGATGCGCTGGTGCACATTGCACTATGAACCAATTATCGGATACCACGCAATCAACATTTTTGGTGCGATTCATATGCGCTCCAATATCCGAAAATGACAAGGATCGCATGCGTCAATGTGGCCACAGACTCGCTGTTTTTCATCCAATTTGGTCTGTCTATCTGGGTCCCATTTTTCTTTTTGCTAAAAACAGATCCGTTTCCGGACAGATATGCGTGCTGCGGTGCGTTTTGTTTTAACGGACAGCGTCAATCTGATCCATTAAAAAACCTATTGCAACACAGTTTCTTCCCAGAAACAGACAAAAAGGACTTAGTGTGAACAAGCCCTTAATCTCTAGTGTCTCCGGGGACAATTCTCTCTATTAATTCCGTATTAATATCTCCTCTTCAGGTGGCATCTAAAGGAACAATAAAGGATTCTGGATCTTTGGAAGTGACGATTAACAGTGAAGATGAAGGTAAAATTTGGAAGATTTTTTCTTCCCTCCTTAAAAAATCCTTTCCAATAAGTAAAATCTACAGTTATGTAAATCCCGAAGGTGGGTCCCCACTGACCGTTCAGTGACCACATGATCGGCCTTAGTTTTAGTTCGGTCACGCCCACAGAAACGAACCTTCCAATATTTTGTCCCGATTGACTGATACACTGAAATGTCCATTAATGGACGGTGCGTACCCAGCTTTAGATCTTCTCCTCACAGACCAAGTGATTTATCTTTCATTAGCTCTATTGGGAGAAAATAATTGTGCATTAGTTGGGCCGTGTGTACCCAGCCTTAGATTGAGACCATTACTAGACTTACTGATTTGCACCCATCAGTATTTGACCTTTACTAAACTTTCCCCTCTTTCCTTCCTGTGTTTTCATGTCCTTCATGGGAGTCCTACACATCTCATGCTTAGTGCGGACGTCTCTCTCTATCCTACGAGCTCTCTCTACATTCTGCTCCTGATGGGGAAAATGGCGGCTGATTCCAACATTCACAATACAAAGGTGTTTTTAATAATAAGTAAGTGTCAATGTTTAACCAATCAGTGCTTTTAATTAGCAATAGTGAAAACAAATGAGAGTAAGTCATTTATAGGGATCATATTTGGGAAAACAATGTAACTATATGGGGAGGATCTAACTGTATCAGTTAGATCAACTGGACTTGAAGTTTAGTTCTTGAGACGTTTCGCTAGTCATCCGACTGGCTTTCTCAATTCAGAATGACTTGTACAAGAATCGGTGGCAATTATGTACCCTGGAAAATCCCAATTAGCATATCACAGCCAAGTGTTAGGGACCTTCTGAATGCAAGGCGTGATTGCATTGTGACCTCTATTCAGGCTTGGTTTCTTTATTTTCACATATAGGCCTCCTGACCCACAGGTTAAGGATCCTGCATTATCGTATAAAAACAATGTTTAGGTCCTTTGGAAACTCTGTGTAATATTAGTGACTCTCTCCCTCTATCCGGTATCCGTAAGGTTTACCCCTGATGAAGTCCTTCCAGGATCTGATGTGACCCTACAAATTAAGGCAGCTGCAGGGTCCCTCTTGCCCTGAGAGTGGTGATCAGAGTGGTGTTGATGAAACCGGATAAAGAACTACAAGCTGACAAGGTCAGATACAACTAAACTGAATATTTATCTGCGTTACATAAGAACAACACAAGAGGGAACCGTTCACTTCCTCTCATTTTATTTAGAATGAGAGTATAATCCACATCTACAGATAGGTCTTATTCTACAGGTGGGTCCTATATCTACAGATGGGTCTTATGTCTACAGATAGGTCTTATATTTACAGATGGGTCTTATGTCTACAGATGGGTCTTATGTCTACAGATGGGTCCTATATCTACAGATGGATCCTATATCTACAGATGGATCCTATTTCAACATATAGGTGTTATATCTACAGATGGGTCTTATGTCTACAGATGGGTTCTATATCCACAGATGGGTCTTATGTCTACAGATGGATCTTATATCTACAGAAGGGTCTTATGTCTACAGATGGATCCTATATCTACAGATAGGTCTTATATATACAGAAGGGCCTTATGTCTACATATGGGTCCTATATCTGCAGATGGTTTTATATCTTTCAGAAGGGTCTTGTGTCTACAGATGGGTTCTATATCTACAGATGGATCCTATTCAACAGATAGGTGTTATACTCTACAGAAGGATCTTATGTCTACAGATGGGTTCTATATCCACAGATGGGTCTTATGTCTACAGCAGGGTGTTATGTCTTCAGCAGGGTCTTATGTCTACAGATGGGTCCTATATCTGCAGATAGTTTTTATATCTACAGAAGGGCCTTATGTCTACAGATGGGCCCTATATCACAGATGGGCCTTATATCTACAGAAGGGTATTATGTCTACAGAAGGGTCTTATGTTCACAGATGGGTCCTATATCTACAGATGGGTCTTATGTCTACATATGGGTCCTATATCTACAGATAGGTCTTATATCTACAGGTGGGCCTTATGTCTACGATGGGTCTTTTGTCTGTAGATTAATTATATTTCTACAGTGTGTGTATTATGTCTACAGACGGGTTCTTATATCTACAGATGGATCATATATCTACAGATAGAACCTATTTCAACAGATGGGTGTATGTCTACAGATGGGTCCTATATCTACAGATGGGTCCTATATCTAGAGATAGGTCTTATATCTACAGAAGGGCCTTTTGTCTACAGATGGGTCCTATGTCTGCAGATGGTCTTATATCTACAAACGGCACTATATCTACAGATGGGTCTTATATCTACAGGATTCTATAGTTTAAACATTAGCGTTTTCCCTCTATTTTCTGTCTCTTGTTTTCGCTAATTTTTTGGCTCTACACCAATAATAAATCAAGATGTTCGTATATCACAAATGTTAAACAACGATTGATTGGTTTTTTTCCCGCGTGAAAAATAATATAACAACCAGTTTTTTTTGTGGGGTGGTGGGGTGCGGGAGGGTGTTTTTAACAATATATTTAATTGATATAATGTTAAGGTTAAGAACTTTTATTGAATCACTATGTGTTTTTAAATTTACAGGGAAACATAATAAAATAAATATAGACCAAAAGCAACAGATAAACACCATATAAAGTTATTCTGTTCATCAATATGGGTTTGATATTTTAGGTGATACAATTTGTTGTCTTCTTTTTTCTTCATATTTTTCATTAAAACATTAAGAACAGTTTAGTAAATTTAGCTTAAATGTATTTTGTTTATTGCTAATGAACATGAGACAGTTCAAAATTAATGAACGTGATTTTAATCCTGCTTCTTCTTGCAGGACTGACTGAGTTATTCACGTCGGTAAAACCGATTTCCTTCGAGATCACCAGGGATTCATTTCTTGAATGCGGATGTCAGTTACAAGCCGGGATTCCATACAGTGGATCCGTAAGACATTCCATTTATATTCATACTAGAGATGGGATCCGGATCCGGATTCTGACACGTAACCACTCAGTTCCAAAATCCGAATGTTCTGTCTGAAACCGGACCGATCGATTTCGGGACTTCGGAGCGAATGTTCGATACTCTCGTAAATACGATCGGAAACTAAAACAGTTTCCGATCATATTCTCGGGTTATTAAACGTTCAAGCTATTTTCGAAAAGCCTTGAACGTTCGATAATCATCGAAATACCATCGGAAACTCGAAAAACAGTTTCGGTCATTTTCCAGAATTATTAAACGTTCAAGGCTATTCGAAAAAAAGCCTCGAACGTTCGTTAAAAATAGAAAACGCGCTCCGAGTCCTTATTGTAATTTCCGTTTTTTGGATTTTCGAAACTTCGGGATTTATGAGATCTGAAAACCTGAAAACAGAACGAAATATGTCAGTTTCGGCCACTCTACTCAATACAGTACACCTCCTGGTGGTTTGGTGTGCTCCTCAAAACTGAAGGTTATCTGTGTATTGAATCAAACTTGGTTGGTAACAGGAAATTTCATTCTCCCTTTTATTCTATGTGAAGGTTAAAGTGTTAGATGCCGATGACAGCCCCATCCAGATCAGTTGGTCTATCTTACCAGTTACGGTGGAAAATAAATCAGACTTTTGATAACTGATGGAAATGGAGAAACTTCTTTCCGCCTGGAAAACACGACCCAGTGGGTTGGTGATGTTGATACTGCAGGTAGGGTTGGGGACCCTAAGTTTTCATTCCTACCAGAGATGGCTGAAAATCACTGAAATCCCTCCAGCTTGCAGATTTGCGGATTTTAATCAAATCTGAAATTCCGCACACAGGCCCATTAAAGTCAATGAGAAGTAAAAAAATCCATAAATTCTGCCTCCAATTAGTCTTTCCAGGGTTATATTTGGATATAAATGTATCATATCACCAATAGCAAACATCGTCTTCAGGGTTTATTTGTATATAAATGTCATTCATATCACCAATAGCAACATCGTCTTTCCGGGTTTATATTTGTATATAAATGTCCTTCATATCACCAATAGCAAACATCGTCTTTCCAGGGTTATATTTGTATATACATGTATTCATATCTCCAATAGCAACATCGTCTTCCAGGGTTTATATTTGTATATAAATGTCATTCATATCACCAATAGCAAAATCATCTTCCAGGGTTTATATTTGTATATAAATGTCATTTATATCTCCCAATAGTAAACATAGTCTTTCAGGGTTTATATTTTGTAATAAATGTCATTCTATACTCAATAGCAACATCGTCTTTCCAGGGTTATATATTGTATATAAATGTCATTCATATCCAATAGCAACATCATCTTTCGGGTTATATTTGTATATAAATGTCATTTATCTCAATAGTAACATAGTTTCCAGGTTATATTTGTATATACATGTCATTCACATCACCAATAACATAGTCTTCCAGGGTTTATATTGTATATAAATGTATTCATATCACCATAGTAATATAGTCTTTCCAGGGTTTATATTTGTATATAAATGTCATTCACATCACGAATAGTAACATAGTCTTCAGTGGTTTATATTTGTATATAAATGTTATTCATATCACCAATAGTAACATAGTCTTTCCAGGGTTTATATTGTATATAAATGTCATTCACATCACCAATAGAAACATAGTCTTTCCAGGGTTTATATTTGATATAAATGTCATTCAACACCCATAGTAACATAGGTCTTTCCAGGGTTTATATTTGTTATATAAAGTACTTCACATCACCAATAGTAACATAGTCTTTCCAGGGTTATATTTGTATATAAATGTCATTACATCATCCCAATAGTAACATAGTCTTTCCAGGTTTATATTTGTATATAAAGTCATCATATCACCAATAGTAACATAGTCTTTCCAGGGGTTTATATTTGTATATAAATGTCATTCATATTACCAATAGTAACATAGTCTTTCCAGGGTTATATTTGTATATAAATGTCATCTACATCACCATAGTAACATAGTCTTTCCAGGGTTAATATTTGTATAAAATGTCATTCATATCACCAATAGCAACATTGTCTTTCCAGGGTTAATATTTGTATATAAATGTTCATTCATATCACCAATAGGACATAGTCTTTCCAGGGTTTATATTGTATATAATGTGGTTCATATCACCAATAGTAACATAGTCTTTCCAGGGTTATATATTTGTATAAAATGTCGTTCATATTACCAATATAACATAGTCTTTCCAGGGTTTATATTTGTATATAAATGTGGTTCATATCACCAATAGTACATAGTCTTTCCAGGGTTATATTTGTTATACATGTCCATTCATATCACCAATAGTAACTGTCTTTCCAGGGTTTTATTGTATAAAATGTCATTCATATCACCAATAGTAAATAGTCCTTTCCGGGTTATCTGGATGTATTCAGGGGTATGACTGTGAGGTGAGCACATACATATATATACATACATACATACATATATATATACATACATATATACATACATGTATACATACATACATATATATATATATACATACACACATGCATACATACATACAGTACATACATACATTCAAGGCTTATATACAGCACTGTGCCAGCTAGATCTGTTTAGTGTGACTTTCTCTAATAAACAACAACTTAATACAAAAATGGCTGCTGGGACATGGGAACAGTAATAAGGCGGAAAATGTGGTATTGCTGGTAGGTTGGACTAGATGGAGATTGTTTATTCAAACATAAATACTATTTATTATACTATACTATTTTATACAAAATACATACAAGACTGACTAATACACAGATACAGATTTATACTATTACTGCCTGATTATCGATACTGTACACCTGTACTATACTATATACATACTTTAGTATATTATACGTACTATACTTTACAATACACTGTAATATACTATACTGACATTATACTCTAGCTATATATACAATGCACTGTTACTACTACTTGATTATCTTACTGTTTATTATACTATACTGTACACTATATCTGTTGTATTCAATTAGATCAACTGGACTTGAAATGTAGTTCTTGAAGACGTTTCGCTAGTCATCCGACTGGCTTTCTCAATTCAGAATGACTTGGTACAAGAATCTGTGGCAATTATGTACTGGAAAATCCCAATTAGCATATCACAGCCAGGTGTTAAGGGTGTTGGGATTAGATGTGGCTAAGGGGTGTTATAGGGAACGCCCGAGTAAGGTTGTTAAAACAGCATTGTACATGGGATTTTTCAGGGTACATAATTGCCACAGATTCTTGTACAAGTCATTCTGAATTGAGAAAGCCAGTCGGATGACTAGCGAAACGCTTCCAAGAAACACATTTCAAGTCCAGTTGATCTAATTGAATACAACCAGATCTATACCCTGACCTGGATGAATGAGCAACTTCACAAGCTTAAGAGTAACTTAACTTGTACTATATATACTGCTGTACTGTTGATTCAGAATATCTACTGTACACCCTGACTACTCCCCCCCCTCCCCCCTTCTTATACTTTTATGACCCTAGACATAGACAGATCTCATTACAAACCTCAGATACCTGTACCACCATACCGGTACTATTAACTTATACACTACTACGCAGACTCAGACTACTTATTACTAGACAACTATGACTGTACTGTATTATATTATACTGTACACCGGTACTATACTTATACTGTAACTATACTACTATACCCTACTGTACTGATTATACTATACTGTACACTTTGCTTACTACTATCTATAATGTACTTTATACTATACTGTACATGGGTATCTATACTATGTTTTTTTTTTTGAATAAGATACTGACTATTCTGTATTAGATTATACGTGACTTTACTCTTACTATACATTATACGAGACTAGACTTATTATACTATACTGGACACTGTACTAGGCTATATGGTACAGTATAGTATAATATAGTATAGTATAGTATAGTATAGTATAGTAAAGTACAGTATAATATAATACAGTATAGTATAGTATATAGTATAGTATAATACAGTGTACAGTATAGTATAATACAGTATAGTATAGTATAGTACAGTGTACAGTATAGTATAATACAGTACAGTATAGTATATAGTATAGTACAGTATAGTATAGTACAGTGTACAGTATAATATAATACAGTACAGTATAGTGTATAGTATATAGTATAGTACAGTATAGTATAGTATAGTACAGTGTACAGTATAGTATAGAGTATAGTATAGTATAGTATAGTATAATACAGTGTACAGTATAGTATAATACAGTACAGTATAGTATAGTACAGTGTACAGTATATGCTTGTGAAGGTTCTCATTCATCCAGGTCATGGTATATCTGTTGTATTCAATTAGATCAACTGGACTTGAAATGTAGTTCTTGAAGACGTTTCGCTAGTCATCCGACTGGCTTTCTCAATTCAGAATGACTTGTACAAGAATCTGTGGCAATTATGTACCCTGAAAAATCCCATGTACAATGCTGTTTTAACACCTTACTCTGGGCGTTCCTATAACACCCCTTAAGCCACGATCTAATCCCAATCCACCCTTAACACCTGCTGTGATATGCTAATTGGGATTTTCCAGGTACATAATTGCCACAGATTCTTGTACAAGTCATTCTGAATTGAGAAAGCCAGTCGGATGACTAGCGAAACGTCTTCAAGAACTACATTTCAAGTCCAGTTGATCTAATTGAATACAACAGATATAGTGTACAGTATAGTATATATAAACAGTATATATACAGGTCACAGTAGTAGTAACAGTGCTTGTATAATATATGTAAGTATATGTACAGTATAGTATATTACAGTGTATTGTAAAGTATAGTACAGTATTAATATATAAAGTATGTATATAGTATAGTACAGGTGTACAGTAATATAATACAGTGGCAGTATAGTATAAATCTGTATCCTGTGCTATCCTAGGTCTAGTCTTGTATGTATAGTATATAGTATAGTATAATAAATAGTATTTTATGTTTGATAAAAAAACATACATCCATCTAGTCAACCTACTCAGCAATACCCACATTTCCTGCCTATATTACTGTTCCCATGTCCCAGCAGCCATTTTGTATTAAGTTGTTGTTTATTAGAGAAAGTCACCACTAACAGATCTAGCTGCACAGTGCTGTATAAGCCTGAATGTATGTATTGTACTGTATGTATGTATGCATGTGTGTATTTATTATTATATATGTATGTATTGAATTACTGTAGTATATATGTATGTATATATATAGGTATGTATGTATTCTATATATGTATGTGCTCACCCACAGTCAATCCCCTTATCATCCAGATAACCCTGAAAGCCTATATTACTATTGGTGTATGAATGACATTTATATCAAATATAAACCCTGGAAAGACTATGTTACTATTGGTGATATGAATGACATGTAATACAAATATAAACCCTGGAAAGACTAATTTTACTATTGGTGATATGAACCACATTTATATACAAATATAAACCCTGGAACACTATGTACTATTGGTAATATGAACGACATTTATATCCAATATAACCCTGGAAAGACTATGTTACTATTGGTGATATAACCAACATTTATATGACAAATATAAACCCTGGAAAGACTATGTTAATTGGGATATAATGACATTTATTACAATAGTAACCCTGGAAAGACAAGTGTGCTATTGTGATATGATGCATTAGATAACATATTAACCCTGGGAAAACTCTATGTTACTATTGGTGATGTGAATGACATTTATATACAAATATAAACCCTGAAAGACTATGTTACTATTGGTAATATGAATGACATTTATATACAAATATAAACCCTGGAAGACTATGTTACTATGGTGATATGATGACTTTTATATACAAATATAAACCCTGGAAAGACTATGTTACTATTGGTGATGTGAATGACATTTTATATGACAAATATAAACCCTGGAAAGACTATGTTACTATTGGTGATGTGAATGACATTATATACAAATATAACCCTGGAAAGACTATGTTACTATTGTGATGTGAAACATTTATTACAAATATAAACCCTGGAAAGACTATGTTACTATTGGTGATGTGAATGACATTTATATACAAAATAAACCCTGGAAAGACTATGTTACTATTGGTGATATGATAACATTTATATACAAATATAAACCCTGGAAAGACTATGTTACTATTCGTGATTGAATGACATTTATATACAATATAACCCTGAAAAGACTATATTACTATGGTGATATGAATAACATTTATATACAAATATAAACCCTGGAAAGACTATGTTACTATTGGTGATGTGAATGACATGTTATACAAATATAAACCCTGGAAAGACTATGTTACTATTGGAGATAATAAATGACATTTATATACAAATATAAACCCTGGAAAGACTGATGTGCTAGTGGTGAGATGAATGAACATTTATATACAAATATAAACCCTGGAAAGACGATGTTGCTATTGGGATATGAATGACATTTATATACAAATATAAACCCTGGAAAAGACATTTATTGGGATATGAAGACATTTATATACAAATATAAACTGGAAAAGATGATTTTGGCTATTGTGATATGAATGACATTTATATACAAATATAAACCCTGAAAGACGATGTTCTATTGGGATATGAATGACATTATATACAAATATAACCCTGGAAAGACGATGTTGCTATTGGAGATATGAATGACATTTATATACAAATATAAACCCTGGAAAGACGATGTTGCTATTGGTGATATGAATGACATTTATATACAAATATAAACCCTGGAAAGACGATGTTGCTATTGGTGATATGAATGACATTTATATACAAATAATAACCCTGGAAAGACTAATTGGAGGCAGAATTTATGGATTTTTTTTACTCTCATTGACTTTAATGGGCCTGTGTGCGGAATTTCAGATTTGATTTAAAATCCGCAAATCTGCAAGCTGGAGGGATTTCAGTGATTTCAGCCATCTCTGGTATGGAATATGAAACTTAGTGGTCCCCACACCTACCTGCAGTATCACATCACCAACCCACTGGGTCGTGTTTTCCAGGCGGAAAGAAGTTTCTCCATTTCCATCAGTTATCAAAGTCTGATTTATTTTTCCACCGTAACTGGTAAGATAGACCAACTGATCTGGAATGGGGCTGTCATCGGCATCTAACACTTTAACCTTCACATAGAATAAAAGGGAGAATGAATTTCTGTTACCAACCAAGTTTGATTCAATACACAGATAACCTTCAGTTTTGAGGAGCACCAAACCTTAACCAAGGAGGTGTACTGTATTGAGTAGAGATGGCCGAAACTGACATGTTTCGTTCTGTTTTCAGGTTTTCAGATCTCATAAAAATCCCGAAGTTTCGAAAATCCAAAAAACGGAAATTACAATAAGGACTTCGGAGCGCGTTTTCTATTTTTAACGAACGTTCGAGGCTTTTTTTCGAAAATAGCCTTGAACGTTTAATAATTCTGGAAAATATGACCGGAAACTGTTTTCGAGTTTCCGATTGTATTTACGATGATTATCGAACGTTCAAGGCTTTTCGAAAATAGCCTTGAACGTTTAATAAACCCGGAAAATATGATCGGAAACTGTTTTTGAGTTTCCGATCGTATTTACGAGGATTATCGAACATTCGCTCCGAAGTCCCGAAATTGATCCGTCCGGTTTCAGACAGAACATTCGGATTTTGGAACTGAGTGGTTACGTGTCAGAATCCGGATCCGGATCCCATCTCTAGTATGAATATAAATGAGAATGTCTTACGGATCCACTGTATGGAATCCCAGGCTTGTAACTGACATCCGCATTCAAGAAATGAATCCTGGTGATCTCAGAGGAAATAACGGTTTTACCGGACGTGAATAACTCAGTTCCTGCAAGAAGAAGCAGGATTAAAATCACGTTCTAATTAATTTTGAACTGTCTCATGTTCATTAGCAATAAACAAAATACATTTAAGCTAAATTTACTAAACTGGTTCTTAATGTTTTAATGAAAAATATGAAGAAAAAAAGAAGACAACAAATTGTATCACCTAAAATATCAAACCCAATATTGATGAACAGAAATAACTTTATATGGTGTTTTATCTGTTGCTTTTGGTCTTATTTATTTTATAAATGTTCCCTGTAAATTTAAAAGACACATAGTGATTCAATAAAAGTTCTTATTGTTAAAAACGGTGTTAGTTTTGCACCAACCAATCAGATCTTATGTAACATTTGAAAGCTAACATCTGATTGATTGGGGCAAAATTAGCAACATTTTTAACGATAAGGGGGGTTATTCAATAAAAGTTCTTATCGTTTAAAATGGTGCTAATTTAGCCCCAACCAATCAGATGTTAGCTTTCAAATGTTACATAAGTTCTGATTGGTTGGGGCAAAATTAGCACCATTTTAAACGATAAGAACTTTTATTGAATCTCCCTGCAAGACTTTTATTGAATAACCCTGACAATGTCCTTTAATTAAATACATTTTATACAGGGATCCACACTTTTAATTCTTCAGCAATTAAACAAAAACTAAACTTAAATCTTTACATTCTAGAATCTGAACATTTCCCCTCTAAAAACACCAATAACGTGTAAAATCCTACTACATTAAATGGCATTAAAGTAAATGTGAACCCATTGAGAACTGGATGAAATAACTGTGTGTATGTACAATGACTGGACACACCCCTGACCTCAGTCACATCTTCCCTTGCCTATTCTGTCCTGTAAAAGGATTGGCTAGAGGCTACTTGTGGGTGTGACCAACTGAAACAAGTTCAGTATCTTAGGACTGAGCATGTGTAAAGAACCCAATGGCCAGTGACCACATACTGGGATGTTGGGAAATAAAACACAAACCCATGTTTGAAAGGTAAATTTCCCAACCACCATATTACAATGAGAGGTGAGACACAGATTAATGCTTTTATATTAGGGGCTCTTACTTCTGATTCAGTGTTCTGAGGCTTTAGTTGTCCTTTAAGCACAAAATGTATGTGTAAAATGCTGGAAACTTCAAATGTACAAAAAAAGAAGGTCTTAAAGGAACACATGTTATCCACCAGCAGATTTCATAGACTACAATATTGAAAATGAGACTTGAGCAGTAAACTACTGTAACAATCAAATGTATAGTTAATTCTGAAACAGGTAATGAAGACAAACACAAAATCCAAAGGGGATTTAGAAATTAAACAGCTCTCACCTGTTCCCTCCTCTGTAACCGAGGCATTTCCTTCCAGATTCATTTGCCAGCTACTGGAGTTCAGGTCAAACTTATCAGACTCAACTTCTAGTGTAGCGCAGCCGTTTTGTTCCAACTGTGGTAAAGTAGTTGTATATGAGTAGCAGCAGTAGTAGTAGTAGTAGTAGTATCAGTAGTGATAGTAGTAGTTGTAGAATAAGTAATAATAGTAGTTGTAGTAGTAGTTGAAGTAGTAGAATATGTCTGAGGAGTAGTATTAATTGTAGTAGTAATTACAGGAGTAGTAGTAGAATGTCATAGCAGTAGTAGTAATATGCAATATTTCTCCTTCGCTTCATTAAAGGGCATGTCCACCCCCAAAACTATAATCCCCCCAACTACTGGCCCCACCATGTAGTGTAGTGTAATCCTTACCTCACATCCCAGCTCCATAGGGTTCTCCTGTTTAAACCCCCCCCAACAGTCTCAAAAATAACCACAGGAGGGGATAGCAGGTCTCTGCCTGCATACCGTGCCGCCGGTTTTATAGTAGATGTAGGAGTAGATTGAGGAGATAGTATAGTGTTTTTTAGGTTTTTAGCCCCCACCCCCCCTAGTTTTGAGTAAAGTAGAGATTTTTTTTCTTAGTTTATTTTTAGTTCACTACTGACACAGTGTGTGTGCCCCACCCCCCCCCAGTGCACCGTGCCTCCCTGTTCTTCCCCTGACCCTTCTTACAGCGTGTTTGTGTCCCCTATGAGCGTTGTACACAGTTTCGACTTCTACTACTACATCACGACTGCAGAACTTCTAACCCCCCCGCCCCCTATCCTCTAACATCAACTCTCCATCCCTCTCCCTCCATCTCCGCCCTCCCCTCTCCTTCTACTATCCTCCCCCTGCGTTGAACCCCCTTAATAGTTCTGCTTCCCCCCTGTCCCCCAGCCCACCCCTGTTTTTTTTCAAAAGCGTCCCCAAACTCTTATTACCTCTCCGCTGTTCTCCGCTGCACTGAATGGAGCCGGCACGCGTACAGTGATTGGCTGCCGCTCAGCCCACACAGACGCGACTGCGGTCCCGGCCCCTCTGCGTGCATTCTGAAGCGAGGGTTATTTTGGCACGTGCGGCGGAGGATCGTGGGTGAGGTAAGAGTACCCCAGAGATTTTTTTGGGGAGCTTTTCTGAAAAGAAAGACAGACAAATGAGTGTGTTCGGGCCGTTTTCGCCCCCTTCCCCCTTTTTCGCCCCGGTCACCCCCGCACAAGGCGCCCCCCCTTGGGTTTAGCAGAAATATGTAAAATATTTAGGGGTGGACATGCCTTTAATTCATTATAGTCTCGTTAGCATTAACAAACAATAGTTTCATTTGATGTTATCGAATCTATTTTGGCATGAAGCTGGGTACACACGGGAACAATTTCGGATTGCACAAGAACAGCAGCGGGCTTGTTGCCACCCACACCATACAATATTCGGCTGACCGCACTTCGCTTATCAACCCTTGAATATTTCACGTTTGTTTGTCGTTGTACCCAGATATATCCCCTTCCCTTTCCCCCCCCCCTCCCCCCCCCCCTTTTTTTTTTCCCCCCCTTTCTTCCCTTTTTCCCCCCCCTCCCCTCCCCTCCTTCTTTCCTCCCCCCCCCCCCCTTGCTGAAAGGGAGTTTAAGGGAGACAAGGATCAAGTTTTAATCAAGGGGGATCTGGTAATATCGAACATTGTGGAGAGCTTTATAGATATAAAGGTAACTGGAGGCTTAGGGAATAGTGACCATGGAAATAGTGGCGTTTGGGACTTTGGTATCGAAAGGAAAAAGTGCGCTGGGTTAACAAAAGACATTTAATTTCAGGAAAGCAAATTGTTCCCAGGTGTTTAAAAGCAGGCTCTTCAGAATGTCAAATGGGATATGTTTATCAGGTTGGTAAAGGTATGAACAGAAGGGGACTTGTTCAAGGGGAATTTAGCCAGTTCTAGGTATCTAAATTTTACCTTGGGAAATAAAAGTAAAAACTAATCCGACGCCCCTGTGGCTGATTTGAGGTTTGTAAAGAATGAATGAAAGTTTAGAAAAAGGCATTTAAAAGTCATAGGGAAACGGAAAGGCCGTTAGGCCTTTAATTATTTAAAACTGTAACAAGGATTTTCGAAAGCAATAAAACTTGCTAATAAGGGAAGTTCGGATAGCTGAAACAAAGCATCACTAACCCGAAACAATGTTGTAATATATTAATAGTACGAAGACAGATTGAAGACTGAAAACCGTTGGCACATTTGTACATGATAGAAAATTGTTAATGAACAGGATGCAGAGAGTAGTTGTTAATGGGGCTTCATAAATATGGATTAAAGTGCTAGGGGGTTACAAGGGTTCGGGTGTTGGGGCCCAGTGCCGCTTCTATTAATATATTTATTAATGGATTTGGAAGTGGGATTGTCAGCAAGGTTTCTGTGTTTGCCGACGACACAAAACTTTGTGACCATTAAAAACTTCAGGGATGTGCACTGGTTGCAAGGGGATTCTAGATAGATTATCACATTGGGCTGCTAAGTGGCAGATGAAATTCAATGTTGATAAATGTAAGGTGATGCATTTGGGATTTAAAAATCCTTGTGCTACTCACTACTACTACTATAAATGGCTTTGTGTTGAAGGGTCACTATACTCACTCAAACAACTTTGTATAATCTGAATGTTAGGGTAGTAACATGATGGTACTTACATGTGTGTCTGTGCCAGTTTTGTTAGTAAATTTTCAATGTTTAGTAACTGCTCCTAACTGCCCCTCCTCCCTCCTCACTGCCCACTTGTAAATCCAGCCGACACAGGATACATTAATTTACATAACAAAGAGCCTTCACAGTCTGACACTATACAGCTCATTTACATATCTTCCTGACACTGCTGATAGTGGGTGTTTGAGGGGCTGCTGCTGTGTTACACTTCTCCCTTCTAACAAGCTTTTAACTTCTAACCTGTTGGAAAAGGATCTTGGAGTTTTGGTGGATAACAAACTTAAAGGTAGCAAGCAGTGCCAGGCGGCAACAGCCAGAGCCAGCATGGTATTGTCTTGTATAAAGAGAGGTATGGATTCAAGGGAGGAAAATGTAATTCTCCCTCTTTACAAAGCATTGGTAAGGACTCATTTGGAATATGCAGTGCAATTTTGGAATCCTGTGTACAAAAAGGACATCTTTGAAATAGAAAGGGTTCAGAGAAGGGCAACTAAATTAATAAGGGGATTGGGGGAGCTTGAATATGAAGAGAGACTGGAAAAGTTACAATCATGTACGCTGGAGAAAAGGCGCTTGTGTGGGGATATGATAACTGTGTATAAATACATTAACGGGCCATACAATAAATTATCTGGGGCATTGTTTACCAATAGCACATGTCAAAGGAAACAAGGATATCCCTTAAGACTTGAAGAAAAACGGTTTAGGCTTCAAGTTGGGAAAGGGTTCACTGTGAGAACAGTAAAGCTATGGAACTGTCTCAGTGGACGTTGTTATGGCAGGTTCATTGGTCAGTTTAATAAAAGCCTGAGAGTTTTCTGACAAACAGGAATGTTACAAGTTACATGGTATTGATACATAAAGTAGAGTAGGGAAGGGTTTTTCACTGTGAGAACGGTGAAAGCTATGGAACTGTCTTCCAGTGGATGTGTTATGCAGGTTCATTGGTCAGTTAATAAAAAGCTGGATGAGTTTCTACAAACAAGGAATGTTACACGTTACTGTTGATACATAAGTAGAGTTGGGAAAGGTTTGTCACTGGAGAACGGTAAAGCTATGGAACTGTCTTCCAGTGGACGCTGTTATGGCAGGTTCATGGTAATTGTTGCAGGTTCATTGTAATTGTTGCAAGTTACTGGATCAACAGTTGGGCAAAAAATGTGGGTATTGCTGAGTGGGATGAATTGGATGGACGTATGTCTTTATTCAACCTCAAATACTATACTATACTATGCTATGCTATACTATACTATACTATGCTATGCTATGCTATGCTATGCTATACTATACTATACTATACTGTACAATACTATACTATAATACTATACTTACTGTACTGTAATGTACTGATACAATACTATACTATACTATACTATACTATACTATACTACAAACTATACTATACTATACTATACTGTACTTATGTACTGTACATACTATACTATTGTACTGTACTGTACTGTACTGTACGTACAATACTATACTAACTATAATATATACTGTACAATATACTATACTATACTATACTATACTGTACTGTACATACTATACTATACTTTATACTATACTATATACTATTACTGTACTACATACTATTACTATACTATACTGTACTGTACAATTATACTATACTATACTATACTGTACGACTGTACAATACTATACTATACTGTACTGTACTGTAACTGTACAATACTATACTATACTTATACTGTACTGTACTGTACTGTAACAATACTATACTATACTGTACTGTACAATATTATACTATACTTATACTACTGTACTGTACTGTACATATAACATAATGTACTGTACGTACTGTACATAATACTATCTAACTATACTGTACTGTACTGAACCAATACTAGTACTATACTGTACTGTATGTACTGTACAATACTATACTATACTACTTAACTAGTACTGTTACAATAACTATACGATACTGTACTATACTATACTTACAAAAAAATTATGACTATACTATACTATACTGTTACTGTACAATACTAATATACAAACACTCACTGTACAATACTATACTATACATACTATATACACTAAAACCTGTATTACAACATACTATACTATTACTATACTTGTACTGACAAATACTATACTATACTTATACTGTACAATTACTTACATAAACAACTATACTGTTATAACTGTACAATATTATACATACTATACTATACTATACTAACTAACTATACTATACTAAGCTAAATCAGCTTAATAAACCCTCAGACCCATTCCAATGAATCCATTACCTTCCCATCGAAATCAAAGCAGATAGTTGGCAGATGCCCTCTCAGCTCATAGTATCTTACATGTTTCCGACACAAGTTAACCTTGAATGTTTCCTTGCAGGTTTACCATACGTGTACCTGACACAAGAGAAATCCATAGTGTAGACTCAATATTAACCTGTTGTCCCTACTGATGTTTGAAATTACAACATTCCTCTGTCCTCTGTTTGAAAAACATTACATAAGAATCCCCATTACATCAATAATCTTCCCAAATAACTGCACAACACATCCAGTGCCACCTTAACTCTGCCCCATACCAACCATCCCAACCCCCTTCAACCACAGACTGGGCTAATTAACCAAGGACCAGTCTAGGAGGGTTCAACTGAACCAGGACAGTTAGAAGATGTGCAATGCTACCAGACTGAAGCTTAATTAGACGGAGACTGAACATGGCTTCTGGTTCTTACCTCCCGCAAACTCTAAGTGGGAATTCTTTGCTGTTAACAACAACCGCCTTGGGGAAATGAAGACTGACCTCAAATTTTGGAAGCACTACAAGAAGAAAACAATGTAATAAAAATGTACAAGTAAACAAACACGACATTTGTGATAAAATAGGAAGACTCACCATATTCTTCTACACTGAATGAATGGACCGTGTCCTTCACACGGATGGAATATTCACCAAACGCTGGTTCTGAAGACAATGGTAACGAGACCTCGGCAATTCCTTGTCTGAGTGTTACATTTAACCACTGGCCAATGCGGTTCTTTCCTGGGTCCTTATAATAACAGGATGTTACAGTAAATACAGTGGGACAATAGATTAGTGTACGTTTACCTAAGACAGACCGGAATAGCAGGACAAAGGACTAGATTATAGATTATATATTAATGCTAAATAATATACCCATCAGACACACATTACCTGTAATTCGATAACTGCAATCTGTAAAATAGAAATAAGAGAATATTTCAGAAATGAATTTCCAGGATTTCTGTACATTACTTACAATGTAAAATATGTGTCGGTGTCGTTGTAATTTCTTAAACTTTCTTACCCCTATTAAATCAGTTTACACCATACTGTAATAAACACATGGTACGGTATCAAAATGATAACTTGCCCTGTCTGTAAAGGTTCGTACGACCATGAGCACGATGTGTACGAATGCCAATTTCGGTCGATAATCGGCCTGTTTAATGGGCACTTTATCGGCTGAAACGGACGTTCTGTCGGGGACCGGTTCAAGACGATAAAGTGCCCATACACAGCAGGCTTGCGTACACTCGTGCATCATGGGTTGGCACCACGCATTGCCGTGTGTACGAACTTAAAACTATAAATGCTTCCTGTGATTCTTATTTCCTTCCTGCTGCTTCCCTCATTGTCTTCTGGCAGGAGTTTTCATTAAGGGAAACAACTCGGAATTTCACTGTAGGGAAAATGAAAAGTCAAATTTTCAGTGCTAATGTTACTGTACACGAACAGGGAAATTCAATAAATTTCTTATCGTTAAAAATGGCGCTAATTTGCCCCAACCATCAGATCTTATTACATTTGAAAGATAAATCTGATTGGTTTGGACAAAAGTAGTCCATTTTAAACGATAAGAACTTTTATTGAATAACCCTGTAAGGTGTAACATAGTAACAAAGTAGATGTGTACAGTAATGCAAGATATGTTCCATCTAGTTAAGTCCCTTCCCTATGCTGTCTCACAGTAGTTGAACTAAAGCAGGTTTTCTCAAACTGCATGCTGGTACTGCAGTGAGCCAGAATTGAGCCATAGCATTTGGTAGCAAAAATCTGGTATATTAGTGGATGGAATTTGCTTTTTTTATATTGTTAACTAGAGATTCAGCATTTCGCAAATCCGGTCCGCTCGAGATCGCGGATTTTCGACAAAATTCCAATCAAAATCCGCAAGCGACCCATTAAAAAAAATAAAAAAATCCTCGAAATCCTCGTATTTTTCGAAAAATTTCGAAATACAAGAAATCCGCGGTTCGGAAGTTCGGAAGGCGGAAAATCCGGAAAAAATCGCGAAGGGGATAAATCCACGGCGGATTCCATCAGACCATCAGATACTGATTGTGGACTTTACCTTATCACACACACAGAGAACGATAGGAACATAATCCGTATATTTTGCTTGGTTAATCCATACACATTGCAATGTTATCTGTCACTCCTCAACTGTCAATCAGGATTTATTGACGTGCAGGGGTGTAACTAGAAATACACGAGGCCCCCCAGATTTTAAATGGGGCCCCCAAACCCATATAAAACCATTTGGGTGCAGTCAAACTTAAACCTTTCAACTCAGAAATTCTACCTACAACCACCTTGACCCCTTTGTTGCACGGCCACACCTCCATCACACGTTTACGACCTGGAGCCATTAGCCGTGACATAACCTTACCAAGATGGAGATGGAGGAAGAGATGCGGTTTTGTAAGTAGAATATTGGTTAATTAAAATGAAATGTGTTTGTGGGGCGGAACTATGCCGGCAGAGGACCTGGTCTGTGGTCCTGTGTCGATGTGAAATGTGGGACACAGTGTGAGAAATTCTGATTCTAAAGGAAGGAAAACACAAGAGAGAACATGCACATGTCTGTTAAAATCCCACACAGCTAACCTCTGGGCGACATGCTAGGGTATTAAATGGTTCTGGTTCTGTCTATAAGATTCTGAATTCTCCATCTGAGGTAGAGCTAGGTAACTGATCAGGTTCCATAGATTACATTAACAAACTCGTCCTCTTCCTCTTTTTTAGTTTCCTTGGCAAGTGTGTCCTACGCTTTGTCCGGGTTTATACACCGCCTTGTCCGTCATGGATGAAAATACTGGTTTTACTCTTCTCCACCAGAACTTTTCTACTTTTCCTGATCATCTCCCCAGATTTCTGGATAAAGAGTTGCGTGGTCCACTTCTTCATCACTGTGGGAGGTTTTTTACCTGTGTGCAAGAACCCTTAATGACTCATCTGGATTATGGGATATTTAAACGGCTTCCAACAGATAAACAAGGAAAAGTGCACACCAATCACAGATCAAAGCTCTAAATTCTGGATCAGGACTATCCTGTGGGTTCTTCTACCCTGATTTATTTATTCAATCACAATTTCCAAACTTTATTTTCTATTTGTTAAACAATATCTCTATTGTAACTGCTTTAAAGGGAACTGTGGTCTCCAAACAAGTTGAGTTTAAAAGAAAGATCCAGTTTTCCGACCTTTAAAACAAGCCATCACCACCTCTCTCCTGTGCTCCCCCCAAATACAAGAAATGCTGACCCAGAAGTTAATGGGTGGGAGGCTAACATGTGACATTCCTAAGCTTTCTCTGCACAGTGCCCGCCGGCGAGCACAGCTCAGACTCCCTCAGTGTGTAGGAAACCAGTAATCCCTCCTCCCTCTCGTCTGCATGTATTGAAGTCCTACAGAAAGGTGAAGTGGAATCTACCACACCCTTCTCTATCTCTCTATGTGTAACACATTCCTTTTCAGCAGATTCTCACTCTGTTCTCACGCTCCTGAAAAGGCTGTTTCCATAGAGTTTTCGGTGGGGGTGGTTGTGTGGGGATGTGCAGAGTGGCCACACACACTCCGTAGCTAGTGGGGCTTGGCACCCGCGTAGTGGCGGCTATAGCACCCGATGGGCGGGCGTCAGGCACCCACGATGGGGGGCTTAGGCAACCTGCGATTGAGCGAGCCACGGCACCCGTGTGGGCGGGCCCGCACCCGCAAGTGGGCTGGTCACATGTGCGGTAAGAGAATGGCCCAAGGGGGGCCCTGCAACTGGAGGGCCCATGGGGTCCATGAGTGGAGAAGACCAGGGGGGCTGCAAGGGTAGAAGACACAGGGTAGTTTACTGACATTTTTTCAGAGCAGGAAGCAGAAGTGCAGGGACCTGGTGATGTGCTGCCATATCACACACAAAATGTGAATATCTTCAAAACATGCAAAATAAACAATTGGAAATAAAATTGCAAAAATTGCAGGAGAGCACAATTCCTATCAATTTAACTAAAGTCATTTTTGGACCCACAGGTCCTTC
This sequence comes from Hymenochirus boettgeri, assembly GCA_019447015.1. NCBI lineage: Eukaryota > Metazoa > Chordata > Amphibia > Anura > Pipidae > Hymenochirus > Hymenochirus boettgeri. The sequence continues at coordinate 8,512,294 of CM033475.1, read as the reverse complement.
TTTAACACATACATGTGATATGCATTCACAAAGGCTGCCATGAAACATGGTATTACCCAAAATGTGCATTTGCTTTTACCAAGATAAAGAGTAGCCATGACCAAACCTCTAATTCAATGTCTTTGTTCTTTTTTTTGTTTCATACCAGAAAAGAAAATCCTACTACATTTTACATTATTAGAAAAAACAAATAATCCTGGCATTCTACTGATTATTAATTATTAACTTTTCTGCATTTTGACTTTAAAACCAATTTCTAAAAACAGTCTTTGATCCAATTAAAACATTTCAAAAGTTGTTGCTTTACAGCCCTGTTCGACCTTTGCCAGAGTTGGACAAACAGAAAATTTCGTAACAACAGAACAGAAAAAATTAGATACAAGGGGATTTTTCAAATACCATGGATATGTAGAAGGTTCATAATCAATTACGAATGTACACCTATGGCATGACTAACAATGCGCTTTGGGGCTGCTGAACATTTTCTATTCTATGTTTTCTCCTCTTTTTGACATCTTCTCTGCCCACCCAATCGGGATAGTCGGAGAAATAAAAGACATTGACATCTATACTTAATTCTAATTCCAATTAATACTATTTCTCATATCGTGTCTTGTTTTTTTCAATTGGTGATGGGTGTTTTTTGGGTTCTGTGATTGGGTTTCACTATGGTTACAAATATGGCTTCATTTTGTAAATTATTCAACTCTTTGCCTTTAACTTGTGGTCTACCATGGGAATAAATACTTTCATATTGTTACTGCGTGAACTTCCAGTACCTCAATGTACACAAGGAAGAAAGATCGCTCCTTATAGTCTTTTTATCTATATCATTGAGTTGCTGTTGGCCATTTAAGGTCATCTGTCATGGTGTCACCTCTATTCCCATTCAGGCCACACACCTCGTTCTTATCGATGGCTGACATCTCTGAGGGAAATTGGCATAATTCCTTGGAGATTCAATAGCAATATAAAGAGGACACCAGCGTATTTTAAGAACACGAATAAGTCAGTTTCTACCAGACATCATTGTATTAATGCCACCTACTACATATTTCACCTCTGTGCCATCCACCTGTTTCTTATCACCAGCTGTGACTTAACTCATGATTCTACATCTTTAAACCCCAAGTCCTGTGTGGAAAAAATGGCACAAGTGCCCATATAAATGTAACCACTCAATCAGGTCCTTGGAGGTGTCAGTACCTCCGGGAGGTGTTAAACTATTTTCGTTAAGTATTACCACCAATTAGATCGTTGATTGTCTTGTCTCCATATACAACGGTCCACGGGAATACCGTACCATACTTTAATTAAAACACACTAGTTCTCACTGTGAAAACCTTTCCCAACTCTCCTTATTGTATCAATACCGAGTACTTGTAACATCCTTGTTTGTAAAACTCATCCAGCGTTTTGTATTAAACTGACCAATGAACCTGTGCCATAACAACGTCCACTGGAAAGACAGTTCCATAGCTTTACCGTTCTCACAGTGAACAAACCCTTTCCCAACTCTACTTTATGTATCAATACCAGTAACTTGTAACATTCCTTGTTTGTAGAAACTCATCCAGCTTTTTATTAAACTGACCAATGAACCTGCCATAACAACGTCCACTGGAGACGTTCCATAGCTTTACTTACGTTCTCACAGTGACAAACCCTTTCCCACTCTACTTACTTGTATCAATACCAGTCCATAACTTGTAACATTCCTGTTGTAGAAACTCATCCACTTTTTTATAACTGACCAATGAACCTGCATAACAACGTCCACGGGAAGACAGTCCTATTTACTACCGTTCTCACAGTGACAACCCTTTCCCAACCTTACTTTATGTATCAATACCAGTTAACTTGTAACATTCTTGTTTGTAAAAACTCATCCGGCTTTTTATTAAACTACGACCAATGAACCTGCCATAACAACGTCCACTGGAGACAGTTCCATAGCTTTACCGTTCTCACAGTGACAACCCTTTCCCAACTCTACTTGTATCAATCCCAGTAACTTGTAACATTCCTTGTTTAGAAACTCATCCAGCTTTTATTAAACTGACCAATGAACCTGCCATACAAACGTCCGCTGGAAGACAGTTCCATAGCTTTACTTTTCCACAGTGACAAACCTTTTCCCACTCTACTTTATGTATCAATACCAGTACCTTGAACATTCCTTGTTCAGAAACTCAATCCACTTTTTATTAACTGACCAATGAACCTGCCCATAACAACGTCCCACTGGAGACAGTTCCATAGCTTTACCGTTCTCACGTGACAACCCCTTTCCAACTCTCTTTATGTATCAATACCAGTAACGTGTAACATTCCTTGTTGAGAAACTCACCCACTTTTTATTAAACTGACACATGAACCTGCCATAAACAACGTCCACTGGAAGACAGTTCCTAGCTTAACGTTCTCACAGTGACAAACCCTTTCCCAACTCTACTTATGTTATCAATACCAGTAACTTGTAACATTTCTGTTGTAGAAACTCATCCAGCTTTTTATTAAACTGACCAATGAACCTGCCATAACAACGTCCACTGGAAGACAGTTCCATAGCTTTACCGTTCTACACAGTGACAAACCTTTCCCAACTCTACTTTATGTATCAATACCAGTAACTTGTTAACATCCTTGTTGTAGAAAACTCACCAGCTTTTATTACACTGACCAATAACCTGCAATATACAAGTCCACTGGAAGAACAGTTTCCAATACTTGTACCGTTCGTCACAGTGACAAACCCCTTCCGCAACTTGAAGCCTCTACACCTTTTTTCTCAGTTTAAGGGATGTTCCTCGTGTCCTTTGACATGTTCTGGTTGGTTGAACATGCCCACATCGTTATTGTAATGGCCCGTTGATGTTATTTATACACAGTAACTCAATCCCCCAGCAAGCGCGCTTTTCTCCAGCGTAATAATTGGACACTTTTCAGTCTCTCTTCATACTTCAAAGATGTTATATGTAACTGGTATACAGACATATGGGTAGGGTATAAAGGTTGGACTAGATGGACCTATGTCTTTATAAACCCACTCAATACTATGTTCTATGTAACTGTTTATACAGACATTAGTGGGTGTCAGGGTATAAATGGTTGGATAGTGGAGTGGACCTGCGTCTTTATACAACCTCAATACTATGTTACTATGTAGCTGTTATACAGACATTATGGGAGGGTTATAAGGGTTGGACTAGATGGATGTATGTCTTATATAACCTCCATACTATGTTACTATGTAAACTGTTATACAGACCTATGGTAGGGTATAAAGGTTGGGACTAGATGGACAGTATATCTTTATACAACCTCCAATACTATGTTTCTATGTAACATGTTTATTAAGGAGATGCCTAATAAAAAAAGCTTCCTATGTAACGATACATCAGTATCATGAACAGTAGACAATCCAGTCACATTCTCTGTGTTCCCTCTCATATCACAGGGGATTGTGGGAAAGAGCAGACTATTGGTAGAATGAACATTCCTGTATAACTACCCAGTTTGCGGTTGCAGTTTTAGTTTTAGTATCCTTTAATACCCTGTTTATTTTAATATACGTTTTTCATCCATTCATATTTTTTTTAAAAAAAACTCTTGGTAAAATACCCAATTCATTCCATCCCTGTGGTCAGAGAAGCAAAATACAAGAATAAGTAAAACATTAATTTATTCTTTCCAAAATGCCATAACATCTGTTCGTGGATTGTGATAAACCGTAGATGTCAAGTAAAGGTGAATCATGTTCATCCAGATCTTATCTCAAATTGTTTGTTGGTCTTCATCTAGAATAGAAAGAACGAAGGAATAAACCAGTCAACACGTCCATTGAGGGTCAATGGCAGTATTTTAAGGGCAAGGGACAATGCAAGACGTAGTTGGTAATTACCTACACCATCTAGTTGGTAATTACCTACACCATGGATTTATAAATAGAACCTTGATTCCTTGAATGAGCTAGTATGGTGGAGAGAAAACAGTCAATGAACGATAAAGTAAGTTATGGCGTTAACTATGGTTTAGAGTCACAGATGTTTTGTAGGAAGCTGAGTTAGCCAATGAAAATGAAGTTTATTAAATTACTGGACTGTCAGTGTGTCCGGTAAGCGTAAAAACTCAACCGTGTTTTTTAGTAGGAAAATCAAATAGCAGAGAATGCAAACATTAAATAGCAATGTGACCACTCAGTGGGGGAGATGAGAATAACTGGCGGTATCGCCTAGTTAAGTGGAAAAAACTCTCACTACTCATGTAATATTTGGATTAGTGGCCTTAACAATTAACTAGGGGGGCCTACATGTTTTCTTAACGGTGCTAGAGATGATTCAAAACTGTTTTGTTTCGTTTCGTTTTCGAATTTTCGGAAATTTCGAAAGTTCGAGTTTCAATTTTCAAAAATCGTCTACTATTGATTTGCAGTAATTATCTACTTTCAATTTTCGATAATATCTACTTTCGATTTTCGATAAGAATTGACAATTCAAAAAATTCAGGTTCCGTGAAATTCGGGGAGTTCCGAAAAGTTTCGTCGGGATTTCAAAACCCTCAGATACGATTCGAAACTGGGTTCTTAACGAAACCACATTACATCTCTAAAAGGCACCAGGTACTTAATGCAGTACAAAAAGTGTTGCGCTACTATGCTTTAGACTTAACTTTAACGGAAAAGGAGCTGTAAAGCTGTGAACATACTTTCCTCTCTTCCGAGATACAGTAATCATTGCACAGGGATTACTGCATTGGGGATTCTGGAAAGTTAGAATAAGCACCACAATCCTTTCTGTATCTCCCCAGTGTGTAAATGCAGTCAGTACGTTGGGATGTTTAGTACAATGTTCTACCAGAACTGCAGGGCGAGTTGTACTCTGCAATGGCGTGTTCATCTGTAAGAATAAAAATACATGGTAAGGAATGCAGTGAGTGGTAACCCGTAATGTTTATATTAAATAATGAATGGATGTTATAATGTATGGATTTTCTTTGTTGGGTTGTGAGTAGAGATGTCCGAACTTTGCAAAACCCGGTCCGCTCGAGGATCCGCAAATTTCGGAAAAATCAGGAAATCCTCGTAATTTCGAAAATTTTCAAAAATACGTATTCCCACATTTTCGAAAATACGTGAAATCATCCTAATTTCGAAAATTTTCAAAAAATACGGGTTTCCGCGCATTTCGAAAATACGAGAAATCCTCGTAATTTCGAAAAAAAATTTTAAAAATACGTATTTTCTTGCATTTTCGAAAATACGTGAAATCCTCGTAATTCGAAAATTTTCGAAAACGCGGTTCGGAAAAGTCGTTCGGAAGGGGAAACCGGAAAACCACGATATCCGCCGTTCGCGAATGAGGGAAATCTGCCGCGGATCCGGGTTCGCAATCGCGAACGGGGCCATCACTAGTTGTGAGCTATTAGTTCTTTTCTAACCAAAAAAACATGACTTAAAAAACAAGGAAAAATATAGAATATTATTACAGAATGTTTATCTACAAATATAACAAATATATTAAGATTATAGTTAAAATAGATAAAACATTTCCCAATATGGGGTGTAGAGATGTCCGAACTTCGCAAAATCCGGTCCACTCGGGGATCCGCGAATTTTCGAAAAAATTTGAAAATTCGAAAATCTGCGAGCGGGACACATAAAATGAAAAAATCCTCGAAAATACAAGAAATCCTCGTACATTTCTAAATTTTCGGAAATACGAGAAATCCACGGTTGGAAGTGGAAGGCGGAAAACCGGAAAAATCTGCCGTTCGCGAGCGGGATAAACCGCGGCGGATCCGGGTTCGGATCGCGAACCGGCCATCCTAATATGGGGTAACATAGTAGATATCAGTTTCCTATACTCTTCATATGTTTGTAAATTTATTCTTTACCGTCTCGTAATAATCAGACACCTTCACGGTGGCCGGTTTCAAGTTCTTGACCACAATGTCCTGTTCCACCAGGAAGGACAGATGGATTCATCGCGTCCAACTAAAGGTGGAAAAGAAATATTAACCCCATTTTAATGCATGTTAATGGAGATCTAATAACAACACATGGATATTATTCATTTTCACACAAGACAGCATATATCTAAGTTTTTTTCAAAAAAAATTAAAATAAAGTACCTGGGGACAGGGAGGTAGCATTGGTACTTTGTACCTCCAATATCATTTCTATGAGGAGCGGCAGCATGAAGAAAATGGTCTTCTGCCAGGCTTCCTGAGTGCTTCAGCACTATTCTTTAATACAGGAAGGCCCAGGACACTAACCTGGCAGATGGAAACGTATGTACTGTACTGAGGTGGAATAATCAATCCTAACTCTCTGTCCCATGTATTTTTAATTTCTAAAAAGTAAAAATTTTTACAGTATAGTTGTCCTTAAGAGGGTTTAGGCCATTCCAAGAGAAGAAGTTTTTCCAGTGGATTCTGAGACAGACAATATTCGTTATATCACAAGGGCTGAGGCAAAATAACGACAGACAAATGGGTACTCAATTATACAGAAATGATACTGCCTAGAGAATAACGCAGTTCCTTGTCAGGAAATCCACTAAAGAAGAACAAGGAATTGACTCCGGCAGTTTCAAAATTTCTAAGAATGGGAGTGCTAATTTCCTGTTCCCAGACATGAAGAATACACAAAAATACCCAAAATCTTTTCTAGTCCCAATATCATCAGGTCAATTCAACTATAATTATTAAAAATAAGATAATAAATTTATATCTCAAGAAAAAGCGTTTCAAGATGGAAAAAATCAGATCAAAAGTAATAAATCTCTGTTACAGAAGATTTCATTGAACTTGGATTTAAAAGACGCTCATCTCCATATTCAATTGGAACTTCTCATCAAAGATTTAAAGGCTAGCAATAAAAGGAAAATTGTCCATAAAACATTACCCGTTTACCAGAGTCTTCGCGAAGATTACCGCAGTTGTCACAGCTTATATAGAAGGCAAGGGATAACAATTATCCCTTATTTAGACAAGTGGATGCTAAGAGTGGCATCTGTACAAGAGTTAAATCAAAAATTACATACAACTTTAAAAAAAGAAAAGATTTCTAGGGTTGCGGCTGAACTGAAGTCAAAATGTGTAAACCTTACAGAAGAAAAGAGCAGAGAAGATTCAAGTCAGAGTAAGAGAATTAATAACTTCTCTGAAAACTCCTTTAAGTTCACAATAATGGAAGTATTTCTGCAGCCTTAGAAGGTGTGTATTGGGGAACAGCACACCTGAGACCTCTTCAGTTTTTCTTACTGTCAACTTCGAACAGAAACCAAAGTTCATAAAGACAAAGATCATCCTTACAGAAAACCTGAAAACAATCTCGGAGATGGTGGCTAGCCCCCGAAAATCTGTTAAGGGGCAGAACATTGCTCTCCTACAACCCTTCTTAATAATTACAGACGAAAGTTTATCAGGGTGGGAAGCACATTGCCAAGAGAGAAACATTCAAGGAACATGGTCAGGAACAGGAAAAAGAGATTTCATCAAATTACAGAGAACTAAAGGCAGTCGGCAGGCTTCTTTTAATTTTTCAAGATTAATAGAAAAAAAAGTCCGTTCAGATCTTTCAGACAACTTGCTACACTGGCATACATCAACCACCAAAAGAGGAACAAGGAGTAAACATCTATTGCACCTTTCTCAGAAGATTTGTGTCTGGGCAAGAATCAACTTAATGGAAATATCAGCAAACATATTGCAGGGAGAGAAATACCTAGAGATCTTTTGAGCCGAAATCAAATAAATCAGAACGAATGGGGCCTAGACAAGAAAGTCTTTCAAGACATCTGTCCAAGACTACTATCAATAGATTTGATGGCGTCCTTCAGAATGCAAAACTACCTTTGTATTTTTCCCTCATGGAGACAAACTAAGCGCTGGGGCAGGATGCACTAGCGACAGGTGGATTTCGACTAGCATATATTTTCCCTCCTATCCCTCTGATAGCAAAGGTCATAAAAAAAATCAGGCAAGAGAGGTTGTGGTGTGATATTAATAGCACCAGCTTGGCCAAGGAGAAGTTGGTATGCGTATTTAATTTTGATGTCCATCAAACCAGCATAGCCTTTCCCGATCTCTACAACCTTCTGAGTCAGGGCCAGATGGTGCAAGTAGACAATTTGAAACTCACAGCAGGTTTGCTGAGAGGTAATGATGTCTGAGTTGAGGCTTGTCTCTTGAGGTTACAGAAACTCTCTTACAAAGTCGTAAACCAGTAACCTCAAAGGATCTGAAATATTTTCAAAAGTGGTGTACAAAACAAAGAAACAAACAGATGGGTCTAACATTCCTCTTATACTACAGTTTCTTGTACAAGGACTCATAAGAATCTAGCCACAAAACACTCTGAAAGTAGAGATGTAATGTGGGTTCGATAGAACCCAGTTTTTGAATGGAATCTGAGGGTTTCGAAGTCCCGATGAAATTTTCGAACTCCCGAATTCACAGAACCTGAATTTTTCGAATTTTCAATTTTTATCAAAAAATAGATAATTATCTGGAGAGTAGAAGATTTGGGTATCTGGCTAAGACTTGACCCTACTTTTTTTTACCTGTTTTTTTCTTCTTTTAATAGAGACAGGGAAATATTCCCAACCTGTTTCCTATCTAATTTTAGTAGAAAGATGAGCAAAAAAAAATCACAGATGGATATTAAAAGTGTCATCAAAAAGTAAGTTGATTTATATGATTTACTGAAGAACAGGAGGTAAATGCACTATCTCTTACCTCCGTTCTTCAGTAAATCTTACAAAGAGGAGGAGACACTTACCCGCGGATTAGCTTCAGTGCCGAATTCCCTGATGCCCCTCCGATGCATCTCCAGTCTTTTCACTGTGCGCACACCAGTGTGAAAGGAGTGAGGACGCGTCGGAGACTGTCAGTGAAGTCGGCGCTTGGAGCTAATCCGTGGGTAATTGTTTCCTCCTTTGTAAGATTTACTGAGAACGGGAGGAAGAGATAGTGCATTTACCTCCTGTTCTTCAGTAAATCAGATAGAATCCAACTAAGCACTGGCTATGAGGGCAGTTGCAACATCTTGGGCAGGGAAAGCAGGGGTTTTCCAGAGCGAATTTGCTGAGCGCCTACCTGGTCCTCACTAAACACGTTTGTGAGACATTTAGAATGGATGTTTTCCAGGAGGAGGAAGCAGCTTTTGGGAGTAAAGTTTATCTCCCTACTTATGTGCCAAGCCACAGATGGTCTTACTGCTTTGTGTATCTCGGATATATGCTGCCTTGGTGTAGATGAAGAGGAATGTGATTTCTACTTACGGAAATTCCTTTCCTGGAACACCAGAGCAACATGCCAAACGTTTGTCACACAAATGAAATGTTTTTTTTGCAAGTACTCTTGTATTCCTTGAATTTCTTATCTTTATTCGGTACTACTTTGAATGCACTGAAGGGACTGGAGAGGGAGCTAGATTAATCAGGGAGCAGTCCGACTGGGGGGCGGAGCATCTAAGATTATGCTGCCTTGGTGTTCTAGGAAAAATAATTTTCGTAGTATTGAATTGTAGCAATTTACCATTGAATTTTTTGTAAACTCTAGTAGGGGAATATCTCCTTTCCGTCTTAAAGTCACGGCAACCAATCGTAAATCGGTTAGGGAGATTTTAAGCCTCGGTTGCGTCGGCTGTGCGAAGAGCCGGAAGAAACTCTCACACAGCAGTCGCAAACCTATTTACCATTGGCTGGTGTTTGTAACATCTAACATGTTTAGTTAATACTGTTTCTTAAGGCATAGAGGCAAGCTGGGAAAAAAGGGGCAGTACCAGGAAGTAAGTATGGAAATAGCCTGGGATGAGAAAGTGTGATGTACCTGTGCTCTGTGTGAATAAATCAAGTCCCTCTACATTCCAAGTGTTCTGTCGTGAAACAATATAACAAGGGGACATAACACACTGGCGACGAGGATTAAAGACTTAACCCTGTGAATACCAGCATATTACCATTGTGACTACACCTCCCCTGTACAGGCCTCACTACAGGACCCGTTATACTCACTTGCCTCATGTCCATCTACAGCAGACTGCACAGCTCTCATTCTACTTTCTGCACCTGTTCAGTTTAACATTATCACTGGCTGCTTCAAAAGTAAAGTTAATGGATGAGCAACTCACACCTTCCCCAACTTTGATGTTTCGATACCAATAATCTTGCACAGAACTGGAAAAAATGGCTACTCCGTTTGACAATTTCCTGGAGGCCATGGCCATCACAGAGGATAAAAGAAAGAAGCTTTATTTACTTCTATGATGGTTCTGCTGTTTATGACATTTACTGCACTACCTACAGACAGCAATACTGACTACTCAAAAATGCTCTAAAGACACTAACTGAAATTTTAATCCAAGCAAAACATCAGATTGAAAGATACAAGTTCAGAATTGACTAAACAACTACCCCAGGAGACCATGGACTCCTTTGTCACACACGTTTTAGACAATTAAACAAAGCCTGCAATTTCGCTGATGTTGATGATGAAATACATCACAAATCATTGTATCCTGCACATCATACTAAGCTACGGCGCAAAGCTTTACAAGCAGATTGTTGCTTGCAGGATCTTCTACACATGGCACGGTCCCGGAAATTTCTGAGACTCAAGCTGCTGCCATAGAGGAGGGATAGGCCAGGTGTGGCAATCTTGTGCACACTAAACGCAAACTACAGGCACTGACTGCCTCAAAGATGTTGCAGACTGTTGGCAACATTCCCTCATAATGGTGACTGTTCCCTGCTCTAGGACGTAATGTAATAATGTAGTGAAAACTGAATCATTTTGCAATTGTTATGTAAATTGCTTCCTAATCATCCCTACGCTACACTCAGATACACTGAGCTCAGCACAAGTCAAATACATTCAGCCAAATTCTGGAGATGAGTCACCTACTGTTTGCAGTGACTATGTGTTTATTACATCCACTGCACAAACGTACATTCCCAACATCACAATATCTCTCCTAACACTGCAGTTGCTTTTACTATTGACACAGGAGCCCTTGTGAACATTATAGACATGTGTACATATTGCCAACTGAATACTAAACCTGCTTGATACCTGTAACAAACCAAAATTTTCCTTATGGCTCCAAACTCCTTTGCCGACAATAGGTAAATTTGAATCAGATTGTACTACAAAAATACAAACCATTATACTACAAACTTCTTTGTACTACAAGGCTCTGGGGGTTGCCTTCTCAGCTATACACAGCTTTAACTCTTGGACTCATCAATTAGTTACACTGTAGCTAACCCAACAGTCTCTGATGTACAAGCACTAGTTGAAAGTACTCCAATCTTTTTGTGGGCCTTGGTAAAACTAAAGAATTTTCAAATTCACCTCACATTGATGAAGACATTCGTTCCAATTTCACAGCACACAGACGAATTCCTTTTCACTTGAGGGAAGCAAATTGAAGACGAACTAAAGTCTTTAGAGGAGGAACAAAGACATCATGAAATGTTTCAGGCCCCACTCCATGGGTTTCTCCCATAGTGGCTGTACCTAAACCCAAAGATCCAAACAAAAATAAGAATTTGTGTAGAATGCGTCTTCCAAAACACTGCATACAGAGAGAGAGACACCTCTCTCCAACTCTCAGTGCAGTGATTTATTCATATCCTAAATGGAGCCACGTGTTCTCTAAACTGGATCTCAATAAGGGTTTCACCAACTGGAACTTAGTCCAGAATCCAGATTACATAACTACATTTTCACCACATGTTGGTCTGACGAAGATACAAACGACTAACATTGGGTTTGCTCGGCTGCTGAGATTTTTTCAAGAAGCAATAAGAAACATTTTCAACATATTCCTAATGCACTCAATTACAGTGATGACATACTAGTTTTTGGAAAAAACAGAATGACCACAACTCTGCCTCTACAGCAGTATTTGGTGCTTACATCCCAAGGACTTACACTCACAAAGACAAAGTGGAATTCAACAAATCTACCTTGGAATTCTATGGCCACATATTTTCATGCTGTGGATGCAACCTGATCCTAAAAAAGTACAGGCAATAAAATCAAACTACAATCCCAAATGATGTTAATGAAGTTCGCCTTTTTGGCATGGCCAGTTACTGGCGCTAGGTACATAAAGGACTTCCATCACATCAGTGCACCTTTGCGAGACCTCACCAAACAAGGATGTGCATTTCAATGGTCATCAGCATGCCAAAAAATCATTTGGAGACAAATCAAAACAGAACTTAATTATGCCATATCATGGCTTTTTTGATCCTGCGCGAAGAATGAACTAATTGTGGATGCCAGTCCAGTTGGATTCGGAGCTATTCTTGTCCAATATAAACCAGAAAACCCTAACCCACAAGCTATTTCTTATGCCAGCAGAAGTCTGACAGTTACAGAAAAGAAATATTCTCAGCCAGAAAAAAGAAAGTCTAGCAGTTGTCTGGGGATGTGAACACTCTCCAATTATTTTGTATATGGAGCACCATTACAATGTTCGATTCATTTGTTGCTCTTATTACCATATTTGGAAATCCAAGAGCAAAAATGCCTGCTGTCGAATCGAAGGTGGGGTTACGACTACAAGGATATAACTACAAAATAATTCATCGTCCAGGAAAATATAACAATCCTGTGATTACATTTCACGACATCCCACTATTCAGATGAGGCCCACACAAAGTCTATTTGCAGAAGAGAATATATTAACTTTGTTTGCGGCACACGCTGGTGCCAAAGCAACTCACATTGGACATGGGTATAGATGGCAACCAAACGGGACCAAAACTCTTCTTGCATTAAACACATATAGAAACCAACAGGTGCGGAAAATCCAGAAGAGAGCTAACCTTTCCTGATCCGAAGTACATCACTGAAACTAAAGGCATTTGCAGCTTCAAAGATGAACTTTCCTTGCTAAGGACCATCTCATTATAAAAAGGAACCAAATAGTAGACCTCAGGCCCTTCGCACAAAACTACTTAGTAATAATATGGCCAATGAAGGACATTGTGGCATGTGGCACTAAGAAACTTCTCAGAGAGAAAAAGTTGGTTTCCAAAACTTGGATCAAATAGTGGAAAAAAACACTATACACCATGTTCCATTCGCAAGTAAATAGTAACAAATATCTTCCAAAACTGAACCAACTCCATATGTCTTCCTTACCCTCAACAGTTTGCGGATGAAATTGATAAGTTACTGTGGACATTTATGGTCCTCTACCCGATGGACAAAATACCTACTTGTTGTATGTAGATGAATATTCAAGATACATTACCTGATATTCACATTCATTACATCCAATCAGCTACCACTATACTACCTGCGTTGACGCATATTCGCATTTATGGCATACCCGAGTGGTAAAGACAGGACAAACGGGCCACATTTAACGGACAATCTGTTTCAACAATTTGCTGCATATCTTGGATTTAAACACAGAAAAATAACTCCTTGCTGGCCACAAGCTAATGCATGTAGAACGGTTCTTGAGTACTTAGGTAAGGAGTTAAGGTGCGTTATCTGGAACAAATTCCACTAAAGCAGCATGTGTACAAATTTTACGCAATTACCGAAAACATCACTCACTAACACCACTAATGTTCCTCCTGCAAAACTTGTCTTTAACAGGCCAATTCATACACTTCTTCCAGAAATCCCTAGTGCACACAATCCACACCTAGTGACTTTCTATTTAGAGAAACAGATTCTCAATCCAAACAGACAATGAAAACAATATGCGGACCCCAAAGACGTCATGCTCAGTCCTCCCATGCATGTCAATGAGAGGGTGGTTGTTTTACAAAAGAGACATAACAAAACAACTCTGCATACAATCCCAAGCCTTACCATGTCATAGCCAGAAAAGGTAGCATGATTCGGCACAGCGAGATTGACATAGCATAAACCCGGAATGCTTCATACTTAAGGTTTCTCCAGTCTGAAATAACATACCACAGGCACAGACAGGAGTCAGAGAGTCTCCTCAAACATTAGGAGGGCCGTAGTTCAATCACCTGAATGATCCATGTTTACTTATGATACTTAGTATCACCAAGGAGAGTGGTGGTCAGTCTCGATTAACGATGAACCATGTTCAAGGAGGACGATACCCTGCCGACTCGAAAAAACCCCCACCAAGCATTGAGGAAATATAAGCTCTTTCAAAATATAAACTGATCTGTTATGTTAATATGCCCAGTTGTCATTTATTTGTTCATTACTATTTGTATGTTTTGTGTTTAACCTTTAAAAAAAAAAAAAAAAAAGAGGTGATGTTGTGTAACACTACATGTTTAGTTAAACTGTTTCTTAAGGGAGAGGCAAGCTGGGAAAAAAGGGGGCAGTATCAGGGAGTAAGATGGGAATAGATGGGATGAGAACAGTGTTGTGATGGTAACCTGTTGCTCTGTGTGAATAAATCAGTTCCCTCTACATTCCAAGTGTTTCTTGCTCTTGAACCAGAATAAACAAGGGAGACATAACAGTGGGATTGGACGTATGGAAGTAGTTAACGTAACAGATCTTCCAATTAGAGGTTCTAACTGAACACATGATATAGCTGAACGAGCTGTTTGGACCGTTGGTTGGGTTCTCAAAAAGACCACGGAAAATTTAATGCTGAAATGCGTTGGCAACAATTTACTGTGATGAAATTTCGATGGTCAAAATTTTATTGAACAACACAAACATTCAGCCTAAAACATTTTGGTGTGAATGACTTGAAAATGCGGTAAGCAGACATTTTTAGTGTAAATTCGATGTTTTACAACAATATTTTCTCGAGTTCCAGCTCAAAAATTTAGCTGTTTTAGTATCAAAAAAAACAAAACAAAGCCAGTGTTTTTTTGGGACCAAATTACAGCCAGATGGTGGGTTTAAAAATAGCTTCCTAAAATATGGAGCAGAATGGATAATTAAAAAGATCCTGACCTCATCAAGGTACAAGTGTGAACATGCAGTTTGGATTTCACTTCTCTTACTAGATTGATTCTTCTACCAAGCTGGTAGAGGAGACAAAAAAAAATGTAAACAAGCTTATTAAAAAACACAGGAAGAGAAGAAATGAAATAAGGATACATTAATAGACATTAAAAGTAATCTACATCACATGATGCCCTACTATGACGCAGAACAGGTACTGGTTGGAATTACAGATTAATGGGTGGGGCTAATGTTTATTCAAAAAAGCATTTATCACCTGTCCCTCTCTTGGCTCTTATTTAAACAAATTAGCCTGTAACCCTGTGGCCTAGAGCTGGGACTAGAACTCGAGCCAAACTATTCGATCGAACGCATTAGGACTTCTGAACATCCCGCACCCCGAGATTTCGTATAAAATATAGTGTCGACATTTGAATATGCGATGTGTAAAATGGTCTATTATACCTAGAGGTAGGGAGGCATGTAACATCAAAATTGCAAATAAATCAATATAATGTTAAAACGATGAGTTGCAATATTAAGAAACCCATCGCTGGAAAAATGGAGATTAGAGCTATTGTTCTAAATTCTTTAAATGAAATGGTGATATCATTGGTAACAGAGCAGAAATGTGGTTAAATTATTCACATGACTGGGGCAATACATTTTTAAACGGCTAACATTGTTTAGGGACATGACTAGAGTAAATTAGAAAGAGGAAGGAAGGGTATGTATGTTATGTTACAACAGAGTGGAGCCACCAATTTAAAGATGAAACCGGTGTTTATAAATAAGTAAGGCTGAAATCATTAGATAAGAACAAGGGGGTGGTGGGACTCTAATGACAATGAAAGGATTCATGGATTCAACCAGAAGTACAGCTGATTTATTAATACCAATCAAATTTCAATATTTTTTAGAAACATATCAGCCCTAAGCTATTCATTGAACTTTTGCTGGAGACAGTTCCATGGTTTCCCACCGTTCTCACTGTAGAGAAACTTTTCTAACCTGAACTCTTTTATTCTAATCAAAGAGTTAAAGGGATGGTCCAACCACCAAAAATTTTACTTGTTAGTAGTGTGGTAGGACATGCTCCCCCCAGCCCCACGATTATATAATTTCTAAAAGTCCCATCTTACTACGCATTCTAACATCTGCCCTCTCTCTCCGCCGCAGTGTTCTGGCCACTCTGCTTGCATGGAATGCACGAGGAGGGGGGGGACGCGCAGGCACGCGCTCCGGTTGGCTGAGAGGGAGCCAATCACGTCGCGGCTGCCCAGGAGTTCTAAACAGCGGAGGAGAGAGGGAAGGTAAGGTAAGATTGGGCGACTTTCTAACAATTATATTATGCGGTTGGGGCTGGGGGAGAAGCCCTACCACATAGTCAAAGGGTTTAATGTTAGGGCGGGAAGGAGAAGAGAAAAACGGGAGGTGAGAGGGAGGGGGGGGGGGAGGGTGCCACTGAGCTGCCTCAACCTTGATGAGGTTTGAGGAAAGTCTCAGGCACAGATGAGTCACACACTGCTCCTACACAGCAGTGTTCCTGGACTGGGAGGGGCACAGCAGGGGGAAACTATTTGAGCAGGATGTAGGTAAGGCTAGTTTTAAATTATGTAATGTGGCACAGTAAGGGGTTAAATTTAGTTTTTGGGAGGGTGGACATGCCCTTTAAACTAGGGGGGCCAAAAACCTCCAATACGGAGAATACAATATATGGCAAGGGAGTGTAGGGCGATAGAATAGGAACTATAGAGAGTTTTATTATATGCTGGTTAATATTTCATAAAAGCTGATCATGTCCCCACAAAATGTCGCTGTCTCAATGGTAAAACAGCACTAACTTGTCTAATCTGCCTGCATATAGTCAAGCCCCCCATTTCCCTTATTAAGTTTAGTTGCACTCTCGAAACTCTTTTGTTATGTCCTCCTTTTAATTTGGGATTTTAAAATTAAAAATTTACTGAATATTTAAATGAGAGGCCTTACCAGTGCCTTGAAAAGAGGGGGAATAATTTTTTTCTCTCTGAAAATCTAGTCCCCTCTTTATACAAAACATCAGGGTTATTCAATAAAAGTTCTTATCGTTTAAAATGGTGCTAAATTTGCCCCAGCCAATCACGAAAGTATTTAATATTTGAAAGCTAACATCTGATTGGATGAGGGCAAAATTATCACCCATTTTAAAACGATATTAAGAACTTTTATGAATCTCCCTGAATATCTTGATAGACTCTGGTTGTGGCTTATTGGCATGTTTGTACAGCTAGTCTGTTATCTACCAGGAACCCCCAAATTTTTCCATTACAGATGTAACTTAACAAAGGTTATTCTAGTGTAGGTGCACAAGGGATTATTATAAATCCCAAATGCAGTCACCTTACATTTATTCAACATGAATCTCATCTGCCATTTGCTGCCCATTGTGATAATCAATCTAGGTTGCGTGCAGCACTTAGCAATCATTGGAAGTTTCAAAGCTTCTGCATTAATTAGGTTCATCAGCTCAAACACCAGAGATTCTTGCCTCAATGCCCTCTAAAGGTGCCCAATACCATCTAAAGATTGTTACTTAAACCCGACCCAAACGCTCAACCGATGTTCCTTTGATTCTGCGGAACCGCTTCTCCCGTATCTACATTCAGAAGACATGCGATCGCAAAATGAGGGGATTTTGGATGCATGCATGTTGGCCGACAGTGTAAGATCGGGAGAAGCTAGGGTTCCGCAGCAATCGATGAAACATCGCGTGGCCCGCATCTGGCTGGGTAAAATGTAAAATCTTTCATAGATGTATGGGCCCTAGTCATTTATAACCAGAATTGGACCCCAGTACAACCCTGATGGCCACCCCAATTAAAAACTTAAAGATGTAGCTGCAATGGGACCACTTACTCTATGTACACACTAAATATCTGTTGTATTCAATTGTAGATTCAAACTGGACTTGAAAGTGTTCGTCTTGAAGCTAGTCATGGACTGGGCATTTCTCAATTTCAGCATGACTTGTAACAGAGAATCTGTGGCAATTATGTACCTGGGAAAATACCAATTAGCCATATCCACAGCCAGGTGTTAAGGGCGGATTAGATAGTGGATAAGAGGTGTTAAGGAACGCCAGGAAGGATGTTAAAACGCATGGACATGGCAGACAGTTGGTGTCGAACACCCCCCCACCTCTATTGTAGGCTTGGTTCTTATTTTCACATAAATGCCTCACTTAAAACCTGCTCTGAACACAGTCACGTTCCTTCGCCAGGATGTTACATTACAATCTTCAAAGGTATGTTCGTTATCCTTAAGATGATTGTAATGTTAATTTAATTGGCGAAGGAACGTGGACGTGGTTCACAAAGAGGGTTAAGGAGGCCATTTATGTTGAAAATAAAAGAAACACTAAGCCTAAAATAGAGGTGGGGGGTTCGACACCAACTGTCTGCCATGTAACAATGCTGTTTTAAACACCTACTCTGGGCGTTCCTTAAACACCTCTTAGCACTATCTAATAACACCCTTAACACCTGGCTTGTGATATGTTAATGGGATTTCCAGGGTACATATTGACCACAAACTTCTTGTACAAGTCACTTTGAATGAGTGAGCAAAGCACCAGGTACGGATGACTAGCGAAAACGTCTTCAAGAATTACATTTCATTGTCCAGTTGATCTAATTGAATACAACAGTATACCATGACTGGATGAATGAGACACCTTCACAAGCATGAAAACTATATGACTCAATCTAAAAAAACAGTTCCCTATACCATTGGTACATGTTTGTTTTCACAACCAACAGACCATAGTCACTAAAGTATCAAAATCTTTAGCATAATATTTGACTTATTATATCCATGATAATGAGACTGCTAACACTCCAACATGTAGCACATCCTTACTGCTACATAAGCATTTCTGTAGAAAGTCTAACTCAATGATCTTTGTGTTGATCTCAGTAAGTATAACCTGAGAGATTATAATTAGAGATGGGCGAACATTTCGGAAAGGTTCGCGTCCCGTTTTCAAAACTTCTGAAACTATATGGAAAATTGAAAACGAACCCATTAAAGTCAATGGGGAGTCAATAGTTTGAAAAAGTTTGAAGGAAATACCAATTAAAAATGTCAATCGAACTTAGGGGCATATTTATAAAGGATTGTCTTTTTAGCCACAAAATTAGCGCAGCACATCGCAGGCGAAAATAGACGCCATTTGGGGCTTCGTTTCGCCTTATTTATAAAGAAAACGAAGAAAAAACCAACATTCGCATCACTTCGCATCTGAAAAAAGCGACGGGCGCATAAAGAGCGAATATCGCCAGTGAAAACTTAACGCCATTAGAAGACTGCATTGTGAAAACCATTCGACAACCAGAAAAGCCATTAGAAAATGATTATGGCAAGTTCAAAATGGCCACACCTCACATTACCAAGAAGTCAGCCAGTCCTTATTTAGTCAATTCTTAGAATTTCTCAATTGGAATACATTTCTTTTGCACTGCACATTCGCCTTTCTAATGCGTCATCGCACTCTCTAATCTAGATGTGCCGTTCATATACGCGCGATGGCTTTCAAGGCTATTACAGTTATAATGCGAGTCGCCTTTCGTAATGCCGCAGTTCGCTTTTTCAAGGACATATTCCTCTAATGCCGCGATCGCCTTCTAATGCGTGTTCGCCTTGTCTAATGGCGCGTTCGCTTTTCCAAGCATATTCCATTCTAAAGGCGACGCACATGAGCATAGGAGGGAACACGCATTCAAAAGGCGATCGCGCATTACGCAAGCCGAACATGCATTAGGAGAAGACGATAAGGACATTTAATGGAGTTGATTTAAGTTGAGGCATATTAGCTCGTATTATTGCGTTTGCATTGGCGATTGCGCATGCAATTTTTTGGAAAATTGAAATCCAGGAACACTAACATTCCTTGCAATTTCTGATGGCACATGCGATACAATCGTTTGCGGTTGGTACACATGCATTCAAAATTTGAGCGGGTGCGTAATGGCATGCATTCCCATAAGCAAGAAGACAGCAAAAAAAGCATGCGCAAACCGACACGTGCAAAACACATCACGCCCCAGAAGGCTCACACAAGTGCATGCGTAGCACTCGATCGATTGTGTGCGGGATTCTTGTGCAGTTTGCGCTAGCGCGGTAGTTTTTTTGGCTAGCGTTATGAAAACGCATGTGTTAATGCACACCAAATATTAAAACGCGCTGCGTTACCAAAAACGCAAACAGGCCCAAATGGAAAAATTCCATATCTTCATAGATGTGTTACCAAAAACATTTTGTAAGACAATTGGTGTCTGAATGGCCTTTTCCATTTTTGTTTTGCCTTAAAAAATCATGTAACCATCCAAGCCAACAGACAGGCTCCAAACATGCCTTTTCGCTCAAATAATGACTTTTCACCACCTTCAGGGTCGCGCTAACTTGTGCTCTTTTTAACGCAAAAACCCACTTTCGCTATTTTATAAATCGCGTTAGGCCTGTGCGCTCACCGTTTCGCTAAAATACCCACATTGACGATATGTCGATGGGTTGTGAAGTAGTCGGAAAAGGGTTTTAGCGATAGCTCGCGGAAACGGTTTTCGCCATTCATTAACGACTACCTTTAAGAAATAGCGGGTTAACTGTTTTTGGCGAAAAAAAACCATGTGAAAAGCGAATGCGAAACTTTTCGGCTACTTTTCGCTCTTTTATAAAGATGGCCCTTAATGTTGTAAATGGCTGTGGGACATGGGAAAATGGTCTGGTGAACCGTTCAAATACCAGGACTTTTCCGAAAAACGGTTTACTTCAAGCGTTTCAATAATTCAAATTTACTCGGTATTAGTAGCATAGACTTTTACTAGCAGAGTTCCAATATTCGAATTGTCCTCCCATATTAGTAGTAACGAGATATTTTACTCACGGATTTGAGAATTCGATATTTACTCGAGTAGTATTGTTAATAGACATTACCGCGGATCGATAGTCGATATTTACTGCGTATTGGATAATGGACATTTTATTGCGTGATTGGATTCGATATTAGATATTTACTTTGCGTATTGGTTTATATAGACATTTTACTCGCGATTTGATATTTCGATTTACGCGTATAGGAGAAAGACATTTTAATAATGGATTCAATATTCGCTATTAATCGCGTATTGGGATAATAGGGACATTTTATCGCAGACAGATTCGATATTTCGATATTTATCATGTATTGGTATAATAGGACATTTTACTCACGGATTCGAGAATTCGGATATACTCGCGTTATTGGTTAATAGACATTTTACTCGCGGGATTGATTTCGCTATTTTACTCGCAGATTGGTATAAAGACCAGTTTACTCGCGGAATTTTGATATTCGATATTGACTCGCGGATTGGTTATATAATAGCCATTTTGATTCGCGGATTCGATATTCCATATTTACTTGCATATGGGTATAATAGCATTTTAAGCAGATTCGATATTCGAATTTACTCGAGTAGATTGGTATAATAGAATTTTACTCGCAGATGCGATACCGATATTTACTCGCGTATATGGTATATATTAGACATTTTAATTCTCTCGGATCCGATATTCGTATTTCTCGCGTATTGGGTATAATAGAAATTTTAATTGCGATTCGAATAATTACGATATGTTAACTCGCGTATGGTATAATAGACTTTTACTCGTATATTCGATAATTCGATATTTACTCGCGTATGGTATGTTTATTAATAGACATGTTCTCGCGGATTCGTTATTCGATTATTTACTAGGTAGAGGTAATAGACATTTTACTTCGCGGATCGATATTTACTCCGGCATGTATAATAGACATTTACGCGCCAGATTCGATATTCGATATTACTCGCGTATTGGTTATAATTAAACATTTTACTCGGCAGAGTCGATATTTCAAATTTACTCGCGTATTGGTTAGAATAGAAATTTTACTGCAGATTCGATATTCATATTACCGCGTATTGGTATAATAGACATTTTACTGCACATCGATATTTCGATATTTACTCGCGTCTGGTATCATAGACATTTTACTCGCAGATCGATATCGATATGTACTCCCGTATTGGTATAATAGACATTTTACTCACGGGATGCGAGAATTCGATATTTTACAGACATTATGGGTAGGATATAAAGGTTGGACTAGCTGTATGTATGTCTTTATACAACCTCCAATACTATGTTACTAGGTAACTGTCAGACAGACATTATGGGTAGGGTATAAAGGTTGGATTAGATGGACATATATCTTTATACAACATCCAATACTATGTTACAAGGTAACTGTTAGACAGACATTATGGATAGGGTATAAAGGTTGGGTTAGATGGATGTATGTCTTTATACAACCTACAATACTATGTTACTTAGTAACTGTTAGACAGACATTATGGGTAGGGTATATAGGTTGGACTAGATGGATGTATGTCTTTATACAACCTCAAATACTATGTAACTATGTAACTTTTATACAGACATTATGGGTAAGATATAAAGGTTGGATTAGATGGACGTATCTCTTTATACAACCTCCGACACTATGTTACTATATAACTGTTATACAGACATTATGGGTAGGGTATAAAGGTTGAACTAGATGGACGTAGGTCTTTATACAACCTCCAATACTATGTTCCTATGTAACTGTTATACAGACATTATGGGTAGGGTCAAACAATCATTTTGGTTATTAACTGCCACACTACGACTACAGTATTTCACTCTGTGGCCATCCACCTGTTTTCTTATCAGCCAATGCTGATTACTTAGAATCATGATCTTCACTTTTAAAACGCCAAGTCGTGGTGGAAAAAATGCACAAGTGCATAGTATGTACCATCAATAGGCCCGTGGAGGTTTCCAGCCCCAGGGAGGTGTTAACTTTTTCCAGTATTAACACAAATTAGAGTCGGTGATTTCTGCCAAACAACGTCCACTGGAAGACGTTCCATACTCTTACCGTTCTCCACACGTGACAAACCCTTCTTCCCAACTCTACTTTTATGTTCAATACCAGTATGTAACATTCCTTGTTTGTAGAAACTCATCCAGGGCTTTTTATTAAAGACCGACAATGAACCTGCCATAACAACTCCACTGGAAGACAAGTTCCATAGCTTTACACGTCTCATACAGTGACAAAACCCTTTACCCAACTCTTACTTTATGTATCAAATAACCAGTAATTGTAACATTCCTTGTTTGTAGAAAACTCATCCGATTTTTTTAAACTGCCAATTGACCTGCCATAGAGATAACAACGTTCCATGGAAGACAGTTTCATAGCTTTACATTCCGTTCTCACTGACAAACCCTTTTCCCCACTCTATTTATGTATCCAATACCGTAACTTGTAACATTACCTTGTTTGGTAGAAACTCATCAGCTTGTTTATTAAACTGCCAATGAACCTGCCATAAAACAACGTCCCTGAGAAGACAGTTCATGCTTTACCGTTTCACAGTTACAAACCCTTTCCAACTCTATTATGTTCAATACCAGTAACTTGGTAACATCCTTGTTTTGTAGAACCTCATCAGCCTTTGTTTGATATAAACTGACAAAGGAACCTGCCTAACACCCCCATGGGAAACGTTCTCCCATAGCTTTACCGTTCTCACAGTGACAAACCCTTGTCCCAACTCTACTTTATGTTCAATACAGTACTGTTAACATCCTTGTTTGCAGAAACTCATCCAGCTTTTTACTTAACACTGACCATGACCTGCCATACACACGTCCCTGGAAGAACATTCCATAGCCTTACTGTTCTCACAGTGACAAACCCTTTCCCAACTCTACTTTATGTATCAATACCAGTAACTTGTAACATTCCTTGTTTGTAAAGCAACTATCCCAGCTTTTTATAAACGGACCAATTAACCTGCCCTAACAACGTCCCTGAAACATTCCATTACGCTTTACCCGTTCTCACAGTGACAAACCCTTCCCAGACTCTACTTTATGTATCAATACAGTACTTGTAACATTCCTGTTTGGTAGAAACTCATCCAGTTTTATTAAACTGACCAATGACCGCCATTAACAACGTCCACTGAAGACAGTTTCCATAGCTTTACTGTTCTCTCACGTGACAACCTTTTTTTTTAAACCTTTTTTTCCTCTTTTACCTTTTTTTTACTTTTTTCCCCTTTTTTTGTCTTTTTTCTTTATCCTTTTTTTGTATTTTTTCTCACTCATATTAACACTTACAGTAAAACTTGTAACATTCCTTGTTTGTAGGAAAACTCATCCAGCCTTTTTATTAAACGAACCAATGAACCTGCCATAAAACGTTCCACTGGAAGACAGTTTCATAGCTTTTACCGTCTCACATGACAAACCCTTTCCGAGCTTGAAGCCTAACCTTTTTTCTTCTCAGTCCTAAGGGATGGGCCTCGTGTCCTTGACAGTTCTCCTTGGTGAACCAGCCCCAGGATAGTTTATGTATGGGCCCGTTATGTTATTTACTACACATATCATATCCCCATGCAAGCGCCTTTTTCTCCAGCGTACATAATTGTAACGTTTCCGTCTCTCTTCATATTCAAAGCTTCCCATGGTTCATTGTAATCGGTTGGATAAATTTGAATTAAAATCTTGGTGTAATCCAACGCTGAGAGACTTTTGTATGTATACAGCGTTTTCTAGTACATTTGTAACATGGTAATTCAATAAAAAGTTCTTATCCTTAAAAATGGTGCTAAATTTTGCCCCAACCAATCAGATGTTAGCTTTTCAAATGTTAAAATAAGATTATTGGTTGGGCAAATTAAGCACCATTTTTAACAATAGGAACTTGTATTGAATCTCCCTGGTAGTTTTTAAACACTTTTACACACTTATACAAACATTACAATTTAATTCAATACCCGGACAGAAAACTCCAGTCAGGGATAAAAACAGTAGCAAGTACTTACAATGTTTTCTCCAATGTCCTAGGGAGGCTGTCTAGCATCAGCGCCACACAAAGGGCCTTGAGCAGCATCACGTTGGGTTGTCCAAGTCGTATGCCCTATGTTTGCACCTGCACCAGGCTAAGTACAGTTCCATTTAAATGTCCAACCACCCACATTCTAACTCCCCTCACACACAGCAGTGCATTGACCACGGATGGGCAAAATATTTTCAATCAGGACTTGTCAGGGGGGTGGGAATATGTGAGGGATTTAGCCAATAAAAACAGGAGCGGCTGTAATAGTGATTGTGAAGTCTACTGATCTATGTAACACCAGTACGTCCAGTGATAACCAGTACGTGGGTGTTAGCAGATGAACATAGGCTTACAAAATCCAAACCTTACAGAGATTTGGTGTACAACAGAGGAAGAATGAAGAGCCAAGGTTTGTTTCGAAACAAAGATTTTGCCAAAGTGTCATTGAAAAACCAAAACACTTGATGATGTGCAACGTGGATCCACAGAAATGGTTTAGATAAACAATTAACAAATTCAAAACTTCCCACATTGTTTCAGGGCTGCAGAAGGAGGATTATGAAATGAACCTGATCTTGCACAGCTCTGTGGATGCATTTTCATCATGTACCTTATTAAATGGAATATGGAAGGTTTCGCCCATATATAAAAATAGTGAAGATGAAGAACTACCGGTAGGAAATTTTGGCACAAAAAAAAATTCTGGAAAATATCTGTTCCAAACATACAGGTGTAAGAAACAGCATCTCCATGCAGATCCATGCTCCTGCACGTTCCTCCGACTAGCGGTAGAGATGGCAAAACTTCGAAAAATTGTCCGTTTTGAACTTCGAACTTTAAAAAAGTTGATTGAAAGTCCGAAAAGGACCCTAAAGTCAATGGGGGGTAAATAGTTCAGAAAGTGAGAATGAAACTTTCCTTGAAATATGCAGTGGAAAGTTACCTTAAAGGCCCCTTGGACGGGAGAGGTTTCTGGGGAACACGTCCGTGCGCAGGGAACAGCACATAAAAACTGGAAGTAGCGCACATGCAAACTACTTCCGGTTTCCGCCATGGCCGCTTTCGGTAATCTCGAACGTTTGCAAAACTCGAACGCCGGAGATTCCCGAAAACATTCCGTTCACGGATTGCCGAACAGCCCTCAACCCGGCCGGATGTTCGATGGTCCCGCAGCTCGAAACCGAGCCCCCTCCTGGGTCTTACAAGGATCTTTGTGGCCCTTTAAAGGGTTCCCGCAGCTCGAGCCAGGAACCCTCTCCCCAGCACTTATAAGTGCCCTGTAGCCCTAAACAAGGGCCCTTTGGGGGTTAAGGGTCCCGCAGCTCAAACCGGGACACCCTCCCCGGAAAAGTATTAGTAGTCCTCCACACTGTAACAGCAACTTGGTTACCCATATCATGCTTCCATCCTTAAACAGCATAAAGTAGATTCAAATAAATACCAAGTTGATAGAGTAACACTCAGGTGACACGCAGCTTAACGCAACTGGCAGTTTAACATGTGTCAACACAAACATGTTTCCAGCCACACTGGACCCTTTTCATGGCGAAGACAGAGTCGGCTACAACAGTTCAGCGGAGCTGGTGTCACCAGATGGAAGATAAAAGAGACACTGGCCAGGGCTTTAAGAGCCCGGGGGTCCCGATTCGAGCTGCAGGACCCCTTAAGCCCCTAAGGGCCCTTGTCAGGGCCACAATGATCCTTGCAAGGACACGGGAGGGGTCCTGGTTTTGAACGGCGGGACCCCTGAACGTCCGGCCGGCTGTGGTATTGTCGGCCGTTCGGCAATCCGCGGCAGGCCCGTTTTCGGGGAATCTCCCGGCTGTTCCATGAACGTTCGAAAAATCCTCGTACATTCGTGAATTCTCGAAGTACGAGAATACACGGCGCACGGATGGGTTTGGCACCTTTAGAAGTTTTGGCAATACGCAAGCTCGTGCATCTTCTTCCTCATACCCTGCGCAGGGCATGCTGGTTTACAAAGTAGCAGTCTCCTTTTCCGATTCAAATTTGCCTAATTATCCTATGAGCTTTCTTCTTTGCTAGCTTCATACCTATTGGTTCCTCTTGCCTTTTTTAGCCCACCAGCCCATGTCCTTGCCCAATATAAGCAGTTAGTTTCCTATCTGTGCTGGTGGTGGGATTTTGTTGGATTTTCTGTTACTGGCTCTTAGCTTGTTCCTGACTCTGGTCAACGTATCTTCCTGCCCCTGACCCTTGGCCTGTCCTGACTAGCTTTCTCTCACTCTGTACCTCGATTGGCGCAGGACTCCCATTTTTGATCTCTGGCTCAGTTTAGACTCAACCCATGCTTCTCATGTCTGTAACTTGTATTTTTGGTCTCTTCCTTCCTTGTGCCTATTCCTTGCCTTTCTCACTCCGGACTCCGGACTCAGATCATACCTTGCACTTTAAGTCCAGGGGGCAGCCATGTCAGTGAGGTGCATCCAGACTCCGGCAAATGGGGGCTGACTATTGGTGAAGATGAGTTGGTGATAGATCAGGGTATCTGGGCTGAAGGAATATTTAGGAACTGGAGCCTTACAACAGAGTTAACATAGGCAACAGTATATATTACAGGTGGTCTCTAATGAGGTAATTATATGGAAACCAAGATTCATTATAGGTGGGGGGGGTTCACACCAATTATGGCAATGTAAAATGTTGTTTGATGCTTACGACAGCAGTTTAAATAAACCTCTTAAGGTTCACACACATGGGTACACAACGTGTACGAACGCCGTTTCGGCCGTTAATTGACCCATGTATGGCACACGATCGTACGGGTGTACAAACCTTTAGCCTCAATGCAATCAACACCTTGCATTCAAGAGATCCCTAACATTGGCTGTGATATGCTGATTGGGACACTAGCCAGGGTATTATTCCAACAAATTCTTGTATAAGTCATTCGAATTAAGAGACCAGTCGGATGGACTAGCGAACGTCTTCAGAAACTAAACTTCAAGTCAGTGATCTAATTGAATACAACAGATATACCATGAGCTGGAGAATGAATATTACAGGATTATCCGTGACCTGGAGTGCGATGAATATTACAGATATACCTGACCTGGATAATGACTGTTACAGATATACCATGACATGGATGGATGAATATTACAGATATACCATGACCTGGATGGATGAATATTACAGATATACCATGACCTGGCATGGGATGAATATTACAGATATAACCGTGACCTGGTGGATGAATTAAGATAACCATGACTGGATAGGATAACAGATTACCTGACCTGGATGGATGAATATACAGATATTACCATGACCTGGAGGGATGAATTCAGATATACCGGACTGGTGGATGAATGATTACAGATATACCATGACTGGATGATGAATATTACGATATACCGGACCTGGGATGATGAATATTACAGATATACCATGACCTGGTGGATGAATATACAGTTAAACCATGAGACTGGATGAATGAATTACAGATATAACCCATGACCTGGATGGATGTCAATTATTACAGATATACCATGGACATGGATGATATGAATATTACAGATATACCATGGCCTGGATGGATGAATATTACAGATATAATGACCGGATGATGAAATTACAGATATACCGTGACCTGGATAATGAATATTAAAAGATACCTACCAGACTCTGGAGTGATGAATTACAGATATACCGTGACCTGGATGGATGAATCTTACAGCATCACCATGACTGATGATGCATGACAGATACTCAGATATGTACAGATATTACCAGTGACACTGGATGGATGAATATTAGGTACCATGATGATGGAGACCATGACCTGGGATGATGAATATTACAGTATTATATCGTGACCTGGATGAATGAATATTACAACTATACCGTGACCTGGATGGATGAATATTACAGATTATACCATGACCTGGTGATGATATTACAGATATACCGTGACCTGGATGGATGAATATTACAGATATACCATGAACCTGGGATGGAGAAATTACAGAGTAATACAATGACTGGATGGATGAATATTACAGATATTACCCGTGACCTGGATGAATGATATTACAGAACACCATGACCTAATGGATGAATGTTACAGATATACCGTGACCTGGATGGATGAATATTACAGATATACCATGACCTGGATGGATGATATTACAGATAACCGTTTGACTGGATGGATGAATTTACAGATATACCAGACCGGATGGATGAATATTACAGATATACGTGACCTGGATGAATGAATATACAGATATACCGATAACCTGACCTGGATGGATGGATATTACAGAATATACCATGACCTGGGTGGATGAATATTACAGATATACCGTGACCTGGATGGATGACTATCAGATATACCAGGCCTGGATGGATGAAGAGTACAAGATATACCATGACCATGGATTGAATGACTATTAGATATACATGACTGATGGATGAATATTACATTTATACCGTGACCTGGATGGATGAATATACAGATATACCATGACCTGGGTGATAAAGAGACTGGATGAATATTACAGATATACCCATGACCTGGGTGGATGGAATATACAGAGTATACCATGACCTGATGGATGAATATTACAGATTATACCAGACCTGGATGGATGAATTCTACAGATATACCATGACTGGATTGGATGAATTTACCAGATATACCATGACCTGGATGGATGAATATTACAGATATCCATGCCCTGGATGGGTGAATATTACAGTATACCGTGACCTGGGATGTCTGATGACTATTACAGGATATAACCGTGACCTGGATGGATGAATATTACAGATATACCATGACCTGGATGATATGACTATTACAAGTATACCATGACCTGGATGGATGAATATTACAGATATACGTGACCTGGATGGATGAATATTACAGATATACCTGACCTGGGGATTGATTTACAATATTACCATACATGGGTGTGGGAATATACAGATCGACCGTGACAGGATGATGAATATTACAGATATCCTGACCTGGATGCATGACTATTCAGATATACCATGACCTGGATGGATGAATATTACGATATACCGTGCCTGGATGGATGAATATTACAGATATACCATACCTGGGTGGATGAATATAGAGATATACCATGACATGGATGGATGATATTACAGATATACCATGACCTGGATGGAGAATATTACAGATATAACCTGACGGATGGATGAATATTACAGATTATACCATGACCTGGATGAATGAATATTACAGATATACGTGACCTGGAATGGATGAATATTACAGATATACCGTGACCTGGATGTATGAATATTACAGATATACCATGACATGGATGAATGAATATTACAGATATACCGTGACCTGGAGAATGAATATTACAGATACGTGACCTGGATGGATGAATATTACAGATATATCATGACCTGGATGGATGAATATACAGAATACCGTGACCTGGATGAATGAATATTACACGATATACTGACCTGATGGATGAATATTACAGATATACCGGTGACTGGATGAATGAATATTACAGATATACCCTGACCTGGATGGATGAATATTACAGATATACATACCTGGATGGGTGAATATACAGATGATACCTGACCAGGATGGATGAATATTACAGATACTACCATGACCTGGATGGATGAAATACAGATATACGTGACCCGGATGGATGAATATAAAGATTACCAGACCTGGATGATGAATATTAAGGATATACCATGACCTGGAGGATGAATATACAAATATAACCATGACCTGGATAGATGAATATTACAGATATACCAGACCTGGGTGGATGAATATGTACAGATATACCGTTGACTGGATGGTAATATTACAGATTACAGACCTGGAGGATGAATATACAGACTATACCTGACCTGGATGGATGAATATTACAGATATACGTGACCTGGATGATGAATATACAGATATTACCATGACCTGGTGGATGAATATTACAGTATTACCATGACTAGGATGGATGAATGAATAATATATTACAGTGACCTGGATGGGAATGATATATACAAGATATGACTATGTGATCGATTGAGAATATTATGGAATGAATATTATACAATATATGACGGCATCGACCTGGATGAATGATATTACAGATTATTATACACTATTGTACCAGGTGAGAAATGTGATATGAAATTATAACATGTAGTATAAGTGACGACAATGTCCCAACTAGTTATGACTGTATCAGATAGTGGGATATGTGGACAGATATATACTACTATTGACTGTACCGGATGGATGGATGAGTAAACTTATACAACAAAAGATATGTTACTATGTAAACTTTATACAGACATTATGGTGTAAGGATAAAGGTTGGATTAGATGGAGTATGGTCTTTATACAACCTCCATACTATGTTCCTAGTAACTGTCAGTACCAGACATTATGGGTAGGGTATAAAGGTTTGACTAGATGGACGTTATCTTATACAACTCCAATACTATGTTACTATGTAACTGTTAGACAGACATTATGGATAGGGTATAAAGGTTGGTACTAGATGGAACATATGTCGTTATACAACCTACAATACTATGTTACCTATGTAACTGTTAGTACAGGACATTATGGGTAGGGTATAAGGTTGGACTAGATTGAGTTATGTCTTTATACAACCTCCAATACTATGTTAACTATGTAACTGTAATACAGACAGATAGGGTAGGGTATAAAGGTTGAACTAGATGGACGTATGTCTTTTTACAACCTCCAATACTATGTTACATAACTGATACTATACAGACATGATGGGTAGGGTATAAAGGTTGGACTAGATGGACGTATGCTCTTTATACATCTCCAATACATGTACTATGAAATGTTAGACAGACATTATGGGTAGGATTAAAGGATGGATAGATGTATGTTAGTCTTTATACAACCTCCAATCCATGTACTAAGGTAACTGTCAGACAGACATTTATGGTTAGGGTATAAAGTTGGACTAGATGGACAGTATATCTTATACAACATCCAATACTATGTTACAGGTAACTGTTAGACAGACATTATGGATAGGGTATAAAGGTTGGGATTAGATGGAGATGTCTTTATACAACCTACAACTATTGTTACAGTAAACTGTTAGACAGACATATGGGTAGGGTATAAGTTGGACTAGATGGACGTATGTCTTTATAAAACCTCAATACTATGTACTATGTAACTGTATACAGACATTATGGGTAGGGTATAAGGTTGATACTAGATGGAGATTCTTTTTACAACTCCAATACTATGTTACTATGTAACTGTTATACAGACATTATGGGTAGGGTATAAAGGTTGAGACTAGATGGACGTATGTCTTTATACCCTCCAATACTAGTTACTATGTAACTGTTAACGACATTATGGGTAGGTATAAAGGTTGGACTGTGTAGTATGTCTTTATACAACTCCAATACTATGTTACTAGTAACTGTAGACAGACATTATGGGTAGGGTATAAAGGTTGGATTAGATGGACTATATCTTTATACAACATCCAATACTATGTTACTAAGTAACTGTTAACAGACATTATGGGATGGGTATAAAGGTTGGGTTAGATGGAGTATGTCTTATACAACCAATACTATGTACTTAGTAACTGTTAGACAGACATTATGGGTAGGGTATATAGGTTGGACTAGATGGATTATGTCTTTATACAACCTCAAATACTATGACTATGTGTAACTTTTCTAAGGACATAGGGTAAGATATAAAGGTTGGATTAGAGGACGTATCTTTATAAAACCTCCGACACTATGTTACTATAACTGTTATACAGACAATTATGGGTAGGGTATAAAGGTTGGAACTAGATGGACGTAGGTCTTTATACACCTCCAATACTATGTTTCCTATGTAACTGTTATACAGACATTATGGGTAGGGTATAAAGGTTGGACTAGATGAACGTATATGTCTTTATACACCTCCCAATACTATGTTACTTGTAACTGTTATACAGACATTATGGGTAGGGTATAAAAGGTTGGACTAGAATGGACGTAATGTCTTTATACAACCTCCAATACTATGTTCTATGTAACTGTTATACAGACATTATGGGTAGGGTATAAAGGTTGGACTAGATAACGTATGTTCTATACAACCTCCAATACTATGTACTATGTAACTGTTAACAGACATTATGGTAGGGTATAAAGGTTGGACTAGATGGAGTATATTTTTATACAACCTCCAATACTATGTTTACTATGTAAACTGGTATACAGACATTAGGGTAGGGTATAAAGGTTGGACTAGAGGACTATGTCCTTTTATACAACCTCCAATACTATGTTTAGTAACTGTTAGACCGACATTATGGTAGGGTATAAAGGTTGGACTAGTGACGTATATGTCTATATACACTCCTATACTATGTTACTATGATAACTTGTTAACAGGACCATTATTGGGTAGGGTATAAAGGTGTGGAAGAGGGACGTAGTCTTTATACAAACCTCCAATATATGTTACTATTAACGTTATACAGACATTATGGGTAGGGTATAAGGTTGACTAGATGGACTGAGTCTTATACAACTCCA
Organism: Hymenochirus boettgeri; assembly: GCA_019447015.1. Lineage (NCBI taxonomy): Eukaryota > Metazoa > Chordata > Amphibia > Anura > Pipidae > Hymenochirus > Hymenochirus boettgeri. The sequence continues at coordinate 8,478,834 of CM033475.1, read as the reverse complement.
TACTATGTTACTAGTAACTGTATACAGACATTATGGGTAGGGTATAAAGGTTGGACTAGATGGAACGTATGTCTCTTATACACTCCAATACTATGTTACTATGTAACTGTTATACAGACATTATGGGTAGGGTTAAATAAAGGTTGGGACTAGATGTGATGTCTTTATAACCTCCAATACTATGTTACTATGTAACTAGTATACAGACATATGGTAGGGTATAAAGGTTGGACTAGAGGAGTATGTCTTTATTACAACCTCCAATATTCCAGGATTTCTGTACATTACTTACAATGTAAAATATGTGTCTGTGTAGTTTAATTTCTTAAACTTTCTTACCCCTATGTAAATCCAGTTTACATCCCGCAAACTCTAAGTGGGAATTCTTTGCGTTAACACCAACCGCCTTGGGGAGATGAAGACTGACCTCAATTTGGAAGCACTACAAGAAGAAAACAATGTATAAAAATGTACAAGTAAACAAACAACACATTTTTGATAAAATAGGAAGGACTCACCATATTCTTCTACACGTAATGAATGGACCTTTCCTTCACACGGATGGAATATTCACCAACGCTGGTTCTGAAGACAATGTAACGAGACCTCGGCAATTCCTTGTCTGGTGTTACATTTAACCACTGGCCAATGCGGTTCTTTCCTGGGTCCTTATAATAACAGGATGTTCAGTAAATACTTGGGACAAATAGATTAGTGTACGTTTACCTAAGACAGACCGGAATGGCAGTACAAAGGACTAGATTATAGATTATTATATAGTGCTAAATAATAAACCCATCAGACACCACTTACCTGTAATTCGATAACTGCACTCTGTAAAATAGAAATAAGAGTATTTCAGAAATAAATTTCCAGATTTCTGTACATTACTTACAATGTAAAATATTTGTGTATTTACATCCCGCAAACTCTAAGTGGGGAATTCCTTTGCTGTACAAACAACCAACCGCCTTGGGGAATTAAGACTGACCTCACATTTGGAAGCACTACAAGAAGAAAACAATGTAATAAAAATGTACAAGTAAACACACGACATTTTGTGATAAAATAGGAAGACTCACCATATTCTTCTACACGTAATGAATGGACCTGTTTCCTTCACACGTGATGGAATATTCACCAACGCTGGTTCTGAAGACAATGGTAACGAGACCTCGGCAATTCCTTGTCTGAGTGTTACTTTACCACTGGCCAATGCGGTTCTTTCCTGGGTCCTTATAATAACAGGATGTTCAGTAAATACTTGGGACAAATAGTTAGTGTACGTTTACCTAAGACAGACCGGAATGCAGACAAAGGACTATTATAGATTATTATATATGCTAAATAATAACCCATCAGACACCACATTCCTGTAATTCGATAACTGCACTCTGTAAAATAGAAATAAGAGCTATTTCAGAAATAAATTTCCAGCATTTCTGTACATTACTTACCATGTAAAATATTTGTGTATTGTGTAGTTTAATTTCTTAAACTTTCTTACCCCTATGTAAATCCAGTTACACCATACTGTATAGAACATACATGGTACGGTATCAAAATGATAACTTGCCCTGTCTGTAAAGGTTCGTACTGACCCATGATGCACGATGTGTACGAATGCCAATTTCGGTCGATAATCGGCCTGTGTATGGGCACTTTATCGGCTGAAACGGACGTTCTGTCGGGGACCGGTTCAGACGATAAAGTGCCCATACACAGGCCTTTCGTACACATCGTGCATCATGGGTTGGCACCCACGATTGCACGTGTGTACGAACCTTAAAACTATGAAATGCATTCCTGTGATTCTTATTTCCTTCCTGCTGCTTACCTCATTGTCTTCTGGCAGGAGGTTTTCATTAAGGGAAACAACTCGGAATTTCACTGTAGGGAAAAATGAAAAGTCCAAATTTTCAGTGCTAATGTTACTGTACACGAACAGGGAAATTCAATAAAAGTTCTTATCGTTAAAAATGGCGCTAATTTTGCCCCAACCAATCAGATCTTATTTAACATTTGAAAGATAACATCTGATTGGTTGGGACAAAATTAGTACCATTTTAAACGATAAGAACTTTTATTGAATAACCCTGTAAGTGTAACATAGTAACAAAGTAGATGTGTACAGTAAATGAAGATATATGTCCATCTAGTTAAGCACCTTCCCATAATGCCTGTCTAACAGTTGAACTAAAGCAGGGTTTCTCAAACTGCATGCTGGGTACTGTCAGTGAGCCAGAATTGAGCCATAGCATTTGGTAGCAAAAATCTGGTATATTAGTGGAATTTGCTTTTTTTTTATATTGTTAACTAGAGATGTCCGAATTTCGCAAAATCCGGTCCGCTCGAGGATCCGCGGATTTTCGAGAAAATTCGAAAATTCAAAAATCCGCAAGCGGACCCATTAAAATGAAAAAAATCCTCGAAAATCCTCGTAATTTCGAAAAATTTCGAAAATACAAGAAATCCGCGGTTCGGAAGTTCGGAAGGCGGAAAATCTGGAAAATCCGGAAAAATCGCGAACGGGATAAATCCACGGCGGATTCCATCAGATCCCATCAGATACTGATTGTGACTTTACCCTTATTCACACACACAGAGGAACGATAATGGAACGATAATTCCGTATATTCTTTATATTGCTTGTTAATCCCATACACATTGCAATGTTATCTGCACTCTCAACTGTCATCAGGATTTATTGACGTGCAGGGGTGTAACTAGAAATCACAGGGCCCCCAGATTTTAAATGGGGCCCCCCAACCCATATAAAAACCAGTTGGGTGCAGTTCAAACTTAAACCTTTCAACTCAGAAATTCTACCTACAACAAACCTTGACCCCTTTGTTGGCACGGCCACACCTCCTCAGCAGCGTTTACGACCTGGAGCCATTAGCCGTGACATAACCATTACCAAGATGGAGATGGAGAGAAGAGATGCGGTTTTGTAAGTAGAATATCTGGTTTAATTAAAATGATAATGGGGTTTGTGGGGCTGAACTATGCCGGCAGAGGACCTGGCAGGGCCCCTTTGGCTCTGGGTCCTTCGTGTCGCTAGGAAATGTGGGACACAGACTGAAAAAGTTGGAGAATTACTGATCTAAAGGAAGGAAAACACAACCCTTTAATCCACACAGCTAACCTCTGGGCGACATTGCTAGGGTATTAATAGTTCTGGTTCTGTCTATAAGGTCTTGAATTCTCCATCTGAGGTAGAGCTAGGTAACTGAATCAGGTTCCATAGATTACATTAACAAACTCGTCCTCTTTCCTCTTTTTTTAGTTTCCTTGGCAAGGTGTCTACCTGTTTGTCCGGGTTTATACACCGCCTTGTCCGTCTGGATGAAAATACTGGTTTTACTCTTCTTCACCAGAACTTTTCTACTTTTCCTGATCATCTCCCCAGATTTCTGGAGTAAGAGTTCCATGGTGGCCACTTCTTCATCACTGGTGGGAGGTTTTACCTGTGTGCAAGAAACTCTTAATGACTCATCTGTATTATGGGATATTTAAAAGGCTTCCAACAAGATAAACAAGGAAAAGTGCACACCAATCACAGATCAAAGCTCTAAATTCTGGATCTAGGACTATCCTGTGGGTTCTTCTACCCTGATATTATTTATGTCAAGTCACAATTTCCAAACTTTATTTCTTATATTGTTTAAACAATATCTCTATTGTAATGCTTTAAAGGGGAACTGTGGTCTCCAAACAAGTTGAGTTTAAAAGAACCATCTGGTTACACTATCCATTCCCTGATAGACCACTATCTGGTTACTCTATCCATTCCCTGATAGACCACTGTGCAGCGGTTTTGCACAGTACTGGGTGATTTATGGCAAATAGTAAAAGGGGAGATACACAGTAGAATTCCCTTCTCTACAGAGCACATTTTTGTTGTATTAGAAAAGGTTTTATATAATCCAATGAACATCTATTAACTATCACTCCTGTAGAAGCCACGGAACCTTTCAAGCCACTAGTATCTTCTCCCCTCATGTTCTTTACATGTGAGAGACTCTTCCACTGAAGCCAAAGTGAGATTTTTTTCCTTCAAGCCATTCAGAGGCAGATTTCCCTCTATTTCTTCTCCTACATCAAGCCCTGGGTCAGACCGAGGGGTAGGATGTGTAAATATGCCCATCACTGCCTTTCATTCCTATGGGGGGTAATTTAATATTTTGGACTTTTAATACTATGCACAAATCTTCCTCAGCATGTCTGGATGCAGAATGTAGAGATTTTGTAGTAATATAATATTTCAAGTAAATGAATGACAATAAACCAAATATTAGAATATGACAAGGATTTCTGTCATTTTTCAAACTTAACTTTAGGGTCCTTTCATCTTTATTTTGTCTTTTAAATGGTTAAACCAGGTGGAGAAGATAATAAAGTCTTTATTATGGAGCCAACTAGAAGGTAAGATTAAAGGGGAACTGTAGTCTTCAAACAAGTTGAATTTAAATGAAAGGCCAGTTTCCTACATTTAAAACGAGCCATCAACCACCTCTCTACCTGCCCCACAGACAAAGATATAAAGAATTGACTGACCAGAAAGTTAATGGGTGGGAGGCTGACATGTGACATTTCTGAGGCTTCTCCTGCACAGTGCCGCCGGCGAGCACAGCCTCAGACTCCCTCAGTGTGTGAGGGAGACAGGAAGTCCCTCCTCCTCTCTGCTGTGTGAAGTCCTGACAGAGAAGGTAAGGGAATCTACAGCCCTTCTCTCTCACTGTGTGAAAACAGCCTTTTCAGGTAGAGTTCTCTCTCTGTTCTCTCTCTGCCTGAAAAGACTGTTTCCACAGAGTTTTCTGTAGGGGGGGTCAGAGTGGTCCACGGCACAGTGGGCAGGGCTTATGCACCTGCAAGAGGATGGGGCTTGTGAAACCGTGAGTGGGCGGGGTCATGGCACCAATGGGTGGGTGAGGCCACATGGGGCTGTAAGAGAATGGGCCAAGGGGGGCCTGCAACTGGAGGGACCATGGGGTCCATGAGTGGGAGGGACCAGGGGGGCTGCAAAGGGGAGGAGGAGACAGGGCAGATTGACATGGTTTTAAAGCAGGAAGTGCAGGGGACCTGGTGATGCTGCTGCCATATCACAGACAAAAATGTAAATATCTTCAAAACTATGCAAAATAAACTGAAAATAATTTGCAAAAATTCTCAGGAGAGCAATTCCTATCAATTTAGCTAAAGTCATTTTTGGACCACAGTTCCCCTTTAACTGAGTTTGAAAACTAACCACTATCTAATCACACCCTTAACACCTGGCTGTGATATGCTAATTGGGATTTTCCAGGGTACATAATTGCCACAGATTCTTGTACAAGTCATTCTGAATTGAGAAAGCCAGTCGGATGACTAGCGAAACGTCTTCAACAACTAAACTTCAAGTCCAGTTGATCTAACAAAAGATCATTATTTTGCCATATACCGATAGCGGAGGAACATCAAAGATTTCTAAGGTTCACTCTGGATGGTCGTCACTCTCAATTTCGTAGTCTTCCCTTCGGTCTTTTCACATCACCCAGAACCTTTTCAAAAGTATTGGTAGTACTAATTGCAAAACTAAGACAGCTGGGAATAGAAATTTTTGCTTACCTAGACAACTTATTGATTGATTAGAGAACCGACTAGTACAGGACAGAGATCAAGTTCTTTTCTTAATAAATTTCAAGAAAAGTCAACTTCAGCCATCTCAGTCCCTGGTGTATCTAGGAGCCACCAAAAATAGGATTCTAGATCTTGTTTTTCTACTATCAAAGTGGATCCTAGCCATAACTCGCCAGGCAGAAGAAATTTTGCTCCTTACAACAATATCAGCCAAACAATATATGGCATTTTTAGGAACTCTGTTCTCGACAATAGTGTTAGTAAAGTGAGCAGCGTGACAAATGAGACCAATCCAGTTTCATTTCCTAAACATTGGGACAATCTCTCTTAGGACTGGTCCCAGAAGATTACCTTGCCCTTTCACCTAAAGGGTCACATTCTGTGGTGGACCTATCCATCCAATCTCCGCAAGGAAACATCTCTATCGGATCCTCAATGGATGGAGTTGTTTACGGATGCTTCAACCAGCGGCTGTGGAGCCCACACTCCATTTTCAGCCCAGGGATTATGGCTGAAAAATGTACCTCTTCTTCCATCGGGAGTTCTAGAGCTGAAGCCAATTTTTAAAGCATTAAAAGCATTTCAACAGATAGTAAAGGGAGCATCAATCTATCCGAACAGACAATCAGGCGGCGGCTGTCTATATAAGAAAGCAGGGAGGAACAAAAATGTCCATACTTAAGCCGATAATGGAATTTGCCCAGGAGAACCTGCTGGATATCACAGCCCAATATGTTGCTGGGAAAAACAACCAGTTAGCTGACTCCTTGCCGCGAGCAAAAATAGATCAAGGGGAATGGTCCTTTAATCCTCAGATTTTTCATATCTTGACAACCAAGTGGGGTCTCCCGGACATTGACCCGATGGCATCAGCAGACAACAGGAAGCTCCAACCATTCTTTTCCAGGTATCTTTACAGGGAAGCTCTGGCAGTAGATGCTCTCAGCCAGGACTGGAACGGGATGGTTGCCTACATCTTTCCTCCAATTCCTTTAATTTTCAAGGTCCTGAGAAAAATTCTAATGTCTCAGAAGGAAATTAGAGCAGTCCAACTCAACTGGCCACGACGTCTGTGGTACCCATTACTCAGGAGGTTAACTGTGGATGGGCCATTTCACCTTCCTCTTCAGAAGGATCTCCTCTTTCAGGGCAGTTTGTTACACCCCAATCTGGCAGAATTGAGTCTAGCAGCGTGGAAACTGAGAGGAGAAAGTTTTCTCAGGATGATCTTCTAAAGTAGTTTCCACCCTCCTAAGTGCTAGAAAGTTCTACCATAAACAGATAACATAAAATCTAGAGTATATTCTCTTCTTGGGCCCGTAGTCTGGGGTCGGATCCAATGCAAGCCTCAATTCTTCAGATATTAGAGTAAGTTCAAGGAGGGCTTGACAAAGGCTTATCTTTTAATACCATCAAGCTGCAAATTTCATCAATTTCTGCTATCAAGGGGAAAACTCTTTTTTCTGAATCCCTAATTAAAAAGTTTCTTCAGGGAGTTGTTAGAATAAAGCCCCCAAAAAGGAATAGGTGTCCCCAATGGGATGTATCAGTGGTGCTAAAATCTCTAACTCTTGAGCCATTTGAACCCTTGTCATATAAGGTACTTCTTCTAGTAGCTTTAACTTTGCCCCAAAGAATTTGCGAGCTCCAGGCATTATCCTCAGACTCGGATCACATCTTTTTTCAAGATCATTCTGTGACCCTATAGCCAGTGGAGGAGTTTCTTCCTAAAGTTGTCTCTACATTCCATTAGAACCAACCTATAATTCTTCCAGCAGTCCCAGATAATGGGCTAACAGATATTTCAAAGTTAGATGTCTGCAGTTGTCTTAAACTTTATTTAAAAAGAACAGCAGTGTTCAGAAAATTGGAAAGACTACATATTATTCCAGTTGGTAGTTATTACTATAAGTTAGATTTAACTTAGGAGGGCAGTTTTGGGTCATAGATTATTGAGTGCTATGACTGAAGTCTCTAATTAAGATATTTTTCTTTTTCCTTTCCATGTTTATTGCTTTGGTACTTAACCATTGTGTTATTGCTGCACAGGGATGGTCAGGAAAATGGAAACTCATATCAAACTTACCAAAAGTTTCTTTTCCTGGCCATCCCTCTGGGCACCAACCCCTCCGTTTTCTTTCTTTCTTTCTTTTTTGAAGCTTTAAACTAACTACACCGGGAAGGGGGGAAGGAGGAGCCATTTTTAAATAACTTCCAGTGGAGTCTGTTTCTTCTGAATGGAGGAGGCGGGAGCTACCCATTGTGTTATTGCTGTGCAGAGGCATAGCCAGGAAAATAAACTCTCGGTAAGTTTGATATGAGTTTCCATTATACCACTTATACGCATAAACTGCAAGGGTATGAAACCTATTTATTGTGTCATAAATCTAATTTTAGCATAGTCACAAGGGGAATGTTGGAGAATAGGCACTGGGAGTCATAACTTAAAGAAAAATTTCACAGAAAAATTTAACGATTCCTTTAATGCATTGATTGAAGACAGGGAGGTTAATGAGCTATGTCTTACCCTCTGTTTTTAAATCAATGCCTGTGGAGCCAGAAACGAAGATATAAGAAACTTTTCTTTCATGCAATCCACCAATAGCCGGTGGTGTCCCAACCAATGTTTGATCGCTGCAACCAAAGCTGTTTAATCTGCTACTGTGCAACTCATCGTTACAGCAGCAAAGGAGGCATGAATTTACAGACAAGAGATGAGCCGTTGAAAACAACACAGCCTGTGCTTATTTGGTTTCACCACATCCACTATTTGTACAAGTCCAACCTTTTCACCCTCTTTTTTTAACCCTACCTAACAGTTGATCCAGAGGAAGGCAAAAAACCCAGCTAAAAAAGGGGAAAAAATTCCTCCAAATGGCAATCGGAAAGTATCCCTGGATCAACCAGAACTGCAGTATATTATTAATACCAGTAATTCTCAATATTATATAGTATCCCTGTACCAACCAGAACTGCAGTATGTGTATTAATACCAGTAATTCTCAATATTTTTTAGTTTTAGAAACTTATCTAGCCCACTTTTAAAGATATTCAGTGAACTTGCCATTACCACATCTGCTGAAAGACAGTACCACAGTTTCAATGTTCTCACTTTAAAGAAACCTTTCCTAACCTGAAGATGAAACTTCTTTTCTTCCAATCTTAAAGGATGCCCACGTGTCCTCTGATATGACCGATTAGTAAACAATGCATCAGAGAGTTTACTGTATGGCCCATTAATATATTTATATAAAGTGATCATATCCCCATGCAAATGCCGCTTCTTTAATGTAAACAACCCTAACTTGTCTAATCTGCCTGCATAGTCAAGACTTTCCATTCCCTTTATTATTTTAGTTGCCCTTCTCTGAACTGCTTCCATTTCCAAAATGCCCCTTTTGCACCGCATATTCCAAATGAGGCCTTACCAGTGCCTTGTCAAGAGGAAGTATAATGTTTTTTTCTCTTGAATCTATTCCCCTCTTTAGACAATATCTTGCTAGCTCTAGCCGTTGCTGCCTGGCATTGTCTGTTAACTACCAGAACCCCCAAATCTTTTTCCAGTCGAGATTCACTTAACACAGAGTTATTTATGGTGTAGGTGGTGCCAGGATTGATAAACCCCAAATGCATCACCTTACATTTATCAACATTGAATCTCATCTGCCATACTGCTGCCCATTTTGATAATCTATCTAGGTCAGCTTGCAGCAATTACACATCATTTGAAGTTTCCAAAGCTCTGCATAGTTTAGTGACCTTGCTCTTAATGCCCCCTTCTAGGTCATTTATAAACAGATTAAAAAGAAGTGGCCCTAGTATGGAACCCTGAGGCAATCCACTTAGAACATTAGCCCACATAGATGTAGCCCCATTGACCACCACTCTCTGTTTGCGATCCAATAACCAATTCTCTATCCATGTACAAATGTTTTTTTCTAGGCCAACAGTTTATACATTAGTCGCCTATGTGGTACAGTATCAAAGGCTTTAGCAAAATCCAAGTATTCCACATCTACTGCTATGCCAGAAGCTAAATTCTTACTCACTTCTTCATAAAAACATAGTAAATTTGTCTGGCACAAAATTTCTCATAAATCCATGCTGACTACTACTAATAAGATCAGTTCTGGAGACAAAGTGAAGGATATGATCCCGTAACAATGTTTCCATCACCTTCCCTACCACTGATGTTAGGCTTACAGGTCTATAGTTACCAGGTTGGAATGACTACCTTTTTTGAATATTGGTATTACATTGGCTTTTTTTTCAATCCAGCAACACATCACCAGATAAGAGTGAATCTGCTCTGGAGTGGATAAGTGGAATGCTTCTTTGATTTGCGTTGGAAACCTCTACATAACCAGTGTCTTACCTAAAACTTTTACTTTAGTTTCTTTGAAAACAAGTTTGGGAGTGTCAGATTAAAAGGTAAATATTGCGTTTTCCACATTTGGGGGGGGGGGTGTATTTGTAGCTGTTTTACAGAGTTTCTTTTGCTTTTTTTACCTTTTTATCCTTGCAGAACCAAATTTTATTTCCTCAGATGTCCCCACATAAAACTGGCTTTGAGTAGTAGTAGAACAGCAGATTACAAAATCATTTAATTTGCATTTGCCCTAAAGAAATAGAGTCAAATCATGGACGCTAGTTACACAATTATTTAAGTTATTCATTATTGAAGTTTCATATCTTTCAATATTTCTCATTATATAAGACTGTTTGTGAAATCAAGTAGGGATTTGTATTCACTTGACAGATCATGCCTTTCATGCTAGACTTGTAGTTTCCCAAGCTGTGCACAGCTAATTTGTTAAATGCATTCAGGATAAAAGCCATAAGGTAGCAGTGGTGTTTCCTCTTTGTCCTGGTACACACAAACCAATATTTGTTGTGCAAAATTTTCACCAGGAGTCGACTGATCAGATGAAAATTTGACTGGCAGGGTATTGATCATTTTATTGATTAGTAGTCTGTTGGTCTAAAAGATAGGGTCACATTGTCTGGTGCATTGTTCACCAATATGTTATATCAGAGGTTGGACATCCTTTTAAGATAAGAAGAATAAATGTCTTATCTTCAGGTTTGGAAAACCCTTAAATTTTAGGTGTAAGGGCTAGGCCACACTAGCACAATTTTTGTGCGATTGTGCTCACGTTTGCACATGCTATTTTTAACTTATATTAAAATTGTGGCGATTGTGCATCCATTTGCGATTTGGTAATGCATGCGATCTGCATTTTTTGTGCAATAGCATGCGTTTCCATATCTCAAAAGGTAAAATTGCAAGCACAATCGCACATAAATGTCACTGTGCGGTGCAGTGTGGCCTTGCCCTAATGAAGGATTTTGATATCTAGACATACATTTAATACTATGCATCAATTTTTACTCTTTATTTGAAAAGCGATATCCCCTTGAAGAAAAATATTTTCTAAGTCTTTGACAACTGCAAATATCCTGGACAGGATTGATAAATACATTTAAAATATATATACTTCCTCATATACTGTATGTATTTAGGTGGCTGCTGGTTTGGGTCACCAACATAATTCTGGGCCCACTGTAACAACTGGTATCTATATTCATATGGTTGAGTTAAAGACATGGAATACAAAAAAATATAATGTATACCGTAAACTAAAAGTATATGGAAGTTTGAGTGTTCCATATCTTAAATATTATTTAGCATAAACTGGCATGACTTTTATTATGGCACAATACAGGTAATATACCTTGTTGAGTAGAGTTGAAAATAACAACCTAGGCTATAGGACATAGGTATAACAATAGTATAGTATATGAGGTTGAATAAAGACATCGGCCCATCTAGTACAAGCTACTCAGCAATGCCAACATTTCCTGCCTAACTGTTGATCCAGAGGAAGGCAAAAAAAACCCAAAACAGTATGAAGGTGGGAAAAAATCCTTCCTGACTTATGCAACATTCTTTGTTTTTAGAAACTAATTCAGCCTTTTTTTAAAACTATCCAATGACCTGCCATCACCACATCCAATGGAAGACAGTTACTTTTCTCACTTTGAAAATACCCTCCTGAAATTAAAGGGCATATTCACCCTGAAAATGAATTAGGCTTCCCTACGCACATCACAGTTCTTGTTGAAGTTGAGGAAGAAACAGGCACTGGATGACTCACTGACAGCTTCTACTCTTCACTTTCTTGGACTTTGAAAAGGCGCTTCAGGAGAAAGTTTTAGGGGTGGACGTGACCTTTAAAGACTAAACTTTTTTTCTTCCAGTCTTAAGGGATGTTAGCGTATCCTCTGACGTGTTTTATTGATGATCTCCAATCCCCTTCTCTACACAAACGCTAAAACTCTGGGACAGGGTTAGAAACATATATTCATTTTAAAGGACAACTCCACCCTCATAAGAACATCTTTTAGAAAGAATGGCCTCTTTAAAATATGTTGATATATCATAGTTTGTCCTATGAATTCATTACTGTATGTCTGCTATGCTTCTGGATGCCTCATGGAAACTGAGCAATTTAGTGACCTGTACTGACCCTGGGCATGCTCAGAAGAGGCAGACGGGATTAACATTCAGTCATTGGCTGTGATGTCAACTGTCAAATCCATAACTGACAGTTGCTATCTGGAAGAACCAGGAAGCAGAAACAGGGGAAAGAGGATTTCAGGTTAGACTTATATAGTTCAGATTTCAAACTATTACCGTTTAGGGATTTGGGGGATGATTTACCTATATGTAAGTTTTCATTTTGGGGCTGGACTTGCCCTTTAAGGGCTGGATTTGCCCTTTAAACTCGCCGCAACTCGATACAGACCCCAATGGCAGAAAATGTTTCTTGTAATGTATAAAGGAAGCGCACCAATAAAATGCTTTAAAAGGATGATTGTACTCCCCTCCCCCGTGCTACTCTACTTCCACCCATTAACAGTACCCAGAGTGAGGACCTAAACCATTAAGTCCTTCCCCCCCTGGGTATCAGTGGATAGTTCATGTAAGTATTACCGCTGTTCGGTAAAGCCTAAGCAGTTTGGATACTCATTCTGGGTAATAATTAGGTGTGGAGAGGAGGAAAGGTGAGTATTTTATTGAATGTATAGAGTACCTACTGTATTGTTTCAGGGAATGTCCCCAAGAAGGAATTTTTTTTACATTGGAATTTTTATATTGGACTTGCCCAATTGCTCATCAACGCAATTAATTCTTGCTTTTTACTGTGAAAATGAACTGCAAAATTGCCTGTTTTTTTTTTTTTTTTTTTAATCTCTTACCATGGAGGAACTTTATTAATGTAGGTCATGGAAGAATGTTACATATAATCAAGAATACATTGTTGTGTACAGTGTAGTCAGTTTATAATGCACTCTATTCTGGCACAACCTAGCGTTGTGTTTCATCATCCCTTATCCATTCCTTTATCCCTTATCCCTTATATTATATAATTAAATTTATAAATTCATGGGAAATACATTGGTTTTTTTGGAGTTACTATGTTGGTGGGGGTGGGTAAAAGTAATATACATAGGGACAGTGTTGTTTAAGCACTAAATAAATAGTTATATCAATATTAACAAATATGTAGTAATGACATTAAAGTATATAGAAATGTAAATAAGGCAAAATCTATAAATAAATAAAAGTACTTGCATAGTCCCCACTCCTGTTTTGTAATGGTATCTTCAAAATGGAGTGTTAAGCCACACCCCAGGAAGTTTTACAGGGAGGCAATGTAATTTTAAAAAGGAACATATTTATCACTTCCCTTTAAGTGTTGTATCCAATGGTGTGCTGTAGAACTGTGGAACTGAAGATTGTTAGCAGTGTTAGCCAATCAAAACATTTTCTGAGTGTTAGTAGGAAGTAGGAAGTTAGTAGGAAGTTGCAAAACTTATATCTCACTTCCTTTGTAAAACATGTGACAGTCTCTCACCCGAACCCTCCCCTCTCAATAGAAACAAAGGAGAGCTGCTGTTTGCTGGACAGGAAGTGATATACCTGGGTCGGCGACAAGGCCAATAGGAAGGCACGCTCTGTAATGAGCGTGCCTTCCTATTGGCCTCATTGCCGACGGGGAGGAGGGGGCGGAGCCTACCAGAGCAGAATTTCAGTAAGGCTGTGCTTCAAGTTACGCGAACCCAGGGGTGAGGACCTAGCAGTTCAGGTCCTCACCCTGGGTAAAAGGTACTGACCAAAGAAGAGGAGCGGAGGGAAGGTGAGTATAATTGTCCTTTAAAGGTAAGGTTCACTCAAAAAGTAAACCTATCCTTTTTTGCATTAATTGAAGAATGGGAGGTAAAGAAGCTATGTCTTATCTCCCTTTCTTCAATTAATCTAACAGGAGCTATTCATTTCAACTTACCTGCAAGCGCAATCCCTCTCTGGCTCTTCAGACAGGTCCTGACCATTTCCTGCTGTAAATAAACTATAGTGTACATGTGTGCTATAGTTTAGTTAAAGCCGGAAACAGTCGGGACCTGTTTAAAGAGCCAGCCGTGGATTGCACTCGTTGGTAAGTTGTAATTCTTCGTTCCTAGCTCCTGTTAGATTTTTTTTATAAACATTTATTTATTGATAATATATACAGTAGATAACAATAATGGTATATTACAATTTCATATAAAGACCTAGTAAACGGTAAACGGAAGAACTGTTTAGGGTTTTAAATCAGATTTGCTGATCCCCAGTAGCTGGGGAAGATTGCCAGGGTTGGGGTTGGGAGGGGTTGTGCCTGCGTTGGCATGTAGTTTTCTGGAAGGGTAGATCTCTATTAATTAGGTCGATCCACTGTTGTATCATAGGTATTTTGGGTGCCATCCATTTAATTATAATATTTTTCCTTGCATAAAAGAGTATTTGATTAAAGGGGAACTGTGGTCTCCAAACAAGTTGAGTTTAAATGAAAGGCCAGTTTCCTACCTTTAAAACGAGTCATCAACCACCTCTCTACGTGCTCCACAGCCCAAGATATAAAGAATTGACTGACCTGAAAGTTAATGGGTGGGAGGCTGACATGTGACATTCCTAAGGCTTCTCCTGAACAGTGCCGCCGGCGAGCACAGCCTCAGACTCCCTCAGTGTGTGAGGGAGACAGGAAGTCCCTCCTCCTCTCTGCTGTGTGAAGGACCTGCAGCTGCAGAGAAGGTAATCTACAGCCCTTCTCTCTCACTATGTGAAAACAGCCTTTTCAGGCAGAGTTCTCACTCTGCCTGAAAAGGCTGTTTCCAGAGTTTTCAGGGGGTGTTGGGGTAGAGTGGCCCACAGCACCTGTGAGCGGGTGGGGCTTAGGCACCCATGAGTGGGCGGGGCTTAGGCACCCACGAGTAGGTGGGGCCACAGCACCTGTGTGTGGGTGGGGCCACATGGGGCTGTAAGGTAATGGACAAAGGGGGGCCTGCAACTGTAGGGACCATGGGGTCCATGAATGGGAGGAACCAGGGGGGCTGCAAAGGGGAGGAGACACAGGGCAGATTGACTGACAGGTTTCAGAGCAGGAAGCAGGAAGTGCAGGGGACCTGGTGATGATGCTGCCATATCACACACAAAAATTAAAATATCTTCAAAACTATGCAAAATAAACAATGGAAATAAATTGCAAAAATTCTCAGGAGAGCAATTCCTATCAATTTACTTAAAGTCATTTTTGGACCACAGTTCCTCTTTAAGTAGTATAGCTTGAAATTAGGCCATACATCCGGTATGCATCCCAATACACACAATTCTGGTTGTAGGTCTACTGGTATTTTTAGTTGTTGGCTAATGAATGTAATAATCTGTTTCCACCAATAGTATTGTAGACACGGGCATGCCCATATGAGGTGCATAAAGTCTGCGTTGATTGCTTGGCATTTGGGCCATGAATCTTGTTGTGTTGATCGAATATGTTTTAACTGTTTTGGAGTTAGATACGCTTGGTTAGTGATATAGAACTGAATTAATTTATTTTGTGCTGCTGGTAAGACTTTGTTGTGGCTAGTTAGTAGCATATCTATTATATCAGTATCAATATTGTCTATATATATTCTCCATTTGTCAATTAGTTTGTTAATGCTTGGTTGGGTATATGATTGCAAAAGTGTTTTGTACAGTCGAGATATTAGTCCTTTCCGGATAGGCGATTGTAGGATAGAGAATATTGAGTGAGCTTCTATCATAACTGGAGTATCATGAAATTGGTTACTCAGGCAATGTCTGAGTTGTAGATAGTGGAACTGGAAGGGTTTTGGTAATTTGAATTGGTCTCTTAAGTTGTTTAAATGTTTTAAGTTCATTGTTTGTATGTATATGTCCAAAGTTGTATATACCATATTTTGTCCACAGTTCCGCCTCATGGAAAGTAGCCAGGATTGGGTATGCGTAGTTATTCCATAGTGGAGTATTTTTAGGTATGTTGGTGTATTTAATTATCTTGTTTGTTTGTCTCCAGACATTAAAGGCTCGTACACACGTGGGATCACGGGTCCCGACCCGCGAGGCACGATGTGTACGAATGAACATTTTGGCCTATAATTGGCACGTGTTTAGGTGCATTATCGGCCGAAATGGTCTTTCGTTCATAGATCTGCCAAGTCGGTCGTACACCAATTCCTAAACGAAAGACCACCCAGCCAATAAAGCGTCTACACACGCCCGATTATCGGCGAAACGTTTGTTCGTACACATCGTGCTTTTGAGGTAAGCTTGTAGCACATAGTCCGATTGGTTTGGCTGTTCTTCTTTGGATACCCAGCATCTTTGATACTTAAATTGTCTGGCCAGGTAATACATTTGAAAGTTCGGGAATCCCAGTCCTGCTGATTCTTTGGAGGCATGTAGCTGGCAAAGCTTTACTCTGGTCCTTTTATGTCCCCATATAAAGGATGTTAGTAAACTGTTGACTGTAGAGAAGAATTTTTGGGGGATATAATGCATAGTTGCAGTACGTAAAGAATATTTGGCAGTATAAATTTTAATTACATTGATCTTTCCTATTAAGTTTAATGGCAGCACCTTCCAGTGTTGGAATTTATCTTTGATAAATTTGATCAATGGGGGGATGCTAAGATTATGGAATTCTGATGGTGATTTAGTAAAATATTCCCAGATATTTGAAGGAGGTAGTAATTGGTATTGAATACGTGGTTCGTATTTGTGTCATTGCATTGTCGTCTATTGGGTATAGGTATGATTTATCCCAATTAATGTATAGGCCAGATTTTGGGCCAAAGTCACTTATGGTTTGAATTGTTGCCTGTAGAGATTCATTTGTTTCATCCAGATAGATGATCATGTCGTCAGCATACGGTCCTATTTTTTCTTCGTATTGACCTTTAATATCTGGATGTGTTTATAATATTTGGGGCATCCTTGTCTGGTACCACGGTGCAGTTGAAATGGTTCAGATGTGACTCTTTGCGCTGTTATTCTGGCTGCGGGTAGAGTGTATAGTAATTGAATCCATGTTATAAATGTTTGTCCAAATCCAAAACCTTTAAGAACCTTCCATAAATATGCCCATTCAACTGAATCAAATGCTTTGTTATCATCTAGCGAAAGCAGTATCCTGTGACCAATATTGTCATGGTCTATCTGGGTTTGAATGTTGGTTCTCCTGATATTTATGGATGTGGATTTGTTGGGCATGGAGCTCACTGTAGGAGATCGGAGGAAATGGCGACATTATCTTCACTTGGATGGAGGTAGTGAGTATGAGTTGGCCATGTATCATGTACTTTGCTGAAATTTATCTCATATGACTAGTACTGTGCATGTTGGGGGTAGGTATCGGTGGAGGAACGGGTGAAGACTTAACAGCTAACATATGTGATGGTGCCATTGGGAGACCGCAAGGAGGCTTGATAAGACCTGATACCAGTCTATGGCTGAGTTAGATTTGGGACAGGCGAAGTTGTAAATATACCAAGTGCTAATGGTGGTGTGCTCCTGGATTATTAGTTATCATTGATGCCTTCCTATCACAGATTCAAGCAGTAAGTCCTGAGACCCCCCGACCTAACCACCCTAGGTATTCTAAACCCACTTTTGGAGCCGTTAGTACTCGACTCACAACACAAGTATTGGTTCTAAACATGTTGGAACTTTTGGATGTTGGTATTTGACTGTCGTCACAGTGAGATATGAACCTACATTTACCATCAGCCTTTGCTCCCTTCCGTCCAGCCCTTTTTGTAGTAATATCTATGTATGCTATGCAGAGCAACACATGTTATATTTGTGAGGGGAGTGTTCCTTGGGGTAACTGTGATAATTGATGTTGGTATATATATATATATATATATATATATATATAGAGGTGTTTCGGAACAAATAAAGGTGCATTGAAATTGATTTTGGACCTTGTCGGCCTTGTCTAATTTTATTAGTGGTTGTGCCACTGTGTACAGCGCCTACTTTTTCTGCGTTGTCCCCTGCCTCACAGGGGATGATGGGAAATTAAGTTTTGATCATATATTTGTTTCCCTGTTGGCACCCTTACATTTAAAGGATATACTTAACACTGTAAGAATAAGGGATGAGCGCTATACCACCATTTTTTAAAATATTTGTTGGGCATTAAGCCTGTTTGTTCATCAGCTATTATTGAGCCATTTTTTTAAAAAATATTTGTTGGGCATGCAGCCTGTTTGCTAGAATTTTCGCTAGTATTTTGTAGTCACATATGAATAGGGTATTTTCAGGTGGTTTACCAAGTTTTAAGAGTACTATGATATTGTCTTCACATAGTGATTTGGGAAGGTGGCCTATATTTAATGCTTTGTTGTACATGTTTAGTAAGCTTGCATGGGGGTGGGGTCATGTGTTCCTTATATATTGTGTGTTGCACAATAATCTTTGTTATCTGAGGAAGGGTGGCTAGGTCCACCGAAACGTTATCCATGTTTTCACTTAAATAAATGTGTTAAAGGCATGTCCACCCCTTTTAAACATTTTTGGTATATAGTAGGGCTCCCTTCCCCAGCCCCAACCGCTATAATAGATTTTTCAGAATCCCCCCTGATCATAACTTACCTTCCCTCTTTCTTCTGGCGTACTGTCCCAGCCCTCTGCTTGCATGAAACTGCAAGCAGGGGGCCAGACTGGCAGCCGCGTCCGTGATTGGCTGAGAGGCAGGCAATCACGGACGTGGCTGCTGGCAGTGGAGAACGCTGGGGAGAGAGGTGAGGTAAGTAGAGCTTGGGGGAATTTCCCTAAAATCTATTATAGCGGTTGGGGCTGGGGGAGGAAGACTTACTATATACTAAAGGGGTTTGTAGCTAGGGGGTGGGAGAGCAAAACGGGTGGGAGAAGGAGGGCTGCAGTGCGCATGACAAAATTCTCCCGGAGGAGAGACAGGAGGCAGAGTCCTATATGGCCAGTTTTCTGGAATTTGGTGGGGCATAGCAGGGCAGCCATTTGGAGCTGGGATGTAAGGTAAGGATTTTTATTCACTACACATTGGGGCCAGTAGTGGGTGAAATTATAGTTCTGGGGGTGGACATGCCCTTTAATGTCCCTATTCCTGCGCACTAAGCTCCATCACAGATATAATAAGTACTGTATATAAACCGAGTCTCAGCAATCACCTCAGTCAGCTGAAGTTAATGTTGATACAGTTTTGTATCAATTATGATTAGTTATGCTGCTTTCAATCACAGGGCAGACTGGATACATTTTTGAAACGTACAAATGCTGCTTCTCACTCCCAGCTCAATTGACAATGTAAAAGTCTATGTAGCTTTCTATGGACACCAGGAGAGGTAGAACAGCAGATTGCACTGAGCAGACAGAAAGGGGGGATTCCAGGCCAGGGGAGAACTGGCCCAGTAGGCTGAGGGGCAAATGCCCCCTGGGCTGGTCTCCGATGAAAAATTTGGGCTGCCACAGAAGCTATTAGTAAGTTACGTGCTTGAAAGGCACAACACACACCTTTAGCGCTAACATGGGCAAGGAACAGGAGTCCTCATCCTTCAGTTCATTTAACAGTCAGCCCACAAGTCCATTAGCAGTGTTAGTTGGCCCTGCAGTTTATTATCCAGGGTCATCAGCCCTCCAATTCATTAGTAAGTGTTATTAGCCCTTGAGATCATTATCCAATGTTGTCAGATTATTAGACAGTGTAAGCCCTCCAGTTCATTAGCCAGTATTGCCAGCCCTCCAGTTCACTAGCCAGGGTTGTCAGCCCTTCAGATCCTTAGCCAGTGTCATCAGCCCTCCAATTCATTAGCAAGTGTTATTACCCTCGAGATCATTAACCAATGTTGTCAGTCCTTCAGATTATTAGCCAGTGTAAGTCAAAAATACAAAATAAATCCTGGCATTCTACTGATTATTAATATTTAACTTTTCTGCAATGTTGACTTTAAAACCAATTTCTAAAAACAGTCTTTGATCCAATTAAACTAATTTCAAAAGTTGTTGCTTTACAGCCCTGTTCGACCTTTGCCAGGAGTTGGACAAACAGAAAATTTCGTAACAACAGAACAGACAAATATTAGATACAAAGGGGATCTTTTCAAATAACCATGAGATATGTAGAAGGTTCATAATCAATTACGAATGTAGAACCTATGGCACTGACATAACAAATGCTGCTTTGGTGCTGCTGAACAGTTTCTGAATTCTATGTGGTTATCTCTCTTTTTTGACATCTTCTCTGCCCCACCCAATCGGGATAGTCGGGAGAAATAAAGAGTACATTGACATCTTATACTTAATTCTAATTCCAATTAATACTATTTCTCATATCGTGTCTCTGTTTTTCAATGTGGTGATTGGGGTTTTGGGTTCTGTGATTGGGTTTCACTTAATGGTTTACAAATATGGCTTCATTTTGTAAATTATTTCAACTCTTTGCCTTTTAACTTTGTGGTCTACCATTGGAATAAATACTTTTCATAATGTTACTGCTGTGAACATTCCCAGTACCTCAAAGGTGACACAAGTGAAGAAAGATCTCTCCTGTATAGTCTTTTCTAATATCATTGAGTTGCTGTTGGACATTATTAAGGTCATCTGTACCATGGTGTCACTCTCTATTCCATTCAGGTCCACACACGCTCGTTCGTTCCGATGGCTGACCATCTCTGAAGGGAAAATTGCTGCATAATTCCTGTGGGAGATCTCAATATCAATATAAAGAGGACCAAGCTCAGCAGGTTAGTTTCAAGAACAACGAAAGAAGTCAGTGTTCTACCAGACAATCATTTTGGTATTAATGCCACACTAGACCTACAGTATTTCACCTCTGTGCCATCCACCTGTTTCTTATCAGCCAATGCTTGATTACTTAGACTCATGATCTACATCTTTTAAAACGCCAAGTCTGTGGTGGAAAAAATGCACAAGTGCCCATATATGTACCAGTCAATAGGTCCTTGGGAGGTGTCAGTACCTCCTGGGAGGTGTTAAACTATTTTCCAGTATTACCACAAATTAGATCGGTGATTTCTGCCATAACAACGTCCACTGGAAGACCGTTCCATAGCTTTACCGTTCTCACTGTGAAAAACCCTTTCCCAACTCTACTTTATGTATCAATACCAGTAACTTGTAACATTCCTTGTTTGTAGAAACTCATCCAGCTTTTTATTAAACTGACCAATGAACCTGCCATAACAACGTCCACTGGAAGACAGTTCCATAGCTTTACCGTTCTCACAGTGACAAACCCTTTCCCAACTCTACTTTATGTATCAATACCAGTAACTTGTAACATTCCTTGTTTGTAGAAACTCATCCAGCTTTTTATTAAACTGACCAATGAACCTGCCATGATCTATGTACACACAGTACGTCAGTGATAACCAGGACGTGGGTTTATCAGATTAAATAGGCTTACAAAATCCAAACCTACAGAGATTTGGTGTCAACAGAAAATAGGCTTACAAAATCCAAACCTACAGAGATTTGGTGTCAACAGAGAAGAATGAAGAGCCAAGGTTTGTTTCGACACAATAGATTTAACAAAAGTGTCATTGAAAAACCAAACACTTGATGATTGTGCAACTGGATCCACAGAAATGGTTTAGTAATAACAATTCAACAAATTTCAAAACCTTCCACATTGTTTCAGGGCTGCAGAAGGAGGATTATGAAATGAACCTGATCTTGGCACAGCTCTGTGCGATGCATTTCTCATCAGTGTACCTTATTAAATGGGAATATTGGAAGGTTCGCCATATATAAAAATAGTGAAGATGAAGAACTACCGGTAGGAAATTTGGCACAAAAAAAATATTCTGGAAAATATCTGTTCAAACATACAGGTGTAAGAAACAGCATCTCCATGCCAGATCCATGCTCCTGCATCGTTCCTCCGACTTGCGGATAGAGATGGCAAAACTTTCGAAAATTCTGTCCGTTTTTGAACTTTCGAACTTCTAAAAAAGTTTGAAAGTCCGAAAACGGACCCTTAAAGTCAATGGGGGGTAAATAGTTCAGAAAGTTCGAATGAACTTTCCGAAATATTGCAGTGTAAAGTTACCTTAAAGGCCCCTTGGACCTGGGAGATGGTCTGGGGAACACGTCCGTGCGCAGGGAACAGCATAAAAACTGGAAGTAGCGCACATGCAAACTACTTCCGGTTTCCGCATGCCGCTTTCGGTAATCCTTGAACGTTTGGCAAAACTCGAACGGCCGGAGATTCCCGAAAACATCCGTTCACGGATTGCCGAACAGCCCTCAACCCGGCCGGATGTTCGATGGTCCCGCAGCTCGAAACCGAGACCCCCTCCTGGGTCCTTACAAGGATCTTTGTGGCCCTTTAAGGGGTCCCGCAGCTCGAGCCAGGAACCCTCTCCCCAGCACTTATAAGTGCCCTTGTAGCCCTAACAAGGGCCCTTTGGGGTTTAAGGGGTCCCGCAGCTCGAACCGGGACCACCCTCCCCGGAAAAGTATTAGTAGTCCTCCACACTGGTAACAGCAACTTGGTTACCTCTATCTATGCTTCCATCCTTAAACAGCATAAAGTAGATTCAAATAAATACAATGTTGATAGAGGTAACACTCAGGTGACACGCAGCTTAACTGCAATTGGCAGTTTATTACATGTGTCAACACAACATGTTTCCAGCCACACTGGACCCTTTTTCATGGCAGAAGACAGAGTCGGCCTACAACATTCAGCGGAGCTGGTGTCACCAGATGGAAGATAAAAGACACTGCCCAAGGGCTTTAAGAGCCGCCGGGGGTCCCGATTCAAACTGCAGGACCCCTTAAGCCCCTAAGGGCCCTTGTCAGGGCCACAATGATCCTTGTAAGGACACGGGAGGGGTCCTGGTTTTGAACTGCGGGACCCCTGAACGTCCGGCCGGCTGTGGTATTGTCGGCCGTTCGGCAATCCGCGAGCGCCCGTTTTCGGGAATCTCCGGCTGTTCCTACTGAACGTTCGAAAATCCTCGTACATTCGTGAATTCTCGAATGTACGAGAATACACGGCGCACGGATGGGTTTGGCACTCTTTAGGAGTTTCTGGCAATACGCAAGCTCGTGCATCTTCTTCCTCATACCCTGCGCAGGTGCATGCTGGTTTTAAAGTAGCAGTCTCCTTTTCCGATTCAAATTTGCCTAATTATCCTATGAGCTTTCTCTCTTTGCTAGCTTCATACCTATTGGTTCCTCTTGCCTTTTTTAGCCCTCCAGCCCATTGGTCCTTGCCCAATATAGCAGTTAGTTCCTATCTTGCTGGTGGTGGGATTTTGTTGGATTTTCTGTTACTGGCCTTAGCTTGTTTCCGGACTCTGTTTCATATCTTCCTGCCCTGACCCTTGCCTGTTCCTGACTATGCTTTTCTCTCACTCTGTACCTCGATTGGCAGCCTGACTCCCATTTTTGATCTCTGGCTCAGTTCTAGACTTCACCCCTGCTTCTCCTAGTCTGTAACTTGTATTTTTGGTCTCTTCCTTCCTTGTGCCTATTCCTTGCCTTTCTCACTCCGGACTCCCGGACTCAGCTCAGATACCTTGCACTTTAAGTCCAGGGGGCAGCCATGTCCAGTGAGGTGCATCCAGACTCCCGGCAAATGGGGGCTTGACTATTGGTGAAGATAGTGGTGATAGATCAGGGTATCTGGGCTGAAGGAATATTTAGGAACTGGAGCATTACAACAGATTTAACATAGGCAACAGTATATATTACAGGTGTCTCTAATGAGGTAATTATATGGAAACCACAGATTCATTAATAGAGGTGGGGGGGTTCAACACCAATTATCTGCCATGTACAATGTTGTTTTGATGCCTTACGACAGGCAGTTTCAATAACACCTCTTAAGGTTCACACACACATGGGTACACAACGTGTACGAACGCCGTTTCGGCCGTTAATTGACCCATGTATGGGCACACGATCGTACGTGTGTACAAACCTTTAGCCTCAATGCAATCAACACCTTGCATTCAAGAGATCCCTAACATCTGGCTGTGATATGCTGATTGGGACACATAGCAGGGTATTTATTGCCAACAAATTCTTGTATAAGTCATTCTGAATTAAGAGATCCAGTCGGATGACTAGCGAAACGTCTTCAAGAACTAAACTTCAAGTCCAGTTGATCTAATTGAATACAACAGATATACCATGAGCTGGATGAATGAATATTACAGATATACCGTGACCTGGATGGATGAATATTACAGATATACCATGACCTGGATGAATGAATGTTACAGATATACCATGACCTGGGTGAATGATTATTACAGATATACCGTGACCGCACCCTGTGCCGTCTCCCTGGGGGTCCAGGCTGTCAAATCCCTGTAATAGTAATTGAAAAGGGTTGAATTGAATTGAAAAGGGTTGAATTGAATTGAAAAGGGTTAGATGTTAGGTGTAATAGGAGAGCTAAATTGTAAAACAAAATATCTAAAAAAAAAAAAAAAACCTTTTCTAAGGAGGTAGGACCGCTAACATCTCTCAAACTACAGTGCAGAGGAGACAGACTAAAGGGTAACTAAAACGTAAATAAAAATTATTTTTATATTCAATTCCTAAGTAGCATATCTCCTGCTGAAATCAGCAGTATTGTGCCTTCTGGCATTGTGTAATATTCTAGTTTTTACCAATCGGTTCCCTGTCTTAGCTTAGCTTTGTTTAGAGAGTGCGCATCATCCAGTCACCCAGTAGTTTGTCAGCTGTCGGGGAAGGGGAAGCTACTAACAAGCTTTGCAAGACCCTACCTATTAATTGTTGAGAAGCTTTCCCTTTTTTTCCCCCTTTCGGATAAGAATTAAGGATTGATTTGCAACCATTGTAAGTCAATGAGACCCAGATTACTGATTTTATAAACAGGTGCCCTGCTTTCCCATAATGTTCTGAAACTTTAGTTGTCCTTTAAACATGTTTTGGCTTGCTCTCCAGGTTGTGTGTTTTATGTAATCTGTAAAAATGAGATAGCTTTTAGTCCCTCTGTTAAAAATAAATCTAAATTAAAGGGTATCTTTACTCAAAAAAATCGAATTTTCAAAAATAGATACAGCAATACTCCACTGCTCCAAATCTTTTTTTCAGATTTTAAATCTGGGCAGTAGATTCTGAGAAATCATCATTTTAATCACAGCATTTACAGAGAAAGACTTGTCACTCCAGAAGCAGAAATTATAATATGTGACTCATGCTTGACCTCTTTGCCTGCCAGCACACTTTCTGCAACATTTAAGAGAATCGGCAGAGCAAAGACAGCAGGGGGGAGGGAGGGGAGATGTGTAAGCAGAGCAGTGTCCATGGTGAGGCTGTGCAGAACTTATAAGTGTCACAGACACTACAAGGAGGCAGTGAGTAAGGGAGGGTGGGGGCAATTAGGAGCACTCACTAAACAATAATAATTTAATGACAAAGCAAGCACAGATAAATATGTAAGTACCACCATTTTACTTCTCTTAAATTGTAGTTTCAGAAAGTTGTTTCAGTGAGTATAGTGACCCTTTTAAGTGTGAAATACTCTATATTTTCTAGGTTGTCCAGATGCTAAAATCTGGAAAAGCGAAAGAGGTTTCGTACAATGCTTTAGCGACACACATCATCGCGGAGGATGGAGACAACCCTGAGGTCGGAGAAGCTCGGGAGGTTTTTGACCTTCCCATAGTAAAAGTAAGTTATTGTTGTTGTATTGGGAAGTAGGGAAAAGTGAAAAGGCTGCATTGTTTCTAGGAGTAAAATATTATCCCGTAACATCCCTTTGCCCTTGATCAGTTTGTCTCTTTGAGAACCCACAATACCAGAGATTGTTCATAAACTGCTTCTTGTTCTAGCCTGGCAGATTAACAAGTGTAAAGAAAAACAAGAGTGTTACTTCACTAGAATAAACGGATTAATGGAATATTTCCATCTGCTGTTATAATCAAAAACACATCTCAGCCGTGCATCTTCAATAGGCCACACAATCTGCAAAATCTTTATCACTAAATACTCTAATGGTTCCTACACACGCTTAATTTCCGAACGAGGAAACACCCCCCCCCCCCAACGGCCGAGCGTTACAGGAGCCGTTTTCGGCTAAGAATCGTCCATGTGTATGTGTTTGGTCGGGGGTCTTTTGCCGATCCGCCAGGGGGATCGGGTATTTCTTTGGTAAGGAATTACTAAGTATGACGAGATGTGTAGATTTAAGTAGGCATCTAATTGTATAATTTGGTAAACTTAATAGCAGTGCCCATTTAATACTGTATATAGTTGCAGCAGATTTGATTTGCTATCAAGGCAGATACTGTATGGTACGCTAGTGAATGACTAAGATTCTCACAGACATGTCACCTGGTAACTATTCCTTGCCCTAAGACGATCAACATTGTTACATTCTATATTAAACATAAATCAAATAACTGCAGGGAAAACTTACTAATGCTTCAATTTTACTAATTTTATTTTTTTTCCATTCCAGCCTTCCTGGGTGATATTGTCTGTTCGCTGTGGAATACGCCTTCCGTATCCTTTTCTTTATGTCCTTGTATTAGGGTTAACCTGTTTTTATGTATGTGCTACTATACATTCTCATAATAAAATAATACACAAGGGATTCGTGTTGAAGAGTAAATAAATCCAGATACCTAAAGCTATGTTGTGGTTCTCGGATGGGGTGGGGGGGATTGATGATTGTGAACAAGCCATGGCTTAAAAATCTAAGGTTTGAAACATTGGTTAAGGGTGTATTGGAGGTGCAGAAACATCGGCATTTTAACTGCAAGCCTTTTAGTAATCGGTTATTCTTTTGCTAACTATTCACAGTAACAGACGTTATTCCTCTATCTACAGTTTATATATAAAACCCAATGTATGTGTGTTTGTATGTTCCAGATAAACTTCCAAACGGCTGGGACAATTTTCATGGGACTTGGTACACTTATGTATAAGGACCTGGGGAAAAGCATAGGGTACTTTACTACTTTTAAAAATGCCTCCTTATCCCTTTTCACCACATTTTATAAGTTAATTAACCCGTGTGCTGCCATCTGGTGGCAAATCAAGTTAATTCCAAATGTCACAGATTGTTCAGGGCAGTACAATGCTTTACTTGATTTTGTTCTGTTGTTGCTGTGATAGGAGGATAGAGCTGTCAATCACAAGGAGCAGCAGACCATGTGATGTAACAATATCATGTGACCACACACTCGGTCACCTCCTCTCACTTGTGGTTTGCCCAGAGTCAAGATTGAGAGGTAAACTGACCAATCCAAGATAAGTCTCTTGTACTGGGGGTTGGGCAGGAGCTACTCATGGAGATCAGTCGGCTAAATGAAAATGTAATTGTACAGCACAAGGTAATTTATCCCATTTTACTTAAGTAAAGACAATAAGAACTGGGAATGGGATGGAGCTGCCACACTGCAATACAACTGCACTGTAAGGGTTCATTTCACTTCACACCTTGTCTCTTTTCCCCACAAAGGCCACGTACACACTTATCACTCTCCTTTCTTTTCCATGGGTCATTTTTGCAAACAAATTGTGTTTTCTGGGGGACATTGTGTGCCAATTCAATTTGGTCGATAGCAGTAAAGAATAAATTAATATGAGATGTTGTACCCCATTGTTAAAGGGGAATTTGATGCAATACGTGCTAAAGGGGAAGTGTATGCGATACGCACTACAGAGAAAAAAAAAGTTGATGCAATGCATCAAGGGGAAGTTGATGCAATATGCGCTAAAGGGGAAGTTCATGTGATACGCACTATAGGGAAAGTTGATGTGAAAGGCACTAAAGGGGAAGTTGATGCAATTGGCGCTAAAGAGGGAGTTGATGCGATTCAGGTTAAAGGGGAAGTTGATGCGATAGTAGCTAAAGGGGAAGATGATTCGATATGCACTAAAAAAAGTTGATGCGATGCATCAATGGTAAGTTGATGCGATAGGTGGTAAGGGGGAAGTTGATGCGATACGCGCTAAAGGGGAAGTTGATGCCATACGCGCCAAAGTTGAAATTAATGCGATAGGCACTAAAGGGGAGTTGATGTGATACGCGCTTAAGGGGAAGTTGATGCGACACCTGCTAAAGGGGAAGTTGATGCCATACACGCCAAAGTTCAAATTAATGCGATAGGCACTAAAGGGGAAGTTGATATGACGCACGCTAAAGGGGAAGTTGATATGACGCACGCTAAAGGGGAAGTTGGTGCGATATGCCTTCAATAGGAAGTTGGTGTGATACATGTTGAAGGGGTAGTTGATGCGATATGCGTGAAAGGGGAATTTGGTGTGATACTGAATCCTCCATTGTGTTTAAAAGTTTAAAGCTGTGGCTTTAAACTTGTAAAGGTGTGTATTTTTTTTTTTTTTACTATTCCCCTCCCATAGCCTACCTTTCCTCTTTCAAAGTTGCTAGCTTCCTCCTCCACCGAAATGCAGGCTCTGGCTCTGCCCCCCACATGATTCTAGTTAGCTGCTAGTGCTTTCCTGTCCCACAAGTTTGTCCATTGCGTGGGGAACGTTTTGTATCTAGCGCGCGCTGTCATTGTTTAGCACGTCATCACACTGCTTGGTTGCGGCACAATGACGTCACATTCAAACTTGCTGTAGAGCATGAGCACGGTGCTGTCACACGCAACAATGGTGCATGCTAGATACAAGCTTTTCCCACACAGGAAACAAACTTGTGGGACAGGAAAGCACCAGCAGTTAACCAGAATCTCGTGGGGGGCGGAGTCAAAGCTCCAGTGGAGGAGGAAGCTAGCAACTTGAAAGAGGAAAGGTAGGCTATGGGAGGGGGATAGTAAAAAAAAAAACACACCTTTAAAGTTTAAAGTCACAGCTATCCACTAAGTTTAACTTGCTTTTACAGTAAACGTATCCTTTAATCGAAGACATAGTTCTTTTACCTCACGTTTTTTCAATTAAATTGAAAGGGTATGTGAGATTTTTCAGTGGAGATCCTTTCAATGACAGAAGATGAATCTATACACTTCTTAGTATGAGGTGCAGCTAAACGATACTTTTAATGAGTTCATTCCTTAATATGAATATTTAGGGAAAATGGCTTTTCCCCAGAATCTGGACAGATATTTTTTGGGGTAACTGCATGCCTTTCACAGGTAAATATTGTTTTCTACAAGTTAACTAGCATGAATCGGTAAAACAATGCCTGACAGGTCAATGACTAGGTTAAATGGTGGCAGGACATCCAAAAATGTCACATAAGGAAAGCACACTGGAAAGCATATATCAAGTCATGGGCATTGGTCCAGAAGTCACCTGACATGTTTCGTACCTTGGTAGGTACCTAATCATAGGTAAATGACTGGTCAAATGGAAGGGGATGTCCCTTTTAATACTGATGAGCATTAGTTAGGACTCCATCCCCTCCTAATTACAAGACACAAGCAATGCAGATTACCAGACACACATAGAGAGCACCAGCAAATAACCAAACGTCATTACTGGTTACTTCCGTTATTAATTAGCGGCAATACTGTTAATATAAAAAAAAATAATTATGATAATGGTAATATTGAAAATTTAAGTGGTGGCGTTACCAGGAATTCTATAGACAATCCCTTGCAAAACAGATTAGCATCTCCCTGTTAAAGAAAAGAATGTTGCTCTCTCCTTTTTAGCTTTAAAGGGTCACTAACTAAAATATGACTTCTTTTAAAATGACTCTATAGTACATAAGGAGGTCAACCTAACAGCACGATATCCACCGTGAAAGATAGCAGACACAATTGCTTCTATCTCTTTATCAATTATAGTCATTTTAAAAGTAATCGTCTTTTAGATTTTACAGACCCTTTATAGTTATCCCTTTATCCAATGACAGCAATAATAATCAAACTGCTTATATTGCAGTCCAGTATTCCAGCAACATCTGAAAATGTTCCCCTATTTATCTTTTAGCAGATTACCCCTTGGGCACTATTTGGGTTTCCTCTAGTTTAGTTTATAATTCAAGTTTTTGACCAGGTATTTCTATTGACCCCTTTGAACACAACACGGTTCATATTAGAAGATAATTGATTTTTTACAGCCGAATTTGCTTTGTGTTTAGTGCCTTGCCCCTGATCCAATTGCAGTATGACTGTCAGTTCTGGAAATTAAATTAGACCGTCCTTAGCGATCCAGTCTAATCCTTATCCATTGATGCTTGATGAAGGTTTAGGACACATCTAAAATCCAGTCTCTCTGACGTCAATAAATGCATTCATTTTAATGGTCCATTAATGAATAAATCTTTCAATATTTTGAGTCTTGTGTGTGTGACAGGTTACTTAGATTGTAAGCTCTTCAATACAATATATAGTCTACATTTTAAATCAACTTCTAGTATTAATTTTATTATTAGGTTTCTCC
The DNA here is from genome assembly GCA_019447015.1 of Hymenochirus boettgeri. NCBI lineage: Eukaryota > Metazoa > Chordata > Amphibia > Anura > Pipidae > Hymenochirus > Hymenochirus boettgeri. The sequence continues at coordinate 8,448,467 of CM033475.1, read as the reverse complement.
GGAAGATCGCAGTTCCCTCTGGGCATTGACGACATTTCACGGTGGTAACTGTCAGCTAAATCTCAATAAGAAGTGCACACATTTAATTGTTCCAGAGCCAAAAGGGGTGAGGATCCTTTTTTTTTTTTTTATAGTACATTTATTTTCTGCTGCTATTGCTTTATTGTACCCTAAAGGATTTCTGATTGGGTGACATCATCCTTTCAGACTTTGACTGCTACATAAGAAAACAGTTTTATACTGACTGAGCTCGTTTAGGTGTTTTTGTTTTCAGTTGTATCAGTATTCAGAATGACGTTATAAACCACAACATAGCTTTAGGTTTCTGTATTTGTCCTTTTCTGTAGGTTTCTGTAGTATATCCCTTTTGGGATTCTGCCATTAAATCTGCTGTAGCATTTTCTTTTTAAAGGAAGCAATGTACTGAGCTGCTATCCCTAATTATGTCCGTTTCTAGAAACCTACTGCACGCAATGTGCTAATGTGATTGCTGCAAAAATCTAAAATGTAATTGTAATTTTATTAGCAGGGACGGAACTAAGTTATAGTGGCTCCACGGTGCATTGCCCCTTTGGTGTTAAATGATTTTCTTATTTCTTGAAGCAAGTTATATATGTTTGCGTTTGATCTTTAGAACAAATATGAATATGCTATCCAACAAGAAAACGTAAAGATTGTTACACCCGATTGGGTGTTGGACTCAATATCTGAGAAAACTAGAAAGGACGAGGCACATTATCACCCCAGACTTATTGTTTATGAAGAAGAAGAAGAGGAGGAGGAGGAAGATCTGGAATCTCAGAATGGCAGTGGGAGTGAAGAGAGAGACTCTTCTAAATCCAGCCCTCTTACATCGCGGGAAGGATCCCCCATCCACAATGAGGATTTTTCACCCAAACAGAAGCACTCTGATAAAATAAAAGGGGAACTAATGTTTGATGATTCTTCTGACTCCTCTCCCGAAAAACAGGAAAGAAATCTAAACTGGACTCCAGCAGAAGTCCCACAAGTTTCTGCTGCAAAAAGACGACTTCCCCAGGGCAGTGATTCTGGGCTCATTAATTTATGTGCTAATGTCCCTCCTGTTCCTGGAAATATAATGCCTCCTGAAGCCAGGAATAGTTTGCTTACTTCTGTCCCTGGAACTCCTGGATCGGAAAGACAAGATATGATGGGATTTCGCAGTCCAGCAGTGAGGACGCTAAGAAACATCACTAATAGTTCAGATATGCAGCAGATAAGTCGGCCTTCCAATGTAGCACATGTAAGTTTCATTTGATTTTTGTTTTTCTGTTTTATAAAGAAACATGCAGAATGAAACCCAATATACAGATCCTAGAATTGTCACTTACTAAATCTATTTGTCTCTTGCCTATATATATTACTTTTTGAAAATAAAAAGTACCTGGGGGCAGGAAGATAGTTTTGATTATTCCCACGTCCCAACATTGTTTTATTGAGGAGCTACAGCAGATACAGTTTTCCGGTTATGGCCCTGGGCCTTCCTGTATTAAAGAATGTTTCTGACAGTCTTCCTGAATGCTTCAGCACTGTTTTCTTCATGCTGCCACTCCTCATAGAAAGGATATTGGGAGGTAGAAAGTACCAATTCTTCCTCCCTGCCCTAGGTACTTTTTATTTTAATTGTTTTTGAAAAAACTTTATATGGAGTATAGTTCTCCTTTAAGCCTTTGCATGTGTATTTATGAAGCAACCTGTTAACCCTTTATATTATATCTGCAAAAGGCTGTGTTTTTGTGTTTATTTCTACAAAAATTGTCAGCTGCTTGAACTGCCATTTTTTTGTGTTCTTTTCTAGCAAAAAAAGATCAAGTTTCTTAAAGGGTCTGTATTCTTTGTGTATGCTATTGTGGCTCAGCAGTCTAAAGCACTTATTTTAGAAATACATAGCCCATGAGGTCACAGGTTCAAATCCCCAGATTTTTTTTCCCTCAAAGTTTTATTGGAAATAACCTGCAAAGATTATTTTAGATTTTTTGCATGACATGCAAAGGAATGTGAGGGAGAACAGAGCTTTTCAATACTGTGTTTTCAACACTGTTAAATCTCTCTTCTGTGTCTGAGAAGCAGAATCCACTGTACCATGATCTGTGACTAATAGAGGTGGGCTCTATGCTGTAATATGATTGTCTGTCAGCTTCTAGGAAGCAAGGCTGCAACTTCCTTGTTTTGATTTGTTGAGCACTACAGAGCATGTGAAGTCTACTGTGTATACTCAGCTGGGTGTCACCCAGCTAAGGTGGATTTTGAAAGCTGACCCCTAGTACCCACAAGTTAATTACATAAATCACCCAGCAGCCACCGCTACGGGAGAGGTAAGAAGCAGCTTGTTGTATATTTGTAAAATGTGCTCTGTCTCTTAGGACAATGCTCTCTGGAGACTTTCTCCTTTATAACTGTCCTATACATGGTCTTTGTAAAGCAGTGGTGAAGGAATTAACGTGTCTCCATCCCTGATATAAAATCCTCATTGCACATGTCACTGGCTTCAAACCAGAATATTTATAACATAACCGTGGATTTTGTCCCTGCAATATGCATCCTCACTAACTCTAAACCTCTCGGTTTTAGATCCTGCAAACGCTGTCTGCCTCCACGAAATCGCTGGAACAGCAAGTCAATCACCCCCAGCAAGGACATTCTAATACAATGTTGTTCAGTCAAGTGAAACCTGGAGGATCCGAAGCTCAGCATTTGTTACAACAGCCTCCACAGCAACAACACCGCCCCCTGGTACAACTGCAGCCCCAGCAACTGATACAGCTCCAGCAGCAACAAATAAATCAGCAGAACTTCCCGCAACATCAGTTTTCACAAGTAAATCCACAGCACCCCTTTACTCAGTTGCAATTTCCTCAACAACAACTGCGTCCTCAACAGCCGCAGCTGCATCGGCCGCAGCAACAAACTATTCAGCATTTCCAGCAGCAACATGCGTTACAGCAGCAGTTACATCAGTTACAGCATCTGCAGCAGCAACAACAGTCTTTGCAGCAAAATCTTCAACCACAGAACCTTCAGCAGATCCTTCATCATCAGCAAACTCCTTCACAACAGGTACTTCAACCCACTGGTCAGCAGCAACAGACCCTCCAGCCAAATATTCCGCAGCAGCCACAAGCCCTGCAGGCACAGAATCTGCAGCCAAATGTTCAGCAGAGCATACAGCAGATGCAGCAAATTCAGCATCTGACTCTTCAGCAGAAGCAGCAAATTCAGCAGCACTCGCTACAGCAGCAACAAATTCAAACGCATTCACTCCAGCAGCAAATGCAAACGCAGACACTACAGCAGCAACAAATGCAGACACACGTTCTTCAGCAGCAACAAATCCCAAACCAGTCCCTTCTGCAACAGAATCAAATGCAGCCGCAGCATCACATGCAGCCGCAGTCCCACCAACAACAGCAGCAGCATCACGCACAAGCACAAAACATTCAGCAGCAGCATCAGGTACAGCCGCAGACGCTCCAACAGCATCAGATCCAAACACAGAATCTGCAGATTCCACATCAAATTCAGACCCAGAATCATCAGCAGCATCCAATGCCACAACAGATGCTCCAGCAGCAAAGTCTTCAACTTCAGCAGCAAATGAAACAGCAGCAACAGCTTCAACAGCAACTTCAGCAACAGCAGCAAACTCTGCAGCAGCAGATTCAACAGGTGGCACTTCAGCCACCAATGCAGCAGGGGGCGCCTCGGCAACCTTCCCTCCAGTCACAACAGCAGCAGAAATCAAACTTGCAACAAGTCCAGCTTCAGCAGCAACAACAACAACTTCAGCGGATTCAACAGCGACATCTGCAGTTACAGCAGGTTGCTAATCAGCAGCCTCCGCAGCCGCACCAGCTACATGGTCACGATCCCTCTGTAGACAGTAAGTCTAAAAGGCTAATATATAATTGCAGAACTCTGGTTAAAGGGCAACTGTGGTCTCCAAACAAGCTAGGGTTAAATAAAAGCCTTTCCGTTGCACCTTTAAAATAAACCTTGGATCGCATCTCTAGGTAAAACTTGTGAAGTTGTATTGCTGGAAAGGTTTTGCAATGTAATTTTTCAAACTCTGCCTGCATTAATAGCCCTCCTCCCCCTATTAGGTTTGTGCAGGAACTTTGTCTTTCTCTGTATTAAGTCTTAAGATAGCATGCCCCCGGAACCAGGGTAGGAGAAGAGTCAGGTGATGTTACGCAAGCTACTGGAAGCAGGAGGTTTTAACACTTTCCACAATATCATTTCTCACAGGTTGCATCTAGTGACCTTTCCTGGGCTCATTTTAAAGGAAAGACTGCAATCTTTTATGGAACCCTAACTTGCTGGGAGACAAATGTTTCCCTTTAAGTACTGGACGTAGCAAGGTGATGGGGATTTTTTCTGTTTACTGTAATAAGCTTAGGAAATCTCCACCTCTATTGTTTGAAATCATGTCATAAACATCTAAAAATCAATTAAGTTTGCTTGTCTTTACAGTACAGTTTGCTTGTCTTTACAAGGAGAAACCGACCGTTCGTTCCGGCCGACAAAGCGCCCACACGTGCTTTGCCGTAACGAACGCTTATACACTTTGTGCGTCGCAAGTCGGCGGGTGTGTAACGAAGCTTAAGTATACATGCAAAATAGAGAAGAGTTTGCTATTTATCCTCCGTCCCTAAGGCATATAGGAGGAGGAGCCAAGATGGCAGCCCCCATGTGACAACTTAAAACCACAGATCTTCACTGTCATTGGCTTGATGTCACTCTGAGCGGGTGCATTATATACAAAGCAATATGTATTTTGTTTGTAGCCCAAGTTTTCTTCAATTTAGTTGTCCTTTAACATTTACAGGTGTTCGATAAGGTGTTCAGTCTTTTGCTTCGCATTTGAAATGAGGATTTTATTCTCTTTTTAAATATCTTAAATGTCGTTATTGTCTGTCAAACTATGTCCCTGTTGGAAAGAGCAATTAGCAGTCAAAGATGCAGCTCATCTGCTATCAATTGTCCGATACCTGCCCCCAATCCCAACTGATAGATTTTATATTTTACCCTTTATTACCTGCATTACTAACCAGATATTTAAGGATAATTACTATCCCCATTCTGGCAGAACAAGCTGGTCCCTCCCTCCTTGCAGTCAATCAAGGCTGTGGCTGCTTACATCACAGCCAATCATTGGCTGCTGTTTCCCCTGCTGCCACTTCTGCACATGCTCAAACTTATAAAAAGCTCATTGAGTATATGGAGGAGGCAGATACCTTTGCCAGAAAGGAACAGAACTTATCATTAAACATCTGGTTACAAATACATGTAAGGAACTGGTAAAAATAGCAGCGGGGGAGGCAGGTAACTGACAAGTCACCAGTTCTTTGTTTTAACAATGAACATGCCCTTTAAAGGACTTCTTCAGGCTAAATTAATTTAGCTTTAAACCATATATCAATTGTCTCTGTAAGCAATTCCTACAGAAAAAAGGAGAAAAGTGTACAGCAAATAAAGGATAAGTACAGTCAAAAAACAAAGTCTAAATAGAAGCTGTATCCCTAACCACACCTTTTTCTGTTGTTGTTTTTTTTTTTTTTTTTTTTAGGTCTCTCCAGAGCCTCCCTGTGCCCTTGTAAAGTGCTGGCCATCTTGGATAGATACTGTGTGCTGTCTGGTAAGCTCCGCCCCCGAGACTTGCTGGACCTTGTTTCTGCCTGTGTCCAAATATGCAGTGTCATTTCCCTTACAAGCGTAACCGCTCCGTATCACGTTGTCACAAGTGTGCGAGGCGTGATGACACGCTCGCATGGAGGGAACTGACACTGCATATTTGGACACAGGCAGAAACGAGGTCCAGCAAGTCTCAGGGGGCGGAGCTTACCTGACAGCACACAGTATCCAATATGTCCAGCACTTTACAAGGCCACAGGGAGGCTCTGGAGAGACCTAAAAAAAAAAAAAAAGCAGAAAAAGATTAGTTAGGGATACAGCTTCTATTTAAACTTTGTTTTTTGACTGTACTTATCCTTTAAAGCAGTTGGCCTGCTAGATCCAGGGAAAGGCAAGGGATGCTCTTTAACTCTTTAACAATGTGAACTACCAATAGATGAGGAATCTATAGAATGATGTGTATTTAACATCTTCTTTTCTAGTTCCTGAAGACTACTTCCTTTTGGGCTGTGTGTTTGCCATCGCCGACTATCCAGAACAAATGCCTGATAAACAGCTACTTGCAACCTGGAAACGGGTAGGGTTAAGGGGCTACTTGCATCCTGCAAACGGGTAGGGTTAACGGGTTAATTTGCAACCTAGAAACGAGTAGGTTTAACCGCAAACTGGAAAAGGCTAGTTTTAATGGGCAATGTTTATAACCACAGATTATAAAATGTTGAATTAAAATCCTGGGGAAAACATTACAGATGTGATGGGGATTTTTAATTTTGTTTTTCCCCATATAGATAATCCAGACACATGGTGGTACTGTGGATCACACGCTTTCTAGCAGGTGTACTCATCTTCTGTGTGAAAGCCAAGTCAGCAGTATGTACGCACAGGTAAGCTGGGCCTTGCAAGTCTTCCATTCAGCTTAGGCAGAGTTTATTCTTTATACCCATTGATGAAATCCCCTTCTTACATCACCCTTGACTTAATGTTCCAACAGGCAATGAAAGACCGAAAACGCTGCGTCACCGCCCACTGGCTGAATGCCGTATTGAAAAAAAAGAAAATGGTCCCTCCATATCGAGCTCTACATTTCCCTGTAGCCTTTCCACCCGGAGGGAAGCCATGTTCCCAGCATGTGAGGATCCTTTACATTTATGTACATTACAGATGATGATATCTAGTTTATGGAAGACAATGTCACCCTTAGATCAGTTCTTGTATAGATGTAGTGATTACACTAATAACCGGTCTGGACATTACAACTTACTATTGTTCTGCTGATCATTACTTGAAATTTTGCTTTTATTTCCCCTTCCCATCTACTAGATAATCTCCGTGACTGGGTTTGTGGACAGTGACCGAGATGACCTAAAGTTAATGGCCTACCTGGCAGGCTCCAAATACACTGGATATCTCTGCCGCAGCAACACTGTGCTCATCTGTAAAGAGTAAGATAGGAATGTTTTCTCTTTCTGTTTTTTGCCAGGTTGTAAAATACAGTTTCTTACACTTGGTAGAGCTTTTAAGTGACAAATTAAATACCCCAATGACCACCCCTCTTTTTTTCTTTCCTATTAACAGTTCTTAGATCCAAGCTTTGCCCCTTTTCAGTCTGGCCAATGGGAAGACGCACTCTGCAAAATAAATTTCCCCATTGGAAGATTCTTGGACTAAGGGAGGGGGCCAAAGCTGGACTGAACCATTAAATAATGGTGTAGGTAAATATAACAGCTATAGTCTATTGCAAACAGGTGATGATCTACAGCTTTAGGTATAAGGGGTGTAATTTCCCTTTATGTTGTAGTTGAGTTCTCTCTTGAGTAAAGTGTTATTGTAATTGGGGTTTCCAGATACAGATGGCTATATGCAGTTTTTATTTTGAACGGTAACCACTTGTATTTTCCCCAATAATAATATAACACTATATCCTTAGGTCCAGTGGGTTGAAGTATGAGAAAGCTAAAGAGTGGAGGATCCCATGTGTCAATGCTCTGTGGCTCTGTGATATTCTCCTTGGGAACTTTGAGGCATTGCGTCAAATTCAAAACAGTCGCTACACAGTGTTTAATCTGCAGGACCCACTTGCTCCCTCGCCTCATCTCGTTACAAATCTCCTCGGTAAGTAATAGACTTGTATCCTTGTCTTTCACATTGTAACAACTGGATTAACTGTTCAGACCTCTGTCCTTTGTATTATGTTATGGGGGGGGGGGGTTCATCCAGCTGTGATAAACTTGTGTTCTGCTTCCTCTGTAGATGCTTGGAGAATGCCATTAAAAGTGTCCTCAGAACTTCTCATGGTACGTTATATTGTTTTATTACATCTTATTACACGATTACATGTATCCTACTACACTTCAAAACCATCGTTTGGGAAAGGCCGAAAATTTCCATCTGCCACGGTCGTCTCCCTATAGAGGAGAACATACATGGGGAGAACGCTCGGGACTGTGTGTATCATGATCTTTCAAAGGTCTGCCATGTATGTACCCAGCATATCAATTTAAAACTGAATTGCATTCATGGTGAAAACAGTAACAATTCTATCCGATTCTAGAAAGAATTAGCAAGTATATGACTTTTCAGGAATAGATTCCAGTTTGACAGTTTTTACAGGAATTGAGGCATTTTTTCAAATGGTGCATGCTGTTTTCATTAAAGGGTATCTCCAATGATAACTCACCTGGGTTGTAAGGATAGATATGTGTAAGGTAGATATGTACCTGCAGTATCCTGTCTTTTGAGCAGTAGTTTAGAAGAAATCCAATGATTGTCTCCCTGAATGCTGTGGATGGTGCAGGTCTGCCCGCTTTCAGTGACTGCCTGCCAGGGAAATGTCCAATGCGCGTTTTCCTTTAGTGCATGCGCAGAATGTGTGAAGATGCATCGGGACTGCTGTCTGTGTGATCCGACTAGTTGGTCAATTCTACGCACGCACACACACACACACACACACACACACACACACACAACACACACACACACAACACACACACACTTCAAGCTACTGAGTTCACTGATTAATGGAGGACTAATCACATGACCATCACAGCAGCTTGCTGAGTTCACTAATTAATGAGGAGTAATCAGGTACTATCTTTTTCTCTCTCCCACCCCCTCCCATACCAGATTGCCTCATATTCCCAGCATCCCCTATGAAACCAATCTCAGAGTTAGACACAAACAAATCTTTATTAAAAACGCAAGTTCCCCTGCCTTTGTTACAGTATTGTTGGAAGAGTGTTTTAACTTTTCCTCCCGTCTCTCTCTGCATGGTCAGCTGTAAAAATGAACTTAGAGAGTCAGGGAGGAAAGGATTTCTTACTGCAGCCAAGTGGGTGTGTCTGCTACCATGATGATGCACATTGAGTGACAACACCCCCAGCACAGGGGAAGACACACCCCCAGGAACCAGCAACTTTCCAATGCTGCTGCAATCAAACGAAGGGGAATTCTGGGGAAAAAAAGGTAGGGGGAGGGTTGGGGGATGGTGTACTTTAAAATAAACCCAAAAAAAATGTTTTTCCTCAGTGGAGATACCCTTTAAACAAAACTGTTTTGTGTTTTCTTTATGCATTTAAACATGTATAGATTGCCAAGTTTATGCAAACATTAAATTTGCATTTTTGGGTTAAACCTAACTATGCCAAATGCATTCAATAACAGGAAAAATGTACATGTGATTTAAAAGGGCATGGTCCACCCTTAAAACAATAATCTGTAAGATGTATTACTAAACAGATATTTAAGGCTAAAGTATTGCCTTTTATTCTGGCAGCTTCTGAGGAAGCTGTGTCCTCCCATGTAGTACGTCTCTTATCGCAGCCATTGATTGATGCCCTTTAAGGGGATATTTTATGCACAATTGATCTTTGATCTTGGGATTTGATTATATCGGCCAGGGATTGACAGAAACTGATCGTTTGGACGATTGGTCTTAGATTGTGCGGATATTAATTCAAGCAATCATTGGAGCTGAAATATCCTTTGGCTTCTGTATTCCAATGTCCATTAAATGATCCTCCTATTAATTCAATGCTGGGACCAGGCTTGGGGATCAGCCTGTGAGTTCCAGGCCTAAGCATTGGTTTCCTGTTGACAATTCCTGTTTAGCTAATGTGTCTGTATACTATAGCTGTTACTGGCATGTGGTCATTATTACAACAGGGGAATTCACTGCATAGGTTGGGAGTTCATTGACAAGCACCTGGATTCAAAAAAGCTAAAAGAGGAACAAAGGACACTGAAAACTTAAGCAAAAGATAAGGCAGTGATCCTGAACCCTGGATCGTGGCCTTTATTGCTCTGCTTGCAATTTTACAACTGGGTATTTAAGTTTAAAACAAGGGGTCTATAATGTTTGTACCTTTAGTTTTCCTTTTAGTTCTGCATTGTCTTTGTTGTTAATGCAGATCAGTTTACTCCTAATGGTGCGCACGTCTCTATATTGAAACTGACAGAAGAAAGATTCATCATTCCATAACAATGAATCGGAACATTCCTCATCAGGGTAATAGTGTCAGAGCGCCCTGTAGGGGACCTCGTATAATTGGCAACACACTAGCAGCTGCATATCGAGCTCTGTAGAGCAGCAATCAGTGCACATCTGTTACAGTGATTTACATTTCAGAGTCTCTTCTGCGGTCGTATCTGACAAAATGCCACCTGTCTTGTGTTCTTAGGGTGTACGGGTGCCTTTAAAACCAAAGCAAAACGAACCTGCAGTTCAGCCTAAACGACCAAGGTAAGAAAGTTCTCAATGTATATTTAAAAGACAACTAAAGCCTCAGAACAACCTTGATGAACACCTTGATATAAAAGCAGTTATCTGTGTCTCACCTTTTATTTTGATATGGTTGTTGAGAATTTATCTTTCTAACATGGGGTTTGTGTTTTATTTCCCAGTATCAGACAGTGTGGTCACTGACCATTGGGTTCTTTACACATGCTCAGTCCTAAGATACTGCAGGAACCTGGTACAGTTTGTGACGTATACTAGTAGCCTCTAGCCAATCGTTTTATAGGAGAGATTAGGCAAGGAAGCATGTGACTGAGATCAGGGATGTGGCCAGTCACTGTACATACACACAGTTGATTCATCCAGTTCTTTAAGTGGTAACACTTAAAATATTAAATATTTAAATATTAAAAGCCCAACAGTATGCAATTGTCCATAAAATACAAAGTTATTAAACATTTGTTGTTTTCATTTCACAGTTCTTCGATATAGGGAGGGGGGGGGACTGGGTTAGGGGATACGAGGGGGTTGGAGGACAATGACCTATATGGAGAAAGCATTTAATATACAGGGAATGACCGTTCTGTTATATAGCTTATTTTGGTACAATGCATTTCACTCATATTGACAGTTTAACTTTGCGGTGAGTTATCATTTACAAATTAGTGTATTAAGAGCTTATATACTCAAACCAAAGGTTTCATACTTTGTTGACATTTTTTAATAGACCTACGGTTTTTATATTATACGTATATAAGATCTATTTCTGGTCACCAGATCCTTCCATAGTTTGACCAAGGTACTCTTGGTGCCAACCAATGTAGCTCAATCTGTTTCCTAGCATAAAATAATGTTTCACGCAGTAACATGTGTGGTACTGACCATACCTCATCATCGAAAATCCCCAGTAGACAGATTTCAGGTTCCATAGGAACAGTGATGTGTGTCACATCTTTCAGCACCTTTAATACCCGTTCCCAATAGTGTTGGATCTGGGAACATTGCCATATAAGGTGCCAAAAATCTGCTGGGGAGTTGGAGCATCTTGGACATGGTAACATTTGCTTTAATGTAACTTACTGAAATACAGTTGTTTTTAGAGGATGTATTTTCAGATTCTGGAGTGTGGGTTTAGTTGTCCTTTAAGCTGGAGCTTTTCCTTTATTGCATATAGTTAACGGGTGTTATAGTTGCTCTGACAGTAGCTGTGAATTGTTTGAATTTCGGTGCTACAAGACTGATCTCTGTATCCTGGAGGTTGATGAGTTGTAGGTTTAAATGTTTGATCTGGGTATGTACACTGCTACCTGAGAGAGGGTGTTTCTCCTGCTGTGCCTCCCTTCTTATTTCTGCGGAGGCAACAATGTAGCTAAAAACCAATACATATCCATGTTCTGAACATTGGGGATAAACAGGGGTATGTGTTTCAAACCATGTAGAATCCCGCGCTAATATACAATAAAATTACTTTCATATACATTGAACTAAAAAAACATTTATTAATGTGCTAATATATATAAACCACAGGCTTGTAATAATCAGAAACCTCTCAATATGAGCATCCTCCAAATACACACACACACACAGAGTGAATGGGAGATACGTGTGTGTGTGTAATTTTATTGTATATTAGTGCGGGATACTACATGGTTTGTGATTTTAGCCTATTTACCCTCTTTTTTTGGCAATCCGTGCGCTAGTTATAATTATTATATTACATACATATGGTAGTTAGCCTTATTAGTTGTTATATCAATAAGTTTCATTGTTAATATAGCCAGCGCGGCTAGATCAAGGTGGCCGTGGTGGTTTGTACACATAGATTTGTTCATATGTGTCCCCCCCACCAGGGCCGATAATCCTTCATCTATATATGCGTTTCAGATATTTTAATAAAAATCTCTTTCCAGGATTGAAGATTTACCACCGCCAAGTAAAAAACTCTCTCCTGAGCAGACTCCTCATGTGATGTTCACTGGATTCGACCCACTGCAGGTCCAGCAGTATATTAAGGTAATGAATTCATTAATAACCTCCAAAATAGCTTCATTGTTCCCTAATACAGCTGCATGGATTGGTTTGTTGCTATGGGGTTGGACAGTCTAGTCTTTCAGAAAGTATGTAAATGGGGTTTGTGTTGATTATACAGCATATTCTGTTTAATGAATATGTATGGATCCACCGCACCTTGGGGGTTCTGTGTAATTGGGACCGCGATACAATTAAAGGATTTTCAAGTCTACTGATGTGTTGCTGTCATTCGGTAAGATGCCTTTCGTGGCTCAAACAATATCAAGACTACAGTATTCCAAGTTTGTTCAAATGAACCATCCAACTCGAACCTCTATAGTTTTGCTCTGTTAGAGTAAATGACATTTGTTTATTTTTTTTTCTCCCAGAAACTTTATATTCTCGGCGGAGAAGTAGCAGATTCCTCACAAAAGTGCACCCATTTGGTCGCCAACAAAGTGACTAGAACCGTGAAATTCTTGACGGCAATTTCTGTGGCAAAGCACATAGTGACTCCTGAATGGTTGGATGAGAGTTTCAAATGCCAGAAGTTTGTTGGTAAGTATGAAGTGAGATTATGGCCTGTAAAAGGCCTTAAGGAAAGTTAAGACTCGAAACCTGTAAGTTGTGTCGATTTTAAATGTTATATTGCATATGATTTAATTATTTACTTAATCCACTCATCAGCCAAATTCAATACCACTCAGTGCAACTTTAACCCCTCGATTTCAGTGGCCGCATGGGACTAGTCACTAGCTATTTAATATCTGCTAATAGTCAGCAGGGTTTAAATTCCTTTCTGGATAATGTCCTTGAGCTTGTTTTGTAGACATGGCTTTTTAACTACATGAGTAGGTTTTAAACATGCATTACATACTGTGAAAATATAAACAGTGAGTCCAGTTTGTTATGGATGATCAGCAGTATTAGAAGTGTAGTAGAATTTATTTCTGAATGTTGATAAACTATATATGGCTCTGTGTTAAGTGAATATCTGTTGGAAAAGTGCCAACAGCTAGAGCCAGCATGGTATTGTCTTATATAAGGAGAGGTATGGATTCAAGGGAGAAAAAAATATTGTTCTCCCTCTTTACAAAGCAAGGTACAGTCTCATTTGGAAAATGCGGTGCAGTGCAAAAAGGATATCTTGGAAATTGAAAGGGTTCAGAGAAGGGCAACTAAATTAATAAAGGGAATGGGGCAGCTGGAATATGAATGGATAAGTTACAATTTTGCACACTAGAGAAAAAGCGCTTGCATGGAGATATGATCACTGTGTATAAATGCATTAACGGGCCATACAATAAACTATCTGGGGCATTGTTCACCAATAGAACATGTCAGAGGACACGTGGACATCCCTTAAGACTTGAAGAAAAAAGGTTTAGGCTTCAAGTTCGGAAAGGGTTTTTCACTGTGAGAACGGTAAAGCTATGGAACTGTCTTCCAGTGGAAGTTGTGATGACAGGTTCATTGGACAGTTTCAAAAGAAAGCTGGATGAGTTTCTGCAAACAAAGAATTTTGCAAGTTACTGGTATTGATACATAAAGTAGAGTTGATCCAGGGAAATTTCCGATTGCCACTTGGAGTCAGGAAGGAATTTTTCCCCCTTCATAAATTTGGTGGTTTTTTTTTGCCTTCCTCTGGATCAACAGTTAGGCAGGAAATGAGGATATTACTAGATGGGTTAGACTGGATGGACGTATGTCTTTATTCAACCTCAAATACTACAGTAATGAGCCCAGTGGGTAAATTTATTAAATATAGGCAAGCAATTTAGAACCAAATATTATGGGCAGGGATTTACTAATAGGCAAAACATGGCCACTCATAAAATAATAATCTTCTCAATCAAACCATTGAAATTAAAGAAGGATCTACAAAAGATTAACCTATGATCCTTAGAGGAGAATTACATTCTCACTTCTCACTAGCTTAACTGCAGCATTGCTTGGCAATGATCTGTAATTGTGCAGATTTTGACATTTGACAATTCTGCCACCCTCCTTCCTAGTGAGTTATGATTGGTTGTCTGACTGCTCATAGGTAGGTCAGCTAGTAGCTACATACCGGAAGGGATGGGAAAGGGGGGTGTAGAGAACTCGCTGGCCAACTATGTAAAAGTGTCCAGGACGCACTCTAGTAGGAGGGCTCTGATGTTAAAGTGCAACTGTGGTCTAAAAACAAGTTGGGGTTAAATTAAAGCCTGCAGTATTTCCTTTACACTGAGCTAACAATCACATCTCTGGCTTGAGCCTGTGAGAAATTACATTGGGGTGAATGTTCAAACTTCCTGCTTCCAGTAGGTTGAGTGACATCACCTGACCTCTGCCGGCCCTTTTCCCCCGGGGGAGAAGCATGCTCAGTTAAGACTTAATGCTGGGGAAATCAGGAAGTACCTGAGGAAAAAATTGACAGTTGATAAGGGGAACCTATTAATGCAGGCAGGGGCTGGTCACATGACTACAAGCTGGTCACATGGCTAAAAACAGGAGGAGTTCAACCAGGAAGTTACATTGCTGAACCTTTCCACAAATTTTATCTAGAGATGTGATTTTAGGTTTTATTATGAAGGTGTGATGGAAGGCTTTTTATATCATTATTACTAGTTTGGAAGAATTTGAGACCACAGTTACCCTTTAAGAAAAGAACCAGAATTAAATCGGTCATTTCTCCACAATGCTGCTGGTTTGACAGTCAACACAAAACCACTCGGACGACACAGGGAAGAGTGACTGTCACATGGTTTCAGAACAGGAAGTGCAGGGGATCTGGTGATGCTGCTGCCATATGGCACAGAAAAATGTAAATACCTTCAAAACTATGTAAAATAAATAATGAAAGTATATTGCAAAAATACTCAGGAAAGCAATTCTTATCTATTTAACTGGAGTAATTTTTGGACCACAGTTACCCTTTAATTTAAAAAAACATTGACGGCCTCTTTGTCGGTGCATTTAATGTTAGGAGTAATGCGGTTTTCATTCATTTCCTTCAATAAAATAAAAAAATGTCAGTCTGTTATATGTTCTCTCTTTGTGCAAGTATATTAACTGTTTTTATATCTGTTTTTAGAGGAACAAAGCTACATATTACGAGATGCAGAAGCAGAGGTTTTGTTCTGCTTCAGTTTAGAAGAATCTTTGAAAAGAGCGCACGGTACTCCTCTTTTTAAGGTATGTTTTCACAGCTACCAATCAAATAACTGCAATAAACCAGTAAAAGCACCAATGGATAGCAGCGTAGTAAGGCTTGGATACAGTCACCGAGTAAAGTTGTTCCACATTAGCACATTATCACGCCATAGGCTTAGGCCCCAGCCAAGACCAAGCACTAGGCACAAGCGTGACAGTCCCAAACCAGCACCTGCTAAGTATCTTAGAAAAAAATTTGGCCCACCACTTAGCCTGTCTGAGTTTGGCCCCTTATGTGAGTCTGACACCCCTGCCATAGAGCATGAAAGTTGCCATTGCTCTGTAAATTTTCTTATTTTGTGCAGGAAGCTTGGTGGCTAATAACCCTTCAAACAATGAAGGGTTCCCCCCCTTATATTAGATATGCTGGCTTCCTGGATGCACAAGGAATCGGCCTGCACCATACTTCTGAGCTGACCTCCTCCGCTTCATCACCTAAGACAGCAAATCTGAGATGGACTATCTGGGAAGAAGCAACACTACCCTTCTGTCCCCTACTTCCCCTAGTAACCCTTACAAAACTACCTTCCCTGCCCTATTACCACCCTCTCTCTTCTGGCCCCAGCCATTGCCTGCTGACCCCACCAGGTTTGCCAAGCCCTGAAATGTTGCAAGTGCCCCCCTTAGATTCTCAACCTAAGATTTCAAACGGGCATCCCACTCGCACCTGATACAGACATTGGTCCCATGGAACGAATGGTCCAAGCTGTTCCTGCTGTTGTAATGGACAGGTGTTTTAAGGAATAGTTAACTATTACTTTAATGCATTGGTTAGAGAACTACTTTTTCATAGATGATTTCTGTATTTAATACCTTGAATGGTAAAGGGTATCCCTACATACTACCTTGTATTTTCATTTCCGCAGGGGAAGTATTTTTACATCACTCCTGGAATTTGCCCGAGTCTTTCAACAATGAAAGCAATCGTAGAATGTGCTGGTGGGAAAATATTAACAAAACAACCTTCTTTCCGCAAAATTATGGAACACAAGCAGAACAAAGTATGTATCTTTATTACCACTGTCCCAAATGTTTTCATAGGTATCCAGGGTTTGGATTTTAATCGGTACCACTGAGTCGTTATCGCAACAGAACTTGCCAATTCCGTAAATCTCAATCAAGGGGTGCTTCTAGGGTTTGCTGCCTACCAAAGGAAAACTTGTGAATGGCACCTGTAGGCAATGTTGGACGATGTGCGAAGCGCTGTGGGCGTGGTCAATATCTGATCATCCCTGCACTAAGGAGAAGTGCACTATATATTTAGAAACAATATATAGCAGCCCCATAGATATACATATACGATATATACAGCAACCCCTATAGATATTCATATACACTCATATACTGCAACCCCTATAGATGTTCATATAGACTATATACATATACACTATGTATATAGTGGTTAAATATAGGCAAGCTATATACAGTAAGTTTCTTTTTTTTTTTTCTACTGACTGCGCCACCTTTCTTCTTTAGCCAGAAGAGTGCCACCTGAGGAAAATGCCTCAGTGTGCCTCATGGGAGAAGTGGCCCTGTCTCTATTTGTAAAGTGCAGTTATAAGAATGTTTGCTCACCTTCACAATCTATGTGTCTAGCCAGAACATGTTTTTAATGAGTCTCTTGATTTTATTTTTCCTACAGAGATTAGCCGAGATAATTTTGATATCTTGTGAAAATGATCTTCACCTCTGTAGAGAATATTTTGCTAGTAACATAGGTAAGGATAACTGGTTTTGATGGGCAAATCTATCAACTGGGATATGTCCACTTGCTGATGCTTTATATTTTATTGTAGATGTACACAATGCAGAATTTGTTCTGACGGGAGTGCTCACCCAAACGCTGGATTATGAATCATATCCTTTGCAGATATTAGAAGAATAATAAATGGACTTTCTATTCCCTTATGGGTATTTGAGAACGTCCTTCACATCTCATTTTACCTATTTAGAGATGAGAAGGATCTGCTGTAATAAACATTAATGTCTGAGAGATGGGTAATGTATCCATTGGTGTGTCGCCTCCTAACAATATATCAACTGCAGCTCGGTAGAAACATTCATTCATCTTTTATTCAACATAAGTTTTCACTTGTTATCATGAAAAGGCAATTTTGTGATTAAACTGCGAAGGCGACATGTACACTAATAGCTTTGCTTCCTGAAGGGTAACTTGGAATCCTTATCTCTAATGCTGCAGTGTTATTACGTTTATAAAACACAATATCCTACTTTGTTCAAGTCACAATATTACACTTTGTTTACAGAATATGTGTATTTATTTTATACAAATTTCGCTGTTTTTGATAGAAATTACGGATTGAAGTAAGAGGAAACTTACTTTTGGTAAAAAGAAGATAAAACAGGGACCATCAAGATCACCCAGCATAATGAGAACATGAACTACTATATTTTTAACCTAAGAAATGATAATTACTTAAAAATGTATTTATTTGTTGCTGCTGGTCCTCCTTTTCTTCCCAATATCCTCTGCTTTTTGTAATAACCTCCCTGTGAGCCAAATTATTATTTGGCACAGGCCACATAGATTTGGATAAGGCATAGATTACCAGATGCAAAGGACTGTGGGAAATATGAAGATATGGAGAATTAATTAAGGTTTAATGTATTTGGAAGTTTTTGAAAGCACACAGTTCTTTACATAGGGAATCGTGTGTACTTGACATTATTAGACTTCCATTCTTTTAAAGTAAGTATAGCAGCCGGCAGTCTAATGAAACCAGAGGTAGGGACCAAGCCAGGCAATTTTAGGTCCTTACCCTGGGTAAGAAGGAAGAAGCTTGATTTGGAGGGGGAGAAATTCCACAAAGTAAGAAAAATCCAAATGTAATTGTCCTAATATTTTCTTGTGCTAGTAAAAGAACATGAAAAAAATCCTTAACTTTCTTACATATAAATTTACTTGATTCGGAAAGAAAAAAAAACTGCCATTTTATAGTCTTCTCGCAATGCTGGACCCGTGCATGGACCTTCGTGGATTGGTTGCAGTAACAGAGAAGAATTCCGTGCATCTTTTCTTGGGATGTGTACTTTAAAATGAAACATAATTTATTATGTACTGTATTCTAGTACGTCGATATTATGGGTTTTAAGGACCTTTGCGAGGTTCACAGATTTTTTTTCTTTCGTTTTTTTTATGTAAGTGTAAAATAATGAAGGTACTGTAAAGTATGGTTTTTCTGTGTGAAAAATGCCCTGTTAAATATCCAAAATGAGAAGCATTTTGTAATAATTATTTTGTATATCTCGGTTAAATTTTTTTTATATTAATATTTTCCAAAGTTGGAAATAAATGTACTTTGGTCATTTTTTGACTTTTCCTTTGTTTACTACAACCAGCACTTTTATATGCAACACCAAAAAGTAGAAAGGGAGCACTACACAGTAATCAACACTGCAACAACTGTGCGGTCCGAAACATGTCACCATTAAAGTTGTTGCAGTGTTGATTACTGTGTAGTGCTCCCTTTCTACTTTTTGGTGTTGCAGTTGCTGACCGCTGAGTACGGAGCGGAGAAGAGTAGAGCACAGAAAGATTCCATTGGTTAAACACACCATAGACTTATCTGAACCCAGCACTTTTATATGCCATGTGTAAAATATCTGTCATACAACCTAGCTTAGTTATTTGCCAGTGGTCCAAATCATAGATCCAAGTTTTAGCGTGATAAACTAGATTACATTGTAATCTATGCAAAGGACGCAAGTACAAATATATTCCATTTCATTGTCCTCTCTCAAGTGCTAACCAACAAGTATCTGTATTGGTTGTAGAAATACTAATATCCCATGGCCTGCAGTGCTCCAGAGCCTAAAATATCATGGCATACCTCAAATACAAGTATCTCTAAATAGAAATTGTATTTTATAAAAAGATGATTTTATTTCAATAATATAATTAAATGAGATCTGCAATATAAACCTTGATTTTTCTGATTTACAGCATTTTAAAAGGGGTAGCATTAAAGGGTATGTAGATTGAATTCAATCTGTGAGAGATTGTGGCAGATTTAAAGCAATCTTAGGAGATCTGGGCAGATTAAAAGCAATTTCCAGAAAACTGTGGCAAAAAAGCAATGAAGTGGAGTTTGTGACAGATTAAGCCTAAATTTACAAATGGCAGGAAAATCCTGAACAAGAGAAATAAAGAATTTGACATTAGTATAAATATCTGTTGTATTCAGTTAGATCAACTGGACTTAAAGTTTAGTTCTTAAAGACGTTTCGCTAGTCATCCGACTGGATCTCTCAATTCAGAATGACTTGTACAAGAATCTGTGGCAATTATGTACCCTGGAAAGTCCCAATTAGCACATCACAGCCAGGTGTTTAAGGGCCTTATGAATGCAAGGCGTGATTGCATTGTGGCTAAGAGTTGTTATAGGAATATTCAATTACGTCTTGCATTCATAAGGTCCTTAACACTTGGCTGTGATATGCTAATTGGGATTTTCCAGGGTACATAATTGTCACAGATTCTTGTACAAGTCATTCTGAATTGAGAAAGCCAGTTGGATGACTAGCGAAACGTCTTCAAGATCTAAACTTCAAGTCCAGTTGATCTAATTGAATACAGCAGATATACCATGACCTGGATGAATGAATATTACAGATATACCGTGACCTGGGTGGATGAATATTACAGATATACCGTGACCTGGATGGATGAATATTACAGATATACCGCGACCTGGATGGATGAATATTACAGATATACCGCGACCTGGATGAATGAATATTACAGATATACCGCGACCTGGGTGAATGAATATTACAGATATACCGCGACCTGGGTGGATGAATATTACAGATATACCGCGACCTGGGTGGATGAACATTACAGATATACC